>CAWUFW010005401.1:671679-1343358 GCA_963921515.1 Calotriton arnoldi
GCCTTCTAGCCAGGCCCCAGTGCCAGTGCTCTTTCCCCAATACTGATATGTGTGAATTGGTAACCACAATTGACAAGGACTTTAGCCACTTTATAAGTCCCTAGTATATGGTTCCAGTGGTACCCAAGGTATGGGTGCTAAAGGGATCACAAGGGACTGAAGCACTGTTTGTGCCACCCTGAGTGACCCAAGTGAACTAGGTGTGGACATGTAAGTGCAAGTCTATATGTCCCTATAGTGGCCTTTTCCATTAAAGTCTACTATAAGTGATAGAGTGTCCATAGGATAACATGTGCGGGCACCCGGGCAAACCTGAGGTTGACAGTTCCATTATTGTGCCACCTAAATATGTTGTGTTTGGTATCAAACAACGTGCCTCATCACCCGACACAAATCTTGTGTTGAGGGTGATCTGCCATACACCCAGGTGACTACCTTAGAGGTTGTCCACCTGTTTGCCCCAACCTTTCCTGTTCTCTGGCTGCCAGCCCACAGCTGCTGCTGCCAATACAGGAATATGTCCCCTTGCCAGAAGGTGTGAACTCTCCCAGGAGTCAGAAACAATGGCATGGATGGGAAGGAGGTCTCACCTCCGTCCCTGACAGGTTGGCAGGTGAAGTGGCACATCAAGGCAGTGAGCTTCAAAGGCTGCAACGCCTGTGATATGCAACCTGACTGCCTCCCAAAGGAGGAAACAGCCCTCCCCTGCCCCCTACCCAAGGCACATTTGCACTCAGGCAGGAGGAAAAATGAGGTATTCAGGAGGTGTACACCCCCAGAAGGCTGGCCACACCTCTAGGGTGGGCCACCTTGTCTGTACAAGGAAGACTTCTGTCATTTTTAAAAGTGGTAGAATGGAGGGCTCTGGGTAGAAATGGTGACCTACACCCCGGAATGTGGTCACCTCAGGGGCGGATTAGCCGCTGGGGCAAGTAGGCCATTGGCCACTTGCACCCATACCCCTAAATCTAGGATTTAAGAGCCACCCCTGACACCAAAACCTCAGTTCTGATCTGGCTTGCAACAAAGGACACAAGAAGATCCCTGAGTCTGCGACAACTGGAGCTGCACAAACCAAAGACACGATACTCGTCACTTTTGGCAACCTTCGTGGAACTGCACAACTGCTAATCATCCTGGACCAAAGCTCATTTCCCCCATACAGAGGGACCCCTTTGAGAGCCAAAGGCATCATCAAACTCCCTCGGACTAGTGGCACTAGTCCCGTGCACACCGTAAGTAAAAACAACGTATCAGAACCAAAGAATCATTGGCTATTGTGCCCTCTGAGGGATTGCCAAGAAGTAGATGATTCAGTGCATTGTGGAAAATGCAGTCCTGACCTCCACAAAGTTTCAGGCAGCTACCATTTTCCCCCAGAACTCCAGACATCAAATTAACTTTCTGCTGTGCTTACCGCTGCCAAGGCTTGTTGGTCGCCAGTCTGGCAACCACGACCTTTACTCAATGCTGTACCTTGAGGGAACTCCGCAAAACCTTCTTCTAACATCAGTAGTGGCACTTGCACTTTCTGCAGGCAATCACAATGAGGGGCTACGGAGCTCGAGCTCGTGCCTTTGTGCACTGCTTTGTGCTTTTCTCATCTTATTACCGCTATTGCATTGCACATGTATTGCACACGCACTTTCAAGAGCCTTGTATTTTTAGGCCAATCCCAGGTCATTGGGTGTGGGCATGTGACACTATAGATTGTTCTATGGAATTTTAATGTGATGCACAAGCACTTTTGTGAGCAATTCTGGTCCACAATCAGATCGATAAATTCCTTTTCTTTTTATCTTCCTTTTTTAATGTAATGTATTGTATTTGCACATGTACTTTTATGGTAAAAATGACCGAAATAAAGTTTTCTTGAAGTTGAAGTAGTGGCTTAGTTGTCGACTTTTTGCAACCTGTTTCCCACCAGTACCGGAGAACGGTAAAACTAGTTCTGCGGCTCCTGATTCAGCACCAAGGACAGCCAGGACAACTCTGCACCTGGGCTTCTCGAGCCAGGTAAAAACTGTCATGGGACCTGAATCACCTTTACCCTCCTTGGGTTCCATGCAACTCGACCTGCAAGTGACCAATTACCTCTAGTGCGTTTTCCATTGACCTCAATGATAACATTTTGCACTACTGTTTTGCACTGATTTAATATTGCTTCTAAAATCCATAACTCCAGTTATACTTATCTGATTTACTTCATTTTGGTGCCTAAAATTATATAAAAATCTGCTTTTTTTATACATCAAATTTCTTTTGAGTCATGTCAATTACTTATCGTCCATGTTGGTACTCAAAAATGCTTAACACATGTTCCTCTAGTAAAGCCTGATTGCTCTTTGCCACTCTACCAGGACTGAGCTAAGGATTTATTGTGAATCCAAGGACCATCTTTGGAGTATTGTGAGAGTATTTCATGGTGAAGTCTAAACAGCATCACCACATAATACTCCACCTTCCTAAACACTCCCTCTAGGCATCCAAGGCCCCTTAGGTGTTAAAGCTCCTACTACGCACATCCTTCAACCTGCATTAAACACTTTGCAGATAGCCTGCCTCTTGTGGGCAATCAGACACACATCAACAGGCTAGTATCTGGTATGTACAGTCTTCAGTCTTAAGCACAAGTTCTCATGCATAGCTCACTCCCTCTAGACACTCATGCCCCCTTAGGAGACTAACCACTGACTACATACAACCTTCACCCTGTAGAAAGGTTTTTGCAGATAGATGACTTTTGTGGGCAATCAACAAGATATGAGTCAGCAAGTCTCTGCTGCACATGGTCTTCATCCTGTGGCCAATAATTAACAGAGACTCACTCCCTTCACACACCCAAGACCCATTAGGAGGCCAAACATGTTGCTAAGGCTCACACCCATTAGCAGTAAAGAGGCTATAGTAAATGAAATCTAAATGTACCTGAGGTATGGATGATGCACTAATTATGACTTTTGGGATGCCATTAGTGATGTTATCAATTAGGACATTCAATATGTCATGCGTGATGTATTATGTGAGGTCATAAGCAGTGGATGACGGTGGTGCAAGTTTCATATATTTTACTGAACCTTAACTAACGTATTTCAGTGTTTTTTAAGTTTTGTTTTGAAAATATAAGTGCACTTTGTATTTTTTTCAGTGAATTTCAGAAATGTTGTAAACATACAAGTTAGTGTCATCAGCAGACCTAAACAAAACTTCACTTTACCTTTGTCTTTTAGCACATTTCTGTGTTTTTTAATCATATGTAATTTGCTAGTGCTTTTTGCACCTCAACATTAGATTCTAACCACTGCTGTACCCACATTTTGGCAGTGACTAGTAGGGAATAGCTGTGGTATCTACAGGAAACATTTGTGGATAGCTTATTCATTACAGGACATGGCTTGTAGACATAAGAAGCTACGGTTAACTGCTTATCATGTTTTTATAGTAAGCCCTGTATCCTAACTATACTAGGGTTGGCGTATGCAGAAGCAGCTGCACCGCTAGAGTCTGAATCTTGCACCGGGTGGTGGTGTACCGGCCTGTTGGTACTAGAACCTCAGCTGCTGGGCACCTTATGTCCGTGAACCTTGCACCTGGTGGTGGTGTACCAACCAGGCAGTACTAGCAACTCTGCAGCTGGCTGTTTGAGTTTGAAGCTTAAATCTGGTGTTATACTGGGCAGGCAATACTAGCTCAATAACAATTCTTTTGGATCCATGAATCCAACTCTAGGTCTGAGTACTTGAGTCCTGTAATGGCTGCCACAACATTTTCTTTAATTGTTGCAGCAGCCATTCGGATCCTTTTGGATCTGCGGATCCAACTTTGGGTCCGTGTATCAAAAATGGCTGATGGGAGAAAAGGTTCCCTTGACCAATATGATTTGTTCCTTTTATTATTTTTGTGATCTGCAGATCATCAAGGGTCCAGATATCACTAACTGTTTAATAAAAATAACTCCTTCATGCTGAACGTGAGCCTTTGTGCTAATTTCTCAAATACCACTGAATATATTTTCACCAAATCAACAAAAGTGCAATCCCTGAGTAAAGTTATAACTGTGTGCCAAGTTTAGTGCAATTCTGTAATTTTTCTGTATCGGAGAGCACAACTTTCTATGGGGATTAAAATGGTAAATCTCATTTTTGGGATTCCTCTGGCCCTTTTTTGCCCCTGCTTGACGGATCAGCATGAAACTTTCCATGAAAGAACCAACTGGGGAACTATTGTTTGGAAAGTTTTGTGCCGATTACTTTTTTGAAGACGTGATTGCTGGATAAGATAGGAAAAGTTTGATGGTCAGCTCTGTCAAACATGGCTGTTGGCAGTCACGCTTTTCCAAAGTTTTTTATTTTTTGAAAGCAAACTTCAAAAATGGGAGCTTGTTATTGAAAAATAAAAAACTCATGACCCCCATACCATGAAGTTTTTTCCCATGGTGTGAGGGACATTATTTCCTTTTTACTGCCCCTCATGTTGGACAGCAAAAAAAAAGCAGTTCTACTGTCCACTCTAAATAGGGCGAGCGAATGGCTTACTTTTGATGCCACCAACTCTGACGGCCATTGAAGGAAGATTTGAACCTACAGAGTAAATTTTACTTGAGGTAAAACTCAAGGTCTGCCCGACTCAAAATCAAATGTGCAGACCTTGAGTATTTTGTTGCTGTTGTAATAGAGTACCTGTCTGCCAACCTTTAAATCTGCCCCAGAGGCCCACCTAATACAAATTAGTACTGACCCTGCTCTTCATGGGAACAGTCCATACTGAACCTTGGTCTTCTCATCCATTACCCGCATCACACTGTTTTCTAAGTTTGGAAATTTGAGATTCACATCGGCCAAATATTCCTTACTAAGCTATGCCCCTGGCATTGCTCTTTTATGGTTGACTCTCGGATCAGGTTTGACTCAAGGGCTTCAAGCAGTGTAAAATAAACCACAAGCAAAGCCAGATACTATAATGAGTGACTAAGAGGGTTGGGCGAAGGACCTGACCACAGGCAACACTCTACAGCTAACCCCCGCTGTGCACAGCTAAAGGCTATGTGCAGCCGGGTGCTGCTGAAAGGAGGGATTGGGGGCAAGGACTAGGTGAAGGCTTTTGGCTGTGCACATTAGGGGTTAGCCGATGGCAGGACGTTGGGTGCAGTGCCTGGCTGCGGACAAGGCCTTGAACTCAACACCCCGCTGCACACAACCAAAGGCATGCTAAGCAGGGATTGAAACTTAAGTACTTCGTAAAAAAAATTAAATTCACTGAAAAAACATAGTTAAAAAGTGAATTATGGTTCTAGCTCAAAAGCATAAAACCAATTAAATTAACTAGTTATAATTACCAGCACACACAACACATGCAAAGTTGTGCAACAGCTATCAAGAAAACAACAAGGTGGGCGGAGCATGGTATGATTTGTGTTTTGTGTGCTGGTAACCATAACTGGTGAATTTTAGTGGTTTTAGCTGTTTGGAGCAGAACAATAACTCACTTTTTAACTGTGTGTGTTTTATATATACATATCTCTTGCACCCAAGTGCAAAATTGTATCCAAATGAGGAATGGGTTGAAGATGCTATATTAATAAGGAAGGGTTCCCTGGGTGCATTTCCCAAAGACTTTTTGCATTCGGTGTCAGTGCAAAGTATGAGACCCACTCTTCTATGGCAGAGTGGTGAATCTAATCATGTTTTCAGTATTCAAGACCTGACTTTAATCACTACAAGCATTTTTTTCAAAATTATAAAGTTGAAAACTTTGAGTCATCTGAATAGAATTCAATGAAAATATATCTGTGCTGGCAGAGGAGAACGTATTGGTGTGAAATACATTTGGAATGTAGTACACCCTGCCATACATTATACGGATATTGCAAGTCACTGAGGAATCCCATGACCATATAGATTAACGAGGCCAAAGGCTGAGTGCCTTTATAAGATGATTAACTCTGGGCTGCATTTCAATATCCTTTTAATGTATAGCAGGGGGTATATTATTCCTTGTTTGTAGATTTATGTAGTGCAGCTTATCACCGGTGAGGGTGAAGGTGCTATCACTGGGAATGTGTCAAAATGCTACGCCATCCCAACAGAGGCGTAAGAAGGAGAAATATGTTTATTTCTCCTTGTTATTTCCTCTTTCTACGTGTGCTGAATTCTGCAGCACACGTAGAACGAGGCAAATGTCTCTGAGGATTGTTTTTGTGGAGTAAGGTATCCCTTCCTGCACAAAACAATCATGCTTGTAATGCACGCACCCTTGCACCATGGCGCAAGGGTTCCTGCATTGGTGCTAGGCAGGACTCAGTGCACCAGCACAGAGAGAAAGCAGGAATGTGCCACATCTTAGTAAATATGGTACAATCTTGCTATCTCCATTTGACTCCATTTGCGTAGTACAGCAAGTTGTCTTGTTGCATTGCGTTGTGTCAAATGTTAGAAAATTGGGGCCTACGTGTCTTCCACATGTAAGGGATAATTTTGGTTGCAGACAAGAAAAATACAAGCAGGATCTGTATTGTGACATTAAATACACCAAAAAGCATTTAATAGTTTGTTGCAAAAATTATATTAGTATCAGTTTAATGCAAGTCAGGTTAAAAGAATTCGATATCAAAGAAATATGTAAAACATGCAGAGAGCTTCGATCGTTCCTGTAATGACCTAGGACAGCCAGCTGAAGTGGTAAAGGAATATTCCCTCGTTATTTCACCCTTTGAGACATTTCTTTTGGGGGTTTTTGGGTGTTGTGGTCCTTTCTGCCTGACTCTAGGCCTCCTTCCCTCCAGACGCTATTACGCTCCCATCACACTGCTGCCACCATCACTGTCCTTAACTCACGCAGGGAGCAGAGTCAGTTTAAGCATATGGCAGAGTGGCTGAAGGTCGGTGCTGGTGCGGGTGGTAGTGGGCTCGTTGGCTTTTGGGGGCTGAAAGAGGCATTGGCCCTGAGGTCCCTTCCTCCCCCACTTTCAGATCCACAGCAGGAAAATCCAGACTGGAGCAGGAGCTGCCTTGTTTGCCTTGTTTGGCAGCCAGTGACTGTCCCTGTGGAAGGACATTGAAGGATTCAAAGGATTCTAAGGCACCTTGGAAGCACAATTTGAGTATTATTCGAGCATTCCTGCTCCTTTTGCCTGTGCTGCTCTCTCTCTATCTACCCAAGCTGTGGTGGGGGAAAGGGGCACTGAGCTGCCAAATATTCAGGGAAATATTGTATCCACCATACCTGGCCCTCACCCAATCTGTAACATGCAGGCTTGCCAGGGCAGACAAGCTCTAGTGGACAAATCAACTTCTTCAGCTGTAGAGGGGGTAGGAGTGCTTAGTGGGGGGAGTGTCAGGTCACATGGCACCTCTCATGGTACGATTGCTGGGGCCCAGGGTAATACCTCATCAAGACGCAAGAGGTTGCCTTCTCTGTCAAATCCTGTTATTCTTAATTTACCCCCTGAAGCTATGCCCTACGTTGTCATGTTGGGCAATATGCCTCCTCTTAAAGCTGGTACCTTGGAAAGTTTAACCAATTAAAGATCAAGGTAACACATTGGTTGGATTTAAACTCCTTTATGGGGGCTTGTATTGGAGAATGGATTAACATGGTACATAGTCCCCCATCTTCCATCTCAACTCTCCCTCTGGGTTTCTTCTACAGACCTGGGCCAGTGGACCATGCCCCACAGTTTAATCAGTGGCAGATCCCAAGGCAAAAAGACCTGGAAAGGGGTGATCAGCTTGAAGCCTTCTGTGAGCTAGATATTTCAAGTAGGCATGCCCCTCTGACCTCCTTTGAGGCCTGTGATTGACTGGCTGGGAATGACCTCGCAGGTGGTGTCACAATGGCTTCAATGGCTCTGTGTAATGAGGTCTCAACTGACTCCAATACTAAGGTAATACACAGGCATTTAGTAGTAGTAAAGTTAGGACTCCTAACTTTACTACTACTAAACTGAGATAAAATCCTAAACTTACTACTTTTGGTTTTCACAGAAGGCATTTAGTAGTAATAAAGTTAGGACTCCTAACTTTACAACTGGTAGGCCGAAGGGGGTCTAATCATCTTTGGCAGTCAAGGGTAGGTGTGATTTTATGCCTTAAGGAGTCTCGACTTTGCAGGCCCTATTATTATCCTCTGCTGGTCCCTCAAAGCTGCTGTTGGTGAACTTTTATAATGCTAAGACTCCTCCGCATGATGAGTGTAATATTAAAATACCCCACTTTTACTGGGATAGGATGCAACTTCTTTTTTGATTTTATCTTTGTTACTGCACCCTTTTTTCCCTGCATTTCTAGGATGGGGATACCTCAGAGTCCATTTAGTGTTCATAACCCTGTATGTGTCTCTCTAGTGGGCCTCCAATGGTACTAGAGCCCTTTGTACGTATTAAGGGAGATATCAGGACAATCACTCCAGGTAGGAGGCTAAGGTGGTCCCAGATAGTCCCTGTCAGTTTAAATAAGTCCCTGTATTCCCATTGTGAAAAGGAGTTTAGAATTTGTCTGTCAGACAGTAGCAGCCCTTGAGGCACTTTAGAGGCTTTTGAAGAGATTTCAAACACAGTGTCTAGCCTTATGTAGGTACCGTGACCCAAAAGACCATTGTGATGCCCAGATGGTTTGATAAAGGATGCTCTGAAGCGTTAAGGAATCTTAAGCATGCCTTGAATGTTAAGCCTAGGGATTTTGCTCTAGTCAACAATAGCCGTAAACAATACAAACTGGAACTAGCGAGGCAAAAGAATGACCTAAGGGATGAGGCATGGGAAGAATAAGTTACAGCGAGCAGCTTGAAATGTAGCTCCAAATTCTGGGGTATAGTCAATAGTTCTTTCCTGGCACTGGAGTCCACTGCATCCTTGGGCTCTCATATCACCGAGGATTGCTGGGTATCCTACTTTGTGGAGTCTTATAATATTTTACCCAGTAATTTAACAGTGGTGGGGGGTACATGGTGGAAGGGATTTCAAATTTGACATTTTCCCTTGAGGAAGTTAAGAAGACAATAACTGGCCTAACCAAGGACAAGTCCCCAGGTCCCCACGGAATCCCTCCTGAACTATATATAAATGATGTTGAGGTGTGGGCCCCAGTTTTGACCACACTTGCCAATGTAGCAGTAATTTAGGAACCCTGCAGTCTTGGGCATCTTCTACTATTGTCCCTGTTTTTAAAAAGGGGGACAGGGACAATCCTTAATGTTATAGGCCCATTTCTCTGCTTGATTTGGTTGTGAAGGTAGTGGGGCGAATTCTGCTGGACAGACTAGCATTGTGGGCCTAGGATAATAATACTTTATCTGAAGTGCAATATGGTTTCCTATCAGGTAGGTCAACAGTGGATCAGTGTTTGAAATTTTTTATGGCTCTTGGTAAATACACCATTGCTCCCCCTGGTTCTATCCATCTAGCGATTATGGACCTCACCTCGGTGTTTCACCGAGTAAACCGAGAGAAACTTTGGCATATTATGTTATCTATGGTGTACAGACAGAATATCGAGCTGTTTATTTCAGACTACAACAATATCGAGTTTGAAATATCGAGGTACAAGAATATCGACAGCAAGTATATCGTAGCACAGAATATCGACAGTAAGGTAAGAAATATCGGTTTTTTAAATATCGAAGACAGTAATATCGTTTGTAAAAATATCGTTGTTAATAATATCGATATTAATATTAGTGTTCTGTATTTTAGTATGTGTATTAAAAGTATGTGATGGAATTTTTTGGTTTAAGTGTAGTTTTTTTTAATGTATGTGTTAAATTTTTAGCAGTAATTACTTTTATGAAAATTAATTTTTTGCGTATTTTAGTTTTGTTTATAGGGGAATAGGGCGGGAAGTAATTTAGTTATAATAAAGTAATTATTAATTTTTCTTTATTATTATTTATAATAAATGTATTATTAATTATTTAATAATTGGTAATTAATTAATATTAATTAATTAATATATAATTATATTAATTGTGTTATTTTTTTAGGAGCGGGTTGTGGGTTTATAGGGGAATAGGGTGGGAAGTAATTTAATTATAAAAAAGGTAAATATAATTTTTTAGTTATATAATTAATTTATTATTAATTAATTATTAATTGGTTATTTTTTTTAAATTAATTAATTGATAATTATATTAACTGTGTTTTTTTAGGAGCGGGTTGTGGGTTTATAGGGGAATAGGGTGGGAAGTAATGTAATTATAATAAAGTAATTATTAATATTTATTTATTAGTATTTATAATTAATTAATTATTAATTGGTTATTAATTAATATTAATTAATTAATAGATAATTATATTAATTGTGTTATTTTTTAGGAACGAGTTGTGGGTTTATAGGGGAATAGGGTGGAAGTAATTTAATTATAAAAAGGTAAATATTAATTTTTATTTATATGATTAATTTATTATTAATTAATTATTAATTGGTTATTGTTTATTAATTAATTAATTGATAATTAAAATAATTGTGTTTTTTTAGGAGCGGGTTGTGGGTTTATAGGGAAATAGGGTTGGAAGTAATTTAATTATAATAAAGTAATTATTAATATTTATTTATTAGTATTTATAATTAATTTATTATTAATTAATTATTAATTGGTTATTTAATTATAATAATTATTTAATTGATAAGTATGTTAATTTTAACTCTCTGCTATCCAACACTTTCCCTACTGATGCACTCACTGGAGTGGGAATAGTAATTTTTACCCCTCTGCAATCCAACACTTTCCCTACTGTTGCACTCACTGGAGTGGGAATAGTAATTTTTACCCCTCCGCTATCCAACACTTTCCCTACTGTTGCACTCTCTGGAGTGGGAATAGTAATTTTTACCCCTACGCTATCCAACACTTTCCCTACTGTTGCACTCTCTGGAGTGGGAATAGTAATTTTTACCCCTCTGCAATCCAACACTTTCCCTACTGTTGCACTCACTGGAGTGGGAATAGTAATTTGTACTCCTCCGCTATCCAACACTTTCCCTAATGCTGCACTCTCTGGAGTGGGAATAGTAATTTTTAGCCCTTCGCTATCCAACTCTTTCCCTACTCTTGCACTCTCTGGAGTGGGAATAGTAATTTGTACATCTCCGCTATCCAATACTTTCCCTACTGTTGCACTCACCGGAGTGGGAATAGTAATTTTTTCCCCTCCGCTATCCAAAACTTTCCCTACTGTTGCACTCACTGGAGTGGGAATAGTAATTTTTACCCCTCCGCTATCCAACACTTTCCCTACTGTTGCACTCTCTGGAGTGGGAATAGTAATTTTAACCCCTACACTATCCAACACTTTCCCTACGTTGCACTCACTTGAGTGGGAATAGTAATTTTTACCCCTCCGCTATCCAACACTTTCCCTACTGTTGCACTCTCTGGAGTGGGAATAGTAATTTTTACCCCTACACTATCCAACACTTTCCCTACTGTTGCACTCTCTGGAGTGGGAATAGTAATTTTATCCCCTTCGCTATCCAATATTTTCTCTACTGTTTTAGTTAATGTAGTGTAAAATGTATTTTAAAAAGATTTAAAATAATTTAATATTTTAATTTGTTAGATATGTTTTTTGTTTTTAATTTATATTATTGGTGTATGTGTATATATATGTATTTATAATTTTTAATATGTTTTTTAACAATTTATAAGTTATTAAAATAATTATTTATAATAATATTAAGTAAGTATATATATTATATTTTAGACATATAGATGTTTAATTTATTTTTACATTATATGTATTACTTATAATTTTAAACATTTTCTAATAATTTTAACTGTTTTTTTAATTATATGTATTATTTACTTTATTTTACATTATTTTTTTAACATTAAAAAAACGATTTTTAACAACGATATTTTTAACAACGATATTTTTTTTCGATATTTTTGTACTTACCATTATGTAGATAGGACTTCGATATTCTGGACATCGATATTTTTGCGTTGATATTTTTGTACCTCGATATTCTGACTGTCGATATTCTGTCAGTGATTCGTTATCTATGGGGTGGAACAGGATATTGTCCTTTTTTAAGATCTCCACAGGAATACCATGGCCTTGGTACAATTTCCCAAAGATCTTAAGTGTACATGAGGTTTTTGAATCAAAAGAGGAGTACGTCAGGGCTGCACCCTGACCCCTTTTCTATTTAACTAGTATGTTAATAATTTGGAGCAGGCCCTGACTGCCACTAAAGCAAACTGTCCACAAGTGGAGTTTCGATGTTTACCGGTGCTTTTATATGTGGATGATGCTGTCATTATGGCCAAAACTGCTTGGGGTTTGCAGTCCTTGTTGAATTCCTTTGGCAACTTTATGGAGGAGTTGGACTTCTCAGTCAATGTTAAAAAATCCTTTGTGGGGATGGTGAGCCTCGTACAACAAATACAAATAGGTTCCATTTGGGGACCTGTGTTCTTCCAAAGACTAGAGTTTTCTCTTACTTGGGTTTGCTGTTTGATTCCTCTGTGAGTTGGCGCCGCCTTGTAAGTTAAAAAAAGGAGTAATTCACATGGGCCAATGCTGCTGTTTTTAATTTCACCTCAAGGCTATTCAGAAGACCTATTAGTGCTTTATTGCAAATATATAGCGCCAAATGCATTTCTAAGGTAGTTTACGGGAGCGAGGTCTGGGGGTATGTTAACCAGGCCGAGCTGCAGACACTTGAAAACACCTTCCTGAGACGTCTTTGTGTGTCCCACAAAGTGCCCCTACATTTTCAGTGCACAAAGAATTGGATGTTGGCTATATAACCAATGTCACAGCTTTTCGTCACCTTACTCTCTGGCTAGACATTTGGTCAAGGCCTGAGATTAAATTTAACATGGAAATTTTAAAGGATTGTATGGCCCTCGACCGTTCACATCATATCCCTTGTCTTAAGTACATCAAGGACACCCTTCAGAGCCTATGTAGAGGTGAATTATTTAGCACTTCAGAAGGAATAGTTAAGGCTGACCATATGAGGGTGTAGGAACATTTTATTCAGCAGAGGTCTATTGCCAGAGAAGAGGTTGCCCTACTGAAGCCTTGTGTCCGTAGTAATATTTTGTTTAAAACCATTCCAACTATAAAGCCTTATCTTTTAATTGCAAAAAAGTATGTACAACCTTTTTTTGTTTACCAGATTTAGGTTGGACTTACTGCACTTTCTTCTAGCTTTTGCAAGGGGCAGGAATAGGGGCCATACTCCTTGCACCGTGTGGCTGCAAAAACATGTCTCCGCAGGACACCTTGCATTGTGCAATGTTTTGCAACTTCTATGTAGTCCCAAGGAAGGCTTATATCATATAGATAATATAAAGGCAGACTTTTCTCAAGTATGTCCTGCTCTTCTTGTGTATGTACAACAGCTCCTGGGAGATATACTTTTTAATGTAGCTAGCTTTTTGAAAGCCGCTATGAGGTTGAGAAACAGTTGTGATTAGTTAATCTATGTCAAGTAGCAGTCATACTTGTTTATCTAGGGTATGTTTTTCTAAACTTTTACTGTACATTTTGACTGTATTTTAGGAATGTCATTATTGTTGCATTTGTTTTCAATGAAGTTATTATGAACGATATACTGTCTGCGTTCTGCATACTTTTATGATTGGATTTGTCTTGTTCTTATGGAATTTGCTTTTATGGTTGTCTTCAAAAACCGAATAAATCTTATTTTAATTGATTGACCTATAGTTTCCCCAAAAATACCCATTGCCATAACAGTCTCCTTTCTTTTGATCCCTGTCCTTTTTAGAAAAAAATGATCAAAAGCAAGTTCTTGCAGATCAAAAGAAGGAAAAGCAAGTTTAAACTGCAGCTGTAATAATGCTTTGTGACAAGTTTTTCACCTTTGCGGGTGGCTCATGATGGCGTCAGAACTCAACAGCAATAAGTCATTACAGTTGAGCAACTAGGCCGTTTCATATTACAGGTAACTAGGGACGTAAAAACTCAACTGTAATAAAATTAGAGACAGGCTTTTATGCAGTGATTGCAAGTTTATATACACTTTTTGCTGACATATATAATGGTGTGGTAACAGGCCCATGAGGAGACTGGGAAATTGTATCAGAATATGAAAAAGTGTGAATCTATTTTCTACACAGCATGGAAGTAATACGTGCAAAAATTACATTGCTGAGCCAAGCTCAATTTACAGGCTATGAATTCCATGATAAATATTGTGAAAGGAAATTTGATAAAGTGGTTCAGAAAGCACCCAATATAGCTGATCAGCGGATGCGATAAAATACTATTGCAGACACAAACTCACTGTAAACATGTCATCTGTGAGAAAAAAGAGCTCTTCAGGACGAATATTAGACAAGGATCGCTGAGCCAGTTAGAACAAATTATGCAAATATTTTTTGAACTTGGAAACCCAAGGCTTTGCCATTCTAAATGATACATCTGTCTGGGGTGTTACTAAACATCATGGGTTGATTTTCAGGCACGTTTATTGATAAACTGATGATAAACATGCCGTCAGCTCTGATTGGTATCGGTTCCCTTTATCATAGTGAAGGGCTTGACTGATGTTAGCACACCTCTGGCCCTGTAATCTCAAGACAAGACGTAGGGAAGCACATTGACACATTTGATTTACATTTCCGCCCCAGCATTATCGTTAGGATGCTAGATGTGCACGCCTCCACTCATGCATTTCATGAGCTGTGGAGTACACGGTCTGCAATGCAGAAAGGGGGCATTATGCTCCCTGGCTGCACTGCACCATCCCGTAAGGTAGCAGCACTCTGCATGTGCTGGACAGACACAGGATAACAGCAGGTGCAACGAGTGCAGATTTTAGCCCATACCCCTGTGAATAAGGGATACACTGGGATTTGTGAGATGCCTGTGAAAAATGGAAAAGAATACAAACACTGAATTTTGCTTGAACACACATTTTGGTGAAGGGCTGAGAAGTGATGCAGGGTTTTCTCCAGGGGCAGCTCCTTCGTTCAAGCGGAAGAGCGTCACCCAGAAAAGCCCCAGAGACAAAATATAAAATGGTAATGGATTGCCATTTTATTTTTCATCAACCCATCTCAAACTGAGTGTCAGGACTTGGTGGGTCCTGCTGAGTAGCAGCAGTAGCAGAGACGAGTGGTGGGCTGTCTGTGCATTGAATAAAATGTGCATGTTTCTTTGGAAGTCTGTCTTGGCCAGCTAGACATGCATATTTTAAACCTCTTCAACCCAGCTGTCTTAGCAGCTGGGTTAGAGAAAGCACAGGCCTCCAGTGCTCTTGAGAGCGCTGGGAGAGGCAGCTCCCTCTAATCCTGGCGCTGCACTCATGCTGGTTGCCAGCATGAGAGCAGAGCCAGTATTGGTTAGAGGAACACAGCACACGTAGAAAGAGGAAAATGTTTCTCAGTATTGTTTTTGTGCAGGAAGGTGTCCCTTCCTGCACAAAAACAATCCTATCTACAACGCGGGCAACCTTGCAATATGACGTAAGGGTGCCTGCATTAGCACTAGGTGGCTAAAAGTGTGCCAGCGCTGGTAAAGGACACGAATGTTGCTGTATAATGTTAAATATGGTGCTTTCCTGCCCTTTCCTTTTCACGCAATGCAGCACGCTGGCTTGCTGCATTACGCTGCATGAAAGATTAATAAATATGCACCTAGGTATCTCGACGAGGACTTCATGACAAAGCATGCCACTTGGAATTCCAGTGGGTGAGAGTTCTTTTAAAACCATAGGGTGATCCCCTTGGGCAGGTACAGAAAGATAGGCTAAGCACGGTAGGGGGTTCCCTTCTGTAGTTTTTGTAGGATTAGTGCATGCACAAAATGCAAAAATTCCCATGGGAAAAATTCACACCTGCAGTGAATTTTGCATATGCACATATTCTTTTTATGAATTATCATGGGCGTAAAATGCCCACTTTTGCGCTTGGATAGGTTGGGAGAAACAGATTTTGAATCAAGCTCATATATTTTAGGAAAGGCTATTTATATGGTGCCCCATTTCACTTTTAGGCTGCAGTTGTTTTTTTAAATATATTTTTATTGTGGACAAAGCTGTAACTATTGGGTACTGATGCACCTATGCTTGTGGCCATTATTGTTTACACTTGGTTTAAAATCAGGCTAAAAAGGTTTAAAACTTGCCTGTCGCTTTGTGACAAACCTTTTAAATGCATTTGCCTTTTAAATGCATTTGTGTCTGAACTATTTGACAGCACGAAAGTTGATTTAACTTAAAGTTGATTTAACTTAACTTGCCCCTTTGGAAGTGGGCTCAAGTAAAATGAATGCATTACAGCAGTCGAAGGAAATTGTTGAACACAATGGCAATATGCCCCCAGAAGCAGTTGGATGTCTAGAGCTGTATGTTAGGCATAATTAAATACGATTTGTGGTGAAGTCCAAATAAATGCATTTGAAATATAAATGCTGGGTACCCAACCCATGACCTTTAGCCCTTTCACGTATAGCTGAAGAGAAAATGTAGCAGGCTGTACTGGCGCTGAGGTCTGATGCCCCTCCCTTGGCTATAAAATCAGAATTACCCCGAAAACACGCTAGATGGCGTTTTCACATTCCTGAAGAACGAGATTGTAGTTTGATTTGGTTAAAATGAGCATGTCTGAAAAAAATGCCCCGTATGCTGTGTCAAAATACGATTTTGCTGAGTTGTCAAGGCCATCCGTTACAGTTTTGTGGCCTGATCTAGAGGATGGGGGATCAGGAAGGCACTGTTCTCAATGACGGCATTTTTTCATTAATAAAGTTTTGGCGGGCATGATGCAGCCAGAAATTGTATCAGACAAAAGGCCGGATTAAGTGTGGTCACCTATCACCCACTCTCTGTTTGCAGCAGCGGCACTTCCGGGCAAGACCGCCATGTAAGCCACAGCATTCTAGTGCATAAAACTATGAAAATGTCCTTAATGTGTACTCCCTAATATCAGGCATTTATTAGATGTGGATTTTGGAAATGTACCCCAACTTTGGGAGGAACTATGTACAACTATTGCCATCCATTTAATTGAAGAAAAAAACCAATAAAGAAAACAGCCTAAGTACATCTACGTGGATACTTGATGGACCTTAGATATCATTGATGAAGGCGAGGAGGGCCTTTTTACCATTAAAGTGTGGGTGGAGTAAGGGGGTGATTCAAAGTGTGGTGGAGTGTGAGCTGCCAGGGCCTCCATTAAAATGAACCAGTGGTTCAGTGCCCCATTTAAAGACGAGGAAACCTCTGGACTTCTGGCAGTGTAGCCTCTGTCATCACAAACATTTGTTCCAGCAGCCCAGCAGCCACAGGAGCACCAGTAGAAGTGGCTGTAGCCTCACACTAAAGACACAGAAAAGGCCACTGATTTCCCTACTTGGGTTCAACGTGTAAGATATGCTGGACCTGGTTAGAGAAAGGGAAAAACAGGCAGGAACATAAACAATGACATAACATCAGGGAAAAAACTCCCTGTTGATTTTTTGTTTGTTTAATCCGACTGCCCCTTTGCGACTTTGTTTGAGAAAAACAAAAGAGAATACTTGATAGAGCGAAATGTTCTTGTGAATTGTAGGGGTGCATCATAATCACTGATAGGCCGCACCCACATGTATTCAGACATATATTCATTGTATACTCATGCATGTTTAGCAAAGAATGAATAGTTCACTGAAACGAAGTGAACTCAGCAGTATAATGGTGTTAGGATAATGATGTAATGTAATGCTTTTTGAATTATGTGAACATAATGCTTAGAGGAATTAATTTGTGTATGTAATGTAATTGCAGTAGTTTAAACGTGCACCATATTAAAGTTGCACATGTAATTCATTGTTTGCATAAAGAATCGTAATGAATATGCTTATAGGGAAAAGTAAGATGTGTGTTTAAAAGTTATATGTAAGGGCCTGACTACATATATGCTTAAGGAAGGCCTGGTATATTCTTATGTTAGCTTATAATGTAGGCCGAAAAGGGTTTCTCTTGGAAAGGCTCTCTGGGCACAAACGGTAGATTTAATTAGCACAGTAGAAGGTTTCTGTTGAACGTATCTTTTGTTGCAGGTGCAAGGACACATGTCTCGTTAGTAAAGACTAACTCTTTGTTTTCAAAAGTTAGAAAGATGGGAGTGCATGGTACGGGAGTGCAATGGAATTTAGGGATGATACTTTCAGCGGAGAAGGCGCCTGGGACTCAAGGTCAACGAAACCGTCCAGGATGAAGTCACCGTTCCAATGGAAAAGCACAAGAAAGAAGACCTGGCCAAGAGGGCGTAAACAAGGCGTGTACCTTTGTAGTATGGTTTTGTATTAGGGATAGTGCCCCGAGGGAGGAGGCCAGAGAAGCGGTAGGGGAGACCTGAGAGAAGGACAGAGCTGAGTTTAGGTATATGGTGATCGCACTTCTTAGGAAGTCTTCACAGCTGACACCTTTATTCTTTCTTGCCTGGGAACATCGTTATACAGGGATGTCACTTAGCGTTAGTGTAGGGACAGCAATTGATTTTAAGCTTGTTTAGGCCCATGAAGAGCAACTTAGAAATAGGAGCAATCATAGTCTGGTTGGTCCTCCTAGAACTGTGTATTCTTCTTATCCTGAGTCGGATGAGACTCCTGCGTAGATTATTATTTGTATTAGTGCCCATCTATTTCTTTAACCTCGTGTTGAGGTGCCTGCACGTTCAGTTATTTTTGGCGATAATAAATTCTCAAACTTGAATTCGGAGTCAGTGGTCCTTTCAGACAAAATGAATGCTGATATCTAACCTGATGAGATTCTCTCCTTTACACTATTCAACAGGTAAAAAGATCTTGGCGGCCAGAAGGTTCTTATAGATAATTAGATAAGAATCGGCGTTATCAGTTGGTAGCAGAGTAGGATGGTTACCTTTGATGGTAAGGGGAGATCTAGAGCAAGATAGGAGACTAAGTTGCCCCATAGAGCCCGAGTGACGCAGATCCAGAGAACCGCGAGAAAAGGATGTCGGAGGTCGTGGAAAACTGACGGAGAGTGACGGTGCGGCGGAAGTAGCAGTTCATAGTAGAGTGAGTATGAAAAGAGTGATGTTTGGTAGATTGCGGTGTTTTATTGTGTGTGATGTCTAGCGGAGTTAGAACGAGAGTTGTGTGATTGAGAAACGGACCGTGAGCGCGCGCGGGACCGGGAGATTTATTGTGGTGTAGAATACACCCAGAGTTGAGAACGTTGACCAGAGTTGTGGGGGTCACGAGACGTCATTGACAGACCCACAGAAGATAGGGACACATGTGTGAGTGTGTGAATAACCAACGCAGGTCGTAGGTTATTGTGTGCAGAACATCGAGTGATTGAATCCTATCGAGTGTATTAGAGGCGATTGTCCGGTCGTTCGTGGACAGACGGTTGCCAGATTGAGGTCAACAAGCTCAAGAGGCTGATCGGTCATTGGTAAGACTGACGGTCAGAGAGGTAATTGTTCGGTAGGACGGACATTATTTCAGAGTATAATTGGGACGAATGCGAGTGAGAACAAGTGAATTAGAAAGGAGGGGAACTGCTGCGAGCGGAGGAAAAGTGACGTCAGATAAGTGTCAGCGCTGCGATAGGCCGGTTGGTGTGAACTGCGCTGGTATTGGTGGATTGGAATCAGGAAGTAAAAGCGGACATTTTGAGTGCAAATACAAAGTTGATTCATCATGAAATGTTTTAAAGCTTTAAGGGAACTTTGTAGAGGTGATAGACATGTGGTTGTTCGGGAGGGAGAGGAAGCTCCTCCTGAGGACACACCAGCACATTATATGGCGAAGAATGTAGGGTTGCATACTATAATTTGGCTCGAGAATTGGCATAAAATGACAGAAGCAGAAGGAGAATTGTCGTTCCCTCGATATGGTACTTTCAGGTTAGAGGTGCTGTATCAGCTCAAGAGTGTAATGGCTTCATTACGACCACTACCTAGACCAACACAGTTTGAGGCACTACATGCGTGGGTAAGGGCAGCGTATGATAGGAAGAAGGACAGATGCCAAGAAAGGGTGAAGAAATCGGTCAGGGCATTTCAAGATGCAAAATGGGATGCCTTGGAGAAAAGGTGGAGAGCAGACACGATCGAAGGAGATAAGTTATACCCACTGCTGATACAAAATGGAAAGATTACAAGAATTGATGAGGATGATAGTGATTTAGATGACAGTTTGTTGGATAGGATGTTGGCAGAGAGGCCACCACCATTTAACCCAGAGTCAGAAGAGGGAAAGAGAACCCCAGCAGTGGCAATAGTTGATGAAAGCCAGAACCAGACTAGCATGAGAGTAGTGGGAAGAATTTCCACAGGAACGGAGGGGGCTACGGCGTCTATGATAACACAGCCTCCTGCGGGGAACACAAGATTACCGGACTCCTTGACAGTACCGGTTACCATTGGCCCTATAGTACCGGTATATGACCCAGACCGAGTGAGAGAAGGGAGCTCCGTGCCGATGAGAAGGGAAGAAGGAAACAGTGAGAGTGGGAATGGGTTTGGAGTAAGGGTGGTTCATTTCCCAAGACCAATGGAGTCGAGTACGCCGTTACCGGCTACAGCAGACTCTTCCTTCAGGAGAGAAGAGGAGGGACCAGAAAGACCGAGGTCTTTACGGGAATCTAAGTCAGCTTTGAGGGAGTGGACACCAACAGTAACGAACCAAGAGGATAGGATGCAAAGAGATAGGGCACAAAATGTCTCGGAAGACAGACCAGGTTCCAGGAATATGGAAGGGAATAGGTCACAAGGACAGAATAGTGACTGTGATGAGCGAGATGGCTCGGGTTGTCGAGACGTACTGAGGAGTGCAGTACAGGCAAGGTTGCTAGACGTAGTGAGGCTGAAAGCAGAGGTAGACGAAATGATCAGTGGGGTCTGCCTTTGGAAAGGATAGAAATTTATGGATCAGATGAGCTGCTGTTTGTAGCAAAAGATGTGACTCGAAAAGCTAGAATGGCACATGATAGATTGAGGGATTTGGCCAAAAGATATGAGGTGGACCTGAGTAAAACTAAAGCGTTGCAGGGACCACACAGATTGCATTACAGTGATCAGGAGTTGGAGGAGAAAAGAATCACAGGGTTAAAGACGCACACCAGAGACCTGATCATAGGAATGAGAATATGGATTTTGTTGGACAAATGGGAAGAAAGGTGGTCCAAAAAGAAACCAGTAAAGAGAGCAGAAGGGGAAACGCCGCCGCCAGGAGGGGGGCGACGGGTGTAGGAAATTTTCCTTTACGAGAAGTACAGAATGGAGGGTACGTGCATGTGCCGTGGAATAGAGGTGATTTGGCTGCATTTACAAATGATTTTCCTCGGCTGAGGGAAAAACCGGTGGAGTGGTACAAGCAGGTTGAGCGGTTTGTGAAAATTTCAAAAGTATTGTGGATTGATTTGAACACTTTGTTTGACATAGTGGTACCAGGAGATTTGTGGACAGCATGTAAAGTCGCTATTGAGTGGCCGACCTCGGAACCGAAAAGAGAGGCGGTTACAAATGGTCCATCACCTGATGTCATGAAAAAATATGAGCAGGTGATTACATGGTTGAAGTCGAAGATTTCACCTCAGGATATAGATTGGGTTAAGATAGATCGGACTGTACAGGAACCCAAGGAAACGGTGCATGAGTATTACGAAAGACTTCTGCAAGTTTTTAAACAGTACAGTGGGTTAGATGTTTTGGACCCTAAGGATATGGGACAGTTTGTCTCAAAGTTTGTAACGGGTCTGAGAGGGGAAATCAGCCTCATGATACAGCACCATTTGATCTGCTGGCAGAACAAGCCACTAGATGAAATTTTGCGTGTACGCGAGATACTGTAGTGATGAGGTGGATTCAAAACATCGAAAGCTAAAAGACAAATTGATGCTTGTCCAGATGCAGACAGCACAGAATCAGCCTAGTGGAGGGACCTTGGGGAGAAAGCAAGGAAATTTCCAGGGAAACCAGAATGGGCAGGTACAGGGAAAGGGAAAACCAGTAGACCCCAAGACAGGAGTGGACGTGGCTACACTAAAGAAGACCACTGCGTGTCATCTTTGTCGCCAGGTCGGACATTGGAAACGCGAGTGTCCTTTGAACCCAGCTAATCAGGTACCGGAAGAGGAAGAGGGGGCTCAGGCACCCGCGCAAGAGGTGGTTAACACAATAACGAGACCTAGAACGATGAAAGGGGGTTTACAATTCTCAAGCTCAGATTCCCCAAGCTCCAAGGTTTTCACAAGGAACACGAACATATCAACAGATGCCCCTGTTCGAACGATATGCTGAGGATAGCTTAGACCCTTTATCCTAACGGTGCCTGAGGGGGAGGAAGACTGCACACTTGGAGCGGTCTTGGAGGTAGACCAGAGAGGACCTTTTGTAGAGGCAGAGATTGAGGGCAATCCTGCAACACTTTTGGTTGATACTGGAGCTACCCGGTCTACTGTAAGATCTGCAGTAGTCCCTAACCTACCCCTCTCGGGACAATCGATCCAGGTTGTTGGAGTAGCGAACAAGAAGATGAGCAGCCCATTGACAGAACCGATCTTAGTAAAGATAGGTACTTTCCAAACTAGACATCAGTTTGTAGTATGTGACACGAGTCCAGTTTGTCTTTTGGGAAGAGATCTGTTGTGCAAATTGAACTGCACGATTTATTGTACACCACGAGGAGTGGAGGTCCAGACGAGAGATGATGATGCTGACTTTAAGATGGCCAATCAGCATCTGTGTATAGATCTGTACCCAATGGTGACTGTGGAAGAACTTCCACATGATCTGAGAGACGCAGTGTCGCCTGTGGTGTGGGATTTCGCAGGAGATGAAATAGGTTTAATCAGAGGGGTTGAACCAGTGCGGATTGAGGTGAAACAGAATGTTGATTTCCCAAGAACACCTCAATACAATTTATCGATAGAAACGATTGCAGGAATAAAACCTGTGATCGAGACTTTCATTGAGAAAGGTATTTTAAAAGAGATCAGAGGTAGTCCCTGTAATTCGCCCATAATGGGACTACAGAAACCGAGCGGGAAATACAGGATCGTGCAAGACCTGCGAAAGGTCAACATGATAGTTGTCCCTTGTTGTCCAGTGGTACCGAATCCTTCAGTAATACTGTTCCAGATCCCATGTGAAGCTCGAGTGGTTTACGGTTATCGATTTGTGTCAAGCCTTCTTTCGATACCGCTCCACGAGGAAAGCCAATTTCTTTGCATTTAGGCTAGAGAATCGCGTGTTAACATGGTGTCGTATCCCTCAAGGGTATACGGAAAGTCCATCGATCTTTAACCAGATCCTGAAGAAGAACCTTGAGAGTCTTGTGTTGCCGCAGAACTCAGTTCTCGTGCAGTACATAGATGACCTGCTCATTGCCTCAGAAACAGAAGATGCTTGCAGAATTGACACAGTAGCCTTGTTGAACCACTTAGCAGAGAATGGACATAAGGTGTCCCCGAACAAGCTGCAGTACTGTTTGAATGAGGTACAGTACTTGGGACACAGATTAGAAAAAGGCAAGAGAAAGGTGTCACCAGATCGAATTGAGGCAATAATGAGCATGGCGGTACCCACTACACAGAGGGAAGTTAGGATGTTTCTGGGAATGGTTGGCTATTGTCGACAGTGGATTCCTAGTTTCTCCTTGAGAGCAAAGCCTCTGCAGAGGCTTACGCACAAGGATGTGAGTGATCCGGTACCATGGGACGAGGAGTGCTTGATGTCATTCCTGCAGTTGAGAGATGATTTGTGCAGGGCTCCCGCACTGGGAATGCCTGATTACAACAAGGCCTTTTCATTGTTTTGTTGCGAGAGAGGAGGATGTGCATTAGCAGTGTTAGCTCAGAACCATGGAGGTGTCCGTAGACCAGTTGCTTATTTTTCAGCTACTTTAGATCCAGTAGCTTCTGCGTTGTCTGGATGTCTAAGATCCGTTGCTGCAACAGGTGTCAGCATTGAAAGATGTGAAAGCATTGTAATGGGACATCCATTGACTGTACATGTACCACATTCGGTTGAGTTATTAATGACCAGGACCAAGACCCAGCACCTAATCGAACAATAGGTTAACAAGGTACGAGCAAGTCATACTTGCCGCAGAGAATGTGACTCTGAAAAGGTGCTCCATCTTGAACCCTGCGACATTGATGCCTATACCGAACACAGATGATGAAGATTGTGAGGACCATGATTGTCTCGATGTGACCGAACTTTGCACCAAACCGAGACCTGACATTGTCGCATGAGCCATTGGATGACCCAGATGAAATTTTTCTTTGTCGATGGTTCATGCTTAAGAGACAGTGTGGGGGCAATTGAGAGCAGCGTTTGCTGTATGTACTATTTCAGGAGTGGTCGACGCCGCTTGCCTAGAAGGAGTACGCTCCGCGCAGGTAGCTGAGATCATTGCCTTGACCCGTGCCTGTTTGGCCGCTGATCGAGTCCGAATCACGATTTATACAGACAGCCAATACGGCTTTGGCGTGGTGCATGACTTCGGGCAGTTATGGTCTCAGAGGGGATTTTTGACATCATCTGGCTCACCCATTCGTAATGGAGAATATGTAAGACAATTGTTAGAAGCATTACAGCATCCGAAAGAAATTGCTGTTGTAAAGTGTTCAGCCCATGGGAAGGGGGAGGACTTTGTATCCTTGGGTAATAACTACGCAGATGAGGTAGCCCGCTTCTGCGCAGAACAAGGATGCATATACACAGGCAGGGAGATAGAAGAGAGCCAAGAGGGAACCGATCTCAGCATAATGTTGACCATGGCAGACACTTGGGAAGAGCTTAAGAGATTGCAAGATGAAGTCTCAACCAAGGAAAGAGAGGGCTGGATCAAAGCTGGGTGTGAGAAAGGAGACGTGGATGTGTGGGTATCAAACGATGGGAGAGCTGTGTTGCCGGAAGAATTGCTGAGTCCGATGGCAAGATTGATACATGGACAGGCACACCTGGGTAGAGACGCAATGATGAGGGTGTTCAGACAGACGTGGTATAACCCACGGTTCCGAGCAATGGCTGAGACGGTATGTCAGAGGTGTGTTACATGTCAACAGATGAATGCTGGAAAGAAAACTGTAGTCACACTGAGTCATATTGGAAGGTCAGGAGGGCCCTTCAATAGATTACAGCTGGATTTCGTGGAGATGCCTAGGTGCAATGGCTTGAGGTACATTCTAGTGATAGTATGTGTATTCTCACGGTGGGTGGAGGCATACCCCACACGAAGGTGTGACACTCTGACAGTGGCTAAATTACTGTTGAGGGAGCTTATCCCTAGATTCGGGATCCCGACCTCTTTGGAATCAGATAGAGGTGGGCACTTCCATAGCGAAATCATGAAGTTACTTTGTGCAGCATTGAACATTGACCAGAGACTCCACTGTAGCTACAGACCAGAGGCTTCTGGGATGGTGGAACAAGTTAATGGAACTTTGAAAGCCCGGATGGCAAAAATGTGTTCTTCAACATCCCTGAATTGGCCCGACGCCTTGCCACTGGTGCTCATGAGCATGCGAAGTGTCCCAGACAGAAAGACCGGGTTGTCCCCCATGAAATAATAATGGGGAGGGCAATGAGACTGCCAGCAGTACCAGCTACAGCCTTGATAAGCATCACTGATGATTTGATTCTCGATTACTGTAAAGGACTCTCTGATGTGGTCCGTTCTGTATCCCAGCAGGTGCAAGCAGCTGTGGTTCCAGCCTCGAGTGATCTGTGCCACGACTTGTGTCCCGGTGACTGGGTGCTCGTCCGGAAGCACGTGAGGAAGAGTTGTTTGGATGCCCGTTGGCGTGGCCCGTATCAGGTGATACTTATCACGAACACAGCAGTAAAGTGTGGAGGATTGCCGAACTGGGTGCATGCTTCCCATACCCGCAGAGTTCCAGCACCCTTGGAAGAAACAGCTCCTCTCGCAAATGAAAATCCAGCTGATGTGGCAGGGCCACATGAGAGGACAAGCCAAGCTGTAAGGGTCGCTGACACAGCTGGTGGTGCACTAGAGCAAGCAGAAGGGGTTTCCACATCTCGAACCCTGACTCAGGCAACCGAAGAAAGAGAAGGTGCAGTGGGCGGAGAAGAGTCAAAATGCAGCAGAAAGAGGAAATAGTGCACTGGGTATAGAAGGGGAAGGCAGACGAAAGAACAGAAGTGCTGAAGGTTGGCCTGAAAGACAGAGGCGACTGAACCTGAGGTTAGCACCTGAGAGAGACCTTGCTCCGGTGTCCGAAGTATCTGAAACCGAAGCAAGCGACGAAGACCAAGCACAAGACAGTCGGCGAAGGTCCAAGAGAACAAGAGTGCCTTGTCGCAGATACTCTACCCCTGAGTGGACTTACACTGTGTTTGATGCAGGGGGTGGTGAATACAGGGAGACTGAGGTCAGTGGAAGTGTTCAGTCGGAGCCCGAACCTGGTGGTGAAGGTGGTGCTGCGGATGCCAGGGTTCGAGATAGACGGAACACTGACACTCACGATTCGAATCCCCCACTTCTGAGTGAAGTCCGAAAATTGCTTTTGCATCGGGTCGAATTCCCGCCTTTCGGAGCTGAGCCGTTTTCACACGAAGTGCTGCTTTTGCGTCTTGAACTTTTGTATCACGTTCTGAGTCGGTGCTTAATGAGGATCTCATTATGGATCAGTAATGAACTGTAAATAAAAGTCTAAAAGAAGAAGATAACCTAGGTCCAAGTGGAAGAAGAATAAACTTAGGGACTTTCCACAAGAAGAGGAACGAAAACTAGGAAGTCTTTTTCTGGACTGTGTAAATAAGTTGTGATCGGAAAGGGAAAGCCCGGAGATTTCATGGTTGCTCGAGCTGGTTAAGCAAGTCATAAATAAAGGACAGAGACTTTTCTGAGTTCTTTGCGATAACCAAGACTTTTTGAGAACTTTCGAAATCATGGAGTCGGGAAATCCCAATCGTAGAGCAAAATGGATTATAGGCATTCTTATAAGTAGTGTGATAATTTTTATAATCATAGTAGTTGTAGTTTCATATACTGGTTCGCATGAGCCAGAAGTAGAGGCAGTGACAGGGACACCCACACCTATCACACCTAGTCAGAAGGGGGTAGACAGGGCAGCTGATAGAGCTATGATTTTAGAAGAAAGTCAGTAGATTACATGTAGATTTGTCTAAGGGTGATTTTAAGCTTAATGCGTATGCTAAGTTGTTGTATGAGTATGTTGACGTGATGGATGCGAAAGATTGTTATGTGTGTATGCAGTTGCCTACTTCGGTGGATGAGGGTATTAGGTATCATCATCTTCCACTGACTTATGGTATTTCATGTAGTCTTTTGCTTAGTTTGTTTTATGAGAGAGATCAGTTCGAGTATTTCTTTTCCAATTTCGATGCAGTGCTTCCTGAAGTTCCAGCTTACAAGCATTTGAATAAGTATGACTATTATAAGACTGAGGACAGACTGAGGAAGTACTTCATACCGAGTTTGGAATTGGATACAGCATTCGCACACAGACACAATCTGACTTGTTTGATGTCGGATGTAGAGAGAAAGTTTGTAGATCAGGTTGAAGATAGGTATAGAAAGCTGACTGAATCCCGAGATTTAGGGCATCACAGGACAGATTGGACAGAGGAGGAACGGTTGCATAAGACCAAGGGAAGCTATGGTCCTATAGCGTTGGATAAGGAGCAGAGGGGTAAGTTGTGTATAAGGCGTTATCAGACTTACTACGAAAAGGTTCCAGTGGGACAGAGTACTTGTGATCACGTTTTCACCATGGCAGATGAGGCAAAAGATTTTCTCCAAGGTCCTGTACAAGTGATACCTACGGTGTATTACGTATGTGGAAAGAATGCTTACGTGAGGTTGCCTGCAAATTGGTATGGAACATGTTATTTGTCAATAATATTTCCAAAGATTTACCATACAGAAGACTTAAATCTTCTGGAGGGTGGAGAGCATTCAAGAACGAGAAGAGCTGCAAGTGCAGGAATCGTTGTGGGGGATATCTTTGGAGCTATGATACCTAGTCTAGGAGTAGTCTTGAATGATGTGAAGATCCGGAGGTTAGCGACTGTGGTGGATGAATTTTCGATGAATACAGCAAAATCGTTGGTGTTGGTGGAAGGAGAGATGTTGTCAATAAGGGGAATGGTTTTGCAGAATCGCCTTGCTTTGGATGTCCTATTGGCAAAAGAGGGCGGAGTCTGTAAAATGCTGAAGGTTCAGGAGTGCTGCACTTATATACCAGACCGAAGCAAGGATCTGGAGAAATATATAAGTAACATCACTATGATCCACACAAAGATAGCGGATTTGACCGAAGAAGGGGCCTGGGAAAAGGTCGGGAAGGGTTTTGGTCAAGTGGGAGGTTGGTTTGCAAACCTAGGAAAGGGATTCCTTGGGTACTTTCTGAGACCACTCCTTATCTTGGTGGTTTGTGTGGCTGGCTTGTGGATTATGAACAAGGCCTACAAGTGGTATCGAGCAGGCAGAGTCAAGAGAGCTTTGAGGGAAAATGACATGAGATTGGCAAGACTGCAGGACAATCAGTATCAAAGGCTCAAGAGCATGGAGAACTTCAGATCAGGGAAGATGGGAACAAGTTCTGTTTAGGTCGGTTCCTTCTCCGAGGGAGTAGAATGAGATGTGATGACAGGAGTCATCAAAGGGGGAACTGATAGAGCGAAATGTTCTTGTGAATTGTAGGGTGCATCATAATCACTGATAGGCCGCACCCACATGTATTCAGACATATATTCATTGTATACTCATGCATGTTTAGCAAAGAATGAATAGTTCACTGAAACGAAGTGAACTCAGCAGTATAATGGTGTTAGGATAATGATGTAATGTAATGCTTTTGAATTATGTGAACATAATGCTTAGAGGAATTAATTTGTGTATGTAATGTAATTGCAGTAGTTTAAACGTGCACCATATTAAAGTTGCACATGTAATTCATTGTTTGCATAAAGAATCGTAATGAATATGCTTATAGGGAAAAGTAAGATGTGTGTTTAAAAGTTATATGTAAGGGCCTGACTACATATATGCTTAAGGAAGGCCTGGTATATTCTTATGTTAGCTTATAATGTAGGCCGAAAAGGGTTTCTCTTGGAAAGGCTCTCTGGGCACAAACGGTAGATTTAATTAGCACAGTAGAAGGTTTCTGTTGAACGTATCTTTTGTTGCAGGTGCAAGGACACATGTCTCGTTAGTAAAGACTAACTCTTTGTTTTCAAAAGTTAGAAAGATGGGAGGCATGGTACGGGGAGTGCAATGGAATTTAGGGATGATACTTTCAGCGGAGAAGGCGCCTGGGACTCAAGGTCAACGAAACCGTCCAGGATGAAGTCACCGTTCCAATGGAAAAGCACAAGAAAGAAGACCTGGCCAAGAGGGCGTAAACAAGGCGTGTACCTTTGTAGTATGGTTTTGTATTAGGGATAGTGCCCCGAGGGAGGAGGCCAGAGAAGCGTGTAGGGGAGACCTGAGAGAAGGACAGAGCTGAGTTTAGGTATATGGTGATCGCACTTCTTAGGAAGTCTTCACAGCTGACACCTTTTATTCTTTCTTGCCTGGGAACATCGTTATACAGGGATGTCACTTAGCGTTAGTGTAGGGACAGCAATTGATTTTAAGCTTGTTTAGGCCCATGAAGAGCAACTTAGAAATAGGAGCAATCATAGTCTGGTTGGTCCTCCTAGAACTGTGTATTCTTCTTATCCTGAGTCGGATGAGACTCCTGCGTAGATTATTATTTGTATTAGTGCCCATCTATTTCTTTAACCTCGTGTTGAGGTGCCTGCACGTTCAGTTATTTTTGGCGATAATAAATTCTCAAACTTGAATTCGGAGTCAGTGGTCCTTTCAGACAAAATGAATGCTGATATCTAACCTGATGAGATTCTCTCCTTTACACTATTCAACAGGTAAAAAGATCTTGGCGGCCAGAAGGTTCTTATAGATAATTAGATAAGAATCGGCGTTATCATACTGAGCAAACTAAAAAACAGCGCACTCAGATGTTGAGGTACAGAGATCCTGATGAGGTAGACAGGGATCTCTAAGTGTAGCAGGCGATCTACTGGATGGGTGTAATTTAAACAAGGTAGTTGCCTGAAACGTTTAATGGAGGACAAAAAACTACCTGGAAGCCCATCATCATAAATGTTTCCCCTTGCGCGCCATTACTGAAAATTTGACATAAGGCAATATTTTTTTTTGTTTTCTACGGATTAGGAAGGAGTGTAAATTGTGTTTCTGATTTGTTGGTCTTGAGAATCGTGCGTTGGTGCATTTCACTGATGCTTTCTTGATTTTGTCACTGCTGAAACTCTGTGATCCTTGTGAAAACATTTGACAATAAAGTAAACGTCTATTCTTTTAGATTTCTATAATTGTCATTTCTTTATTTGACAGCATGTTGGGGCAAATGCTGCACACTGTGGGCCTCAATTATGAGGAATTGGCGTAGGGCAGCGCCGCAAGTTTTCTTGCGGCGCTGCCCTATGCCAATGTGAAAGGACAGGAATGCACCTTATTTATGAAATATGGTGCATTGCACCTTATTTATGAAATATGGTGCATTGCACCTTATTTATGAAATATGGTGCATTCCTGTCCTTTCCCCCTGCGCTGGTGCACAATTTGCAGCCTAGCGCCAACATAGGCACCCTTTCACCATGGTGAAGGGTGCCTCTATTGCAGGCAGGATTGTTGTTGTGCAGAAAGAGGCACCTTCTGCACAAAAACAATCCAGAGAGGCGTTTTCCTCTTTTTATGTGTGCAACAGAATGCAGCACACGAGGAAAGAGGAAAAAATGGGGAGAAATAAAAATATTGCTCCTCGTTACGCTTGCTCTGGGGAGGCGTACGGTTTTGGCACTGCCCCAGGTTTACGTGATTAAGCAAATCTGGGGCAGTATCAATATCATTGGGTGTTGTGTGGGAAAACACTCTGCAACGCCCATGGAACACCTCCTTGGCGCAGAGTAAGGCAGTGCAGTGACTTGCGCTGCTTTGTCTTACTCCATATCTGTGTAAAGCCATGCAGGGTGGCTTTTCGTCAACTCACAGATATAATTAAAAAGCTTGGGCCACCAAAAAGTAAAACTCCTGAGGCACAAGCCTGTCATAAATAAGCCCCCTTGTCTTTAAGCTGTTGGCCTGGGGCTGAAAGTTTATCCTGGGTGAGTATTGACAGAATAAATAGAGGTAACCATCATGGCTCTTTATTCTGTACATTTTGTGAAACTCTATGAAAATTTGATGAACTTCAGTGAAAATATGCTTTAAGAGTATAATGAGGTCTGTTGGTTGTAAAAAAATGGGTCATTGGTTGAAGAGGTTGAGGGGGGGAGGTGGAAGCCCCACTCAGGCAACAACCACTATCCTTGTCAAGGTGAACCACAAAAGTCACTAAATTACCCTGTGCTTACCCTCTGGTAGCTTGGCACAAAATCAGTCAGGCTTAACTTAGAGACAATGTGTAAAGTATTTATGTAGCACGCAAACAGTAATAAAGTGAACATAAAGCATCAGGGAGGGGAGTCCTTCTTCTGTAGCTTCTACAAGCCCAGAAGTGTTCTGAAGAGCGACTCTGGTGGTCTAATATTTATACTTGGGGCCAGCCTGTGTGTGGTGGGCTCACAGTCCTACCCCCACATCTGGTTTTGGACAGTTCTTCCCCTTCTCCTTTCAAGGCTCCAGACTGACTGGATGACAAGAGAAAGAGCAGGCTTGGTGTCACGTTCCTTTTTGTGTGCTGGGAGAAAAGTCCTTTGACGTGTAAGTGGAGCTGGGTAAAGCTTCTCGCTCAGCCATCCTGCCAGGGTGGCTCACCTTGTCAACACCTAAGCCCCCTTTGTGTTACTGTCTGAAAGCAACACGCAAACCCTAGTAACGAGGTCATTCACAGTCATTTGTGACCCGGGACACTAGCAGAAAGCACAAATGGTTGGGACAAGAAAAGGCCAACTTACAAAATGTGGCATTTTCAGAATACTGACTTTAAATCCGATGATACGATTAAAGAGGATAATACATTACAATTTATCTGAGTCTTAACAGCATAACTCTATCTTCTCCTGATCCAGAGTTAGCACTTATTAAAAGTAATAAGGTAACTCAGTGTTAGTCAATGGGAGAGATAAGCCTGATAGCAGTGAAAAAACTCCTTTACAAGTTTTTCACTGCCAGAACCTGTAAAACGTAAACTCATAGGTCCTATGTTTTAAACACTATGCACCCTGCCTCTGAGTGGTTAGAGCCTACTTTAGTGGTGACTAAACTAGAAGGTTTAGGTCTGGCAAGAGGTCGAAATGGCAGGTGAAACTGAACTACAGGCTGCAGTGGCAGGCCGGAGACATAGTGTTACAAGCCCTGGGTATAGATAGTACTGTTTACTAGGGACTTACAAGCAAATTTAATGAGCCAATCAGGTGTAGGCCTCTTTTTCCATGTTTTAAGCAAGAGTTTAGCACCAAGCTACAGGAATAGTAGAAGCAATCAAAGCCACGATCCAGAGATAAGCTGGAGACTGGTTTTGTAGTTTGAAGTTCCTTTAATACGTAATAGGACCCACGACTGCACCAACCACTGGCAGGGTCAAAGAACAGCAGGCAATTCACATACACCCGCAGTTCCAGAACCCAAGCAATGCCCATTGAAGCCACATTCCAAAAAGGAATGTATAACAATATGCTTTGGCAAAACCAAACACAGTATAAGCACATACATAATACTAACCTGAAGTGAATACTACATCACCCCCTTTCCTTACAAAACAAAGGAAAATAGAAACATTAAACAAATGCAAGCACGCACAGTTTAAAAGGAAGCAAGAGAATATCCGAACTAAGTGAGCAAACAGAACTTACTTAATGCCCCAAAAATAATTTCTAATGCCCATTGAAACAATTGCATTACAGGTTTTATGATACACTAAAATGCATACAAACTTAAACAGTAAGAAGAGGAAGAAATGTGTGAAGTAACCTGATTGAGCGCAATCTACATGTGGACACAGGTCCCAGCAAACTCTAAGCAGAGCTAGAACCTGGCCCACCACTTGCAAGCCCAGCAACTGCACCAGCAGTTACAATGCCGCTAACCTTACCAACTACATTTGTTTGTGCAACATTTGAGGAAAAATCTTCCCTGGTCTCTGAAGAAGGCAGAAGGACATCTGAGCATTGCTGCACAAACTATCACCAGCAACAATAGTACGTAACTCAGGATTACTAAAATCCATGATAGCAACAACAGAGGACAACATTGAACTCCCAGTGTCCATATTGGAGTGCATACACCTGTAAACATCTGCTTGCAAATTAGAAATAGGAACAACATTGTCTCTATTACACCACTCTTTCCCTTCCAACAAGCCAGACGCTTTGCTGGACCTTATCACTTTCACAGGTAATGAAAACTTGGACTCCCTTGTTAACTCTGAAAGGCTTTCTAACCAACACCCAATCATTCACATCAATTTTGACATCTTTGACACCCTTCCTGGTGTCATAATAACTTTTCTCAGCTTGTTGTTTATTGAGCACTCTGCTTCTCATATTCATATTGACCAAGCTGTTGGACACTCTACCCTTGTTCATAAGTATTTCTGACACCCATTCTGGTTTTGTGGAAGTCTTCCAGTGTTAGTCTGAAACAATAAACTGAGTACATTGAAATTGGACACTTGTTTGTATAAAACAGGCCACCAGTAAGTCAGCATCAATTTTTTGCATCTGTCCGAAATACCCATAGGACCTTCATGGGCTATACCAATAATTCTGTTTATTAACTCAGTTGGATGAATAAATTCATCACCTTTTAAAGAAATGTTGTCCTCGCAAGGCAATACCTTGTCCACTTGCCCAAAGCACCTGAACTCACCAGTAAGGTTCTTCTCCGAAGGCCATTTTATTTTTATATAATGCAGCACCTTCAAAAACACAACATCCTTAGCCATAGCTAAATTCCACTCTTCCTCAGTGATGTGACCTCTAGAAGCCGCTAGTGCATCTACTAAGGCTACAACACACTCCTTGTCCTGGTCAACATCGAACGCCTCCTGATGAAGCAACAGTATGTGAGGCAGGCAGACCGCCCGAACATTTCTGACCCCTTGAATATATTTCACAACCAAATCATATTCCTGTAACTTTGATAACAAGAGAACTAACCAGGCAGACACCTTCCCCAACCCATTGCCACTTAAAAGATAAACTAGAGACTTATGGTCAATCGAACGGCATGGACGGGGCACTGCTCCTCTGAATAACCGCTGTCTTCACTAGCAGCATGAGCAGTGCCCCATCCATGCTGTTCGATTGAATCTGGCGTTCATATAAGCAAATCCCTTGTGACTGCTTATATTTAATGGCTAGCTTGGATATTCACCAAGCATATTGAACAAGTTATCGTTCCGGTGTTGGAAAACCTGGAATCTTTTATATATATTGTGAAAGTTCTGGTTCATGATATACGCCTGACCAGGCTTTTGGGTCAAATGTAATTCTCCTTTTACCGTCCTGAAGATGGTCTAACGGACTCACGCCAACAAGACCGAAACGTCAACAAGCTCATCTATTTTCTTTAATGATTTAATTTGGCTGGAATTGTTTTCTGTTTTGTTAGATTCTTTTCTGCCTATATGATTTTTGAAATAGATATCATCACAAATGACTTGAAGGTCACAATGTCTATATATGGTGTGTTCACCTCTGTCATTGTGTTTTTGTTATTATAATCTGTACCCCCCATTTTGTTCACTTTCATTAAATGCACATAAATTGAGAAATCTACACCCGTGTTCTCAAATTGTTCTCGATATATTAAGTTAGATGTAAATGAGCAAATTGATGTTTCTGATTTTTCTAAGGTTAGTTACCATTTGGGACTCAACCACAGAGTAATTTGCATAAATAGCTTGACTGAGTATCATAAACAAAATCCCTTGCAGGCACAGTTACCTTTTATTACTTCTAAAAGGGGCATTTCTAAAATAGCAATAATAAATCCGCGAACACCATTACGCAGCATTTATCACCACTATTCCAAACACACCAAACTTGATCACGCTTCCCCTCTCAGATCAGGAATTACTACTGAAGCACATATCAGGGAATCCCCAATGCATTCCTATGAGAGGGCAGCCTCACAGCAGTGAGAAACCAAATAGGCTGTTTGTCACTACCAGGACATGCCACACAGTTAAGGCACATGTACTAGCTTTTACCTACACCGCACCCTGCCCATAGGGCTAGCTAGGGCCTACCTTAATCAATCAATCACGGCATTTATAGAGCGCTCTACTCACCCGGGAGGGTCTCAAGGCGCTGGGGGAGGGGGTAAGTTACTGCTCGAACAGCCAGGTCTTGAGCTGCTTCCTGAAGGAGAGATGGTCCTGGGTTCGCCGAAGGTGAGTGGGGAGGGAGTTCCAGGTCTTGGCTGCCAGGTAGGAGAAGGATCTTCCTCCGGCGGTGGTTCTGCGGATGCGTGGTACGGTGGCGAGGGCGTGGCTGGTTGATCGTAGCTGGCGTGTGGGCGTGTAGAAGGTCATGCGGTCGTTGAGGTACTTTGGGCCCAGGTCGTGGAGGGCCTTGTGTGCGTGGGTGAGGAGTCTGAACGTGATTCTCTTGCTGACGGGGAGCCAGTGCAGGTCTTTCAGGTGCACGGTGATGTGGCTGTGTCGGGGGATGTCCAGGATGAGTCGTGCGGAGGCGTTCTGGATGCGCTGGAGTCTCTTTTGAAGTTTGGCTGTGGTTCCGGCGTAGAGGGTGTTCCCATAGTCCAGTCGGCTGGTGACGAGTGCCTGGGTGACGGTCTTCCTGGTTTCAGTGGGGATCCATCTGAAGATCTTGCGGAGCATGCGCAGGGTGTTGAAGCATGAAGATGAGACGGCGTTGACTTGTCTGGTCATCGACAGGGAGGAGTCCAGGATGAAGCCCAGGTTGCGTGCGTGGTCCGTTGGCTTGGGCGCGGTGCCCAGGGCCGGGGGCCACCAGGAGTCGTCCCAGGCGGAGGGTGATGAGCCCAGGATGAGGACTTCCGTCTTGTCTGAGTTCAGTTTAAGGCGGCTGTTCCTCATCCAGTCGGCGACGTCTCTCATCCCGTCGTGTAGGTTGGCTCTGGCGGTGGTGGGGTCGTTGGTGAGGGAGAGGATCAGCTGGGTGTCGTCGGCGTAGGAGATGATGTTGAGGTTGTGTCGGCGTGCGATGGCTGCGAGGGGGCTCATGTAGACGTTGAAGAGGGTTGGGCTGAGTGAGGATCCTTGTGGAACGCCGCAGATGACTTCGGTGGCTTCGGATCTGAACGGGGGGAGGCGGACTCTCTGGGTTCTTCCGGCGAGGAACGAGATGATCCATTCCAGTGCTTTCTCTCGGATTCCGATGTTGCTGAGGCGCTTCACTAGGGTGCGGTGGCAGACGGTGTCGAACGCCGCAGAGAGGTCCAAGAGGATGAGGGCAGCTGTTTCCCCGTTGTCGGTTAGGGTTCTGATGTCGTCGGTGGCTGCGATAAGGGCGGTCTCGGTGCTGTGGTTGGCCCGAAACCCGGACTGCGAGGGGTCGAGGATCCATTCGTCTCGAGGAAGGCGGCAAGCTGTCTGTTGACGGTCTTCTCGATGACTTTGGCCGGAAACGGAAGGAGCGAGATGGGACGGTAGTTCTTGAGGTCGGTGGGGTCCGCCGTTGGTTTCTTCAGGAGGGCGGTAAGCTCGGCGTGCTTCCAGCTCTCCGGGAAGGTGGCGGTGTGGAAGGAGGAGTTGATGATGTCCCGGAGATGGGGTGCGATGGTGGCGTCGGCTTTGTTGAAAGACGTGGTGTGGGCAGGGGTCGGTTGGTGATCCGGAGTGGATGGAGTTCATCGTGCGGGTGGTGTCTTCGGTGCTGATCGGGGTCCAGTTGCAGAGGGTGGTGGTGGCGGGCGTTGGTTCGGCGGTAGGGTGCGTTGTTTGTGCGTCGAAGCTGTTGTGTATGTCGGTGATCTTGCGGTGGAAGAACGCGGAGAGTGAGTTGCAGAGGTCTTGCGAGGGGTGATGTCGTTGTTTCCGGCGCTGGGGTTGGAGAACTCTTTGACGATGCTGAAAAGTTCCTTGCTGTCATGGGCGTTGTTGTCCAGTCGTTCTTTGAGTGCCGACTTCTTGGTGGCACGGATCAGCTGGTGGTGTTTGCGGGTGGCGTGCTTGAGGGCGGTCCTGTTGTCTGTGGTCTGGTCGAGTCGCCAGGTTTTCTCGAGAGTGCGGCAGTTCTTCTTGGATTCCTTGAGTTCGTTGGTGAACCAAGGGGTTTTCTTGCTTCCGGGTCTGCTGGGAGGGTTTTTAGTGGTGCGAGGTCGTCGGCGCAGGCGGTCAGCCACTTGGCGAGGTTGCTGGCTGCTTCGTTTGGGTCCGTTGTGTTGGTGGGTGTGTTCTGGCTGAGGGAGGCGGTGAGCTGCTCGGCGGTGATCTTGCTCCAGCTCCGGCGGGGAGCCTGTTGCGGGTGGTGGTGGGTCGCAGTCTTTCTGAAGCTGAAGTGGACGCAGCTGTGGTCGGTCCAGTGGAGTCCGGTGGCGTGGCTGAAGGAGATGTGCTTGCTGGACGAGAAGACGGGGTCAAGCGTGTGGCCGGCGTAGTGGGTGGGCGTGTTCACCAGTTGCTTGAGTCCGAGGTTGGCGAGGTTGTCCAGCAGGGCGGTGGTGTTTCTGTCGTTGTTGTTCTCCAGGTGGAAGTTGAGGTCCCCTAGGAGGATGTAGTCGGCTGAGGGCATGGCGTGCGGGCTGATGAAGTCTGCGATGTCTTCGCTGAATAGTGTGCGTGGTCCCGGGGGTCTGTAGATGAGGGTGCCTCGGAGGGTGGTCTTGGGGTCAGTGTGTATCTGGAAGTGTAGGTGTTCGGCGGCGGAGAAGGTCTCGTCGGAGTTAGTCGAGATGCGGATGGTGTTCTTGTGTACGATGGCGATGCCTCCTCCCGTCTGGTTGACGCGGTCCTTCCGGGTGATCTTGTATCCATCCGGGATGGCTATGGCGATGTCGGGCGCTGAGGAGGCGTTCATCCAGGTTTCGGTGAGGAAGGCGATGTCCGGTGCTGTTGCGTCGAGCAGGTCCCAGAGTTCCACGGCGTGCCTGTGGACGGAGCGGGTGTTCAGCAGGATGCATTTCAGGTGGTTGCTGCTGTTGCTCGACTTGGCGGAGGTGGTGCACGTCCGGGGGCAGGTGAATCGGCAGGTTTGGCAGGTGAAGGGTCCGTGGGTGCGTCTCGGTGAGGCTCGGTAGCAGGCAGGGTTCCGGCCGGCATTGAGTGCGGTGAGTGTGGCGGCGTCGTAGGTCCGTCGAGTAGTGTTGCGTTGGTGGGTTCCAGGGGTTCTGGCGCTGGGCGCGGTCCAGTCGCGGACGGGCGCAGACGGGCTTGCCTTAGGCGCGCCGCGGCGCGCGCCAGCGCCGCGCGCGGCCGTGCAGCGGCCGCCATTTATGGGGAGGTGGGAGGGAGGAGCAGCTGGGAGGCGGGAGGCAGGGGCAGCGAATGGGCAGTCAGGGGCGGGGCCGCAGGGAACGCAGCGGCGGGAGTGGCGAGAGGCAGCGGGGGCACAGAAAGAAAAAACAGGGGAGAGCAGACAAAATCACGGGCACAACAACAGTGGGGCAGCGAGGGCACAGAAAGGAAAAACAGGGGGAGAGCAGACAAAATCACGGGCACAACAACAGTGGGGCAGCGAGGGGCACAGAAAGGAAAAGCAGGGGAGAGCAGACAAAATCACGGGCACAACAACAGTGGGGCAGCGAGGGGCACAGAAAGGAAAAACAGGGGAGAGCAGACAAAATCACGGGCACAACAACAGTGGGGCAGCGAGGGGCACAGAAAGGAAAAACAGGGGAGAGCAGACAAAATCACGGGCACAACAACAGTGGGGCAGCGAGGGGCACAGAAAGGAAAAACAGGGGAGAGCAGACAAAATCACGGGCACAACAACAGTGGGGCAGCGAGGGGCACAGAAAGGAAAAACAGGGGAGAGCAGACAAAATCACGGGCACAACAACAGTGGGGCAGCGAGGGGCACAGAAAGGAAAAACAGGGGGAGAGCAGACAAAATCACGGGCACAACAACAGTGGGGCAGCGAGGGGCACAGAAAGGAAAAACAGGGGGAGAGCAGACAAAATCACGGGCACAACAACAGTGGGGCAGCGAGGGGCACAGAAAGGAAAAACAGGGGAGAGCAGACAAAATCACGGGCACAACAACAGTGGGGCAGCGAGGGGCACAGAAAGGAAAAACAGGGGGAGAGCAGACAAAATCACGGGCACAACAACAGTGGGGCAGCGAGGGGCACAGAAAGGAAAAACAGGGGGAGAGCAGACAAAACGGGCACCGGGGCCACAAGCGGAGGGCGATCTTACCTACAGGAGCAGCGGGCAGACAACACAGGCGGAGCTGTGTGGTGGGGAGCGACCTACCTGGCAAGGTCAAGGGTCGCTCTCCTCTCCGTGCAGTGGCCGCCATTTATGGGGAGGTGGGAGGGAGGAGCAGCTGGGAGGCGGGAGGCAGGGGCAGCGAATGGGCAGTCAGGGGGCGGGGCCGCAGGGAACGCAGCGGCGGGAGTGGCGAGAGGCAGCGGGGGCACAGAAAGGAAAAACAGGGGAGAGCAGACAAAATCACGGGCACAACAACAGTGGGGCAGCGAGGGGCACAGAAAGGAAAACGGGGAGAGCAGACAAAATCACGGGCACAACAACAGTGGGGCAGCGAGGGGCACAGAAAGGAAAAGCAGGGGGAGAGCAGACAAAATCACGGGCACAACAACAGTGGGGCAGCGAGGGGCACAGAAAGGAAAAACAGGGGAGAGCAGACAAAATCACGGGCACAACAACAGTGGGGCAGCGAGGGGCACAGAAAGGAAAAACAGGGGAGAGCAGACAAAATCACGGGCACAACAACAGTGGGGCAGCGAGGGGCACAGAAAGGAAAAACAGGGGAGAGCAGACAAAATCACGGGCACAACAACAGTGGGGCAGCGAGGGGCACAGAAAGGAAAAACAGGGGAGAGCAGACAAAATCACGGGCACAACAACAGTGGGGCAGCGAGGGGCACAGAAAGGAAAAACAGGGGGAGAGCAGACAAAATCACGGGCACAACAACAGTGGGGCAGCGAGGGGCACAGAAAGGAAAAACAGGGGAGAGCAGACAAAATCACGGGCACAACAACAGTGGGGCAGCGAGGGGCACAGAAAGGAAAAACAGGGGAGAGCAGACAAAATCACGGGCACAACAACAGTGGGGCAGCGAGGGGCACAGAAAGGAAAAACAGGGGAGAGCAGACAAAATCACGGGCACAACAACAGTGGTGCAGCGACGGGCACAGAAAGGAAAAACAGGGGAGAGCAGACAAAGCGGGCACCGGGGCCACAAGCGGAGGGCGATCTTACCTACAGGAGCAGCGGGCAGACAACACAGGCGGAGCTGTGTGGTGGGGAGCGACCTACCTGGCAAGGTCAAGGGTCGCTCTCCTCACCGTGCAGCGGCCGCCATTTATGGGGAGGTGGGAGGGAGGAGCAGCTGGGAGGCGGGAGGCAGGGGCAGCGAATGGGCAGTCAGGGGGCGGGGCCGCAGGGAACACAGCGGCGGGAGTGGCGAGAGGCAGCGGGGGCACAGAAAGGAAAAACAGGGGGAGAGCAGACAAAATCACGGGCACAACAACAGTGGGGCAGCGAGGGGCACAGAAAGGAAAAACAGGGGGAGAGCAGACAAAATCACGGGCACAACAACAGTGGGGCAGCGAGGGGCACAGAAAGGAAAAGCAGGGGGAGAGCAGACAAAATCACGGGCACAACAACAGTGGGGCAGCGAGGGGCACAGAAAGGAAAAACAGGGGAGAGCAGACAAAATCACGGGCACAACAACAGTGGGGCAGCGAGGGGCACAGAAAGGAAAAACAGGGGAGAGCAGACAAAATCACGGGCACAACAACAGTGGGGCAGCGAGGGGCACAGAAAGGAAAAACAGGGGAGAGCAGACAAAATCACGGGCACAACAACAGTGGGGCAGCGAGGGGCACAGAAAGGAAAAACAGGGGAGAGCAGACAAAATCATGGGCACAACAACAGTGGGGCAGCGAGGGGCACAGAAAGGAAAAACAGGGGAGAGCAGACAAAATCACGGGCACAACAACAGTGGGGCAGCGAGGGCACAGAAAGGAAAAACAGGGGGAGAGCAGACAAAATCACGGGCACAACAACAGTGGGGCAGCGAGGGGCACAGAAAGGAAAAACAGGGGGAGAGCAGACAAAATCACGGGCACAACAACAGTGGGGCAGCGAGGGGCACAGAAAGGAAAAACAGGGGAGAGCAGACAAAGCGGGCACCGGGGCCACAAGCGGAGGGCGATCTTACCTACAGGAGCAGCGGGCAGACAACACAGGCGGAGCTGTGTGGTGGGGGAGCGACCTACCTGGCAAGGTCAAGGTAGGTCACCTTAGGGGTGACTCATATGTAGTAAAAGGGGAGTCGCAGATGTGGCACCCACTTTATGTGCCACGTCACAGTGGCAGAAAACTGCATGCACAGGCCATGCAGTGGCCGAGGCCTGAGACAGGTTTGAAAGCTACTTTGGTGGGTGGCACAAGCAGTGCTGCAAGCCCACCAGTAGCATTTAATTTACTGACCCTTGGTATATGAGGTACCAATGTTCAAGGGACTGATTTGTAAATTAAATATGCCAAACAGGTGCAGACCAATCTTACCACTTTTACCATAGAGAGCACATGCACTTTAGCACTGAACAGCAGTGATAAAGTGCCCAGAGTCCTAAAACCACCAACAAAAGGTTAGAAAAAATACAGGAGGAAGGCAAAAAGTTCTGGGATGACCCTGCAAAAAGGGCCAAGTCCAACAGCCCCACACTAGCTAACATCTGTATGTGTGGTATAAGGTGACTATCCGCCAAGATATTATGATTGAAAGATCTCAAGTCCATACACAATCTCAGGTCCCAAGTCCTTTTTTTAGTAAGACCAAACAGAGAAACCTGAGAAATCAGTTGGTGCAATAATCCCTTCAGACACCAATTTTCCCAGTAACTTTTTAAAATCTTGTCTTGCGCTCACTGGCACTGGCCTAACCTTGTGCACCATTTGTACTCCATTTTTTAAAATGTTATACAATACTAAAATACTAGTTTTGTACCCACCTGATCCTTAAACACATTTGAGAATGACATGATCATGCGATCCATGATACTTCCAGGTACATCAACTGTCAAAACAGGCTCAAAACATTCAGATCTGTCATGTCACCCAAGACAACAGGAACATCATGACCTGATCTTCCCAAACATTGCAAAGTGACCCAGAAAAATCCCGGTAGATCAATAGCCTTATCCCCAAATGCCTTAGGACTGATATCAGGATATGCAAGCACAAATGACTTGGGCCAACACGTAGTAAATATGGTCAGCTAAAATTGTGACTGGTGCCCTCAAACCAGCTATTACAGTAAGATGTTTCCCATCAATAACCACTTCACATAAAGTTCCCTTAACATGCTTCTCAATACTACAATAAGCATCAGGCATATCCACAGTCAACAACACATTCCAAAATCTGTCAGCACATTCCTGTGCTTCATCACGCCAATCACTAGTGAACACGTTACTAATCTTCACTTTGCTGGCACCAACACCGCCACTCTAAGTGCCCTTACATACCCCTTGAAAATGCCCCAAAGTGCGACATCTAATGCTCCTCTTGACAATAGCAGGACAAGAAAGATTGTTTCCAATGTGAGTTCTCAAACCACACCGATAGCATACTTGCTGGCCACGCCCTCCTTCCCTTGAGTCCCTCTCCTAACCTTAAATGATCTATTGCTCACAGCGCAACCCACATCATCCTCAAGAACACAACTAACTGGAGTTTGCCACCCATGATTCGCCAAAACTTTAGCAATGATAATAGATCTATCTATACTTTTTGCAACATCAATCATCTCCCCTAAAGTTGGGTTTTGACACCTCAATAGACATTCTTTAATTTTTTTAATAAAACAGTAGAATACAAATTGGTCACTTAGGTAAATATCGACATTGTTCCCAAAATCACACTTCATCACTAACACGTGTAAAGTGGCAATATACTCTTCCACAGTCTCATCACACGTTTGCTTACAAATGGCAAAGTTAAACTTTTCCAACAAAACACTTCAATCATCTGAATATTGTTTTTTCATTCTCTCCTTGGCTTCTAAGAAAACATTTCATGGTGTGTCATCACCCAGAGGTGCAGGAGTAGGTGGTAAATTGTCAAAAACATGCTGCCCCACAGCTCCCAAATGATTGAATAGAAGGAACATTTTCCTGTTTGATTGATAGCCATTGGCAGCAATCGCCATAAGGTAATTTTCAAAGTTTTGCAACAAAACACACCATTTTACTTCTGGCTTCGCTGCTTTCTGTAGAAATGGAGGAGGTTGTACAAACCCTTGACTTGTAGTCATGGCAATACCAAAAATCTGTTTGCTGGGAAAACAAAGTTCTGCCAATCCACTGAAAATTGTGCGAATATAGCTGAATACAGAACGTTTCCCTCAAGAAACAGTTATTATAAAAAATTAAATATTCCAACATTAGACTGCACCACAAGCAATCTGCACCCTGTTTTCTTTTCCTTAAATGTCGCTCCTACCAGTTGCTAAAAGATGCTCCTCTCATAACAAGAGCACTGATGCCACAAACAGCGGAATTTACCTTCAACATACCCTCCCAACACGCTGCTGTGAAAAATGCTGGATGAGAAGTGCTGTGGCTGCCGGAGTAAAAATAACTAAAATGGCCGCCCAACGTGAAACCATGTAGCGTGACAGGACACGGTCAAGCGTTCCACCGTTACCAAGCAGTGATGTAGAACTAAAGAGCGTTAAGTCACTGTATTGGAACAGCGCGCCTCACAGCCAATGTAAATCCGTCGTCATCAAGGAATCTTCTGAAAGCGCGGAGACGTTCCAATGGTTGCCAAGGTCAGTACCAACAATGCTGCACTGTTAATCACCAATTTCCAGGGTATCCGGAAAAAAACCTCAATAATTTACACCTCTGCCTCACCAAATAGAAAGCGGTGTCCTCATTGCATGTCTGCCAGCTGCTGTCGGTAGGTCCTCACAACAATGGGAAGTACCCCACTCCTGGTATCAAAATGTAGCATCTAGCTACAGGAATAACAGAACCAATCAAAGCCACGCTCCAAACAGAAGCTGGAGATTGGTTGTGTAGTTTGAAGTTCCTTTAATACATTGGAGGCCCCATGACCGTACTGGCTACCCGCAGGCTCCAAGAACAGCAGGCACCTCACCTACGCCTACAGTTCCAGAACCCACACAATGCCCAATGAAGTCATATTCCAAAAAGGAATGCATTACAAGAGGAACAATATGCTTTGGCAAAACCAAATACAGTATAAGCACATACATAATACTAACATGAAGAGAATACTACAAAGAGGCCAACCACTTTAGCACTGGTTAGCAGTGGTAAAGTGCACAGAGTCCTAAAACTAACAGAAAGAAATCCAGCAAAACAGGAGGGGTGAAGGCAAAATGTTTGGGGGAATACCACGCCAAGGATGCCAAGTTTAACAGTGGTAAGCTGTATGACTTTATTTAAGTGAGCGTGATCCTTCCAGAAAAAGTCTTATGAGATACTGACAGGATATTGGTTTGAGCAGAATATGTCGCTCTGCATTTTCTGTATGGATGAGTCTCCCACTGGTGCCTCATGAGACTTTTTATGCAAGGTACGTGCGCACTTTAAAACATTTACAGAAAATTACTTTACTTGCAAGATTGGGAACTTTGCAAATTTCACAGGTGTCATTAAACTTGAGTTTCATCCCTACTCTTGATACTGCCTGCAAGAACACTGGGCTTTCCTTTAGCAGTCCAGGAAGTCATGCCTTCCGGCCTAACTTTGGTGAGAGCATATTTATTTATTTTATTTCATTAGGAGTGTTAACATAATGTGGACCTGAACCAAGGGGGTAGCAGAGGGATTTATATAGTATTAGGATTGTGTCCCAAATGTGCAAGGTTATAGAGTGCATTCTAGCATGTATGATTCTTTATTAAAATGTATTACAGAACGCCACATGTTGCCTTTCAGCTACATGAGAGAGCTGGAGACTTGCAGAACCTTTATGTTGTGGTGCTGGGGAAGATAAGTATGAGACCAATCTGAGATGGGGATCACAGTCCAGGATTTTTAACTAGCTTCCCTAATGCAAACGGTTCAGATGCAAGTAAAATGTCACAGTTGTGTTTTCACTCTTTTCTTGAAACACAGTTTGACTCTGATCTCCATCTTTGCCTCAGTAAATTACAAAGTCTTTGACCATGGACTCCTAGGGTTCTAACTCAATATTTGAACAGACTGAAAGAATGTTTGGTAATCAAGAGGGTTTTCAGGCATGCAGTTGAGTCTTTTTTGTAGATATCTACTCCAATAAGCCTTGTGTACAGTGCAAATAATGTTGAACTTGATCCTTGCAACCATTGGGATCCAGCTTTGTGGGTTTGGGGTTTTGTTTTATGTTGTGCAGTTCCTCAGGTTCACATCCCAGCACATCATGAGCGCTAATGCAAGTAGAGCAAATTGGCCTTTTAGTCACCTTTTGGGGATGCGGAGGACAACCCACAGTCCTAGACTCCAGTGCTGCTGCACCTGCTCCTACATTGATAGATTAGTTCTGAGGAGTGGAAGAGACCTCTGTAGTAAGGAGACCTGCAAATGATGCTATTGAGGCAAATAACATCCATAATACTGACTTTTACTGATGTATGTGATGATTCTCTGATATGTTAAATATATCTTGCTTTGCTGACCTATTTTGAGATGGATGTGGATCTGAAACCCATCAACATACATTTGGATGCTCACCTGATAGTGCTCAAGGAAACGGATCAGTGGGAAAATGTCGATTTTGAAAAACATACATGGCAGGACTGACTCTTTTGGTACACCCCAAATATGCTTTATGTTATAAGTAATTCATTGACTAATATTAAGGTAAAGGAATTGGCCAATTCAAGGGCAGCTGTCCACATCTTGCTGAACATTTTCAAAAAGTCTGGTATGTACTCTTTTAAAATTTTCAGCAAGATGTGGTGTTCATTTTAGTATGATTAGCATGCTGTTGAGGGATATGAGGTCAGAATGATTCAAGGGCTTTAACCATTCTTCTTGGATAGGGGACACAATTTTTGAAGAGTTACTTGAGGATCAGATCCACACTGTTGGTCATGTAGGCTGTGGTTTAGTTCAACATATAACTGAAGTAGAATTGTGGCTACTTTTTTACTGATTTCTATGAATTAGAGTCAGTTTAATGTCGGCCAACAGCTACACAAGACCTTCAGATTGGGTAATGGTTCAGAGGGAGGCGTGATGCTGATGCAAGCCAAGAAATCTAGATCAACTGCAAGTTTAATGGAGATTTTGATATTGGAAGTGAGATCCATGAGAGGGCAAAATGTTTCATGCATGCAGCTGGGCACGAGGGCTTCATTAGCATGATTACTTTTCAGCCAGACTGAACACTTTCCACTTGGCCAGAGTGTGGAAGGTGAAAAAGCAGAAAAGAGGCACAAATTAAGTAAATTAAATATTGTAAGGGGATGGGTTCTGCCCATCAAATCTACCCAGCTTTTTGACCACCTGGCATGTGACCTTTTTACTGTGGGTGAGCTCCACCCCTGGTGACTCACCCACTGTAACCTGTGTGTAAATGGACTGCGTGTTTATCACCAGTGTCTGCCTTTTAAGATAAGGGCCCTGCGATGCACAAGGGTAAAGGGACATGGCTGGTTACATGTAAAAATGTGTGCACACGTATGTACACATGTAAGGGCTGTGTTTGTGAGACTACTGTTGTGCGCAGCCCGGTAACTGTGCACAGGTAGCCTGGCCCAGAGAGAACTCTGCAGGATTGAATATTGACCTGAAGTAGCCCTCATAATGTTAGTGTACACTAATAGGGAAAGTCAGCTTGGCTTATTGTTGTCCTGCGAATTAAGTAGGACTGTGTATCTGGACAACATAAATGTCAGAATAAGGGGACTCAGTCCACACATATCATCAGAATATGTTGGCCCAATTCCTAGCTAGCTCACAGTGCCCCATTTGAACCCCTAACCTTACCAGGGTACCAGATGGTATGTGCAGCCTCAAACATGACCACTCTTATTCCCAAGGAAATTGTGGAAAGAGTTCGGCCCTTTCATTGCTTACTTTTGCATGCCCAAGGTAAACACAAGTAAGATACGAATATGGCTTTTCAAACATTTATTGAAACAATAGTATTCTTGTTTAGAAAGCAGGAGCTGCAATTATTAGTAGGATGAAACAAAGCATTGTAACTAGCATCACAAGAATGGTGAAGAAGATAAACAGTTCAACCATTATAACAATTTTGTGTGATTATAGTTATACTCCTATCTAATACTACCTATATTATCAAGAGCATAGTGGGAGTACCCTCTGACAGATCCCTTGGGACAGCCTAACCCCCATACCTGTGTATGATGTGTCAGGAAGCCAATCTGTGTGTAGAGCAGACTATCGTCCTTTGCAGGATAAAGGTTAGAGTCAGCAGGGCTGCATCTCAGTCACAGTGTACAGAGCTCCAAGATAATCCCAGTAGAAGTGATCCTCGCTGAATTTAGCACAGAGGCAGCTTACATAATAAAAGCAGTGTTCCAATTGCACTGTGTCAAAGGTGCAGAGTTGATGCAATAGTTTGTTTGGAGCCTTAGAACTGTCTGCAACCGGACAACCAAATGCAAGGGCATCACGTTTAATGTTAATAGCCTTGGACAGAGTGTACAAGCAATATGATAATAATACTTGCCAAGAAATGAACTGTATGCAGAATAATTTTTAAGTACATTATCATGTAGGTGCAAAGCATGTAAAAAGTCACCATTAGAAAAAGATGTCAAGTTACAACGTGTAGCTAAAATGGAGACTTAGCGCGGGTCCTGTTGTACCTTACAATACTGTCTTGTACGAAGTGACACTCCATTATACACCAATGGTGAAGACTGTCTTAGTGTGCAATTTTGATTCCCATTGTCCGACAGAGACCAGTGACGTATCGAACTGGGGTGGAATCTGCATGGCAAATGCAAAGGTGAGAGTTCCATGAAGATATCTGTACAGCTTATGGGTCATCCAGGATTGTTATATTAGCTCAGCTCAGGATCAGAGCCCAGGCCTTTTGTCACCCTGCTGTGCCACGTTAAGTACATTTCTCTCCAGCAGCAGGAATAAAGGCCTCCCTTTACAAAGGAAGCAATTAACAGTGCTTGACTCAGATCCTGAGTAGGAAAGGGGGTAGGGATGATGGATCTACATCAATCAATCAGCTGTCACACTGTACCAGGGATGGGCCAGCCCAAGCCCCCTGAACAAAGGAGGGAGCCCATACTTCTGGAGCCAATACAGGAGGGGGCTCCCTTTGAAGATTTCATGGGGAAGGCCCTGGCAGTGATGTCGGCGTCGGGCAGAGCTAAGGCCCCCAGAGCAGATGTGACTAGTGGCTCATGGGTGACACCATTTTGAAATGTCCCAGGAGGCTGTGCAAGAGAGTTGGGACAGGGGCGGAAAGGTGATGTGGCACCCCAGGAGAGGCCAGATGTGCCTTGCTTCCAGAACCTTCCAACCCCTCTTAAAAGAGCTTGTGAAATGAGGAGTACTTTCTCTTGGTTGTATTTGTCTGCTGGACATTGGGACTGGAGGTGGCTTCCATGGACAATTTGGAAGGAGGAACCCCCTGATACCCATTTGGACTATGGACTCTAACTTCAGTTGACCCCAGGACCAGTGGGGCTCCCTCAAGGAACAGGGGAGCTGGTCTCCTTACACTCCCTGAGGACTAGTTGAGGGAAAGGCTGGGCTTCTGCACCAAGGGGGAGAGGAGCCCCAGAGGAAACAAAGGACAAAGTTTGGTGCAGGGACCCAGTGGAACCAGGTTCCTGCAGAGTTTGCCAATTCAGAGCTCAGGAGGCATAAGGAAAGGGATCCAGGTGGCTAGGGCTCCCCACTAGGAATAAAATGAGCTCAAGATCAACCAAATCAGCCCAACAAGACCCAAGTTGTGGCATGTGGAACACTGGCGACCTTTGACCTTGTCCACGGATGGAGCACGTGGAGCTCTGCTGCCGATTTCAAATATTACCCCTGGGGTGGGCCAGGGACCGAGGTTCACTGCAAGGATTAAAAGATTGATTTTACCTGGGAGTAGGTATGCATGGGCCCCCCTCCTCAGAGCCAAGAGGGCCCGGGGATCCAAACCCCGAAGCCTGGATTTTTATCATGAGGCCAAGGACCCCCAACTCTGGGCCCCCACCACTGCAAGGAGGCAGGGAGCGCAATTGCACCCCACAAAGGAAGCCAGGGGGCCTGGCACCTCCAACGCTGGACCCCGATTGAGAGGAGGGAGATGGGGGAATGCCCCATACTTGCCTTACGCAGGGTGGCCTGACCCTCTCCCCATGCCTGTATATGGGGGAGTGTGCAGCCATGTTATGTTATGTTAGTAGAATTTATACAGCGCACGAATACCCATAGGTGTCTTGGCGCTTTCAATGCTACATACTGTGCTAATTGCCACTACTGCTGAAAAAGCCAGGTCTTCAGTTGTTTCCTGAATTCAAGAAGGGAGGACATTTTTCTGAGATATAAGGGAAGGGAATTCCATTCCCTGATGGTGTTAAAGGTGAAACTCCTACCCCCAATTCGACTTTTTAATCCTGACTGGCGACATCAGATGTGCATTAGCCGAGCGCAGATTTCTATTTGGGGAGTGCCAAAAAAAGGTTCTCTAGAAATTTCGGCCCTTCTTTGTGCAAAGCCTTATGGGCCATGCAGAGTGCCTTGAATTTTATCCGCTGGCCAACTGGCAGCCAGTGGAATTCTTGCAATATTAATCTGACAGACTGATATTTTGGTATGCCCAAAATCAGTCTTGTGGCCGCATTTTGCACTGCCTGTAACTTCCTTAGAAGGGTGGATTGCAGATTAATATACAATCCATTGCAATAGTCAAGTTTGGACAGTACTAAGGAGGTTACAACCAACTTTCTACAAGATTTTGGAATGAAGGGCAGAATTTTTCTTATGGTCTTAATCATAAAAAAGGAAGAGGACACAACCTTGGACACTTGAGCTTTAAAACTGAGTTTTTTGTCTACAATAACCCCGAGATTTTTGCTTTATCTACCGGGGTCAGGAGGGGGCCAAGATTATCCGGCCACCAAGCTGGGGACCAGGGTGGAAAGAGATTTCCGAACATAATCACCTCTGTTTTGTTTGAGTTTAGTTTCAAGCAGTGAGAACTCATCTAATGACTTAAGGAAAGCATACATTCATGGAGTTTTAGTGAGTGGTTAATGTCCTTATCTACTGTCGAGATCACCAGCTGGGTGTCATCGGCATATGATGTAGGGATCAAATTAAAACTTCTTATCAGTGGAGCTAATTCCGCTACATAGATATTAAAAAGTGTACGGCTCAACGATGAGCCCTGCGGAACACCACATGGGAGAGTAAAAGAAGCAGACTTAAATTTACCCAGATGAACTGATTGGGTCCTCTCTGATAGGAATGATGTTAACAGGGAGAGGGCTTTACCTCTTATCCCAATCTCCTGTAGACGATAAATCAGAAGAGAATGGTCAACCAGATCAAATGCAGCGGATAGGTCAAGCAGCACCAAGGCTGCTGACCCACCGCTGTCTAATGAGGAACGGATTTCTTCTGTAGTCTTGATCAAAGCTGACTCTGTGCTGTGGTTAGCTCTAAAGCCAAACTGGCTATGATCTAAAATTTGGTTTGTTGTAATAAAGGTAGAGAGTTCCACATTCATGTTTTTCTCAATTATCTTGGCAGGAAGTGGAATTCTCGCAATGGGCCGGTAGTTGGCTGTATCATTTACATCCAAATTGTTTTTTTTTAGAAGGGGCAAGATACAAGCCTGCTTCCACACAGTGGGAAAAGATCCTTGTTCTATCATCTGATTAAATATCTCAGATAGGTGTGGACCAATAAAGTGGGAGATATTTTGTAGGATCTTAGGTGGGCAAGGGTCTTCCGGAGAGCCTGACTTGGCCATGGAAATCAGTTTAATAATTTGCATAGGAGAGGTCGGTGAGAAATTAAAAGGAGGGACTTTTTCATTAATTTCTTGTTCACATTTTTTACCATTTGATACGGAATGAGTGAACTGATCATATATTAGATCTACCTTCGTTCTGAAGGAAAAAGCCAGAGCATCACAAAATTCTTGAGTAAAATTAGCAGAATCATCTTTTTTGATTGTGGTCAGATGTTTCACAGTTCGAAATAATTCTTTACTGGAACCACTAGATTTTTCTATTTTAGCTGTATAATAAAGAGTTTTTTCACCAATCAACTTTTTTAAAACTCTGACAGCATAGATTTATAACGTTTTTTTCTAAAAATTCATAGTTTTTACGCCAAATCCTTTCTTGCCTTCTGCAAGCCTGTTTATCTATTCTCAAGGCTTCAGAAAACCAAGGGGCAGATGGTGATTTCCTATTTTTATTAATGCAGATGCTAGGAACTAGATTTGCAAAATTGGTCTCAAGCCAGTTAGTATATTTTTTAGCTGTAATTTTTACCTCCTTCTCTACTTTCCATTCACTTTTTGCTAGCTCATTGACCAAAGTTGTAGAGTCAATTTTATGCCATGCTCTGCCCATAATCTTTGAATCAGCTGTAGTGGTGCTATTAGTTCTTGGAAGCTTATACTTGAAAAGAATAGCTTGCTGGTCCGACCAAATTAACGGGAGGATGGATAGCTCGGAGATGGCCTGGTTATTGGTGAACAGGCCATCTAGAGTGTGTCCTGCCATATGCGTAGCACCATGGACCTGCTGTCTAAGGCCATACTCTGATGTCATATCAAGTAACTCCGTTGTGTCTCTATCATCCGTTACTTCTAGGTGAAAATTCAAATCGCCTATGATTGTGAAAAGTTAGAGTGGAGACTAAGCTCTAACAAGGAGTGGAAGTTAGCTAGAAAGTTGGATCTAGGGCCTGGAGGGCGGTAAATCAAGAGACCTTTAAACGAATCTTGACCAGAGGGAGTAAATTTAAAAAGCAAGGCTTCACAGTCGGGTGTGGCTATTGGTGAACAAAAGGAACTTAGTTCATCCTTATGGATCAATGCCAATCCGCCACCTCTTTTTAGATGCCTATCATGTCTGAAGGTACTGTAACCCTGTGGCGTCGCAATATTAAAATCTGAGTCAGATGAATCATCACCCCACGTTTCTGTAACAAATAATATGTCAAGTTTATGGTCTATGATAAAATCAGCAATTTCATATTTATGTCTGACCAATGACCTTGCATTGATAAGTGCTAACTGTAGGTCATTATCTATTTGATTTTGAGTCGTTGAGTCTTTTGAAAAGTTAAGTGGCTGATCCAAAATATTTGGTAATTTCCTATCGCAGCCTGGACATTGGGGGTAGTCTGGTTTTATTATATGTTTACAGTTCAACAAATAACAGTTCTGATGTGTTGGCGGACGTAAAGACAGAAGGCCATCACCACAATGAGCACTCAGCCTGCAGGAGTTGACAGGAGAGAAGAATGCTGCCAGTTCCCGTGGGCGGCGAAGGAGAAGTGGGCTCCCTAGGCTGCCCCCCCTTGCCATGGCCTTCAGGGTGCCTCAGTGGGACCGGCGCCCAAGACAAAAGAAAAAAAGGGAAAGCCAAGCGGCGTGACGTGAGGCACATCAAAGAGAAGCAATAAAGCTGCTAATATAATATGCATGCTCCCAAGAGAGCACCCCATAATGCCCTTGACCAAAAACCTTCTCTGCTGCCTGTGGCACCCTAAGGATCGCAGGGGCCACCACCAATGACCTATTAAAGAGCGTGAGGAGTTGCAAGAGCATTGAACCCCTCCCCCAAAGAGGCCCAAAGACATTTTTCTAAGTCGTGACCCTCAGTTTACATGGCCCAAAAAAAAAGACCAACCAAGGATTTAATTCAGGTTTTCAAGCACTCCCAAGGCAGGAGCTTATGCCCTACAGCTGGGAGTGCAACACCTTCTAGGGGCTAAGGATGTAATGTAATGTAAATTAGTTTTATATAGCGTGCAAATACTAGAGAGTTATAGTCACAGTTATTGTGGCTTGACGGTGTTTAAAAGAATATACCTGCTGTACAACACCCTCTAGTGACGAAGTTTAGGGTTGCATGTTTTGTGATCAAAATGTGATTCCCTTTAGAGGCTGTTTTGTTTCTATGATTGCGTTCTCATGTTTTGAGCATATACAAAAAACATACTGACACATGCCAAGTTCATTTGTGAATGCTTTATTGAAATAATCATGTTGACAGTGGTTGCTGATCTACGCGCCTATGCTTTACTAACATTAATATGTGCATTTGCATGGTTATTAGTGATTATTGCATTTACTTCTAAAATGTTGGTGTTTTTGACATGTGGTGTGTTGATCTTGACTCCTTTAGGGGGTCAGAGGTAATGGCATCACAGGTATTTTCCATCTGTCTAATGTGTTTTTGTAAATTACTGCATACTATTGAGTAGTGGGTGTGTAAAAAATGTACTTTCCTTTTTCAAAAGAAAAAGCACAGGCTGAACAATAATTTATTGAATATTATTACTGCCTGCCAATGAAAGGTGATTACTAGCCCACATTATTTCCCTTGAGTAGGTCTTGGACTGCTCTCTTCCGCTACCCTGAGAGAGCCAAGCGCTACAATGTGGTGTTTGGTTCCCAGTGTAGGGCAAATGTGGAGCCATTACTTGTGCAGGCCACACAACTAATGGCATATTTCCTTACAAATAAATTAAACTAAACGAAATTCATTTTTTTAAAGATGTATTTAAAAAATCCTGCCTAAAGTAAAATGTTTATATTTACTTATTATGTATTATAATAACAATGAGTTATATATAGAATTATTTTAAATTATTACCTCAACACTGGCTGTCTGAAATGGGTACCTTACCCTCGCCGGTACATCATGTTCATAATTTGGGCTTCATCGTTGACGAACATCTATCGATGAAACAACAAGTCACCAAGGTGTCCTCCACCTGCTTTACTATTCTAAAATGGTTGAAGAAAATTTTATGGATGATTCCCCTCTCTGCTCAGAAAACAGTTGTCCATGCCCTAGTTACCTCTAAGCTAGAATATGGCAATGTTCTTTATCTGGGCTCTAATAAAGCAACCATTCAGAGACTTCAAGTGGTGCAGAATGCGGCTGCTAGACTGCTGTGTCATGTCCCTAAGTTTTCCTCGGTCTCAGGTTTCCTTCGCGATCTACATTGGTTGACGGTGGGAAACAGAGTCAAATTTAAAGCCCTGTGCTATATGTTTAAAATCAAAACTGGAGTGGCCCCAAAATATCTGCGAGATTTAGTTCAGCGCAATCAACCCCGGCGCCTTTTGCGCTCTGCCCAGCAGACTAGGTTTACTGTTCCAAAAATCAAACTTTCTCGCATGCTTGGTCGATCCTTTTCTTATTTAGGGCCATCCCTGTGGAACTCCCTACCTGTCCCACTATGCAGTGAAACCGCGTATGGTGTGTTCCGCAAAAGTTTGAAGACTTAGTTTTTCAATCTCTAATTTCCTCCATTAGTAGCTACTTCTTTCCCTACCATGACGGCGCCCGGAAACCCCTCGGGGTAGCTGTGCGCCCTACAAATTCAATTTAATAATAATAATTATTATTATTATAATCATTTTTATTGATGCAGAAAAGAATTTATTCTGGTGTGCTCGATATAGCTTGCAGGAGTATTGGAATGTCATGGATTCCATCAGCCTTTTTGTAAAATGATTGCAATATTGAGTGAGAGACTAAAGCCTCAGTGATAACAAATGCTATTGAATGAGATTTCCTTTAACTTAGCACTGTGAATAGGGAACATTGTGTAGTCTTATCTCCACATTTTAAGTTGGATTTAGAGCATTCAGATATAGCGATGAGGTAAATTGCGAAGACTGAGGGAATTTACAAAAAGGTATTACTTTAAAGGAGATTATTTAACATAATAGCAGATTGCTTACCCTTAGAAATCTTTAGGAAAGGTATTATAATTAGTCCTGTGATTTGGGAATATTTCAAAGTATAACAAACAGCTTTAACAATTGCCAAATAATACTTTCAGGAGAACATTTTAGAAAGCAATTTCTAATGGAATAGGAAATGTGTTAGGTAGGATTGACACTAGTGACATAGCAATTCATAATTTTAAGAAAGTGATGGATGAAGTGAAACTAATTTGTGGAACATACTCTTTTCTCACTTTGATGATAAGGAGGATAATACAGTTGGCAAAAATAAATGTACTTCCCAGTCTTTTACCTCTTCCAAATATTCTGTTAGATATTGGGTGCTGGACTACATATTTTAGGGAAGCCATTAAAGTCTCAAACTCCTTTCTGTGGGGCCATGAGAATAGGCTTAAAAATGTGTGGGACATATTAAGGATATCTTAGGAGGAGGGAAAGTTCTATTACACAAGATATGACATTTAATAGTTTAAAAGTTAGAGAAGGAATACAGAGAAGCTATGAGTTGATGGAAGCCACTTTCCTTCATAATATCATTGTACCTAGCAATATGAAATAAGAAGGGAACTCCTTACATTCTTAGACAAATGATTAGGAAATAGATAGATATTTCAAGCAAGAGCAGGCAGGTTAGAAGTGGTGCAATATTGCTTGCTTTCTCCATATTAGGTAACTGGTTTTAAAAAAGTGAAGATCAGAAACTTAACTTGGAAAATGAGGCTAGAAAAAGTAATATTTACCATTACAGATTTAGGTGAACAGGACAAAATAATGTTTTCTGCCCATTGTAATTAAAGTGTGGCCTTAGAGGAGAGGAAATAATAGATTTTAATGATTAAGAAAATGTGCCATGAATAACTTGGGTATGGGGAAGTTAAGCAAAGGTTGGTTAAACTGATTAATTTTTTTGAAGCATCGTAATACTGCATGATAATGGAAAGAAGGAATTTATCAGTAACAATGATGTTCACGAACAATTGCTGAGCAAGGAGGCTGGACTGGAGGAAGAAATAATGGAACCAGTATGAAGATATGGGTTGAGCAATAGTTTTAGAGGAAATGTAGATTTATCATTCCATTTGATGCTACATTTGATGAAGCAAAACATTTTGAATGGGAAATACCCGCAAGATATATTCAGTCTAGAACATGATGACATTTGCTGTAAGTGCAAGAAGAAGGAAAATGCACTACTGAATGTGTTTTAGGACTTTATTGGTACTGCAGCATTTCTGGAATAAGGCCTGCAAACAGATCAACTTCACCAGTAGCAACAACATTCTATGTACATTAGAAATGGCAACAATTTTTAGATTGGTTCAACAAGTTTTAATCAAGAGTCTTCTTTAAAATAAAAACCACGGGCCTGATTTAAACACTGTATGTCGGTCATCTATCCATCAGCATGACAGAAACTCACCTCCACCACCTGACCACACTACTGTATGCAAAATTATGAGATCACAGTCGACTCTAGAGTAATCTCTGTGCCTTCAGAGAAGCTGTCGCCATGACAGCAGTTCCTCTGAAGGGATTTAAAATTGGAGCATGACCACTCTCTTTTAGCATGGACCAACCTTTTTTGTTTTTCACAAACAAACTTATAAAGGGGAAAACAAAAAACTATTTTCCCCATATCCAGAGAACTTTCACGTATGGGTGTTGGAGTCATTCTTTCTTTGTTCTGTTCATGACCACCAGGTTTTACAGAGCAGTGATGGACAGATAAAATGACACTGGACTCCCGTCTCTAAATAGATTGGGCGGTCTGATACCCTTACTCTGATGGCCATACTTTGTTTGGCCATCGGAGTAAGTAATTCAATGGTGGACCCAGCAGGGGGTCTGCCATTAGAAAACTGATGGTCCATTCGACTTAAAATAAAGCGGGCTGACCAAGGGTAATCCATCACATTTGTGACTAAGTCTAAGTCCCCTGTCCATTAAACGCTAAATCAAGCCCTGAGAATAATATTTTGAAACCAAATCAATAATGCAAATACTAAACAGTGGATTGTGGTCATGGGAAAGCTGACAGAGTATGAGAAGGTGTAATCTAGATAAATATGGAATGGGTTGTTCTAGGTACATGATCAGCATAAGCTACCAGGAATTTTGCAGACTATGAATGATTTGCACTTCAATAATTCTGTGTTAGGAGGTTAATGCTTACTGGTGAGTGGGGATGCAGAAGGTATGCCAGTGTGCATAAGGATTTATTTCACTTATTGCCAATCATCATACATTCAATGCAAGATTTATCTATTGAACAATGGTTAATTTAAAATGAGTGAGCTAAGGGGCACATGCAAAATCGGCCATTTGCGATTGCAAAATGGCCTTTTGCTGTGCATGAAAGTTTTTTGATTAGCAATTTAGGTAATTGCAATATCTTGCGATTACCTAAATTGCGAATGCAAATAGGGAATCGCAATTTGTGATTGCCTAATGCACATGCAAGAAGCCTTTCCTAAATGCGAACTGTGCATTTAGAAAACGCTAATTAACATCAATTTGAAGTTGATGTTAACCATGTCCATACTTTGAAAAATGCACAAAACTGCATTTTTCAAAGTGCCATGTGGCACACACATGCCCCTAGGGCATGTGTGTGCCTTACATGTGCACATTCTTTTGTTAGGGGCGCCTCAGGGGGGCCTTAGGCCCCCGAGCACCCTTGCCACTGCATTACCAAATTTGCGATTACCAAATAGGTCACTTCAATTTAGGCAATGCATGACCATTCCCACCTATGGGCCTTGAGCCACATAGGAAAAAATGGAGTCGCAATAGTAAATAGCAATTCCATAATTGCCATTGCGATTCTTAAGGAATCGCAATTAGAGAATTGCTATTTGCACCCTGTTTTGATGCATTGCATTTTGCAATTACCAAATAGCGATTTCTTAAAAATTGCTATTTGGTAATCACAAAAATGAAGTTTGATGCATGTGCCGCTAAATGATTAAGTAATTAATTATTTTCAGATTATAACTGATTGAGCTAATGTGTACTGCTAGGTAATGGGTGCGCATTGTAATGCTTGGGTGTATGGTTAATTTAAATTTTGTAGTCAAAACAAAATTCAACAGTACCATTTAATAGGATTGTTTACACGAAACTGAAATAGCATATTTAAAGCTTTGCTCCTTCTGGTAACACTCAACAAAGATTTCTGTTACCGGGAAAAAACTTTCTTTGAATCTGTGTCTTTGATTTTTGTACTGTAGAAGCAAACCTTTTAATTGGTGGATTATTTCTGAAATACATACAAAAAGTGTAATCGACCACCATGACATGTTAGCCAGCTGGGCATTGCAGTTTTGCTGCAAGTGCTCTGCATTGTTGGTGGTAGCAACTCACTAAAATGTCCACACCAACATGGCATGGAGCTCTCAATGTGGTAGGTGAGTTGCCATGGGGATGACAGATGCCGGGCCACCAATACCAAGTGAGCACTAATGTCTTTCTAAAAGAGATACACCTTGATTATGTAGAATCAGCAAAATTGCAAAAGGAACATATGATCATGCTCGATAGATAGAAAAAGCAATGGCATCAATTTAATACTCAAAGGGGCATATTATCAAGAACGGCGTTAAAATTATCGCCGGTTTAGCGGCAGAAAACTGCCGCTAAGCGGCGATAATGGGCTTGATAATATGCCCTTGAGAATTCCAATAGAAGTCCATGTTCTGGTGTGAACATGGGCTTCTATTGGAATTCTCAAGGGCATATTATCAAGCCCATTATCGCCGCTTTAGCGGCAGTTTTCTGCCGCTAAACCGGCGATAATTTTAACGCCGTTCTTGATAATATGCCCCATAGTCTTTAATGAGAAATTATATCTCTCAAATGTGCCCTCAATATGAGTTCTGAAAAGCCCCTGAAATCTCTTAGCGATGCTTACAAACCAACTCTTAGAAGAGAAATAATAAACTATGATGGACACAAAAATCATACCTCAAAGGAGTTCAATAACATTGCTTCTAAAAGAAGAAGAACCTTGAAAATACAGTGGTGCAACCAAACAGCGATGTCCTACATTAGTTTGCTGACCTAAACATCAAATTTAACAAAACGTACTCCTTTGCATCAGAACAAGCCCTGATCAGAATTGATACTACAATTCATTCAGGAAGAAAGTCAGTTTTGTTGCAGATTACCTAAGGGAATAAAAGGGATTATAGGTAGAAAAGAAGTTAAAGCCTTAAGATGACCTATCTGTGTGTAAACAATATCAACGGAGAAGAGACTACAAATACTTTGAGAAGATTTTTCCTGCTCTAATGATGAACTTGAAGAAAATGCCTATTTCTAATCCCATCTCAAACTATACTATCATTATGGCGTACTAAGCAAGATAAAAGTGTTCTTGATCCATGCAAAAGATTAGTGCTAAAACCCTAAACGAGAGGTTTGACGAAGATCAATTACCACAAACCACATACATGGCAGTGGAAAGCAACAGTGCAATAGACTTAATCTTTATTTATTTAGCAGATTCCCACTGCTGTAGGAGGTACAACATTATCCCAAAAAAAGAGTATACACAACACCCCCAATTAGTTGTATTCGTCTTTGAATCCCAGGGAAACTTTAACTAACAGATTCACATAGGCTGTTGCCAAGAACTCCAAATGGGCTCAGACATAAGCTGGGACACTTCCTTACAGTCCAAGATTGATAAGGTTGCAGTAAGCTTACTATGTCCCCGTATGCTCTAGCTGGAGTCTTTTGCACCTCTTGTTGTTGCAGCACTTGTTAGATAGTTAATTTCTGCACCTGCCATCAAACCCATCAACAAGATATAAAGAAAGATTCATTCACTCACCAAACCAAACTCTTTTTCCTTAAAGTAAAGAATCATCAAAAGAACCTCTTATGCAATATCTTGAGTACACCTCTAACCATATTTTGAAATGTGGAAATTAGAGACAGCACAAAAATTCATGTAAAGCAGATGGTGCAGATAAAAGGAGAGAATCTAGAGAATATATAGTTAGAGCTGCTCTGTACAATAAAAGGAAGAGGTAGAAGGTAGATTTAGTGCTCAACAGGTACAAACAGCAATGAAAGCAAAAACTAATCAGACTTCAATATATCTAGAGCACAGTGGGAAACCTATATGCTGTCTGTGTATGACGCAATGGTGACAAGCATTTTCTCCCCCACTCTGGCACCAATAACAGTCCCTTCTTCAACTCTGGATTTATCAGCCATAATCACATCCAGAAGACAGTCCAACATAGTAAAACAGACACCAATGGAATTGGTCACAACTCCCCTCCCTCTATTTAGCATTATAATTAAAAAACATAGCCTTCTTATCCTGGAAGGCTCAATTTTTCACCCTGTCTATAAAAAGAGAAACAGCCAGACACAAGGAAGTACCTTTTAATACCATTATAGGACTCACAGGGAAAGATCTTTGCCAAAATACCTTTTCAAAATTAAATATCTGAGCCATGAAGACTTACGCACACCCCATTCCCCAAGCTGATGAGCTCATCAAGAGCCTGGGCACTGCCAAATTTCTCAGCACTTTTGATTTGACATCAGGCTACTGCCAGATTGCTCTCACTGAGGGGACAAAAGAGAGGTCTGCATTCTCGACCCCAGAGGCCACTTCCAAATTAGGGTGATGCCCTTTGTCTTCAAGAATGACCCTGCCACCTTTCAGAGGTTGGTCAACAGGGTCCTATGTGGGAAAGAGACATTCTGTGTCGCCTACCTGGATGGCACAGCTGTCTGCAGCTCCATTTGGAAGGAAAAACTGTACCACCTTCAGTAGGTGCTTCAGGCCCTGCAGCAGGGGGGCCTGAATATCAAGGCCTGTGAGTGCCAGTTAGGGCAGGGTTCCATGGTGTATCTGGGCCACATGGTGGGCAGGGGCAAGATGCAGCCCCTCCAGGCCAAGACTGAGACTATCCTGGCCTGGCAATCCCCTAAAACACAGACTGAGGTGCAGGCCTTCCTGGGCCTCACAGGATACTATAGGAGGTTTGTCAAGAGATGTTTCACCATTGTTGCCCGCTTAACAGAGCTGACTTCAAAGACGCAGCCCAGAAAGTTGATCTGGACAGAGACCTGCCAGAGAGCCTTTGACACCCTCAAGAAGGCCATGTGTATAGCACCCGTACTCATGACTCCTGACTTCTCTAAGGAGTTTATAGTGCAGACTGACGCTTCAGGGCATGGCATAGGGGCCATCTTAGCACTGTTAATTGAGGAGGGTCTAGACCAATCAGTAGCCTTCTTTTGCAGGAGGCTACTTCCACTGGAACAGAGGTCTTTGCTGTGGTCTGGGCACTGAAGAAGCTGAGACCATACCTCTTTGGGGCTCACTTCCGGGTTCAGACAGACCCAAAGGCCCCTCTGGTGGCTCATGCAGATGAGGGGTGATATTCTCAAACTCCTGAGGAGGTCCATCTCCCTAGAGGGAATGGACTTTATGGCGGAGCACCTTACTGGGTCAGACCATGCCAATGCTGATCGTCTATCCTGGTTCTTCCTCCTTAGTAATGAGATCTCCCAAGCGGTTGGGTAGGTCTCCCCATTTTCAGCTGGGGGGAACATGGATGTGTCAGCCGTAGGGTGACCTTCCCCCAAACCTTTTGCCTTCCTCCTCCATTTTTGCTGGCCTTATGACTCTGCACACTTTACCACTACTGACCAGTGCTAAAGTGCATGTGCTCACTTCTCAAAGCATGGTAGCGTGACTCATCCCCAGTTGGCCTATTTAGCTTACTTATAAGTCCCTTGTAAAGTGGTGCTGCATGTACTCTGGCCTGTAAATTAAATGTTACTAGTGGGCCTGCAGCACTGATTGTGCCAACCACTTAAGTAGCCCTTTTAAACATGTCTAAGCCCTGCTATTGCAGCATGTGTGTGCAATTGTTAAACTGTCATTTCGGCCTGGCAAAATATATCTTTTGTCAGGTCCAAACCTTACTTTTTCACTCCTAGGGTAGGCTCTTGACAGGCCAGAGGGCAGGGTGCAGTGTATTTAACAAGATGGACTTATACTTTTAGGTTTTAAATGTCCTGGTAGTGAAAAACTCTTAAATTATCTTTTTCGCCACGGCAAGGTTACCTCTCCCATAGGATAACATCGGAGTTACCTTATTACATTTAATAAGCTGTCATTCTAAATGGGAGCAGGTAATCAGTTCAGTTTGGTGCCTTTGGAATTGTAATGAAAAATCCTAACTTATGGTGAATTTGGAGTTTAAATTACAATTTTAAAAATGCCACTTTTAGAAAGTTGTCATTTTCCTGCCTTAGACATTCAATGCTTGTAGATGGTCTCTGAGTTTCATGATTGGATGTAGCTGACAGTTGGGCTTTGAGTATTCCTCCTAGACAGCCACACACAATAGAGACCTTAGGTGTGCCCGGATGGACCATCACTGGAAGGACAGGAAGGCGGAGCTGAGCCCAGCCCTACTTACACTTGTATGGGCTGTCCTGCTGCCACACAAAGGACTGCATACCCCCTGTAGTTAGTCTTCAGCCAGGACAGTAAAGGCACGATGCCTGGGAACTTCAAAGGGAAACTTCTAGAAGCTCCCCCCCACCTCTAAGGCACAACTGGGTATAAATACTTGACCTCAGACATCAACTCTTCAGTACACTTCTGAACCTGTGGATACTCTGCTAGGAAGAAGGACTGCTGTGCTGCTGAAAGGACTGCTGCTCTGAAGGACTGCTGCCCTGCTGTGCTAACCTGCTGCCTGCTGCCTTCTTGCCTGGGTAAAGAACTTGGCCTGCATCTGTTGGACCCAGGACCGCCGCTGTGTGACGCCTCCTTGTTTACGGGAGCCTCGATGATGACAAGGAACTCCGCATCACAGCCTCGCAGCTCCTACGAACCGATGCATCGCCCCCGACTGTGCGATGTATCCTCAACACCGGACTGCGCATTGCAAGCCCTCGTCAATGGGATTTTCAACAACGATGCAGGTTCTTGCATTGCAGCCTCACCATATCTCGGACCGATCATCATCAACATGAACCCACTCAACGCTCCGCAAGCCAGGATTTAAGGTACTATGTTTAGCGGGCCTAAGTGGGTCCCCATAGCTGGCCCACGTTCCATTGTGTTTATCCTGAATTTGTGACTTTGGCCAGGCCTGGGCAAACTGCTAATCCACCGTTGGCGCTTTGTGGCGCTATTTTTACTAAAATATTTAACGTTGAATATCTCCATTTCTACTGACTGGATTTTTTTATTGTTTTGGTCTTGTTTTATTTATTAAAAATTAGTCTATTTTTTCTAAACTGGTGTGGGAACCTTTGGTGGTGTGTTTTCACCGTGTTACTGTTTGAAGGGTTGCACAAATATTTTACCCATTGCCTCTGAGTTAAGCCTGACTGTTTTGTGACAAACTACCCAAGGGTTGAGCACAGGTTAATTTAGGGTTTGCTTGTGACTTCACCCTGAGAAGAATTGCAGTTGTTACTTGAGAAGGGTTTCATCCCCCCTCAACCAGTCACCCAATTTCCTACAGTCACAATTCAAGCCTGCTTATGCAGACAACTTAGCTCTGTCTGAGCAATTTGTCTGATTAAGACATCCAGCACTAACTTCATATAAATCTTTCAAAAAACAAAAATAATGGTACTTTCAAAAGCAAAAGTTAATTTTACAAGCAAAACACGTGGATCTACCATAGAACAGGTAAACTATTATAATTATTTTGGAATGACAATAGATAACAAACTAAAAGGGCAAACACATATGAAATCCTTGACCACTAGTTGTCACAATGGAACCAGAGCCTGAAACGTTTTCTTTACTCATATGCTGGGTGTGCCATTATGAAGCAATGACCACATCTTCAATCAAAGTAGACCCAATCCTGTCTTATAGCATGTCTGTATTTGCCGAATGACTAGGCAAAAATGTATACGCATCTCAAACAAATTGTCTATAGTAATTACTGGATCTCTAGCAATCACCCCAATGCCATAGAATGCGGTCAGAATTAAGCTTTATGGAAATATTCATATCAATCAAAAAATGTTATCTGTCTTATGATGGAGCATATGCTGGATCTGCTCCAAACACCCACACATCATGGCTACTAATGTGCTGGAATGAGTTTGGGAATAATTCCTTTTGGACTTTACAAAACAATGATAGTACTAGTGCTTGAGAAATATGAATTAGGAAACTGTTAACTGCTTGCAAATATGTCTAATCTCAAATGGAAACCACTACTAAAGGAATCTACAAGAGAATGGTTGTTTCTTCATTGAAGGATTGAGGATTTAAATATTTAACATCATCATATTCCTTGGGCAGATCACAGTGTGTTGTGCCTTTGAAGGCACAAGTGAAAAAGGATTTTCTTTGACTATTATGCATACCATTGAGAAAATACATTTCTGCTGCCATTGTGCCCTTTGCTGAGAGACTTTTGACCATTTGACTATGCCATTAACAACGCACTGGGAAAAGGTAGCAAAAAAAATATGTGCCCTAAACAGTAGCTCTAAGCTACTATAAAATACCCCAGTACGTGGATGCCATTCCCTTTGGTCCAGACACCTTGATGAATCTCTGAATAATAACCTTAAATCAAATGTTCGGAGCATCACTATGATTTTGTAGAAATGGAGCATGCATACATTTTGTTGTGAAAAGGAGTGAGCACAGTCTAAACACTACCACAATTTTCCTGTGAGCAAATAAATACCTAATTAATACCTAGGGGCTGCAAAACCTGAATGAAGCTGTAAGAGTCAACTTTCCAAAAGTACTTTAGAAGTTTTAGGCTAGAGAAGGTCTCCAATGGTACACAAACAGTGAGGTTTCCAAAACCCCATCTTGGATCAACTTGGAAGCATCCCTTGCTAGACCATTCGCTCTAGCATTATACTGCTCTATCAGTTCAGATGACAACAATAATGACACAATAATAAGTGGTGGGGAGGGGGTGTAGGTTTGTGCTAGCTTCAGCTAATTGAGCGAAATTGGGAAACTCTGCTCTTGGTAAGGGTGGGCGAATTGTCTCAACAATGCCCCTTTTATCGGTCCAATATTTAATCTCTGGTCTTTAGACCTGATTTAGATTTCAGCAGACAGGTTACTCTATCACAACAATGACAGATATCCTGTCTACAAATTATAAATACCATAATATCCTATGGGATTTATATTTTGGCGGATGGGATATCCGTCACCGTTGGTTGTGACAGAGTAACCCATCTGCCAAAATCTAAATCAGGCTCTTAATCCTATGATGATTTCTTGACTCAGGATGTCCTACGGTTGGGGTATCCTAGAGCATAAGATTGTGTAGTAAAAGCTTCAGGTGTGTGTTACAGGGGACAGTGAAGGGTGAGGTGGAAGTGGTGGGGTTGAGAACTGTAGGACCAGATGGATAGGCACAATGTGGCCAGATATGCTATCAACTCTGCCAGAGTTGCATGAAAGACGTGGTTCAGGACATTATCAATATGCCGGGGCATAGATGGTAAGTGCACCAGCGCATCCGCTGCCCTGAAATGCCTCCAGTGGCAGAAAATATTTTTCCTGATGCTGTTAAAAGACATTGAAGCTGCCAATTTTTTAAAGTTTGTGCATTTAACTCTTCAAGAAGCTCAAAAAGTATACAAAATGTTTTTGAAATTGTGAGTTAGGTGACTTCACAACTTAGTACACATGTTGGAAATTACCATGTTTTGCTTGGTGTATCCTCATATTACTGCCTTTACTGTTTTTGCTAGTTGTTGAACTCTCTACACTTTACCCCTGCTTTAACCAGTAGTAAAGTGCATGTGCTCCTCCTTTCAACATGACGAAATTGGTATACTTATAATATTGACATATTTAACTTACTTAGAAGTCTCCAGTTTATGGTACAAAGTGTACCCAAGGCCTATAAGTTCCATGTCACTAGTGGACTACAGCACCTATTGTGCCAACAACTACAGTGACAGTGCAAAACGTGGCTTCAGGCCTACCATTGTAGCCTGACTAAAGCAGCTTTTAAACTGCAGTTCGACTTATCAAAATAAACCCTTTTGACATGTCTAAATCTTGCTTTTAAATAATATCAAGTCACCCCTAGGTAAGCTTTTCCTGCCCATAAGGTAGTTTGCATGGTACTTAAAAGAAAGACATGTACAAATTTAATATTAAACATGACCTTAAAGTGAAAAAGCCCCTAAAGCTATTTTCATTATAGCAAGGCAGGTTGTTCCATAAGAAAACATTGGGAAGCAACATTAAATTTAATAACGTTATCTCAGATTAGGAAGCAAAAATAAATGTCATTCTTGGATGTTCTCTAATGTTTCTTAAAAATCAAATTCACTGCCGAAGTGAGACTTTTAATAAATTCTAAGGAATAGGAACGTTTAGAAAGTTACCTTTTCCTGCCTTAAGTGTCTGGAAGCTAATTAGCATTAGCCTCCAGCCGTAGCCACCTGAGTGCTTAACCCTGAATGAAGTGTGAAAACTGCTCGAGAGCAAGAGGCAAAAACTTAGGTGTCGGGAGGTGTTTCTGTGGCAGGATGCCCATTTGGGCAGTGTCAAGGAACTCAAACAATTTCAAAGGACCCCGCCCCACCATCAGAGGATACCTGCACTTGCCTCTTCTCCGTTCTCCCAGTCAGCCAGGCTCCAATCACTGTGGTGAGGAAGCTGTCCCCAGAACTGGTTTAAGGTGACTAAAGAGGAGGAGTGCTCATTTCCTTGTCACACCTCTGGGGTAGGCACACAGGCTCTGCACATGGAGACAAGGGTTTTGTCATCTTCGATTTATGCAAAAAGAACAATTGATGGACAGAATGCTGATCAATGTCAAACATTCACCCTAGTACAGACATCTGGGCCTAAATCCATCATTTATTTGCTCCCCATGCTGCTCCACTTTTAACCCAGCCATATGCAAATCAGTCTTGACTGTGCTCCCCTTCGGAACAGTCCAGCCTGAACTGCAAGGACAGGTCCTCCCTGGACCAGAAACAAGCATACTGGGACCAGTTTTGGGGTTTCACCCCATATCTGCCAGGCTAGCTTGACTCCAGTGGCATGGAGAGCATGGGACCCACGTCTGGGCATACCCGTTCCGCTTGAGGTGACAAATGCAAAAAGAACAATTAATGGACAGAATGCTGACCAATGTGAAACATTCACCCCAGTACAGAGATCTGGCCCAAAATTCATTGTTTTTTTTGCTCCCCATGCCATTCCAGTTTAAACCCAGCCATATGCAAATCTGTCTTGACCCTGCTCCCCATGGCAACAGTCCAGCCCAAACTGCCAGGCCAGGTCTTCCCTGGACCGTAAATATGTATCCTGGGACGGGTTTGAGGGTTTTACCCCTCATCAGCTGGGCTAGCTTAACTCCAGTGACATGGAGAGCATGGGACCCACGTCTGGGCATACCCGTCCCACTCAGGTGACAAATGCAATAAGAACAGTGGATGGACAGAATGCTGATCAATGTCAAGCATTCACCCCAGTACAGAGATCTGGGCCTAAATCCATCATTTTTTTTTTGCTTCCCATGCCGTTCCAGTTTAAACCCAGCGATACAAAAGGGGATGATGGACGGAACGTTTGAGCCAATCAAACACTCACCCCCAGTCAACTGATCTGGGTTTAATCCATCATCATTCTTTAGCTCACTTCACCACCCCAGTTCAGACATGGCCATATGCAAATCAGTCTGACCCTGTGCCTCATGGGAACAGTCCAGCACGAACTGCCAAGCCATGTCTTCCCTGGACCGGAAACAAGCATCCTAGGACCGGTTTCTGGCATTCCAGCCGTCATCAGCCAGGCTTGCTTGAATCCAGTGGCAAAGTGAGCAAGGGACCCACGTCTGGGCATACCCCCGCCAACTTAGGGCGAACAAAGCGATACAAAAGGGGATGATGGACGGAACGTTTGAGCCAATCAAACACTCACCCCCAGTCAACTGATCTGGGTTTAATCCATCATCATTCTTTAGCTCACTCCACCACCCCAGTTCAGACATGGCCATATGCAAATCAGTCTGACCCTGTGCCTCATGGGAACAGTCCAGCACAAACTGCCAAGCCATGTCTTCCCTGGACCGGAAACAAGCATCCTAGGACCGGTTTCTGGCATTCCAGCCGTCATCAGCCAGGCTTGCTTGAATCCAGTGGCAAAGTGAGCAAGGGACCCACGTCTGGGCATACCCCGCCAACTTAGGGGCGAACAAAGCGATACAAAAGGGGATGATGGACGGAACGTTTGAGCCAATCAAACACTCACCCCCAGTCAACTGATCTGGGTTTAATCCATCATCATTCTTTAGCTCACTCCACCACCCCAGTTCAGACATGGCCATATGCAAATCAGTCTGACCCTGTGCCTCATGGGAACAGTCCAGCACGAACTGCCAAGCCATGTCTTCCCTGGACCGGAAACAAGCATCCTAGGACCGGTTTCTGGCATTCCAGCCGTCATCAGCCAGGCTTGCTTGAATCCAGTGGCAAAGTGAGCAAGGGACCCACGTCTGGGCATACCCCCGCCAACTTAGGGCGAACAAAGCGATACAAAAGGGGATGATGGACGGAACGCTTGAGCCAATCAAACACTCACCCCCAGTCAACTGATCTGGGTTTAATCCATCATCATTCTTTAGCTCACTCCACCACCCCAGTTCAGACATGGCCATATGCAAATCAGTCTGACCCTGTGCCTCATGGGAACAGTCCAGCACAAACTGCCAAGCCATGTCTTCCCTGGACCGGAAACAAGCATCCTAGGACCGGTTTCTGGCATTCCCGTCCCACTCGGGGTGACAAATGCAAAAACAACAATTGATGGACAGAATGCAGAACAATGTCATACATTCACCCCAGTACAGAGATCTGGGCCTAAATCCATCGTTTTTTTGCTCACCATGCCATTCCAGTTTAAACCCAGCCATATGCAAATCAGTCTTGACCCTGCTCCCTATGGGAACAATCCAGCCTGAACTGCCAGGCCAGGTCCTCCCTGGACCTGAACCAAGCATCCTGGGACCGGTTTCGGGGTTTCACCCTCATCAGCCAGGCTAGCTGGACTCCAGTGGCAGGGAGGGGTACTGTGGGATTGCTTGCTGTAAGGAACATTGGAAATGCTAGAAAAAAGTGGGTAGGGTCACCCATGGGCACTTTTTTCCTATTTATTAGGTAGGGGCCAGCAGTCACCACCATCCACGAGCTAGTGCCAGGAATAAATGTGGCACCCACAGTAACCTCCTTTAGAACACTACTGGACCTTTGGAAGATCATAAGAGGACTGAACCTGCTGTCAGAGACCTGAAAAGAGCCCTGAAGGACTGCACCTGCTCTCCATCTTGTATCCAGCACAAAAAAGTGGCCTGAAGGTTGACCTCCTGTTCAAGCTCAAGGGACACAACAACCTACAAGAGGCCCTTCCTGCAACTGCCCAGCAGACCAGTTCCAACTGGACCTGACCTGGACTCTTCTTCTGGCTTATACTGAAGTGAGTCTTGACCACCAACTGCGGTTCCTGAAGTCCTGATACCCGGGGCTGTGCCAAAGTGTACTTCTCCTAACATCCTTGGAAACATGGGACTTAGAACCTTTTTGGCTCCAAAGACTTTTGGAAGACTGGGACAAATCTGTCAACATAATTGCAACTAAAGTGTGTTGCCACTGGGCTGAAGATTCAGGTGTCCACTGCTTAGAGCTTTTCTGGAGCAGTGAATTTAATTCTGCTGGGCTTTGCAGAGAAGGAATCTGGCCTTGTGGAGCCCTCTTTGGCTACAGCCTACAGCCTTGCCCTGCTAGAGGAATCCGAGCTCCAAAAAATGACTTAGTGTGAACAAAGGGCATCACAAAAAAAAGTGATGGATGGAATGCTTGAATTAATCTCAGGCACTGGCGCTCGCTCTGGGCTGCATCCCAATCCATCATTTTTCGCCCACCATGCCACCTCAGTTTGGACCTAGCCATATGAAAATTAGCCTTGATCCTCCTTCAGTTGGAACAGTCACTCCCGAACTGCCAGGTCAGGTCATCCCTAAACCAGAAACAAGCAACCCAGGACCGGTTTCGTCTCTATTATGTACTCATCAGCCAGGCATAGCTTGATTCCAGTGGCACAGTGAGTTCTAGACCCACATCTGGGCATTCCCGTCACACTTAGGGCATAAAAAAACAAAATGATGGATGAGATGATTGAATTAATTGCGGCCACTGGCAATCGCTCTGAGCCACATCATTGTCTATCACCCACCATTCCACCTTAGTTTGGACCTAACCATAAGCAAATCAGCCTTGACCCTGCTCCAATTGGAACAGTCTACCCCGAACTGCTAGCCCAGGTCCTCCCTGAAATGGAAAACTAGAGACCCAGGACTGGTTTTGACCTTATTATGGACTTATCAGCCAGGTACAGCTTGATTCCAGTGCACACTGTGCACGGACCCATGTCTGGGCATGCCTTTATTATGGGCTCACCAGCAAGGTATAGCTTGATTCCAGTGGCGCGGTTAGCACGGGAACCACATCTGGGCATTCCCGTCACAGTTAGGGTATCAAAAAAGAAATTGACAGATGGAATGCTTGAATTAATCTCAGCCACTGGTGATTGCTCTGGACCGCTTCCCAAACCATTGTTGTTCGCCCACCATGTCACCTCTTTTTGGACCAAGCCATATGTAAATCAGCCTTGACCCTGCTCCAATTGGAACAGTCCAGACCGAACTGCCAGGCCAGATCCTCTCTGAACCAGAAAACAAGCAACCCAGGACTGGATTTGCCCTTAATATGGGCTCATCAGCCAGGGCGTATTCCCAGACGTGGGTCCTGTGCACCCTGGTTCACTGGAAACAAGGTATACCTGGTTGATGAACCAATAACAAGGGTGAAACCGGTCCTGGGTTGTTTGTGTTCTGGTTCAGTTAGGACCTGGTGTGGCAGTTCGGGCTGGACTGTTCCCATTGAAGCAGTGTCAAGATTGATTTAAATATAGCTGGGTCCAAGCTCAGGTGGCATGGTGCTGAAAATAACAATGGACTAAGATGTGGCCTGAGTAATTACTAGTGGCTGAGATTAATTCAAGCATTCCATCCATCACCTTTTGTATACTTTAGTAAGTGTGACCAAAGGAATCTTGAGCGGGCAAAGGCACCAAAAGTATCCAGCTGGTGACTGACCTTCCATAGGAATGAAATTTGAATTTCTCTTGCTTGGAGCTTTCATGCCAAAAGTCAATGGCTTCACCGGCCACAGCCTGCTGCCTTGTGCCTCTGAAATTTTGGAGTTCTATTTCAGAGACAAACTCCGAAGGTAAAACTTTTGACCATGATTAACCTGGTTTCTGTGGCCGACCTGCGCTACTTCACGTTTGGGCTCAAATCATGCCTAAGTCCCGGTCTACCACAACCACTTGACTAAGGCTGGAACTTAATGATTTTTGGTGCTATTTGTATTTAAGAAAAAAATATATATATCCAATTCCCCTTATTAGAGTCATGTTGTTTTGGTGTCCTTTTATTTTTTTAAATTTACTCTATTTTTCAAAATTGGTTTGGGATCATTCTTGTGTTGTGTTTTCACTTTATTGCTGTTTGTTACTGCATAAATATTTACACATTGCCTGCCTGCTCTGTGTCATAGCTAACACGGGGTTGACATCAGGTTTATTTAGTGATTCCAGTGGGTTACCCAGACAAGGATTGTGATTATTACTTGAGCTGGTAGTTACCCTCCCCAACTAATGCACAATTCTTACAACACCCTAATATTAAACTACAATGTCAAGACATTTTTTAGGTGATTGAGAGAAGGAAAACAACTAACTGCAGGTCAACCATTTGAGAGGCCAAATTGGTTTAACAATAAGACTGAAATTAATATAGCAAATAAGAAATTGAAACTCTGAATAGAGAAAGATATTCTCAAATTAAAACAGGTACACACCTCAGGTATCATGCTCCCTTTTTAGGTCGAGCCTAGAGTCAGCGCGCAAGCGCTGCTCTGGTGAAGATCTGCTGTAGTTCAGTAGGTGAGGGACGCCCCGCCCACTCCTCCGCCCATATTTTTCATTGGCTTGTGTCTTTGTCCTTCGTAAATGCTGCCTTTGGATTCGTTTATAGGCTTGTTGGTCCCTCCTAATTATGGCCATGTTGTCATTTGTATCCTCCCATGGCTACTGGCCCCTTTACTTTGAATGTTACACGGTTACTGTAATTTAGACTGTGAGCACTATTTTCTTTAATGAGGTTCTCCTACTGCCTTCTCTACTCCCACCTCCCTCCCGTTGTCCGTGCCTTCTCACCCTCCCCCCGCCCGCACACCGTGGTCCGTGCCTTCTTGCCCCCCATCCCCACACCCGCACTCCCGTTGTCCATGCCTTCTCCCCCTCCCCCACCCGCACTCCTGTTGTCCGAGACATTACTGCCATAATTTTGTTTGTAATGTGACACGCTTTTTGCCTGTTTTTACGGACGACCGATCCAGTCATAATGCCATGCCACCTTCTATTATAGGCAAAATTCCAGTCTCCCAAAACGGGCCGAGCCGTCACTTCCACAACAGCTCTGTTTGATGAGGTTAGCACTCCAGTGCACTCAGCACTCTCCTTTGCACATGCGCATCTTTGACTAATCAGCTGATTCCTTTTAACTTTGCCTCCTGGAATGGTGCTAGAGCAGGCGCCAGCGAGTCGAAATGCAGAACGGTCCACTACGGCAATTTACAGTAGGCAGACAAGTCACTGGCTTGAAGTGAGTAACTGCACCACTTTTTCGCCATTACTGATTTCCCCATGCTCATAGTTCCGTCTACATGTCATTTGTATTTAGTTTATTGGATTACGGCATATGCATTATTAAAAAATGTAATGACTGATTTTGTTTGAGAAGTTTTCAGTGGTTTGAAGGTATGTGTGTCCCTTTCTGCTCCACCCAAAATGCAAAACAAATGTAATTTTTACACAAACCTCACAATATCGGAAGTGCAAACCACATAACCAGTGTAAACAAGCATTTGCAATGCAATAGGTCTCGCATTTACGCAAGTTTGAGATATTGGCATTGTAAATGACAATGCCTTTATTTATATTTTAAAAACCAAAACATAAATAAAAGGCATTGTCATTTACAATGCCAATAGCTCCAACTCGCGTAAATACGAGACCTATTGCATTGCAAATGCTTGTTTTATATGGAACAAGGACTATCACAACATCTGGCAAAAGATTTCCGTTTCGCAATATATCACGAATAATGGCACACATAAATCAGGTAAATCCTCAAAGTCTTATCTATTAAAGAATGCATAAGAGGTGAGCTAAACCCAACACAGAGTTGGGAACTTCCATAATGAAAGCTCCCCTCCTTGTGGCAAATAATTCAAAACTCTTCAAAATCTGCAGCACTGAAAAAGCCAATACAATTCTTTGAACATAGAGCTAACTAATACCCAGGCATATTTCTCAAATATGGACTCAGATAGTGAGATGAATACCATGTTATGCAAAGCAAAGGGCCTCCCTACAATATATGATCCATATATGCTCGCAGATCAATAATCACTGGTCCAAAATCCAAGAAACAATGAGCACGATCATTGCCCTGGGCTTCTCCTCATCTGTCAAGAAGCTGTTTCAGTTATCAATCCACTCATATGTGCATCTCACAAGTCCAATCCAAACTTCTTAATACGATGATTACCTCTGCTCTACAACGAATCACTGCAACATATGAAGCCATTAAACTTCTGCCTGGTAGAACATTTCTACCGACTTACACAAACTGCTGCTCTTGAAATTGGACAGTACTCCAATTTAACCATAGAGAATTCCGCACTCATTCCTGGGACTAGTGACCAAGAATATTGAAGAAAAGCAAGAGGTAGAACCCCCCCAGAAAGTTCATAGTGCCCTCTCGATTATCAGCTAGGTGCAACACACCTTCCTGATGTTTCCTTCACCCTTCCCTCCCCTGCTTGGCTATTTCACAAAACTTAGGGCCACATGCATCAAACTGTGCATTTGCGATTCCTAAATTGCAATTTTTAAGAAATCGCAATTTAGGAATCGCAAATGCTTATGCATGTAGGAATCGCAATAAAATGTGCGTTTCCTACACATTCCTTATTTGCGACTCGCAAATTGTGATTCGCAAATAAGGAATTGCTTCCCATTCATTCCTCTGGGCCTAGAGGCCCAGAGGAATGAATGGGAATTGCATGCGCAATTTGCGAGTACCAAAAGGTACTCGCAAATTGCGCATGCAATTTCAAGTGCAAGGGTGCCAAAGGACACCCTGATCCACCCCTGAAAATGCAATTTCAACACATGTTGCACACACACATGCCCCAAAGACATGTATGTGTGCAACATAGAACTTTGAAAAATGCACTTTTGTGCATTTTTCAAAGTTCTCATAAATTACCATCAACTTTGAATTGATGGTAATTTGCGTTTCTTAATTGCGAAATCACAATTTTTTGGAGGTTGTTGCATTGCACTTAGCTAAATGCAATCGCAATTTAAGTAATCACTATTTTAGCAATTACTTTAAATAGCGATTTTTGTATTTGGGAAGATGCATCCCAAATGCAAAAACTGCGGTCGCAAAGGGGCAGATTCTGCGAATCTGCCCCTTTGCGACCGCAATTTACAATGATGCATGTGGCCCTAAGGGCCATATGCATCAAACTTTGTAATTGCAATTCCTAAATTGCGATTTTTGTGAAATCGCAATTTAGGAATCGCAATTGCTTATGCATGTAGGAATTGCAAAAAAAATTGCGATTCCTACACATTCCTTAATTGCGACTCGCAAATTGCGAATCGCAATTAAGGAATTGCTTCCCATTCATTCCTATGGAGATAGAGGCCCATAGAAATGAATGGGAATTGCATGCGTAATTTGCGAGTACCAAATAGGTACTCGCAAATTGCGCATGCAATTTCAAGGGTGCAAGGGTGCCGAAAGGACACCCTGATGCACCCCTGAAATTGCTATGTTACCACATGTTGCACACACACATGCCCCAAGGACATGTATGTGTGCAACATAGAACTTTGAAAAATGCACTTTTGTGCATTTTTCAAAGTTCTCGCAAATTACCATCAACTTTGAATTGATGGTAATTTGCGTTTCTTAATTGCGAAATCGCAATTTTTTTGGGGTTGTTGCATTGCATTTAGGGAATCGCAATTTGCGATTCCCTAAATGCAATCGCAATTTAAGTAATCACAATTTTAGCGATTACTTAAATAGCGATTTTTGCATTTGGGATGATGCATCCCAAATCCAAAAATTGCGGTCGCAAAGGGGCAAATTCTGCGACCGCAATTTACAGGCATGTGGCCCTAAATCTCTTGCTTTTTGCCCTGGTTTAACATCTACCATTCTCGCACTCATGGATGCACTTGTGAATTCATGAATTCAAGTTACACATGTGCACCCTATATTGTCATACCTGTTTAGTAACCTGACTCTATCAAACCTTTCAGTATTATTATATATACCTTCATTCAACATTGCAGAGCCTGTGTGCGGTCTGTGACTGCCATGTCGACTTGGCAAGTGCACCCACTTGCCAGTCCCTAAACCTTCCCTTATCTTCATATCAGACACCCCTAAGGTAGGCCCAAGGGCAGGGTGCATTGTAAGTATAAGGTAGGACATGCCCTGGTGTGTGTGGCATGTCCTAATAGTGAATTACAGCCATTTTCGTTTTTCACTATTGCAAGGCTACCTGTTCTCCATAGGCCAGAATGGGCAGTTTGATTACTACACCTTATAATCCTAACTGACCCAGGGAACATGGTAGAAAAACGAATTTAGTATGCCTGAACTCAGAATGATAAAATACATCTTTTAGTGAAGTTGGTTTTAACATTCTGTGTTTGAAAATACCACTTTTAGAAAGTGGGTATTTTCTTGCCTAAACTTCCAAGCCTGCCTCTGCTAGGTTGTGTATTCCTTGTCTGGAGATTGAGTGACAGGGGCTGGGGGTGGCTACAGGAGACAGGGTGAGTCAGCACAGGGCTGAATAGAAAGATCTGCATCCAGAGTGGAGGGAGGAGGTGCACCTGGGTCTGAATAGGGCTGTGCCTGCCTTCCACAATGCTGGCTCCACCTCCTGCCGGGCGTCTGATGGCTCTGCCCCTCACTCTCAAAGGAAAGAAGGAGTCAGAAAAACAAAGTGCTCCAGGACTGACCAGAACTGGTTTTGGACTAGGCAGAGGCCTCTCTGCCTTCAGAGAACAAAGAGAAAAGGTGTATAAAAAGGGGACCCAGACCCCTAGGAAATTAGATCACTTCTGGGAAATCAAGAAACCTGTTGCAAAGGAGAAGCACCGGAGAAGCTGAAGGAGGAGTACTGCCCCTGTGCTGTTTTGCTGATTGGGGTTGGCCTGCAGTGGTTGCTTTCTGCCAAGGACAGGAGAAAAGACTTTGCTGTGCTTTGTCATCTTGAAGAAGAGAATCTCCAAGGGCTTGAACTAGAGCTTGCCTCCTGCCTGAAGTCTCAGGGATACAAGACTTCATCAACCAGCTCCCCCCTGCATTCCCTTGCTGGGAATTGAAGTGCCTGCTGTTGTGCTGAGCCTTCTGAGAGACTGCGTGTCGCTGGGAGCTGGAAGCGCTACGCAACAACGAGAAGCGTGTCGCCGCCGCAGCCGCGGTCATCGCATCGCCAAGGAAGCGAGACGCCGCTGCCGCTGTCATCCTCGCATCGCCGAAGCGCGGCGCATCACCGGAGAAGCGGGACGCTGCCACAGAGGTCATCGTCGCATCACCGGAGAAGCGCGTCGCAGGGTCTGTCGCGGCTCCAAAGATCATCGAGTCGCCGCACGGCCGTCGGGCGTGCACGCATCACACCAACGTTGTCGCATCGCAACCAAGACGCCATTTTGTCGCATCGTACCGGAGAAGAGTATCGCATCGAGGTGCCATCTTGTCGCATCGCACCGGAAAGCAGTAAGAAACCGACGCCTCACCTCCCCACACAGTAAGGAAGCGAGCATCAACTCCCTGCGCAGCAGCAAGGAACCGACGCATCCACTCCCTGAGTGTAAGGAACCGACGCATCACCTTCCCTGCAACCCTTTTGTTTTCTTTGCGTTACGCATTCAAGGTACATTGAGAGTAAAGTGTCGCATTTACAACTTGAGAGAACTGAACTATTTTATAACCTTTTAAAGTCTATTTTTGAGTACAGTATTGTGGATTTTTGCTATTGGGTCTTGTGATAAGTCTATATAAAGATTACTTATTTTTACATAACAACCTGTGTGGTGTCCCTCTGTAGTGTTTTCACTGTATTACTGTATGTGTTCACAAATGCTTTACACACTGCCTCTGAGATAAGCCTGTCTGCTCGTGCCAAGCTAGCAGGGGTATTTTAGGAGTGTATCCCCCTTATCCTGACTAGAAGCAAGGGTCCCTATTTGGACAAAGGTGCAAACCATTGCCAACTAGAGACCCCCAGTTCTAACAGTGTGCATAATAATCTTTTCTTTTTAGGGACAACTGGATTGCTGAAAATACTCTCCTATAGGTTTAGATTTTCCGGTGGTGTGCTAAAATGCATTTTAATGCAGTGCATTCACCAGGGACTAGAAAAGAATAAACCAATGTGTGTTAGTATTGTATTTAAAACATGATCCGTTGTCGTTTTAGTGTAATAAAGTGTACTCACATACATGATTACAGTATAAAGTGAATAACTCTCCTTATCATTGATTTATTTAAAGGATTATATGTGTGTTGCAGAAGTTAAAAACTGCCTTTAGGGTTCATTGCTAAATTAATGTGGGCCTTAAGCTTACAGTTAGGACATTTAATACCGAACATGAAAGTTGTTTTCGACATGTCTTACTTCTTTGCAGGTGTGGACCAAAGCATTCTTAGCTAGTGAAAGGCACATTGTATTCTTGAGATACTGAGGCGAGGAAGAACTGGCAAGGTCAATTAAATTTAATGAAGAAGAAAGGGAGTACTACCAGTTGGCAATATCTGTTGAAGGGAGGAATCCAAGGACTTTCCAAAAACGGAGACTGGAATATGGGAGTATTGTACAAGGCGCTGAGACCCTTTATGTGAAATTGGAATAACAAGTTCTATGATGTGAAGTCATGCTTCTCGAACTTTCTGTGTGTTTCTTATTAGTAGACTCACCTCAAAGTTGATAGGATGCCCCTTAGACTTGGAGAGGTACAGATCTCTCCGGACACTTCTGATTGTGTGGCTTCATTCTATATATGATCTTTGCCTATGAAACTTCTACAGAGGTTCTGATGCTGACACCTTTCTTGTTTCTCTGATTTAATTTGGGTTTCCTTATTCTTAGTTTTAGTGTAGGGTTTGGTCGATTTTGTGAATCCCTTCCATTTATGGGGAGAAGGATCAAGATCATTTGTCTGCCCATCAAATATTATTTCTAATTTTCTGGATCGCGGCTACGGAAACCCTAATATGTTCTTTGCTACTGAGGACCAATATTCTACGACTGTTTGGTCTTCCTTTGATAATACTATATGTTTACAGTATGTTTTTGCGATTGATTTACATTAGTTTGGCTTTGAGTTTTTAATAAATCATTTTCAACTTCAAAATACAGACTCTGACTATTAATGTGTGATCCAATTGATCACTAAGTCTAAGAGATTCAAGATTTGTCATTAACCCCTTTTTCCTCTCAGGCTGCAAAAAGGTCTACTTGACCTGAGTAAATCGGAAGGATTGGCCCAGAGCATTCGCACTGGACATGTTTCGAATGCACACTGCAAGCTGCTCTTTACGATTGAAGGTAGACCACACCATTCGTACAACCACGGCTGGACTGGAAAACAAAATTATTCCTGACAAAAATGTTCAAACAAGCACCACACTAGATGGAGGTGGACACTACTGAAATGGGTCGTTAGTCAGGATAGGACTGAGACAGAAAATAGGCCCAGGCATCAAAATAAAAGTGGCCCTTATTAATGAATTAGTTAGCTAAAAAAGCAGTAAATGTTTACAAATTGGGGCAGTTTTGAACTTGTAAAGACACGTTATATAGATGTTTGCAAGTTATGGGAGACTGCATGCATTTGTGCTTGCTGCAGGTAATGTTTGTGATAAAATCAGGGAAATCAACAGTAAAAACCGTCCCAACAGACCATATTGCAGGTCCAAAACCAGCCAAAAAGAACGGCCCACACACTGAGTTGTCAGACCAGCACATTAGGCACTGCCTGATTGCCCTATAGGCCAGCCCGACCCTGTCTCTGATGACTTTCATGGTTGCGTCACTGCAGTCTTTTCAGCGCTGAAAACAGCACTGTAACCTGCAGAATACTGGAAAATTTCAGATTAGCAGAATGTCCAGGGTATGGTGATAGCCATAACAAGCAGATATCTATATGTTCCCTAATATCTATATTTAATCAAATTGATGCATTGAACCCAAACACTATTAAAATACAAATAAAGGAAACCTCCTTGGACAGTATCAGTTCTAATTTATTTTCAGTATCACTGCATTAATGAAGTTCTCTAAAGAGTAATAGACATCTTGCTGGCTGCACTTTTGCTGCTTAGAAGGTCCAATTATACTGTCTGAATATTCAAGCTCTTCTTTTATTCACCGTATCCTAAGTTACCTCATCATACAGTATTTCTATCTGCAGATCCTAGTCAGCATTTTTAACCCGTTGCCTTTTCTATTTAATGTATTGAATTAATTTTTATTTATCTCAAAGAAATTCCTTGATTTCGGTAAACACCTCTGGCTCAATCGAGTCACAGTGCTTCCAGTCTAATGAATTAATTCTCAGAAGAGAAACCCATGGTTCCTCTGGGTTTCTGGGAATTAAACTCTGGAGCTTGAAGCATAAAGTTCATAAAGTGATAAATGGATTTTTAAGCGGGCATTTAATAAGTGATAGTAAAAGGAATGAAAGCTTTAATTGTTACAGTTTGATGTGTTTTTTAATGTTATGGTTTAAAACAACCAACTCTTATCAGGACAATTAAGTGTAGCTACCTTAATGGGAAGACGCTCAGATTTACAATTTTCCAAGCCATGTGGTTTGATTGTGGGTGAAGGTTGGTGTTCATGGAGCGGTGTTCTACATTCTCTCTCAAGTATTTCAGACTTGTCATTTACACTTTTAGGTATTCCGCAGCCCCAGGGTCTGTCCTTCATCAAACTTTCACTTTGTTTCTAATAGGATATTGAAAAACTAGAAAAAACTACCAACATTAGACGGGCCTCGCTCTCTTGGTTCTCTGAAGCTATGTAGATCTGAGTTCCTGTACAATGTATTTCAGGGTTCAGATACATCACATCATTACAACCAAACAAAGGACCTCATTTAGAGTTTGGTGGAGTGGGAGGAAGGCCATAAACCTGGGCTCCTTATGTCCCGCCCAAATCTTTGGTTCCCTTACCCAATCTGGAGCAGGAGGAGCTGCTATGTTACTGTCTGCGGAAACTTAGTCAGCTCTGCTGAAGTGACCCGTCTGCTAGAGGATTGGCAGTGGTGGCTTCCTAGTCCTACTGAGAGCAGGGCTACTGTCACTTATTTTCCCTGCCTGTATCCACAGGCAGGAAAATGTAGAACAGGTCCAATGCCTATGGAGAAAACTCTGTGCGCATCAGCACCATTTATTTTTTTGTTTATACTAAACAAACTCCAGCGTTGGGAGTTTGTTTTCCATGAAAAAAGAGTTTGCAGAGAGGACGATTCCAACGTGGTGCTTGCTCAGCTCATGTGCTGTGAGGGGAGCTGACACAGCCACCGTCTACCAGACACCCATGGGCGTATTTCAGGTTACAGTTTCTCATAAATCCTGACACTACTCAGCCACCACTTTGTCAGAACTTAAATTGGGGGAATTCAGAAACACATTTTCCGACAGCCTCTCAGGCAAGGTGCCTTTCCATACGTCCTGTCAACTTTTGGAAAACACAGCCCACGTGTAAAATGCTGCTCAGGGGCGGCTCCTCGACTAGGGCAGAGGCGCGTCGCCCCACTGCTTCTCGCAGTGTGAGAGCAGAAACATAAAATGGTAATAACATTTTATTATTACCATTTTATGTTTGGTTGCGGGCGGGCGGGTGGGCGGGGCTGCTCTAAGAGCAGGGCAAGGGAGGAGTGGTGTGCCTGCCCACTCCCGAGTGCACACTGTCTGGTCGGCCCCCTGGGGCCGCTTAAACCAGTCATGCGCACTTTGCCCTTCTCCATGCATACTGCAATGCAGCCTACATGGAGAAAATGGCCTCCCCATAAGCCCCTGGCTGGGTGGCTTCCCGACCAATCACAATGCTGCTTGCAGCATTGTGATTGGCTTAGGGGAGGGAGGGAGGGAGGGAGCCTGGCTGCCTGCTTCGGCTTCCTGTTCCTGGAGAGCAGGAGAGCAGAGAAGACGCGGGACCCGGCCGGCGGGAAGGTAAGTTTAATTATATATTTTCTTATTATTAAATTAACCCCCCCTCCTCCGCGACCCCTCTCCCCGCGTGATCCCCCCACCCGCGAGTCATGCTGGCCGCGAATGATACTGCTGACTAATAAATAGAGTTCCTTCTTCTCCTCTCTATAAAGACTTCACAAAGAAGCGACGTCTTGCTATACTTTGGGTTTATCTTTTCTGTAATGCATTACCATAGTTTCTGTCTTTGCTCGAAAGGAATTAAGTTGAGCTCAGATACAAATCTATTTTAAATTGGATAAAAGGCTTGTGAAGCAAGTGCCACACCTCGATATTGGTCAATTATCAACTAATCACAAATGTTAAAAATAAATGTAAAAGCTATTGCTATTAAACTATAAATTGAACATATGTAGAAATGGTGTGCAGGAGCCTGTCCTACTCCTTTATAATAAACGCACAAAAGATGGTGGGAGGGACTCTTGCAATGAGTCTAAACACTGGCAATCGCTTGGGTAGCATTGAAACCCATTGTTCTGTTGCCCACGATGCCACTTCAGTTTGGACCCAAACGTATGCACATCAGTGTTGACCCTGTGCCAACAGGAACAGTCCAGCCCAAACATCTAAGCCAAGCAACCCAAGACCAGTTTCGCCATGATTGGGGCTCATCAGTCACGTGCAGCTTGGTTTTAGTGGCACAATGAGCAAGGGACCCACGTCTGGGCATACCCTTGCCACGTAGGGCAGTATATCAAACACACAAAAGCTGATGGGAGGAATGCTTGCAATAAGTCTAACTAGTGGCAATTGGTCAGAGTAACATTCCAACCCACTATTCTGTTGGCTACTCTGTAGCTACACCAGATAAGGTTAATATAATGTCATCGGGTTGCTTTAAAGGTGGTTATTTCACATTGAAAGTGTGACATTTTACCATCCTTTTCCTTAAAAACCTTCGCTAATTATCTCAACATCAGAGAAAGATCATTTAATGTCCACAACCCACATCACTGTTTTTTTCTATTTTATTTTATGTGTCAAAAATTGAATCTTTTGGCACTCAAAGTTTGCAAGTGAGTTTACTACTGCATCTGTATATTAAATAAGAGCTTTTCTTTAGATAAATATTTGACTACAAAAATCTCATTAAGAACACGCTTGCAAAAATTAACTGGTTTTGCAAGCTTGGTTGAGAAAGGGGTGGTAAGTCTTATACAATCAAAAAGCAGTGCTTAAACAATCAAGGTCCTTACTAGCTTCAACAGACATTCAGTCAGCTGAGAGAAATGTAAGCTCCCTCGTGTATGCTTTTGATGGGCAGGGGGGAGGTGTTAGCACTTCACACTTTCATGTCAGCTATGTGTGGTGTGGGATGAACCAATTAAAAGGAAACCGTGGCCCAGCTATGTGCACTTCAAACTAAAGTGTGTGAATGGCAAAGAGCATCCTTGACCTATTTAATTTTGAAAAAAGAGTTGCAAACCACATGACCTGTTGGTCTTTGTGAATGAACACATATGGAAAGACCGAGGCCATCGGATGCCTGTAATTATTTCAAGGCTCTGCTTGCTCGACTCTGTATGGCGCAGGCGAAGAGGCATTGTGGTAGCACGTGCCGTGATGACGTCTCGCCGTCAAAGGGTTTTGGATGGGTGTCACGCGCAGAATTGTTTGTGCCTGTGATTACCCGCCTGGACAGTTCTTTCAAGGTCCGTTTATTAGCCGGATCAATAGTATTTCAAGAGGTGACCCAAGCTAAAAAGCTGAATTATCAAGGCAGTGACTTTTTTTAACCTAAGGCCACGGGGGACATGGAAAAGTGAATGCGACATATGTACTGAAAACACGAGCAACAGAAGAGTGGAAACTAAATCAGAGATTATATTGCTCAAATTCAAAAATGTACCTCTTGTCTAGGGTTATATTCTGAATGCCATGTTGTCTGCCCAGGTCATTTTCATTAATCTTTTCTATATTATTCGACTGTTTTATTTTCTGTTCTCCTTTTATTTTTTTTCTTATATTACCCTCTTTCCTGCGGGTGTCCCTGGTAAAGAAATGGTTTTGCAATTGTACAGAAGGCCGAAATCAGAGGTGAAATGTTCAAACATGTGCCCCTGAAATATATTATAGGAGCGGTCTCAACCCCAAGCTACTTCTATAACGCCAAACGTGTAAATGCTGTTGGATCATATCCAGATGTGGGCAGGCCCTTGCAAATGAGGGAATTCCACGGATTCACTTTGCCCAGACGCATGATCCTATTACAGACACTTGAACTTGGACAAGCATTACTTGGGGGCTGAGGGGAGTGGGAAGCACGGCCGATGTGTCTGCACCTTGTAAGCTGTCAGAAATTAAGCGCCCCTCGAAGGAGCCTCACAAATGGAGGAGGCATAGAGTGTCGCAGTGACAATATAGGGCCCACCTCGGAAGGGGTGGTGCAGTCACATAGAGCACAGCAGGGTGTGGAGGCCCTAATCCTTTTCAAAGAGACGGCAGCGGTGCACGTGTGGCCACCGTGTTGTGTGACAAGAGTTATGCGAACAAGGGGGCATATTATCAAGCCCCAGCGATAATTATCGCTGAGCGCGCTTAGCGCGCTTTTTATTATTGCCGGCTATCGCTGGAATATATCGCCAAGCTAGCGCTGTATTATCAACGCTTAGCGCTATGGCGATAAATATTCCAGCGATAGCGGGAAAATGGCCAAACATCGCTGAAAAACCAGCGATGTCCCTTTTAAAACGACGATAAGCTTGGTGATAAGGCCCTGTGGCCTTAAACCCATAATCCAACTCCCATGTTAGGTATGCCTTAGTCAGGAATTTAGCAGACGTTAAATTCCTGCGTTAAGGCAGAGTTAGCGCGATCATGATTATCGATACGCCTCGTTGTTAAAATCGCGAAGCTGCCTTAGCGATATTTTCCCGTGTTGTTTTGACAGCCACGCCTACTTTGCATCTCATTATCGATGCGATGCGAGTCGTGACAAAAACGGGAGCTAAATCAAGGAAACACGCGCTAGCGTGTCCTTGTTAATAATGCGATAAAATTATCGCCGCTTTTCACCCGAAAACGGACGCTAAAGCGGCGATAATTCTATCGCCAGCCCTTGATAATATGCCCCAAGGATGCTCATGACCAGCGCAGCCCCTGAATGGGGCTTGCGGGCATCACTTAGGGATAGGCAGATAGATACTGCATTTGCCTTTACATTGGCCTTTTTTGCCCCATCTAAAGGGTCTTCAAGATCACAAGACGCACTTAAGTACACCTGGATGCACTTAAGTACACTTGTATGCCAGAATATCGAGCACAACAATATTGTGAATGTATTTATATATGTATCCATTTACTGATTTTACCTCCATGTCTATGACTTTGAAAAAAGATATAACTATACAAAGTCACGGTACATTAGTTTGGAGTTACCTTCACAATATTTTTGCTATGGCATTTGTGTAACACAGCATTGAAGACTCGATAGTCTAGTAGTATATATTTTTATTTTTTAATCAGACACATGTCCCAAGCATGAGCACATTGCTGATAGTGTTTAAGCACATGCGGACATACTAGATTTGTGCACCTTTTTGGATATTTCAAAACAGGTAGCTGTAGATGTAATCTCTCAGTCTTTCTTTGTCATGTATTTTCTATGTGCACCATACCATTTTGTCTAACCAAACACCTCATCAGCCTAGTGTTAGTTTACGAAACAAATATACCACACAATTTTCAACTGTTGCTTTGCAAGAAAACAACACAACAATGTAAAGTGTATGTGAGCATGACAATTACAAATGCCCAGGAGTATGACTACATAGTGTATCAACTGATTAAGTTAATCTCTGAACCAGAAAGAGCATGGTGAACACTCAGCCTCCTGTAAATACTATGATTTTTAGGTTTGGCTTAAATGGCGCTGAACTCAATTGATTTGAAAAGAAATAAGAACAAGCATTGATGAACCTGATAGGTTTGGTGTTTAAATGCTACATACTTGAAGAAATAAGCAAGTTATAGGGACATGTGCACACATACAGACAGGAAGTAGCACACCTACAGCCATCCATGCAAGTACACATTACATAAATGCAAACAGCTATATACACAGAATCACACACATAATGGCACCTTTGTACCCAAGAAGTGAGGCACAGAAACATATGCTGGCGTCCTTCAATCTACAGTCAACCTGCATTAAACCACCAAAACATACAGAAAACCAAAAATAAAGTCACAATCAATTCACATGCACTCAATGCATGGTCAAAATGGGCCGATGAATAGATGCATTAATGTGTGGCTCTAGAGATGGATGAGTGGTGTTCAGTCAGTTGTGAAACGTGAAGCAGGAAGAACATTTTCTAACCAACTGCTGCAATTTTTTTGTATTATACATCCTTATGTTTATTACTGGAGTAATATAATTTTGGCTCCACCCTTTCACGTCTTGACTATGCCACATATTCGAGCATGCAGTACCATATATTTGGGTGCTTTAATATCATTAAAGTAAAGTGGTGCACTTGACTCAAATACTGAAGGTGCATTTGCTGTATGATTCAGACATTTACATGAGTATGCATACTAATGTTTTCCTTACAGTGATATCAAATTGCAGTTTTCATATATACTTGCATTTTTGTAGTTTGAGTAATTTTTTAACTCTATATATATACGTGTTCATTTGAATAGTATCCTGCATTTATTTTATATCTGTATATGTATCCATAACCATGCATTTAAATGTGTATTGAAGTGTTTTGCTATGTTAGCATGACCAAAGGCCTTAAGCATTATGGGCCATATGTATCAAAATGTTGTTTTGCGAATCTCAAATAGCGATTTTTTGCGAATCGCTATTTGAGAATCACAAAACGCGATGTATGTAGGATTTGCAAATCCCACATATTCCTTAATTGCAAATCGCAAATTGCGATTCGCAATTAAGGAATACCTCCCCATTCATTCCTATGGGCCTAGAGGCCCATAGGAATGAATGGGAGACATTCGCAATTTGCGAGTACCCATTAGGTACTCGCAAATTGCAAATGCAATTTCAAGGATGCAAGGGTGTCAAAGGGACACCCTGTTGCACCCCTGAAATAACCATGGGTGCAGATGTGACGCACATACATGCCCTAAGGGCATGTATGTGCGCCACATGGCACTTTGAAAAATGCAAAAAAGTGCATTTTTCAAAGAAATCGCAAATTAACACCAACCTGAAGTTGGTGGTAATTTGCGATTCCTTAAGCCAAAATTGCACAACTTGGGTGCTTCCCACATTGCATTTAAGGAATCGCAATTTGCGATTCCTTAAATGAATTCGCAAAATAGGGAATCGCAAATTTTGAGATTCCTTATTTTGCGAGTGGGTTTTCCTTTCATACATTGCACACAGCTAAAATGCGATCGCAAACGCTGAAATTCTGCGAATTTCAGCGTTTGCGATCGCAATTTAGCTTGATACATATGGCCCTTGGACTCTAATGTTTAACCTTCAACGTGAAAATTTGTTCGGTTTGCAATGTTTTCTTCTTCTTTGCAGGTCTGTTCATATATTCTCATAGTTAGTGAAAGGCACATTGTGTATGAGAGATAGTGAGGCTTGGAAGAAAAACGTTTGGCAAGGACTAGAGGCGCTAACGAACAAAGGGAGGACACCTATTTATGTTATATCTAGAAATAGGGGGAATCCAAGGACGTCCTGATGTTCAGACCATGAGATGGTAGCATCAATTAAGGTTGCCAAGTTCTAATGTGAGAAAGTAGAAAAGTACTGGGACACATGAGGAGGGATTCTCGAATGTTTTGTGGAGTTTTAATTGGTGATCACACTTTAGCTTTAGGCAGATTCCTTTTAGACTCAGAGGGGTACAAACCTCTTTGCTATATTCCTGTTGTGTGGCTTTCTGCTATGCAATAACCCTGATTTTGGAGAACTTCTACGGCTGTCTCCACAATGCTTATACCTTCCTGCTTTACTGGATCTAATTTGGGTTTTCCCATTTAATGCTACTTTGCTCAGACTTAGTTTAGGTAATTTAGATTTATTCATAAATAGGCAAGAGGACCGGAAATCATATACTGATCAGCAGGTTTTATTCCTTATTTTCTGCATTGCAATTCCTTGTATGTCTTATGCTGTTGAGACTAAACTTTGTCAGATGATTTGGACTGCCAGTAGTGATTCTGTATTTTTACAACTTATGCTTGAGACTTGTGTACATCAGTTTGGCAAATTGTAGCAAAACAGGATGGTTAGAAACTGGAATAGGGAAGTTAGAATATTTTATTTTAAAGCAGTTCAGATCCAATCACAGCCCTAGAGCCCATGTTTTGGTTTGGACGATCAGCGGAGTTCCGGCTGTTCGAGAAAGAGTTGTAAGAGCGGAGGTGTGAGTATTAATAGGGTTGCACATTCTAATGGCTTATGCTTAGTTCGTGGTGTTCATGGAGGTTGCGTGATGTTTGGTGGAGATGTTTTGAATGTTGTGTGAATGTGGCACTTAACGTGGAGAAGTTGAAGTTGTTATCGGGTCCGACATGGCCTAAGATCTCGAAATGATTTTAAAAAGTGTAGAAGGCACTGTATTGTAATTGTCTGCTAAAGTTTTGTGGTGCCAGTCATGAGACCTCATTGACAACACAATTGAGATAGGGACATTTATCTTGGTGTGTGAAAGTAAGGTGTGATTGGTGTGGTGGACCTTTGCACAAGGGGAAGCTGCTCTAATCGGGGTGATTCCCTGCAGGTCGAGGTCTCATTCGAATGTGTCTGAGTAGGTCAGAAAGCGTTATTCTGAACCATTTTTTGTATGATCGAATACTGTTTATTCCTCTAGTGGAGCAGACAAAGTTATTTGTTGCAATTGCTTTGCATTTGTTTTGCCTACATATTGCTGAGGAGAGTGCGTTCGTGAAAATTGTACAGGAGCATTGAACTGCTGTAAGGAGTGAGATTGACGTCACGGTGTGCTGCACGATTGGTCGGTTGGTGTAAAGCTGTGCTGTTATCGTTTGTCTACATCATAAAGTGTTGTACTGGTATTGGTCGTTGGCTCTGAACGAGAATTGTGGGTACACTATTATTTCCTGCTCCGAAATAAAATTTTATTTGTGATTATTGACGTTTTTCTGGAACATGAGATGTTTTCATGTTATACGAGATTTATTGTGGGGAGATGTGACAATAGCTGTTAGAGAGGGAGAAGAGGCACCACCCGAAGATACTCTAGGTCATTACATGTCGAGAAATGTAGGGCTTCACACATGTATTTGGCTTAAACAATGGCACAAGATCACAGAGAAAGAAGGTGTACTGGCGTTTCCACGTTATGATATGTTCAATGTGAGAATCATTGACAATTTGTGGAGGATATTATATGAGATGAAACCACAGTCTAGACCTACACAGTTTAAAGCACTCAATGCTTGGGAGCATTAAGCTTATTTCAGAGAGAGGGGAAGGTATCAGGGAAGATCTAGAAACGCAGTGTGTACTTACGCTGTTGCAAGGTTGGATGTAGAACAGAGGAAGTGTAGAACTGACATGATAGAGTTAGCCAAATTATACCCTGCATTAACATGCGAAGAATTTAAGAATCGGAAGGAGAGGAAAAGGAAAGAAAAAAGAGACAAGTCAAATGAACCAGATGAGAGAAGTGAAAACAGTGATAGCGACTCTAGCGATAGTTTTCAAAATGTGTTGTTGCCAGAACGACCACATCCGTATCACGAGACCCAATTAATGAGAGGTGGAGGCGCTAATGTGAATAGAAATTCAGGAGAGGCTACCGCACCAGTAAATATGAGCCTTAATGCGATGGGAGCCACCCTTTTAAATATGGAACAAAACCTGATGGGAGAGAGTTCAGGGGTTTGTGCCCCTGGTACCTCCACAGCTCTTAATGCTCCAAACGCTCTCACTGTCCCAGTTACCTTTGGTCCTGTGGTTCCTATATATAAACCTAGTTCTGCAGGAAATGTAACACACAATTTGGCTGCCCCTGCCAAGCTAAAAGCCCCAGAGAATGCTCCTACAAGTTTGAACGTGGGAGGATTTGTTCCTTTAATTCCAATTAATGAGAGTTCCCCTTAGGGCGAAAGTACAGACTCAAAGATGAATCAGACAGGATTTGGACCTATAGGGTAATTCCTGGGATTGCCAGAAATGGGTACACTCACCTGGGACCCACCCCTAAATGCCCATAGTAGTAGCACACCCAAAGAGAGGGCAGTATCTAAAGCACCTGGAGTGCAGCCTAGCCTTAGCGTTCCAAAAATAGATGAATGGTTGAAGGTTCTCAATGCCACATCAATTGAAAGTGGAAGCTCAGAATTGAGTCAAAGAATTATTCAGTCATCGAGAGTAAACTTGGTGGATGTAGGTAAATTAAAACTAGAATTAGATGAAATGATAAATGGAAGTCTAGAATTTGCGCAATTAGATACTTACAGAGAAAATTAACTTTTGTTTTTGAGTGAGGACGTTACCAGGTGGGCGAGGCAAGTCTATGATAAATTATCTGAATCAGCTCAGAAATATGAGGTAGATCTGGATCAGACTAAAGCCTTACAGAAAATCCACTGACTCTGTTTTAGTAATAAGGACATAGAGTGTTTGAGAATACCAGGAATGAAATTGCAAATTTTGGAATTGATTCAGATCTGGAATATGCTAGATAAGTGGGAAGGTAAATGGGCAAAAAGGAAAGGTCCAAAGAGATCTATGGGAAAACCACCTCCTCCCATAGAAGGGGTGGCGGGTACTATAAGTTTCCCCTCATGGGAAGTAATCAGCAAAAGTTATGTCCATGTGCCATCGAGTAGGAGTGATTTTGCGTCATTTACAAATTACTTCCCAAGATTAAGATAAAAGCCTGTAGAATGGTACAAACAAGTTGAGGGGTTTGTGAAAATCTCAAAGGTTTTGTGGACTGATCTGAATACCTTGTTTGATATTATAGTTCCAAGTGATTTGTGGACAAAATGCAAAATAGCCACTGAATGGCCAGAGAGAGTGAGCTGGTAAGAGATCCATTGACTAACAGTCCTATACCCATAGTAATGAGGAAGTATAACCAGGTGATGACGTGTTTGAAATCTAAGGTATCACCCAAAGATATTGACTGGGTCAAGATTGACAGGATGACCCAAGAACCCAAAGAGTCGATTCATGCATATTATGAGAGATTGCTGCAGGCATTCAAGCAGTACCGTGGGATGGAGATGCTGGAGCCCAAGGATACATGGCATTTTGTGTCCAGGTTTGTGACGGGACTGAGGCCTGAAGTTAGCATGATGATTCAGCAGCATTTGATTTATTGGCAGAATAAGTCAGTTGATGAGATTTTGAGATATGCAAAGTACTGTAACTTACAAAATTGAAATGAAGCAGAAGAAATTGAAGGAGAAATTGACGGTAGCACAAATGAGAACTGCACAGAGAGGAGGTCAGAGTCAGCCTTTTGTAGGAAATTTTCTTCCTATGCAAGGAATGTATCAGGAGGGAGCTCCAGTGATCCAAGGTGGAGGTGGATTCAAGCCACAAGGTAGAGGTCTTGTTGTCCCAATTGACCCGAGTACTGGGATTGCTGCACTATAATGGATAAATTAGCTACTAGTACAGCAGCAGCTTTTTTAGATGTGGATATCGAAATGGTAACAAGTAGCAATTAGGTCCATGGTTTTGCAGAATAGACTTGCGTTAGACATCCTTCTCGCAAAGAAGGGCGGGGTCTGTCGGGTGTTAAAGGTCCAGCAATGCTGCACCTACATTCCCGCCAAAAGTAAAGACTTACAGAAGTATATTAAGAATATTTCAAGTCTGAAGGGAGAGTTGAGAGAGTTGGAAGCGACAGGTGCTTAGGAAGCTATTGGGAATGGATACGCTTCAGTGTGCAGATGGTTTTGAATTTTCGGTGCTATTTTGAAACCTCTTGTGATAATTGCTCTTTGTATAATATTCTTAGTGGTGATCTTTAAGGGATATAAGTGTATGAAAGTCAACCGGGGAGTGAGAGGAAGAAAACAGACGTAGTGCTAGAGGAGAGTCAGAGTAAATACTATGATGATATGAAAAATCTGGAAGAATCTAGGAGGAAAATGCTAAAGGCCACAACCTTTTAGATGGTCCAACTGATTAGATTTAGATCTTAAATTGTGATGGCTTGACACGCAATCTGAGGAGGGACTGGAGCAGTGCAATTTTGGCTCCGCCTTTCATGTCTTGGCATCCACATATACGTGCATGTAGTATCATATATTTGTGTGCTTTAATATCATTACGTAAAGTGGTGCACTTGACCCAAATATTGAAGGTGCATTTGCTGTATAATTCAGACATTTACATGAGTGTGCATACTAGTGTTTTCCTTATAGTGATACCAAATTGCAGTTTTCATATATATCTGCATTTGTGTAGTTTGAGTAATTTGTTAACTTTATATATACTCACACATTCATTTGAGTAGTATCCTGCATTTATTTTATAAATGTACATGTATTCATAACCATGCATTTAAATGTGTATTGATGTGTTTTGCTACATTAGAGGCGCTAACGAACAAAGGAAGGACACTTATTCATGTTATATCTAGAGACGGGAGGATGAAATAAGGTTGGCAAGTTCTACTGTGAGAAGGTGGAATATTGGGACACATGATGTGGGATTCTCTAATGTTCTGTGGAGTTTTAATTGGTGGTCACACTTTAGCTTTAGGCAGATTCCTTTTAGATTCAGAGGGGTACAGACGTCTTTGCTATATTCCTATTGTGTGGCTTTATGCTATGCAATACTCTTGATTTTGGAGAACATCTACAGAACTCTACAATGCTGACACCTTCCTGCTTCACTGGATCTAATTAGGGTTTCCCCAGTTAATGCTACCTAGCTCAGGCTTAGTTTAGGTAATTTAGATTTACTCATGTATAGGCAAGAGTACCGGAAATAATACACTGATTGCCAGATTTTGCTCCTTATTTTCTGCATTGCTATTAATGAATTCCTTGTATGGTTTATGCTGTTGAGACTAAACTTTGTCAGACGATTTGGACTGCCAGTAGTGATTCTGCATTTTTACAACATATTCTTGAGACCTGTATACATCAACCCATTCATTGACTTTTGGATCCTCACTGTGTAGCTAAATGGGCTACACTGTAAATTGAACTCTTGGATGATGTTAACTCCTCTTTATTTCTCAGGCATCTAAAAAGGTCTATCGCAGGGACATTTGGATAGTCGGCTCCGTGCCCTGGTATTACTAACAACAAAATGTAAGCATTTTGAATTTAAATCTCGTGACATTGACTTGGGGACAGGAAACATTGAAAGGAGAAGGTTATATAAAAATAAACAGAGGCTTGTTTCTTTCTGAAGTTTCAAATATTATGAAAAGCATGTTTATCCCTGGAAGGGAAAAAGATTAGTTTACCTCTTAATACTGAAGCTTTTAATATGGTGAAAATTAATCAATGTACATACATGAACTTTGTGTATGCACACAGACTAGAATCATGTTCACTTTTACTGTTCTTTCTAAAATATTACCTTTTTCAGTCAAATTAAACAGCATTTCACATCAAGAAATCAATATATCTACTCCTGGTAACTGTGTTTGACCCCTCGGGCACAGGCTAAAATCCTTGCATGTTTGTTCAGCCTTTCATCCTCCACAGGTTAACAAAATGGTACCTTTGAGTTGGGTGAAAATAATCATAATCATCAATTACCTTGGACTACACCAAGGTAACCCTTAAACAAATACTCCTCAACTGTGTAAATGTTTTCATGTGGTGCCTCCAAGCTTCCACTGGAAAGCTCAAAGTCTCTTTTTGACATAAGCAGAGTTTTTGGAGATACAACTGCTGAACTGTTAAGGAGTATGAAACATTGTGTCAATTCATGACAAGGTCACAATTTGGCTAATATCAGATGCAGAGGTCTGAGTGAGCGAGTCCATGGGCCCGGTTCACAAAGGTAAAATTAGACCAAAGTCTAACTTAGACCAAAAGTCTAACTTTACTACTTTTCGGTATTCACAAAGGTAAGTTACTACTAGTAATTTACTACTAGTAACTTTACTACTATTAACTTTACTTGTACTAGTTGTAACTTACATTTGTGAATACTGAAAAGTTAGACTTTTGGTTAAAGTTAGACTTTGGTCTAACTTTACCTTTGTGAATCGAACTTAGACTTTTAAAAGCAGAACTACAGGTGAAGGAACCAATCCGTTATCCTTGGCAGAGCGGTGCATGTTTTGAGTAGGGTTATAAAGAGCAAATTCTGTGTGTAATGGAGAGCTTAAAATATGTGTGTTCTGTATTATTTGGAGCACCTTGTGTGTATTATCAACAGATTAACTTTGAAGGAGTCTGATTTGAAAGATTCTGAGCTTTCAGAAGCAAGCCACACAGGACTGGAGTCACAAAGAAATCTGCTGAACTGTACACAGAAAATTTTGGCTCAGGCATGGGCATAGTTTAACTTAATTGAAGTATTTGCAATAATTGTCCATTTTGCTTCTGAAATTCGGTACTGATCACAGTTTTTGAAGCATAATTCTGAGAAAGTCATGTGAATTTCTCTTGTGTTTTTTGGGTTGGTATATCCCTAATGTACAGTGTTGAAATACAACACCTTTGTGCAATGGTACATTTCTGTATATATATTTTCCACTTGGAAAATATTTCCCTGTACTGAAACATCTCCCGTACCACCCTTCCAATAAGAGCAAAACAGCAACCAATTCCAGGGTAAAAATGAGTTTCAGATGAATTTGCGAATACAAGTATTTCTTGATATTAACAAACTTCTCAAGGTATTCCTGCCTACATTGCATAGTATTACGTGATTCTGGGGTAATATTATGTGGAAGCAAAATGATTTACAACAGCAAGGCCACAGTTCCTTGCAGTTTTAAATCCAGCCATTCACTCCTATAAGTCTGATTTACATGTGCAAGTGAGTTTGTGAATGGGGCCCACAATGTTTTGATTAGTCATTTTAAAAGGGCACAATATTGTAATGAGCTAAGTCTATGAGTTTGATGTACGGTGATTCTATCTACATATTTTCAGGTTCAGCTGTAGGATATTTAATCGTGAACATGCTATCAATGAACATTCCATACTGCGTTGCATTTAGATTCTTGGGAAATGCGCTTTAACATACACCTCTACATGCCATTCTCTCAAAAATGTTTGATGGTGGTGACAAAGGGGACGGCACCATTCTTTGAAAGAAAGGTATGGCTAGATCTAGATTTACTAGTTCACAATCTCAATTGTTAAATATACTTGTGATGTTGAGCGTGTGGGAGGCTGCTGGCAGTGACGTAACTCACTGGCCAGCACCCCCCTCAGAAAATAGTTCCAGTTCCACCGCCTTACACTATGGGGGATATTCACAAGAACGTGCGATAATCATTGCCAAAATGGGTTAACGCAATTTCACATCTCGCCGTCCATCGCAGGAAAATAATTCCGTGTTAACGTCCCATTCTCAACACGGCGGTAACATGCAATAGTGACCTGATAACGCCTCAAATGTCCGCGATAAAATCACCGGGACGGCGATAAAAATCTAAAGCCTAACGTGAAAAAAGTTGCGATGGGCCCAACTGCGAAAAAAAACACAGCGATAAGCAGCGCCAGGCCTGCAAGTCCCACAAGTCAGGCGGGAAAAACGACTAGAAAAGCGCCAACAAAAAACACAAACAAAACACAAACAACTGCGAAGCACCATGGAGGTAGCCGGAGAGAGTACAGAGGACAACCAGAACCCCACAAGCCCCACGGAGGACCAGCCTGGGACCTCGAGGTCATGGAAGGGCAAGGAGAAGAAGAAGAGGAAGACGCCTTACAGTACGCAGGAAAACCAGATCCCCATTACGGAGGTCATAGAACACCACCACCAACTGTGCATCACCTCCACTGTGTCATTGGCAACTAAAAATACAATATGGCAGTCCATTTTGGCCAAGGTGAATGCAGTCGGAGTGAAGAGAAGGGAAGTGGACGACTGCAAGAAGTGCTGGACTGATGTGAAGCGCAAAACCAAGCTGAAACCCGCAGCCAACCTGAAAGCAGCAATGCAGACTGGAGGTGGGAGTCCAGCGACACACCAGGAGCTGGATGAGATGGAGGGAATGGTGACCCGAGTCATCACTGGGGAGACGGTGGCAGGAGTTGGGGGACCGGACACTGCACAACATGACCTGACCCAACAGCAACAGGGTGAGTAACGACCAGGGACTGGGGGGACGGGGGGAGATGAGCACAATGGCACACATGCACAATTAAGTATAGCACATCTGCGGACAAACCAAACCCAAGAGTCACAACTCCGACCAAGAGCCCAATTTACCCAAGTCTGCAACATCTCAGCACTGTATAAGCACAGAAGTCAAAGGCACACCGCCTGAAAGGGATAAGGCCCAGCCAAATCAGAGCTGAAGGGGCAACTCACCCACAATGCTGCACACACACATAAGAATCAGAGCACCTCAACACTGACAACAATGTGGTACAAACTGCAACACTTTCACAACAGAACAGAGGACACAACTGCCGCCGCTTGTGTGTAGAAAATGGCCATTCGCATTTGGCATATCAGGAAACTGTGAGATGACAATGTACAAGTACAACCTCACATCCCTGATGGTGTAGAAATGTCAACTGTCCTGCATCACATAGGCATCTCCCCACAAACAGTCACAATGTACATTGTTATGCAGTCTGCAAGTAAACTTGTCCAATGCGTCAACATACATGTGAACACAATGTCAATCTGCATCTCCCCTTCACATTCCAGAGGGAGAATCAACACCTCCTGCAGAGCAGACCCAACAACTCAGCACTGATGATGAAGAGGACCTCCCCAACATCGACACCGATGCTGTCCAACAGCACATGGACAGCTTTGGCACCCCACCTCCAGGAGCAGTGCAGCCCATCTGCATCGAGGAAACCCCACCCCCTGCACAGACCACACAGCAGGAAGCACCCACCACCACGGCTGGTTACCAGGACCCCCACGACCAACACATGGCATTCCAACGCCGTGTGTTAGGGTGCCAGGAGAAGATGGCTGATCAGCTGCGGGTGGGGTTCGACCTCATGGCAGCCAAACTAGATGCCATACGTGGGTGTCTACGTCCCATCAGGGACCACTTACAGTCCCTAACGGACACCCACTGTCCGCTCCATGCTCTCCAACAATCCATGGCTGACATCGCTGGAGTCACGACTCTGAGCCAAGAACAACTGTCTAGTCAGAGTGGCTCCAGCGATGTCAGCTGGGAGTTGGGACACATGCGGAGGATCATGTTGAACATGGAGTGGATGCAGGCGGAAAGAATGTTTGCCACGGCTGCACACCAGCGAGATGTAGCTGTGATCTTCCATGCCCTGCAAATCCTCGTCATGGCATTGCCGCCACAAGGCCTGGCGTGGATGAATGCTGCTGCTACTACTCCATCCACATCTCCGCCCCCTGAAGTGTCAGTGCCACACAGTGATGCAGACTAAACACCACCACCCACATGTGAGGCACCTGACACATCAGAGGACGAAGATGATGATGAATCTGGCTTTGTGGTAAGAATGAAGTGGTAGCATTCATCTCCGCCATATGGCCTGTTTCAGCTTTGGTCTGCCCTCTGCATCATGCCCTGGAATAACACCTTCCACTGTCCCCCTTACACTCAGCGACACTCACCTTGGACCTTGACAGGGACTGCCATATTTGGTTTGGTTACCAATGACACAGCAATCACACTGCGGACTGAAGTTTTCCTCTTCCGATGAACTTGTCAATCCGTAATGGATTCTGGCTGGCCCTCCACGGGGCAACAATGTAAAGTGGGGTTTACATGGCCCTGTACTGCTCCAGCTTCAACACTCCACTGAATGCGAATAAAACATTCTGATTCACACAGATGTGTCGTGGCTATGAGCAATCAAGTATGAAAGTATGAATGGATGTAGGGACAGTGATTCCACTACAAGGTACTCCCTGGGTAATGCAATCAATGCGCATGTCTGGCCGTGACCCAGATAGGCAGTGAGACACACGTTGTCATTCAAATCAACACTCATCACAGTTGAATACAAGTGAAGGTGCGTAGACTTTATTAGCATATGCGTGTCAGTACGGGCAAGATAAGTGCCACAACCTGCAGACCAATGCAGCAGTATGTCAGGATGAGGGACGTTGCCAAGCGCCGCTGTCCACTCCGGGGGAGTGCCTCACCTTTCACAGGTGTGCGTTAACCCGCGTTGTTGTCCGCTCATGTATTCGGAGTCCAGGCGAATGCAGCCATGTCCACTGTTGTCGTGGGACATGTGACCAGATCTCCAAGATGCAACAAGCTGTTGGGACATGTGCAATGGGTTCCAATCTGTTGTGGCTGCAGGTACATAGTTACTCGTCCATGAAAGCGATTGCAGCTCCGTAGGCCATCATTTCCAACATGAGGTCGTTGTCGACTTCATCAAACAGGACGGCGAGGCGATCCATTAGCAGGTCCGGACAGATGTGCTGCGTCCACCCCCTTTCACCAATTAGCACTACAGCCCAATAGGGGAGCGGCTCAATGTGGTCACTGCACACGAGGAGTTGTGCAATCTCCCAGGTACAGCTGCCAGCATGTATGCCAAGTATCAAGGCATCCCATAAACGGGTATCACGGTGACACTCCTGGTTGTGGGCCAACAGGGGGCGCACACACATGTCAAAATCCAGTTCAGCTACCGTCCTGTTGGATAGGCAGACATCCATGGACCACTCGAATATGCACGATCGACAATGCAACACAGGCTGAACACAGGTGACGTTGGCAAGGTGGAAGCTTAGCCGGTAACTGATCCGCAGCACTGCCAATGGCAGTGCCCCCAGTAAACGCAGCATACGTGCACGGTACAGTTCCACGTGACAGGGGTTGTGCAAGTGTCCGGGATGTTCTGCCATTGCGTCAGTGGCTCTGGTCGAAGCGGCACTGTTCTGGCCTGCGCCAGTTCTGTGGATGAAATGCCACAGCTCGGATCAATGAGTTGTTTTAGTGTGCAACGGTTGTACGCCTGGGATGGTGTGGGAGTAAGTGTGAAGGCCATTCCATGCAAGATAACTTCGAGCAAGGACTTCTGTGTGTGGGGTGTGTATACGTTGGTCTTTCGTCGGGCTGTGCTTAGTGTGGGAGTCATCATCAGCTGCTCTAGTATCTGTCAGGGGGTGCCGGGCACATGCAATTCCGAGGTCGGAGGTGCAGATGTGCTTCCGCCTGATAGTCCAGACAAAGGATCTTTCATCCCTGATGCTAGTTTCTCATCTGCTTGCATTCAGGAAATGTGAAGTGGCTTGTTGGGGGTGGGGTGGGGTGGGATGTGTGCGACTTTGGGATTCATGTTTGACATGTCTTGCATGTGGCAAATGAGCGGCATCCCTGTGTGTTACGTTGCCTCACAGCTGCTCCTCCCTCCCCCGAGCCAATTTACTTGTGTGCGCTGCGCGGTTGCATCACTTGCACTCCTACGGCTCACCATTGTCATGCCTGTCTGCGCATGTCCACAAGCCCGACAACGACACTGTGATGTTGGCCGTTGAAGGTGGGCGGCCACGTGAGTGTAGGCCTGTGGGAAGGATAGGGCGGACACAGATGTAGAGTCCATGCCTGGCTGAACTCGCGCTGCGATTAAGGCTAGGCATTTTGCTCATGCTGCGGCAATACAGATACACACTACACTTGGCATGTATGAGCCAAGACCCCGAGCGGTCTTGCGCTCCTTCATTTCCCCGTTCGTGCGAGCCCGCCCTCCGGGTGCATGCTACATTGCAACATTGTCAATTGCGGACTGGGTGGCGCCGACACTACAACAGTGACACACTCATTAGTTACTTCCTTGTCCAGGCCAGAACTGAACCACGCCCAGAGCCCCGGGCAAATCCTTCACACCCCTACGCTGGCTTGGCGTACGCCGGCCCAGCCCACTCCGCTTACGCTTACAGGGGGACACGACAAAGCTACCTGTCCAAGGTCTTCCCCACTGCCTGAGGTGACATGGTTGCATCCACTGTCCACAACACTACATACACCAGCAGTATATGTCCACATGGACATGTCTGTGCTCTGCATACTGAAGTCAGTCCAGCACATCACCGCCACACTTGGCATTGTGTACATTCTTATTGATGGGTCACTTGCCTCCTTCGCACATACTTGGTTCCCACCTCTCCCCACATTCTGCAATTGTGTGGCTGAGGGGCCATGCCATTTTCGGAAGGTCAGTTGTCTTGTTCTGCGCTGCCTCGGTGGTAGTCCGGGGGGGGGGAGGACAAGGGGGTGGGCCTGGGGGTTGTGGCGGTGGGTGTTGTGGCCCTCTTGGGTCTCCGTGCTGCATGGTCAGTGGCTCCATGACATGTGTTGGTCTTCAAATGTGGCTCTGGGCTGGGATCCCTTTCATGCTGCAGGTTGTCGTCCTGTTTTACACCAGTAAAAGGCAGGTGTTAAGTCCCTGCTGCTAACGCGCCTTATCACCTGTTTTTGTGTCGCAGCGCAGATCTGGCTGGTCGTTGAGAATATCGCGAAGTGGTGTTTTTGTGTGTTTTTGCACGGGAACGCCTACTCTGCATATCATTAGTGTTAGTTGTCGCTCTGATCCGTGGCGATGTTTTTTGCGCCAGCTATCGCTGGTGAACTGGCAATATCGGCAGTTTGCACCAGCTTGAGAATAGGGCGATGAATCTGTCGCCACTTTTGCAGCGCTAAAGTGCCGATGAATCGGCGATAGGTCCTTGAGAATATGCCCCTATGTCTTTTAAAATTCTTTTAGTGTCATCAGTTGACACACTCTTCTTTACATGTATCCATGCCAAAAGTGGTTTGCAGATTAATACAGTATGTCATTTGGAAATAGTATGACTTTGATCAAATATGTGGTATTTCCAATTAATATTTAATGCAGTTGTTTTCCGAACATTGTATAGCTGTGCCTCTGTTAAGGCCACAAGTATCAGTAACATGATGCTCTTCACATGAACAGCCACCAGCGAAGATGTCAAGCCCCATCCAGCTACAAAATAAAGGGACAAGTAAGCGCTCAGCCTCAGCACTACATACTCCTCCGATTGCCAGGGTAAACCACTGGCATCCTGAGCACCAAGCACAAAAATGCTAATGTGCACAAACCTGCCACAAAATGACTGCCTCAAAGGATAGGTGCAGACAATTACTGAGGGCACCTATGACTTTTGATCCAAGTGATAAGTTATGATCTGCTTGATTCCATGTGACATAGCTGTTTTCTTATTCATCTGTGTAAAACAGCCTGCCGTAGGGGGCCCATTTACTATTATTTCATGCACCGTGATTCAGGAAGGGAACTCGCTGTGTTGCGTGAAGGGGAGAGAGCAGAAATGCTTCATATTTACAAAGATGTGTGCTGCCTAGTGCCAACGCAGGCTCCCTTTCACCATAGTGCAAGGTTGCCTGTATTACAGGTAGAATAGTTTTTGTGCAGGAAGAGACACCTGCCTGCACAAAAACAATCCTTAGAATCATATTCCTTTTTCTATGTGTGCGCTATGTGAGCTTCAGAATGCAGCACACAGAAAGAGGAAGCAAAAAGGAGAAATAAGCATATTGCTCCCTGTTATGACATTTTGGTGCAAACCCAGGTCTACAAGTTGCTGTAAATCTGGGTTTGCGTCAAAATACATGGGTGAGTACATAGGAATGCCCAAGTTCCATCCATGTAACGCCTACTCCATGCAAAGTAGCGCAAGGCAGCACTATGCACTGTGCTGAATCACTTTGCATTTATTAAAACATGTAAAGTGACTTTGCGTGGCATAGCAAATGCCAAAAAGGATTTTGCATTGGCATGTACTACAAAATTGATGCAACGCCAATGCAAACTCATAGTAAAGCTGGGCCTAGATGCACAATTGGAAAAACTCTTACAAACCACAGAAACAAGTTCAATTTTCTGTGGTACACCAGGAAGCAAGGAATGCCTTCACCTGTTATATAGTGCATAAGGATTCTTATCCTGACTCCTCAACAAATCAAACTTCTGCAAATTCTAACAAGGTCAACAAACATTCTACTCCATTTTTCTGTAGCTCTGTGGACCAGTCTTATTAACTTCGTAATGCCGCAAAGCTTTAAATTAACACTTCTCAATTTATTCAAAGGGTACAAAACTTTTTAAAAACTTCAAAAATCAGAAAACAGGGAAGGAGTGGTTTGGGGAGACAGGAAAAAGGGAATATTAAAAAGGTGGGTATGTGGGATCCCCCAGTCAAAAAACAGAGAAAAGATAATAAAAAAACAGGAAAACAACTTGGAAAAAAACAAAAAAGGGAGAAGAGAAATAAAAATGAGGGTTTGAGGGTAACTACATCAGAAGAAAAGCAGAATTAAAGAAAAGCAATACAAATATATCAAGAAAAAGGGGGCTAAAGAGAAGAAATTCAAGTAATATATTAGAAGTAAATACAAAGATGCAAAAAACTGAGAAGTGAAAAGATTGAGATGTAACCAAAAGTTACGGGAAATAAGGTACAGTCATTACCGTTGATTTTTATTCCATTGCTAACTTTAAGGTATTGAAACATTTTCTTGGAGAAGTTTCAAGTTTATCAGTTTTTGTTTATTTATAATGTTCGATATAACAAATCTGTGTCAGAACCCCTTTCAGAGATCCACAGGTCATGCGGGTGCACCTGGGCCCAACCACAGGGGTTAAGGCCTTTTACTCTTGGTGTCCCGGGGCCTGACCTCCTGTGGACTCTGAGCAACTGGACAAAGTACTCCTTCTGCACTTGACTCTGAGGGTATGCGTGGTCCAAGCACCCCAGGGCTCTCTGGGGTGGGAAGTGGGGGGTGGGGGGTGGGGGGCGGGGGAGGTGGATGCAGGTTAGTGAACATGGGCCCACAACTCAACATGTGCAACATGTGCACAGCTGCAGCAATAAATCATTGTCCAGCTAAATATTTGCCTTCATAAAAAAAGAGAAGTATTTTACTTCTGCTGCTAACTAACACAAAGTAAGAATACAACATTCACAAACAATTACACAGTCCCCTTTGAGGTTGGGGCTCTAGTGTTTCTTTGGTGGTTCCCCGTCCCACTCCCTCCTCGCTCTAGTGATCGTGGTTATTCCCTATTCAATATTGGCACCATCCATGTTATGCCCCATTAGTAGTCCAAGTCTCAGGAGTTCTCTTTAACTCTAAGCTAAAGTCAATAGTGTTCCAGCCTTGCAGCGCTAATTTAGCAGCAAGTTTCCTGGGGCCAAGAGGCCCAAAATCAGCCTAACCACCGGGCAGAGTGAAGCGTCTGGAGTTCCTCAGTGTGTTCCATCTGCTGGCACTCACAGTGGCTGCAGACAATTTCAGGTGATTCAGCCACATGCGGCCCAGGCAGCTGCACTCAGCGGGCAGAGAGTCTCTCACTCGCGGTCACACTCGTGAAGCAACCGGAAGCTCTCTGCAGTTCCTCGTGCAGGTAAGTGTCTGATTTGTTTCCCGGTGGAGGTTGCGATGATCCTGTCTTGGGTATGCAGGTGCTCCCACAGCATCCTCACTTCTCCGGCGTGGGGTCACAGTTCTTGGTGCTCCCAGTGATGCCCTCTGGCATATGGTCACTGTATCTCATGATGCAAGTACTGCCCGATCAACACACTGAAGTCTTGGATGGCGGCACCTCCTGGCATACGGAGTCACCCTCCGCGACTGCACAAGGCTGCTGCCTTTCCCTTGCAGCTGCCTTTTTCATGGCGGCCCTTCCTGGCATACTGGGTTGCCGACTTCAGCTCTACACGCAGGCTCTGACCCGATCTGCGCAGATTGGTTCACTGCTAAATTCAGGGCAGCCCTGTCCTGCGATATGGGGATCGTCAACTTCGTCCTGCACAGATGCAATGTCCTGATTGGTGCAGCAGCCGTTTCCTCACACCTCGCAAAGGGAGTCCACTTGACATGGCTCCCCACTAGACCTTGCTCCCTTCAATGCTCTCCTCTTCCTCACAATGCACACTGATCTTGGCAAGCAGGCAGGTGCTGGTGCTCGAGGCTCCAGGACAGGTGGTCTTGGTTTCCCTGGGTGATGTCCCTCACCCAACTGGTAGACAAGCAGGCCTTAGCCCCAAGTCCTGGCCACAAGCAGAAGTCTTGCAGGGCTTCCCCTCTGCACACAGGTCATCTAGCTGCTTGGCTGATGACAATTTTTGGGGCCTCAAACACCCCTTCCTATAGTCCATTTCCAGATACCAAATGTGATTTTGGGTCTGAGTCTTTTAATTTTTATGTTGGGGGTTCTGCTTTTTTGAAGTGTCAATTCCTATGCTCTCTCTACCTCTTGAAAAGCAGTCTGTCGTAGCAGGTGCGACTCCAAAGCTGATAGTCTCGCAACACACCTGGATGTCAGCCCCAGTGTTATGTGCATCAAAACGTTAACCCAGGGCCCTCAGCCCTATTCTTTATGATACTCTCATCAGCCTCATCTCCTTCCAGAGATGTTTCCAGGCCCCTTCCTTGAGACCTATCACTGAATCAATGAGCACCCTTTGAAGTGTACAGGAGAAACCTGGCTCTCCCCTCTCTAGTGTGTCCCACCCAGCTCACAGGGATGCAGCAATACACAAATATGTCTGAGGCAATTTCTCTACCTCCTCTCCATGTTTCACCATGCATGCCTGGGTTTCTCAAAATGGAACCCAGGTCTCACCATGCATTGTACCATCCACAGGCACACATATACCAAGAGCATGCATCCAGTAAACAAACACTGCGCAGCTCTGTGCCCTTTACAACTCAGCACTGTTTCCTTCATGTATTGTACCATTCACAGGCACACATATACCCAGCATATGCATTCAACATGCACCCACTGCACAGCACTACATTGTTCATGTATTGTACCACTCAAGGGCACACATACACCCAGTACATGCATTTAACGTGTACACACTGTACAGTACTGCATGATCCTTGTACTGTACGCTTCATAGGCCCACATTCACCCAGGGAAGAGACACCATTTCTGTGAAGCCCTTCCCATCAACCCGATGCAGGCTAAGGGGTGAGTTAATCACACAGTAGCTGAAATTCATAATGAGTGAGCTTGTAGGCCTCACTCCGGTGACACAGATCAAAAAGGACCTGTTCACTCTTACTGATCATTACAATGTATGCTACCACCACAGCGCTTGTGCTACTTATCTCCTGGTGAAGGCAGTAGTCTTTCACCTTTATGAGGGTAGCACTTGGGCGCCCCTTCCAGTTCAATGAGACTACAACCCCTGATACAGGCCTATGTCATGGCACACACGCATGATCCCCGTTTGCCTATCACAACAAAAATCAGGATTAGCGATGCAGACATCAGTACAATTGGGCACTCAGGGCAGGAGTGCATATCAATTACCATGAAGAGGACTTTTCCATCCCAACAGGCACCCCTCCCAGATCAGAACACTCTAAACCAACTCCTAACCTGGAGAGATTTTGTGAGCAGATCAGTTAAACCAGTGGGAAAGATTGTCAGCATTCCTGTGGCTCAATCTGGCTCTGTGCTCCACCACGAAATGTAACTCTTGCAAAGAAATAGACTATCTCAACACCTTGGGATTCTCTCCCTTCATAGCCATCAACCATTTCAGTGGCTTATGATGCATTTGCAGTACAAACTTAGTGCGAAACAAATAAGGGCTGAACTTACGCAAGGTCCACACTATGGCAAAGCTATCCTTCTCAATAGCTGCTTAGTTCTGCTTCCTGCATAGCAATAATAAAGGATACCAGATACACTCCAACTTTGTCATCCAGTTGGGCTAACACTGCTGCAACTCCTTTGTCAGTGGCATCCATTTGTACAAAGAAAGACTGACTGTAGTCAGGTGTTTTCAGTACCGGTTCAGTGCATAGTGCATTTTTCAGTTCCTCAAATGCTTTACGACACTCTGTAGTCCATGTCACTTTCCTGGGCAGCTTCTTAGAGGTCAAAGCTGTCAATGGGGTATCTATACTCTCGTAGTTCACCACAAAGTTTCTGTAATACCCAGTGAGGCTTAAAAAGTTCCTCACTTCAGTCTGGCTAGTAGGGACTTCCCAATCGATCACAGACTGAATTGTGGCGTCCAATGGGCACATTTTTGCATTCCCCACCTCTTGCCCAAGGTAGACTATAGAGGACTGCTCCACCTGACACTCAGTTCCCTTGATGGTCAGTTTTGCCTCCTGTATCCTAGCCAATACCTATTCTAGATGCCTCAGTGGTCCTGCCATGAATTGCTGATTACCGCAATATTATCCAGGTAAGCCACACAGAACTCTTCTAGCCCTGAAAGAACATGGTCCACCAAGTGCTGAAAAGTAGCAGGAGCATTCTTCATCCCAAAGGACATCACTTTAAACTGATACAGCCATTCCGACATAGAACATTTAGTCTTCTCCTTTGCATTTGGAGTCAAAGCAATCTGCTAATATCCACTGGTCAGATCCAAAGTACTCAAATACTTCGCAGGACCTAACCAATCCACAAGCTCATCTGATCTTGCAAATGGATGTGCATTGGTTTTGGTTGCCTCATTGTGGGCTTGATAGTCCATGCAGAACCGCAAGTCAGTAGACTCTTGCTTTGAGATCTCTCAATGACTCCCCGGTCCAGCATATTGGCAACTTCTGCCTTAATGAATCCCTGAACCCAGTCAGACATTCTGTACATTCTGTCCATCACTGGCAGACTTTTGCCTTTTACTCTATCATGCGCACAGACAGGTGTCAACCCTGGAGTCAGCAAGAAAAGGATGGCAAGCCGTCTCAACACATTTGTTCATTCCTTCTACTGTTCAGGTGTTTACTGAGGGGCTAACTGAACCACTTCCACAGTGCCATCCTTCATGTACTTCCTCTGCCACAGCCATGACATTCACTGTGTAATCTCTTCGGAGGTAAGGCTTCAGCCTGTTCACATAGAACAACCTCTTAGGCTCCCTTATAGCACCTGTGTCCACCAAATAGTTTACCTCAGAAACCATCTGAACTACCCTGTATGGCCCTCACCATTTGCCCTCCAAAGCCCTGGGTACAAATAGACTTTGCACCAACATCTCGCGAACTTCCTGATACCCATTCAGCATAGATGTCTGTTCGTATCATTCCTTCTTTAGCGCTTGGCTGGCCTGAATGTTTTACAATTCAGGTGTTGAGCTACCAACTTCCTGAGGCCAATCACACAGTTTACCACATTCGTCTGTGGAAATTCTGAGGTTCCTTCCTACTCTTCTCTGACTAAGGTGAATGTACCCTGTACTGGGTGTCCATACAGAGGCTCAAAGGGTCTGAACTTTACCTCCTTCTGCTATCGGTTGGCAAACAAGAGACATGGTAGGAGAACTCAATTCCTCCTTAGGTTCTCTGGCAGAGTTCCCATCATGCTCTTTAGAATTTTGTGAAACCGCTCTACCAAACCATTGGTTTGTGGATGGAAGCCTTGTAGAAGTGGTATGTCACACCAGCTGGCTTCCACATCTTTCTCAAGTAAGAAGAGATAAAGTTGATTCCCTGGTCAGAAATTACCATCCTTGGAAATCTGAACCTAGAAAAGATCCCCAGAACAGATCTTGCAACCACCCGCGCAGTTATGCTCCTCAGAGGTACAGTTTCCGGGTACCTGGTAACATGATCTACCACAACCAAGACATACTTGTTGCCTGACTGACTTTGAGGATAAGTTCTGCCAAACCTCTCTGTATCTTTGTGCATCCCTGGCCAGTAGATCAGAGGGTCCAAATGTGTCCTGGCTTTTTCAAATCCGTAAGTGTCCTGCTAAGGGCACTTCATGGGCCAGTGACAACAGGAAAATCCTATGCACTAATAGAACCACTAGCCTCTTGCTAGTTTCTGGCTCATGATTTACCAGCTCACTATAAAGTAGGCCATCCTCCCAGCCAAAATAGTGTTTCAGGACCACTCCTTTGCTGACCTGTTCCAGGGCTTCCTTCTGAAGTCCCACAAGCATAGGGCTCTCCTCCTGTGCCTTGCAAAAATCTTCCCAGTAGGGAGAGGGGGGCCTGCATCTAGCAAACCCTGCAGCTCTGGAAGCAGCCCAGACTCCAGCAACTGGCTGCTTCAGAGACTCATCCTCCCCTCCATCTGAGCAGAAGGGATGACCTCCATGGCCATTGCTTCCTGGAGTCTGTCCTTTCCTATAAACTACCTTTTCCTGGTGCCTGCAAATCAGGAATGATCCCAGTTCTACTCGGAGACTGGTGTGTAGTCTGTGATCTGGCCAACACAGCTGTCGTTGTGCAAGCCATAAAGGCTTATGGTCCTGGCACCAAGCCAGCGGCAATCAAATCATTGCCTAAGAGACAGCCAGCACCTTGCTTTTCCCTTACTTCAACAACAATCATGGCCGCCCTGCCACTGAGTTCAATCTCAACCTCGGGCAAGCAGATGCTCCATGCCCTTTCCACTGGCAATCAGACCTATACCTTGGTCCAGGGAGTATCTTCACAGGCTGAAGGTACTTTCCGTATGCTCCAGTATCCCTCAGGGCAGGCACGTTCTTGCCTTTGATACTAACTTCCTGCAAAAACCCTATCATGTTTGGATGAATCTGCTTCAGAGTATCTGGGTCCCTCTCTCAAATGTCCATAGCTACTAGTTTGATCGCACCCGGGCCCTTTCAAGTCCCTTCAGGCATGTATAACATGCTTTCTATCACAGGTTTTTCTGGGTCAGGATCTTTCACTGAACAATCTCTCTAACAGTGTCCCATCTGGTGGCATTTGAAGCAAGTCACCACTTTGGATATGGAAAAACTTCTTGTTCTCCCCTTTCATGAGGTTCCTTCCCAGAGACATCCTTACCAATCCCATATTTCCTGGGCTATCCTCGAGTCCCACAAGAATTACCCTGGCCCTTACACTCTGATTTGGAACCAGTCCATGGAGAGTTCTTCTCCCCCTTTGGCTTACAGGCATGCTGATCTAGCCCTTTGTGAACTCTGTTGGCTAACAACTTGTCAGCCAACACTGCACATTTCTCTCTGTCAAATCAAACAAGTATTGCCTAAGTGGGGTAGAGCACTCCACCTTGAGTTGCTCCGTCACCATCCAATGGTTAAGGGACTGAAAGTCCATGGCGACCATCCCTCTATTTCACAGTCATTCCAATCATGCAATACACCATGAAGCCAAGTTTAAAATAGAACACAATCCGCGCTCCTGCAGTACTGGAATCTCTGAAAATATTGAGCTGGCTTCAGCCCAAACTGCCCAATCAGAACTTCCTTCATTCACTCACAGACCATCTGGTCAGTCACAGGCATTCTCCCAATGATGACTGTCCCTTCCAATGGCATGCGCTCCATTAAAGCAGCTACCTTAGACTGCTCATTTAGGGCCTGCGCCTTACTTGCGATTTCAAAGCTCACAAACTGTTCCAAAGTATCCTGATCTCCACATGCACATGTGCAAGATCTTTTGGAACCTTGGTTACAGCCTGGCCTGAACTGGATGTAGAGATACTTATCCCAGATGGAGTTGTCTTTTGGTGCCATCGTGAGTTTCTCTTTATCAAGGGCTTTATCAAAGGCTATCTTTTCCCTTTCCAACTCCCTTTTTGTTTTCCTTCTGTAGCTCCTTCCACTCTCTCTGTTTTTTCTCTATTTCTTCTCACTCTCTCGCAGTTTTTCTTCCTGGGCCCATTCCTCCTGTCTCTCCTGCCTCCTCTCCTCTTGTTCCCGATGAGCTAGACCTTCTCATCTTCCTCAGACTTAGCTTTATAATGTGCCAACTGAAAGCCCAGGGTCTCTGACATACTCAACCCACCCGAGGGATTTACTCCTCTCCTAGAATTATTGACAGTGGTACCCTGGAAATTAGTGGTAGGTATACACCTGAGGTATTCTGGAAACTAAAGGTGGTGAGTGTCTTGGTTATGCTCTGGAAATGCATTAGGGGACACACTCTGTGTGTGACTGAGATACATCTATCCTAAACGGATTCTAGAGCCTGTATCCATAGCACTCTCTTCCTGTGTTCCTAATATGGTTCCCTCCCCAGAGTCAACTACAGCTTCATCCCTTTCACACAATGTCTCAAACTGGGCCCTAATGAAATCAGCAAGAACATCTCTGTCCCTACTCCTGGGAATCCTCCACCCTCTGTTCCCACATAAATCTTTCATCTGATCTATGGACATGGTGCTGAGGTCAATTCCAACTCTGTGTTTTCCATTGTCTATGCGTGTCGCCTTTGTACATAGAATAAACTGGAGATATTGTACTACTAGGGCAAATTGTTAATGGCTAATGCCACACCTGTATCAAGGCTCCTAAATGTTAGATGCCTCACAGCATTCCACCAATTGGTAGAAGCCCTTTCCTAGGGCCATGGGCATGCAGGGGCTACTGGGGCATACCTGATGTCCTGGGGCCCGACCTGCTATGGACACAGAGCAACAGGGCTAAGAACCCCTTCTGCAATTGACTTTTCAGAGCATGCGTGGTCCAAGCAGTCCAAGACTCTCTTGGGGAGGAGGTGGATACAGGTTAGTGAACAGAGGTTCACAACTCAACATGTGCAGAGCAGCAGTAATGAATCATTGTCCAGCCAAATACTGACTTTGATTATAAAAAGGGCAGTATTTTATTTCTACTGCTAACTAACTCAAAGGAAGAATACAACATTCACAAACAACTCATAGTCCCTTCTGAGACCGGGGGTCTTGTGGTTCTTTGGTGGTTCCTTGTCCCACTCCCTCCTCGCTCTACCGGATGTGGTTGTTCCCCATCCACTATTGGTAAATTCCAAGGTATTCCCCACTAATAGTCCAAGTCTCAAGAGTCCACTGGGACTCTAAGTTAAAGTCAATAGTGTTCCAGCTCTGCTGCGCTAATTTAGCAGCAAGTTCCCCCAGGGCTGACAGGCTCGAAATTGATATTTCCCGCACCAGCAGGGTGAAACGTCTGGAGTTTCTCTGTGCACCCTGTCCGCAGGTGCTTGTAATGGCTGCAGCCAAGTCCTTGGCGTGTCTGCCACACACGGCCCAGCGGATGCAGAGTCTCTCACTCGAGGTTGCGCTTCTGAAGCGACTAGAGGCTCTCTGCAGCTCCTCCTCTGGGGTAAGTGTCCAATTTGTTTACTGGTAAGGGTTGCGACAAACCAGTCTCTGGTAACTTGCCTGGGTGAGAGGTGCTCTAACTGTGCCCTCACTTCTCCGGCAGTGGGGTGGCAGATCAGGTTACAGTTCTTGGTGCTCCGAGTGACACCCTCTGGCATACGGAGTCAGTGTCTCTAACAATGCATGGGATCCTGCCCGATTGGCACAATGAAGTCTTTCACAGCAGCCCCTACCGGTATACAGGTTTGCCATGCGCTGCCACAAAAGTGTACTGCCGTTACCGCATGGCAGTCTTTTTCACTGCGGCCCTCTCCTGGCATACACGGTCGCCAACTTGGTCCTTAACACAGTCAATGACCGATCGGTGCAGCAGCCATTTCCTCACACCTCACAAAGGAAGTCCACCCAACAGGGCTCCCCACTGGGTCTTGCTCCCTCCAATGCCCTCCTCTTCCTCACATGGTATACTGGTCTTGGCAAGCACACAGGCACCAGTGCTCCAGGGCAGGTGGTCTTCGTGTCCCATGGTGATGTCCTCTCACTCAGCAGGGAGACTGGCAGGCTTTGGCCCCCAATACTGGTCGGAGGTGGAAGTCTTGTCGAGTTTCCCCTCCTCAAACCGTCCATCTGGCCGTTTGGCAGATGACAATTTTTGGGGTCTCAAACTCCTTTCTTATAGTCCATTTCCAGACACCAATTGTGATTTAGGGTGAGTCTGAAGATTTATGTTGGGGTTCCACTTCTTTTGAAGTGTCCTCTCCTCTGCCCTCTCTTCCTCTTGAAAAGCAGCCTGTCACAGGAGAATCAACTCCAAAGCTGATACTTCCACATCAAAGGGAATATACGATGTTACATCGCGGTGTTCACACCGCGATACCTTTACAACGCAGGCATTACAACGCAAGTCGTTACAATGACTTGCGCTGGAGGGCGCTGGACTTAGGAATAGTATGATTTACTATTCCAACTCTAGCCTACGTTACAGTAGGGAAGGTGTTGGAATAGTAAATCATACTATTCCTTAGCTTAGAGCGCCATCCAGCGCATGTCATTGTAATGACTTGTGTTGTAATGCCCGCGTTGTAAAGGTATTGCGGTGTGAACACCGCGATGTAACCGATGTTTCCCCATCACAGGCAATAGGAGTGACTAGAGTTCACACCACAGCCACAGTGAAATCTGCATCAAAAGGTTAGCCCAGGGTTCCCAGTCCTACTGTTTTTGATTCTCTTATCAGAACTCTCTCCTTCCTGAGATGTGCCCATGCACCTTCTTTGTGATTCTGACTGAATCAAAGAGCACCCTTTGAAGTGTACAGGGGAAGCATGGCTCTCCACTTTCCAGTGTGTCCCACCTAGCTTACAGGAATGCAGCAATAAACAGATCTGTCTGGGGGGATTTCTCTACAACCTCTCCATGTTTCACCATTCAGGCCTAGGTCTCACAAAATTGAACCCAGGGCCCTCCATGTATTGTACCATCCACAGGCACACATACACCCAGTGCATGTATCCAGCATACACACACTGCACAGCACTGTATCCTCTGTGCACTGTACCACTCAGCAATACATCCTTCATGCATTGTGCAATTCACAGGCACACATACACCCAGTACATGCATTTAACATGCACATACTGCACAGTAATTCATAGGCACACCTACATCCATTGCAGAGACACCACTCCTGTAGATCACTTCACATCAACCCGATGTAGGCCAAGGGATGAGTTAAGCACACAGCAACGGAAATTTAAAATGAGTGAGTCTGTAGGCCTCACTCCAGTGACACAGGTTAAAAAGGACCTGTTCACTCCTACTGATTACTACAGGGCATGCTGCCACCACTGCGCTCATGCTACTTAACTCCTGGTGAAGGCAGTAGCCTTCCACCACTATAAGGGTAGCACTTTGCGCTCCCCTCCTGGTTCAACAAGACCACAATCTGTGGGACAGGCCAATGTCATGGAGCACACACATGATCCGTGTTTGCCTGCGACAACAAAAATCAGCATTAGGGATCCAGACATCAGGGCAGAAGTGCATGACCATTACCATGCAAAGGACGTTTCAGTCCCAACACCCACTTTCAATTTTTGCACATCGGGCAGTGGAACTGTATGAATGTCCTGTATACTGTGGTTGTGCTGTGCTCCATTTTTGTTGCAGTTTAGACATGGGGTGCATCTTCCCAAGCTGTGGTCTAGAGATGGCTGGTGAATTGTCTATTCAATGCAATGTCACAAGAACTAAAATTCCAAAGAAAATATTAATTTTATGTGTTATAAATATGCAACATGAACAATATTCAATCAGGAATTAATTCAAACTGTCAATGAGAATGAACTAAAATTGAAGTTCCCGCAGATATGGAGAAGAAAACCATAACAGTCAGAGAATATAGATGGACTAACATGTCAGGGGATGCTGCTTCATCCAACATATAACAAAGGAAACCATAAGACCACTGGGTAACTTGGATAATTACTATTATCAGAGAACAGTGGTCATTAGTCATGAGGATTCAGTACAAAGTACCAAATGGCAATTTATTATTCGCAAAGAAATAAATGCACCCGTATACTGTACATATTACAACCTTGGTGGCCCCTACCAAACATTCCGCGATAGCCCACCTGCCAAAATTATCTGCCAATATCCTCCCAGTCCCTCGGAATCCCTGCCGGGCCAATATAGCCACACCCCTGTTTGTAGTAGTCTGTCGGGAGGCAACAATTAATGTATATCCGAGTTCATTTAATACCGTACGTTTGCCCCATGGTATATGTGTCTCCTGTAAACACAGAATGTCAGGTTTCATTAGTCGTAGGTCGGCCGCTACCCGTTGCCTTTTACCCGTATTGTTCAAGCCACAAACATTGAGCGAGCATATGCGTAACCCACCATCTGTCATCCTACCCCCCATACCTTGCTAGACTGTATGACCAGATGCATGTCATTCCTTTATAAATAGCTGTAATAGCTATGATAGCCATGTTTCCTTTGTTATGGTCAAATATTGACGAGGGAGTAATATTAGAAGGGTTAAATGTCAAGTTGGCTTTGTGGGATATCCCGTTGATTCTCTGCGGGGACTTTAACATCCATTTGGAATGTCAGGAGAGGGAGTTAAACAATAATAAATATGGGGGCCAAAAACCCAAGGTTTTTAAACCATTACGACAGCTTATTGGGGATCATGGATTGGTAGACGTGTGGCAGACCCTGAACTATCCGGACCCTGGATATACATTTTACTCTTATCCTCACCATAAACTTGTTAGGCTTGACTATGTCTTTATGTCTAAACTACTCACGGTGGGGGCAAGAATGCAGGTGTGGCCCAGGATTACGGCGGACCACGGTCCACTGTTATTGGATGTTTCCACTATTAGCCAAAAGAAGGTGGGTAGAGCTTTTACTTTTGATAGGAAGCTCCTATTGGATAGCTCGCATATCAACCATATTAAAATCTGGGTTACACAATTTTTGGATATCAATAGAGGTTCTACCTCTAGGGCCATTGGATGGGATGCTTTGAAGGCAGGATTGAGGGGTGAAACATTTAGTTACGGATTGGCTAGACAGAAACAACAGCAGTTTATTATACAGGGGCTCCTGGATGATCTCAGAATAGCGGAGCAGGAACTAATTCAGGGAATAAGGAGGGGAGTGGATGTAAAGGGTATGCAAACTAGAATAGCCTGTTGCAAAGCTAAAATTAACAGGGTATGGAGCAAGGAAATCGCTAGTCAATATAAGATACATAAGGAGGAAAGGTATGAATATGGATAAGCTACAGGGCGCTGTCTGGCACAAAGGCTACGGGTTAAGCAATCGTCACAAAAAATAACGGCACTGACTGATCCTGCGGGTAATACGGTGGAAACAATGGAGCGGATTTTGGAAGTATTTCATGCCTTTTATAAAGAGTTATATACACAGAGCGAATGTTATGAGCAAGCAATCAATGTTTTTTTACAACAACTAGAGGTGGTAGGCCTAAGACAGGAAGAACAGGAAATACTCGATGCCCCGATATCTATGGAGGAGCTTGAGGAGGCAATAGGGTCGTTAGCTAGGGGAAAAGCAGCAGGACCAGACAAACTACCGCTTGAGGTTTATGGAACGTTGTTTCAGGTGCTTAAGGAGGATATGCTGGATACATTTCGAGAGGCACAGTTGGGGAACCAGCCACCATCATGGGAAGAGGCCAATATAGTAGTATTTAAAAAGAAAGACGGACCTTCGGACTTGCCGGGGTCCTATAGACCAATCTCCCTTTTAAATGCGGATGGCAAGGTCTATGCCAAAATTTTAGCAACTAGATTGGCGCGAGTAATCACGCCCCTGGTATCTATACACCAGCATGGATTTATACCTGGCAGGAGCACGGTCAACCATATAAACAGAGTAGTTACTTTGATAGACTTTGCTAATATACAACAAAGCAGGTTAGGCCTGATATTTCTTGATGCCGAAAAGGCGTTTGACCGTGTGTCCTGGCCTTTTTTGTGGGCTGTCTTGCGAAAGATAGGGTTTGGCCCAGGCTTTATTAGAGCTATCCAAGCTAGGTACAAATCACTGATAGCTAGGATCTGTATAATGGGCAAAGAATCTGAGCCTGTGTATATAACTAGGGGGACAAGGCAGGGGTGCCCCTGTTCCCCGTTGTTATTTGCTCTGTACATTAATCCTTTTTTAACAATGTTGGAAAAGAGTAATAAGATCAGCTCTATGCCCTGTGGACAATACCATGCAAGGGTCCTAGCTTACGCAGACGATATTGCGCTGGTGACCTCAGATCCAGTGCAAGCAATTTTAGAGATAGAGCGGCTGGCTCATATATTTGGGGCGGTATCAGGGTATAAGTTAAACCCAACGAAAACACAAATTATCTGTACGAATGCGGCCTGCCCCGGAGAGGCTCGTGTAACTGAGGAAGCTATGTATTTGGGCATTAAAATTAGGTTGAGCCTACAGGAATTAGTAGAGGTAAATTGGGGAGGTATGTTGGCGGGCATTAAACAGCAATTGGATCAGCTGGAGTGCTTGCATCTCTCACTGGTGGGGAGGTGCAATGAACTCAAGATGAATATTCTCCCCAAAGTTATGTATTACTGTAGGGCAGTACCATTAGAGTTGACACGAACACAGCTACAGAAATTACAATCTATGTGTGATAGGTTCCTGTGGGGGCAAGGCAAAGCTCGGAGGGCTTCTAAATTTATGATGCTACCACGTAATCGTGGGGGCAGGGCCGTCCCTAACTTTACATTTTACTATTATGCTTGCCTCCTTCAAAATATGAGAATATTGTTAACAGGGGAGGAAGTGTGCACACTAGCGGAAACACCATCAATATCTCAGATGCTGCTGGGGTCAGCAGCTAGAAACTGTTTATTTAAAGTTTTGGAGCCAAGCTACTTTAAAAAAACACGCTTTAAGGTGGTGGTGGCAGCATATAAGGTATGGAAAACAGTACGGAGGATATTAGAGATTTCGGGGATATGTTTTTATACCCCCACTAATTCTACGACAATGTTACCTGCTATATTTTGGGATCTAAGAATGGTTAAATGGAGGGCTAAGGGTATAATGCAATTAGGGGATTTATTTGATGAAGAAGGACTTTCTTCATTTTCTTCCTTAGCGGACAGATTTAGTTTGCAAAAAACTGATTTTTTTAAATATCTGCAAATACGGGACTACCTATGGAAACACCAGAAGCAGAGTGGGATGAAAACTAGCCCTCTAGTTGAGGCAGTAAAACGCGTAGCTAAAATAGGGGTACTGTATAGTATGTTAATGGATACACAGCAGGACGATCTGGAAGCCCAAGACAAGAAATGGTGTGCTCGGCTCGGACAGGAAGGGGTGTTTATGCAACAATCAATAGAGATTGCGGAAATGTTTTTGGCTTCAGACAATTTGAAAGCCCAGCATTTCAAGTCACTATTTAGCTTATATCATACACCCGCGAGGATGATGAAATGGGGGGATGGAATGATGGGAAGTGTTTTAGATGTGCGATGGAGAGGGCCGACATCACGCATATCTTTTATGTTTGTACTTATTTAACCCAATGGAGGGGGCATATCGAAGGGTTTTTATCTGAAATTACAGGGGTAGATATTCATATAACAATAGATTTATGTTAACAGGGGTTGGTGACACTCTTAAGAGGGGCCAACCGGGGTATCCATTCAGATATTTAATATTTATGGCTGTAGCGGTAGCTCGGCTATGTGTTGCGTCAGTTTGGCTGCAGCAGGAAGCCCCTTCGTTCGAGATGTGGCGGGCTAAATTTTATAATATTTTTAATTTAGAGTTCAGCCTGTATTCTCTTAAAACAATTAAAAGACAAAAACTGGGCACTCAGATATGGGGGCCTATGATAGAGCATATGAAATGATGTCGTTGTCTAGTACGTTTTTTACCATACCTTCTTTGTTACATGTTTCGTGTAATTGATAGCCACTATGAGGTGTATTTTGTATTCTGTCTGGTTGATCTCGACTTCTAATGTTTTGTGTTAAACTATTAATGTAGCTGATCTTGATCGCCATATGTTATGGATTGAAAAAACTTGAAAATAAATAAAAAAAAGAAATAAATAAAAAAAGAAATAAATGCACAAACAGAAATATAATTTAACAAAAACAAGTATGGCACAGTGAATATAGGTGCAGGAAACGTGCTCAGTGCTGTCTTTTTAAAGTGATACATTCTAATGATAAAACTTGATCAACATGTGTATCAATGGTACAAGAAAATCATGGCACATCAGAGAACTTCGTATATACAATCAAACTAGGGTTCGGGTATTCTTGAGTCAACAGTGTTTTGATCAATAAATGATAGTGGGATCATCATCAGGACTTAAAAAGTTATGAAAGCCAGAAGCACAGCTAGTAGTTGTGCCGAGGTGACCTGGATCTGGAATTCATCAGGGGCACATCACGTAGAAAGCAAACCACATAGAAACCATATTGGCCTGTAGGCAAAGGAACCATAGAGTCATGTAAACTGCCCCAGTGTGTGCGTATCAGGGAGCTGCAGCCGGCCACAAGAATCATCTAGCCTCTGTCAGTATGAGAAGCCAAACAGCATGGACTTTATGCCAGTTCGCATCTTTGGACCCCTTGAGACCTGATGGATGCCCTCCTGGTCATGCTTCCCGCACCCACTCATTTCGATTCTGGTAGTTTGCAGGACAATTCTAATCCCTCTGCTAGGCGGCTGCTGGATACACAGGTGCCCTGCAGTGGCTGGTAAACTGTGGGGCCGGGGGAGTGCAGACTAGCAGGGCCTTGAGGGCCACAGGATGATGCAATAAAAGACCCATGCCAAGAATAATTACTCGGAACTCAGACAAAAAAGCAGGTACTGGGAGCTGCCAAGCAGGCTTAAGGTCAGGCTCTGAGAAAGTAGTGGACACTATGGCATGCTCTGAGCTCTCCCACATCAGGGTGAGAGCATTTCAAAATCACGTCAGTACAAATTACCAGAACTTTTGAGGCCAGTGTGTGTAAAAGGCACTTTCTGGTGGCTAGATGCACCATCAGGATCAAAACATGCCAACCCCTATCCAAATTGCCCCACTGGGGCTGGACACAACAGCATTTGTGTGGCCCCTTCATTGGGGCCTTCCCAGTGAGTACCCCAAGGCCAGAAGGCAAGGAAACAATTTCCAATGTTTCATGGCCCCTGCCCGGTACCCCCGGGAGTCCATGAACATGTGGGTTCCCATAGGGGACCTCCTGGGCCAGGGTGCAAGTTGTGCCCCCTTCCTCAGACTTGCTATAAACCCCAGGGGGGGGGGGGGCAGTGGGCCAGGGAAAAATTCAGTTCAGAAGAATGCGCTCCCATTTCGGGCACCCCGATTGCCTCGGGAAAGCCAGCGCTATGGGAGTCTTGTGGAGTGCTGCAATGATCCCTTTAGAGGAGCTCATGGGGAGGGCCAGAACAAAGGGAAAATTGTGGTGTGTTTCACTTGCTTCCCATGCATGTGTCCATGAGGAGCAAGGAACATACTGCTATGTCAGTCCCCACATGTGCAGAGGTGGGTAGGAGAAGAAAAGAAGAGTCCAGCTCCTGGGCTTGCTTCCCACTGTAGGGTGCTGGGAGTGGGGAGAGGCCGAGACCGTGAGGGATGTGCGACTTCTTCATGGTCCCCAATAAGAGTGCTGCGGGTGCCCACTTGTGGTTGAGCACCCGGTGTAAAATGAAAAGACCTCCGGGCGCATTTAGAAAATTTAAAAAGAAAAAAATCAGACACTACTCCTAGTCACTTCAAGGGGAGTGCTGGTGAATCACTGAGTAGTGAAAGCTTGCCCGATACCTCGAAGAAAACAGCATCCTGGATCCATCCCAATCAGGGTTCCGCAGCAACCACAGCACGGAGACTGCCCTCATCGCCGCCACCGACGACATCAGGACCCTGCTGGACAATGGTGAGACCGCAGCCCTCATCCTGCTGGACCTCTCCGCCGCCTTCGACACTGTCTGCCACCGCACTCTACGCGCACGCCTCCACGACGCAGGGATCCGAGACAAGGCCCTGGAATGGGCCACCTCCTTCCTCACCGGCAGAACCCAGAGAGTCCGCCTCCCACCATTCCGATCCGAAGCCTCCGAGATCATCTGCGGCGTACCCCAGGGATCATCCCTCAGCCCAACACTGTTCAACATCTACATGGCCCCGCTCGCACGCATCGCCAGACAGCACGACCTCAACATAATCTCCTACGCCGACGACACTCAACTGATCCTCTCCCTCACCAAGGACCCCTCGCCGCCAAATCCAACCTCCATGAAGGAATGAAGGCCGTCGCCGATTGGATGAAGATCAGCCGACTAAAGCTGAACACGGATAAGACAGAGGTCCTCATCCTCGGCTCCAACCCCTCAGCCTGGGACGACTCCTGGTGGCCTACGACACTGGGAGCAGCCCCGACACCCACCGACCACGCACGCAACCTGGGAGTCATCCTCGACTCATCGCTCTCCATGGCCAAGCAAGTCAACGCAGTCTCCTCCTCCTGCTTCAACACCCTCTGCATGCTTCGCAAGATCTACAGGTGGATCCCGACAGACACAAGAAGAACAGTCACCCAGGCCCTCGTCAGTAGCAGACTTGACTATGGGAACGCCCTCTACGCGGGAGCCCCGGCCAAGCTCATCAAGCGACTGCAACGCATACAAAATGCCTCCGCACGCCTGAACCTCGACGTACCACGCCACAGCCACATCACCCCCCACCTGAGGAACCTGCACTGGCTCCCCGTCGACAGGAGAATCTCCTTCAAACTCCTCATCCACGCACACAAGGCACTCCACAAGACTGGCCCAGCCTACCTCAACAGACGACTCTTCTTCTACGTCCCCAACCGCCAGCTCCGCTCCGCCGACCTCTCCCTCGCCACCGTCCCTCGCATTCAAAGAACAACCACCGGCGGCAGATCCTTCTCACACCTCGCCGCCAAGACCTGGAACACCCTTCCACTAAGCCTACGACAGACCCAAGACCTGCTGACCTTCAGGAGGCAACTCAAGACCTGGCTGTTCGACCAGTAGCAGCAACCCCCCCCCCCCCTCTCCCCAGCGCCTTGAGACCCTCGCGGGTAAGTAGTGCGCTCTACAAATTCTGTGATTGATTGATTGAATATGCCCTAGCGCTGGCCTGGTGCTCCATGAAGAATGACAGTGACACCACCAGGAGAGTTGTAGGTACACTTAAAGGGGGGCATCCAGGACAGCAGCAGCCCCCCCAACAAGAGGGGATTCACAATGGAGATTCACAATATCTTAGTTTTAGGGTGCCCTAAGTTTCCCAGGTGTACAGAAGGGTGACACAGGGAGACATTTTCCACTGAAGCAACTACTGCTGGATGTGGGACTTTTAGTTTCATAGTTCTAAAGTGAAGTGACCTTTACTTCTAGGTTTTGTGGCTACTTTGTTGTAGATTTGAAAGTTGAAGGAAGACTCATCCACTTCATAACATTAACACCTTTATTGACATTAACAGGATTAAATGTGAATAAATGCACATTTTGATGAATGTCCTTGAAGGGTGACACTGTTCTGCAGTACTTTAATATTAATTGCTCTCTCTTTATTTTGACCATATAATTCTGCCTTTAATTTATTGTGGTGACAACATGACAGAGCCAGGAGGCTGGGCATTTATTCACTGACCTTCTATGTTGTGTTAGCCCCACAGTCCGCCCAGACTGTTAAAAATGCCTCAAGGTACATTTAGGGGGTTTACCTAACCTGTGGGACCTTTCTTTAGTGTGCACCCCCATGTAGTTATAAGGCATTTGAAAGGGTGTCACCATAGACATTTCCACCTGCTATTCTGTATATATTTGTAAATTTGTGCGTAGCATTTAATAGTGGGTCTAATAAAAGTACTTTGCCTTTTTATAAGAAAAAGCATTGATTGGACACTGATTCATTAAGTTTTGTTTGTTGTATTATTGAGTTACAGCACCTCCTTTGAGTTAGCCTTGCAGTGCTCTGTCTCACTAGCCTGAGAGTCAAGTGCTAAAAAGGGGTACTTGGCTCCTAGTTGAGAGCTTTACAGTACAGTGGCCCCAGGACACCAGTAGCAAAAGACTCCAGTTGTTCCAATTGGGGCTCAGTACCCCCTGCTTGCCTTGGTCCCTCTGACCATATCCCTGACTGTCTCCTCTCAGAGAGCAATAGAAAACTGCACTTCATAATAAATCCAAAATCCTTATTGCTCTAATATATTCTTAGCAAGTCCACCCAGTGCATGTGTAGTTCATTGTTATGTGGGTTTTGTTAACATAACGTACACACTTCTAGATGTAGAGACCATACATGATTACTACTACTCTGTGTAAGAGATCTGCAAATGACCATGATTGCTGTGTCATTATTCTTTACCATGGCATCACACAATAACAACACCCGTCATTTTTGGACTGTGATATAACAATCCTGCATGGGTCCAATACCCATGAGTAATTTGCTATTTAAAACAAGGACACAACAACAGTTATATTTGTATTTGGAAACAATTAATAGCCTCTGCCAATGACTATTCTACTACTGAAGAGTTTATCACTATCCTTGCCCGGGTGGCATGTTATCTAATTTCAACCCAGATCTGTGACTGGGGGTGAGTGTCTGAAAAGTTTCAGTGCTCCGTCCATCATCTCCTTGTGTTTGCTTTGTTCGCCCTAAGTTGGCAGGGTATGCCCAGACGTGGGTCCCCTGGATTCAAGCTAGCCTGGTTGATGAGGGCTGTTAGCCCGAAACCGGTCCCAGGATGCTTGTTTCCGGTCCAGGGAAGACATGGCCTGGCAGTTCGGGCTGGACTGTTCCCATGAGGCACAGGGTCAAGACTGATTTGCATATAGCTGTGTCTGAACTGGGGTGGCGAAGTGAGCTAAAGAACGATGATGGATGCAACCCAGATCTGTGACTGGGGGTGAGTGTCTGAAAAGTTTCAGTGCTCCGTCCATCATCTCCTTGTGTTTGCTATGTTATCTAATTTCATCACTTCGATTGATAATAGGGTCCTCTATTAATAAATCTTGACAAAGTCAGCAAAGCAATAACCAGCAATGGTGCCAATGTAATGTTCGCCAGTATGACATACTGAGTGCTCAATATGTAAAAAACATAAATGTATGGCCTCAAAGTTTTTCATAAAAGCACCAATCACACTCTTGAATGCAAAGGTTGCAGAATGCCTAGGCTGCCTCGTATTACTTTCATCACATGCTTATTTCTGACACCGCGTTACACTAGTCTGTTTAGCTTAGTCTTACAAGTAGTTTGGTATCCCCACTTTCTTCCCTTGTCACTTTTTAAAAAATCTTACTCTGCCTGATTCTTTCTCCCTCTACACCTTTTTTCATCCCTTCTCTTTTTCAAAGTGTGGTGATGAAACGTAGGCATGTTCCCCCCAACATAACTGTCCTTGCCCACCCCCTGCAACAAATGACAGAAATTAAGTACTGGATGCACTGCTGCTGGCTATGTAAGCTCACAAAGCTATATTTACAAAACATTCTTCTGTTAAAAAACCATGTAACTTACTCTTGGAAATTCAATAGTAATTCAGGAGGAGTGCTCCAAGAGTAAATCCCACTCACAAAAACATATTTGTGAATCATCCCACAGAATCTAAAATACAAAAAAATCTACTCTTCCAAAGTACACTGTTTCTGCCATACATATGAAAGATAAGTATTTTGTGAGTGAAAGAAAATGCCTACATCATCATCTAAGCGTGAATCACAATTATCACTTTCCACAATCCCACCCTAACATTTTGTGCATATCTTGCTTATATGACCTGGTGTGTTTTCAACCAAATATGTTTTGCTGGTGTGTTCCATTTCCATTTAGGATAGGATGATCATTTATACATTCCAATCCTTGTTTTTCATCATCTGAGCTGGTAGGCCCTATTCTGGTTTGTTGAAATAGCACTCACCACACTGAACTCTTTCTGTGTGTCTCCATGTGTCAGAAAAGGGACTGTTAATCTAGGAGGGATAACCTTACTTTTAGAAATGGGGTTTCTGGTTGGCTAGGGTATGCACCTAAGCCAGGCAGAATCCACAACTCTAGTCAGGGCAAGTTACACACTAAGGATAACTTGTGCTCACCCTCTAGTAGCTTGGCGCAGAGCAGGCAGGCTTATCATCAGAGGAAATGCGTAAAGCATTTTCACAACACATAGAAACACAATGAATACACAACAAAAGAGACTCCACACAGGATTATATAAAAATATAGAGTATACTGTACATAAAACATAGGCCAAAATGATATAAACCATAAATACTGTGCATACTATGCAAATCCTGAGATAGTACTCATTATCCTGGCAATGCAAGAATCAAAATGACTTTCATTAGAAAACATCAGGGAATGAAATGCAGCAGATTATGAAAAATCACATGAATTATCACATGAAGGTCAGTCCCGCAACGTTATTTAGTAACGAAATACATGAATCATCAGGAAACCACAGGGCACGGTGTATCTGTATTCCTATTACCCATTATATGTTAATTAGGTCCCAAACAGAGGGCCCAGAGGTACCTGTGGGCCTAATATCTGTGTTCCAGTTTTTTCCTAAATCAACGAAGCTGGGGCCTCTGTTGAGGTCTCACCCCAAAACCTACAGCAGTTCCAGTGCCCTTACATGGTATGGCCCATCGGGGTCGGGGCACACCCACACTGCAGAGGATAGTGGGGGAATCTCACTTGGTCCCCCCTCCCTGCATAATTGTAAAGGGCAGCTGTCCACGACCTCATGGTGCAGCTGTGAAGAGCACGGGGTGCACACAGTAGCTGGGGAAGTTCCTGGAGAATTGCGAGCACTCTCGATGGAGGCTGCCATGCTAAGGTGATTCCTGCAACCAAGGTCTCCATTCTGGGGGCCGTGGTGAGCTGTCTCCAGCCCGTGCTGGTTCCTCAAGAGTGGTGTGGCGGCCTCCTACAACAATGTGGGAGGCAGGTCATGCCGGTATCCCAGTAACTCGGAAGCGGTGTCCTCTTCCTCTGTCGGCGCTGCAAGCCCCGCTGCCATGCAGGGGTCAGTGAGGCAAAAGGCCTGAAGGCGGGGCACAACTCTTCTTAGGGGTGCTTCCTCAAATCTGTAGTGACTCCTTTTTGTGTTAGCAGCACGCAGCTTGGCACGCACAGCCGACTTAGAGCCTGTGGCAAATGAAGAGTGGTCTGCACGCGCTGTCTTTACTTGGGGGTTACCGCTCCATACTCACATTGATACAACAAGCACTCCACATGTGCTGTTACAGGGATTTTCAAAAGTGCTCCACACGCGCTGTTGCAGAGTTGCAGAGGGTGCCAAAAAGAAAAATAGCACTCATTCCATGCTAAGCAGCTTGGAGAATACAGGACAAGCCACACGCCCTGTGAGAGCACTGGGCACGAAGAGGTGGGCAGGTGGCAGGCCAACATAAAGAGCAGCTGGCAAATGGTGGTTCGTCCTTTCAGCACAACAGTTCTCTTGGCAATGGGGAGATTTTAGAGCCACTAGCATCTCGATACAAGTCCACACAGTGTCTCTGGTTAGACCAGAGCCAGGGAGCACCAGCCAGCAGGGCAACAAGCAGAAAAGCAGTCCATTGGGTCCTTTAGGCAGCACCGCAGGTAGCAGGCAGCAGGGCGACAACCAGAAAAGCAGTCTAGGTGCGTCCTTTAAGCAGTGCAGCAATCTGTCTGACAGGGCTTCTGTTCCAGGTCCCAAAGTGCTTCATCAACATGGGGTCAGACCCCCTGCACTTATGCTCAGAAATGTCTTTAAAGTAGGAGGTGACCACAAAAAACCTTAAAAGTGCACAACAATTTCATTTCAACCCAATCCTGGCTCCAGACATCAGTAGGGGGTAAGTCAGCCCTTTGTGTGAGGGCAAGACACAACCTATACAAATGTAAAGTAAATGTACCACCTTTCCCTCTCCCAGCCGAGGAAGGCCATCAGTATGCAGATGTAAATGTTAAAATTTCTTTGTATCTATCTCTATATTCATATTACGTATTTTTTAATTTAAAGTAGTATAATAAGTTGGTTTGCTCCTTATGCCATCCCTGTCAGTCTTAGAACAATGGATGAACCTTGGAATTCTTTGGGAGTGCATTTAGAATGTTGATCGTGCTCTAGTCAGAAGTGGGATCTTAACAGTTGAGGGAGCTGTGTAGGCATTTGGGAACATCATTGAAGATAAATAAACTTCCCTTCCCATGACCCTATCGCGCCGGTTAGCTGTGTGAGACACTTCGCCTGTTGTAATTGCCGATGTTGCCCTTATTGGAGCTTCGGGAGGTTCTACGTCAGGATGCCTGGTAAGGTTCTGAGTGATCTTTGGCTGACACATACGCTGACAGGAACTGCTCTTCTTGCAGGTTAAATTACATTCCTGCAGTATTTTAGGCAACCTCGACTGTGTCTAGTGGCTGTTATTTACCACTGACGGACACAGCTTTGTGGCTATCATATTTTTGCTGACTGGCACAGCGACCAATTGCTGGTTTGTCCTCAGTACAGCACGGCTTCCTGTGTCAAATTGGCCATTATTTCGCTGACGGGCACAGGTTCCAGTTGCCGGCAACTCTGTCACACCCATCCCTTCCTGTGTTGTGGCTGTCTGGAAAGTATGCACCAAGTGTAGCTGTCAGCCAGAGTAGACATGGATTGGAGTCAGGCAAAACACAAAGCGTCATAAGCACAGAGGAATGACTACCTTATAAAAGTGACATTTCAAAAATAATGTAAAATTTGACTACACCAGTAAGCAGGATTTTTCACCACTATTCTAAGCATACCAAACATGGCAACACCACTCCTTTCAGATCAGGAATTGCCACTTAAAAATATATAAGGGAATTCCCAATGCTATCCTATGAGAGGAGTAATCCTCACAATAGTGAGAAACAAAATAGGCTCTTTGTCACTACCAGGACATGCCACACAATTAAGGTGCATGCTCTACCTTTTATTTGTGCAGCACTCTGCCCATAGGGCTACCTAGGGCCAACCTTAAGGGTGACCTATGTGTAATAAAAGGGGAGTTTTAGGCTTGGCAAGTCTTTTTAAATGGCAATTCACAGTGGCAGTAAAGTGCACACGGAGGCCCTGCAGTGGCAGGCCTGAGACATGTTGAAAGGCAGGCCCACTAGTAGCATTTAATTTACAGGCCCTGGGTATATGGTATACCACAGTACAAGGGACTTAAATGCAAATCAAATATGCCAAACAGGTGTAAACCAATCATACCTTATTTTAGGGGAGAGAGCACATGCACTTTAGCACTGGTTAGCAGTGGTAAAGTACCCAGAATCCTAAAGACAACAAAAAGAAGGTCAGAAAAATAGGAGGAGGAAGGCAAAACGTTTGGGGATAACCCTGCAAAAAAGGCCAGGTCCAACACTCACCTACTCAATAAACTCAATAAGCGCACTCTGGTTAGGCCATACACATAATTATGATTGAATATCAACTCAACCCCTGGTAGTTATAGACAAGTGGCAGGTGTGTGCTACGTTTAAGCAGTAGCACCAATTTCAAAGTAAAGAACACAATACAATACATTTTCCAAACCAATTTAGAAACCTTTAAACATTTAATGAGCAAAAAGACAACAAGATCATAAAATTAGTTTGAGGAAAAACAGAGATATGGAATTTAAAAATGTTTATAGCAAAAAGTGGCTAGAAAAGGTTAAGCACTCTCGAAAAAAAAAAGTTTGTAAGGAACCAGGACCTAGGTGTAATTTCAGGCTGACACCAATAGAATGGAGGTTGGATACACCAAGTAGGTTGCCCCTGTCAAAAGCTCTACCTTCACGGTTAGGGCCTCATTTATGGGTAATTGGTGTAGGGCAACACCGCAAGTCTTCTTGCAGTGCTGACCCACACCAATGTGAAAGGGCAGGAATGCACCGTATTTATGAAATACGGGGAATTCCTGTTCTTTCCCCCTGCACTGGTGACAATTTGATGCCTGGTGCCTAGCACCAACGTAGTCACCCTTGCAGCATGGTGCAAGGGTGCCTCTGTTGCAGGCAGAATTGTTTTTGTGCAGGAAGGGGCATTGTTGTTGTATATTAGCCTCCTGCTATATGTGTGGGCAAGGCATACTTTAGGAGTGACTCAATAACATATATAGAAATGTGTTTTTCATCCATGGATAATACATTTTTCCCTGCCATGTGTTACTGTGATGCATTTTGACTGTTGAGCCAGAGCATAGTGGTGCTCCTTGCAGAAATTAGTTTTGTCATATATATGGGCGATGTAAATATACACTGCAACCCACAAATTAAATTTAACTTTCCATGTCATAGGCGTACTTCAGGTAGCAATTACAATGAACTTACAGGAGTTCCAATGCATGAAAAATGTTTTTTTCTATAACACACTTCGTTGGTTTTCTCAATGCATAGCGCCTCATACGATTCTTGATACATAAAGTATACATTTCAACCTGCGGGGGCAGAGTAATATGATCTTCATCTTCCATACAAGTTACAGACCGGAGAGGAGTTAAGCAATGATGTGTCATTTTACAGTCTAGTATGCAATCGGTGCCATGTATCAGGTGCAGGTAGATAAACAATAATACAGTGAAACCATATACTAACCCAACCCCCCCCCTAACCCCCCCCCCCATCTGGCTCACCCCAAGTTTGGCCCACTCAGGCCCAAAATATGACTCAGGCAGAATGAAATCTTCGTGCAGATGCATAGAAAATGTTTTAGGGGGGGACACACATTGCAAGGCTGTTTAGCAGTAGTAAAGTGCACAGAGCTTTGAAGCCAGCAAAAAATTAAGAAAAGGCAAATGTTTTAGGGTGACCATGCAGTAAAGGTGGATTTGCCACACCATGCAAAGGGTAATTTGATCTCAATGGCCTAACAATTAAGTACCCCAGGCCATAAAACATTTACTTGCAAAACGTTTTGTAGTGGGTTATCACTCAGCTCTAACTCACAAGTAATAAACAATAACATCTGTTAGTCAGTGTCAAGATACACTTCTGGGTGAACGTGCTCTTTACAAATACACATGTTATGTTATCTTTCATGTATGTAGCCGTCCACCATTCTTGAGGCAGTGAATGGCAAAAATATAAATTCCAAAATACTGAGTGACATGAATATCAAATCAAAAATAGTGCCCCAACAAAAATATTGAGTGACAAAAAATAAAGAGTAAAAATATTGTTTTTTCACGTATATAATATTGTTTTTAACAATATCTTTGTGTAAATATTGTTCACTTTAATATAGGTGTATTAAATATTTTTATATTAATTTACTATAAATTAGTTATATTATTTTAAATCTTAATATTATTAATTAAAAAAAATTGCATTTTCTAAAATATAGCTAGCCATTTTTAAAGTGTAATTAAACATTTCACATCATTAATTTAAAATTATACTTCTTTAGTGGGTTGTTGGGATTGTAGGGGAATAGGGTAGCAAATTATTTAAATATTAAATTATTGTTTTTTATTTTTAACTAATTGTTCATTTTAAATAAGTATTTCATCAATGATTAATTATGGAAATTCAGTAATTGTTATGTACAATAATTAAATCTATTTTGTAATTTTTATATATTTTTTGTATATTTAAATTAGTCTATCTCAGTTGCAAGTTACTGCGTTTGTAGGGGAATAGTGTGTGAAGTAATTTCAATTATATATTTTTAATGTAATTTATATTTTAATTTAATATTTAATTTATAATTAATTATGTAAATGTTTTAATTTATCATTTGGTATGCACAATTATTGTTGTTTAATTAATTGTCAATTGATTAATTAGTGCATTTAATAATAACAGTTGTAAAATGGATTTTATATATATTTTTTTTTCAGAGCCTGTGCTTCTTTGGGTATTGTAATAAGGGAACTGCATTTTTTGTAGTTTTTTTAAATGTATTATATTATTGTTCTATTATTAATATTGTCATATCTAATTTTATTTATTTGTATGGATATATATATTTATTGGAATACATTTTAATCATTTTATTTTGTTAGTATTTAAATGTCTGTTTAATATGTTTTAGGATTTGGACTCGTATGTGCAAACCTTCCTAAGTACAGCACTTTGTAGTTGGGTAACTTCCATAGAAATTGAAAACACCTTTCTATAAGTTCTACTCTTTTTTTATTTTGGCAATAGTAGTATTTACTTTCAGAAATGTAAAAAATTGATTGGGTTGGGGGAAGGTAAGACTAGGCGTGAATCTTAAGGTACTGATCTTTTTTCTTTTGTAAAGTTCATCAATTTTAAAGTGTTTGTGTCTTCTTGAAGTAACACTTCTCTCTTTGCCTGACTTCTTTCTAGGTTGGAGTCTGGTATGGCCGGGGAGAAGCGAAAAATTCTTAAGTGATATAGTCACTATGTATGTTGGTCTCACCTAGTTCCTTCTGTCATGGTTTAACCTTTTCACTGTCTTTCCCATGTGCTACCTCCACCTGACTGGGCTGGGCAGGCTTAGGAGGGGTTTCCTTTTTTTAATTTTTATTTATTTTTATTTTTTAAGTTTAAAAAAATATATTTTTATAGGAGGGGTTTCCTGACAACAAAAGATAAATAAAAGAAAATATGTAAATAAAAAGGGAAATTTAGCTTTTAGATCTGTTTAATTGTTATGTGCTAACTATAGTGGTTTGGCTAGTAAGAAGGAAATAATTTATTGTTAGTTTGATGCTAGACATTTGGCCTAAGGAGGGGTTTACTCGCCTCCCCAGATAGGCAACAGCTTATAATGCATTCCCTGCAGGCCTTTTAACTAAAAATAATAATAACTAAATAAATTACCATGTCTGTTTCCTCCTGGAACGTGGCAGTTTGGCTGTAGTACAGGAGGTGCTCAGGCTGACAGCAATGACTCCCTCCTCCGTCATGCCTGCCTTCTTCTCTGGGTGGGGTCTCCTTCGTGAGCCCTTGGGTTCCTCACACTGAGCATCTTCTTGCTAGATTGGTCTTTCCTTGAATGTCTTCTCCGTCTTCAAGTCTTACAGTCCAAAAGTCCAGAGGGAGGGTTTTAAAGTCTTCTGCTTTTGGGTCAAAGCAACAGGTAGGAAAAACTGAAGTCTTTTTTCATTTTTTATACTTTCCTTTCTTACTTTCAATTTTAGTCCTTCTTTTTTCTCAAAGTCTTTGTTTCCTTTTCCAGGCAGTTGGGCCTGAGAACAGGCTGGCCAGGAGGGAAGGTCTAAGGTAAGTTCTCACTTTTCACACACTTTCCTTGTTTTTCTTTATGTTGGAATAGAAATACTAAATGTAACTCAGACAAAGTCTAACACCTTCCCTACTGTGGCTTACATTGGAGTAGCAATAGTAAATCTAACCCCTCCAAAGTCGAACACTTTCCCTACTGTTTTTTTGATTGGAGTGGGATTAATAAATCTAACCCCTTCCGCAGCCAACACTTTCCCTACTGTTTTTAGATTGGAGTGATTTTGCTTACATTGGAGAGGGAAAAGTAAATGTAACCCTCCAAAGTCTAACACATTCCCTTGTTTTGCTAGCGTTGGAGTAGGAATAGTAAATCTAACTTCTCCAATCTCCAACAATTTCCCTACATTTGCTTAAATAGCAGTTGCACTACTTTATATTACTCTTTGAAGTTTCTTTTTTAATGTTATTATTTTAATATTGTGTATTTGTATATTTTTGAATGCTTACAGTATTTTTTAGCTTTTACTTCTTAAATATTTGTTTTGTTTTTAATTTTAATTTTTCCAAGTCAGAGTACGTCACTAATATACATAATCAATTCATACAATTTAAACATCAGAAAGAGAAAAAAAAAAAAACCCATATGAATGCAATCAATTAGCTAGGATATCCTGAAAAGATATCAAAACCTTTCCAAAATACATTTGATGACTCATAATACATTTCCATACATAATTAATCATGATTGACATTATTAAAATCCCAACAAAAATTATTCCAAGTCTTCTTGAACTTTAACAGAGAGGAAAGACCCCTTGCGAGCTCTGATTCATATATCTAATGTATAAGGCTGCACCATTCCATATCCTTAGGAGGATTCGCCAAGACTCATGCCCTAGCAATGCAGAGACGGGCAGATACCAGCATAATTATTATTAATTTCTGAATGCCTCCCTCAAGATCGTATTTGATACCCATCATTCTCTCTTTAATAGATAATTGAACTGGGTATCCCAGACTTAAGGACATGAACTTCGTCACCCCTTCCCAAAATATTTGTAGACATCGACAGAGTACGGACATATGCAAGACATCTGCAGCTAAAAGATTGCACTTGGGACATCTAGTTCTATCTGTGTAAGCAGTTGCTCCCCATTTTGAAATTGTGTCAGGGGTGGAATATAAAAGGCATATTGTACGCAACTGTTGTAGCTTAAGTTAACAGAGTGTACAGAGCAATCTAACAAATCTGAGGATGTCTGGATCTCTTCAGCTAAAACCTCAGATGAAAGAAGCCTACTCCACTTTGCCGCTAACAGCAAAGTGTCTTCTGCAGTGAGCTGTGAAAGCCCCTGATAAGTCATACTAATAGAAGGTTTAACAGCAGGTTTAAAATAGTATGAAGAAAGCTCTGAACATTTTAATATCATACAAATATTTGCAAACAGTCTGCATATAGTCCCTAACTTGCAGGTATTTAAAGAAAGAATGGCGAGGAAGCTCAAAGGCATCTTGCAAATCCGAGAAAGACCGAAGGCAGTTCAGATCGAATAGGTAGCCCATTGTTACAATCCAGCAATGTACCCAGACCCTACAAGTTGGGTCCTGGAAAATAGGGGGAAAAAGCAGGATTGTCCCATATCGGGGTATCTTTATTAATAAAACCAATTGAATATTTTTTACAAATCCCCTTCCAGATAATATATTTTAATACCTTAAATCGTACCCTTTTGTAATAGTTGGAGTCCCCTAGCCGATAAAAAAAAAAGCTTGACCTCTGCTCCAAGAGCAAGCTGGTAGCAAAATGATGTTGAGTATGGTTCATCTAAGGTTAATAAACTGTGCAAACGTCCTGTGAAAGCAGCCCAAAAATAAAGCTTAAAATCTGGGAGTGACAGCCCTCCTTTCTTGTAGGGGAGTTTCATGAATCAAATAGCTCGCCAACACCCCAAATAAAACTTCCAATAGCGCCCTCTAGACGTCTAAAAAAAGAGTCCGGGACCATCAATAAACTTTCTTTATTTGTTCAGGTCGGTTCGACCTGAACAAATAAAGAAAGTTAGAAAGGATATTCATTTTTTTAATATTCACTCGTCCAACAATAGTGAGTGGCAGCTTATTCCATGATTTAAATTTAAGAGTTATTGTAGGTAGCAGCGGTTCATAGTTCAGTTTAACAATATTAAAAACCTCTGGGCATAACCAAATGCCTAAATAGACTGCCGAAGTAGTGACCCCTGAGGTAGAGGAGTCGGGCTTGAAATTTAAAAGATCCTGAGTTTTAGATATATTCAGCGTATAGCCAGAAAATTTCCCAAAAATACGTGCCTCAGGGACAATCTGACCTTATTGCAGTTATCGGATTGGAGGAACAAATTGGCACATCATCGGCATATGCAGTCACTTTCAATTGTTGCCAACCAAGGATCAGAGGTTGAACTACTTTATTCCTGAGGAGAGACTGTAAATAGGTGTAAATAGGGCTCTATGTATAGGGGAAATAATAAGGGGGAGAGTGGGCATCCCTGTTGTGTCCTTCAGTGGATTCAAAAAGAATTTGAGTAGCTCCCACCATGGGCAAAAAGAGCACCTGGGGGCTTATATGTGCCTGAATCAATTTGATGAAATCTTCTTCCCTTATACCAAAGGCGCGCAGAGTGGCCCACAAGCAGCCCCAAGCAACATGGTCAAACGCCTTCTCTGCATCAAGTAAGATCATGCCCATGTTGGTGTTGGACTTCCGGGCAGCAACAAATGCCACAATTGCCGTGTTAGTATGCCCAGTGGTGTCTCTACCTAGGACAAATCTATGTTGCTGTGAGGATACTAAGACCGAGATTACTGGAGCGAGATGTCTAGCCAAGATTTTGGTGAACCATTTTGAATCCGTATTAATCAACGAGATAGGCCTATATGATCCCAGATCCTCAGGCGGTTTATTCTTTTTTAGAAAGACCACAATGTTAGTTGTATTCCAGGTTTTTGAGATAGACCCCGGATAAATAAATTGAATGACCGTGAAAAATTCTACCACCATTTATTCTTTAAATGTCTTATAAAATTCAATATGTAGGGAATCCTCACCAGCCGCCTTTCCGGTGGGTAGAATCATTATTGCAACCTCAATTTCTGCCAAAGAGATTTCTGCCTGTAAATCGTCGGCCTGATCCTCACTCAGAAGGGGTAGGTGACACTCCGAATGTATTCCGAGCACTCACCCTGATCAAATTCTTGCAGGAGAATTGTTCCAAAATAAGTGTGGTAATTATATAGACCTTTCAAGAAAGCGGTACAGTGCACACCAGTTTTTACATATCCTTGACTTCGACGTAATCGTTTCAATGATTTAAAGTGTTTGCGTGCAGCCTGGATCACGTGATCTACCCTGGTATCACGCGCAAGAAGACATCATCAAAACAGGAGCGCAGTTTCACTCCAGTACCAGACGCACAGCTTAATCCATGATTCTCACACGTATGTGCCAACACTTTGTCCAAGTTCCCAAAAATAATTGTCCCATGTACTCCAGAACATTTTAATGACTCGTTTTATTTTCCTTGTTATTTCACACGTAAGATGCTTATGTGTTCAACAGTTTCTCATGCCACAGATATGCCCATCCAGGCCTTTTTCCGGGCACGCAAGAATACATAAAACATCCTCAGTCGTAAATCTTATTATACCCAATGCATTTTGGGCTATCGGTAGCCCTTCTTCAGGGGGTCACTACAAGTAAAAGAACATTGCCATTAGATTATGACTTCAGACCGCTATACCTTACAATATACAATTTTTAACATTGTACACAACAACTCATGCCATGTTTTATAACTGACCCTTGAACAGCGTTTTCCCTCTAAAAGCGTAACTATACGCTACCACAATATTACTTGAACGAACCTCTACATGGCTGCATCACCCTGCTACCTTTAACCATCCCTGTTCACACGTGAAATTACACGGGTGTTCTCCCACAATTTAATCCTCACACCTCTGTCACATTACCCGATGCCTAAACCCGAAGCAACATGAGCGTACTCCCATACCTTTATGACTTCTTTCCGTATGTATACTTCCCAACGCGATCATCTTTTATGAAGCAGTGTTACAAACCTTCCTGACTTCCCCTTCTTTTAACCAGTATAACGTAACTCCACCTATCGCAGTGAACCAATCACAACTGCCCAGCTATTTCGATACTGTCACTGGTGACTACACACCCCATAATTCACTGCTTTAGTCATCACTTTAACACAAACCCGTTGCTGATTCAATTACCCGTGATTTCTCTCACCCGAACTCAGTTAGATAAATCCCCCCAAGCAATTCAATGGAATACCCCGCCCTCCCCGCTGATGTTTTCTACTACGCTGGTGCTTAGATATTACAGTTCATATAAAAAAACATGGATATGTTCTACAAAATATAATACAATGTTGAAAAACAAATAATGGAAATTATATATCGCTAGATGTTTGTGTCCGTAATCTGAAATGAATCCAACTGTGCACAATGATGTTCCTTAACTTCCATTCCTGAGATGTGCATCTCACGTGTGTACTTATGCCCATTTAATCTTTTTTACCGATGATCCTATGGGTGCAGCTTGTAAATAGGGCAGGTTCACTGCGATAGGTGGAGTTACGTTATATGGTTAAAAGAAGGGGAAGTCAGGAAGGTTTGTAACACTGCTTCATAAAAGATGATCGCGTTGGGAAGTATACATACGGAAAGAAGTCATAAAGGTATGGGAGTACGCTCATGTTGCTTCGGGTTTAGGCATCGGGTAATGTGACAGAGGTGTGAGGATTAAATTGTGGGAGAACACCCGTGTGATTTCACGTGCGAACAGGGATGGTTAAAGGTAGCAGGTTGATGCAGCCGTGTAGAGGTTCGTTCAAGTAATATTGTGGTAGCGTATAGTTACGCTTTTAGAGGGAAAACGCTGTTCAAGGGTCAGTTATACAACATGGCATGAGTTGTTGTGTACAATGTTAAAAATTGTATATTGTAAGGTATAGCGGTCTGAAGTCATAATCTAATGGCAATGTTCTTTACTTGTAGTGAACCCCTGAAGAAGGGCTACCGATAGCCCGAAATGCATTGGGTATAATAAGATTTACGACTGAGGATGTTTTATGTATTCTTGCGTGCCCGGAAAAGGCCTGGATGGGCATATCTGTGGCATGAGAAACTGTTGAACACATAAGCATCTTACGTGTGAAATAACAAGGAAAATAAAGCGAGTCATTAAAATGTTCTGGAGTACATGGGACAATTATTTTTTGGAACTTGGACAAAGTGTTGGCACATACGTGTGAGAATCATGGATTATGCTGTGCGTCTGGTACTGGAGTGAAACTGCGCTCCTGTTTTGATGAATTATATAGACCTTACCATCTATTCCCCTAATTGCCTGAATTATATATACCCTTTGATCATTACTCTGTGATTTGATGAGCTAAAACTCGACCAAGCCTTTCACCATATTCATATTGCAACTTTCTGTATTTAACATATCTGGCAGCTACCTGATCCTTCAATCTGTGACCTAAACATGATCCTGTTTCCAATAATTGAAAAAACACCTCTCGTTCATCAGCCACTCTGTGGGTAATTTTAAGGGCATGTAGTATTTCAAGTTGGTGAGTGGCTTGACAAAGAGAATGGGATTCTTCAAAGATGGCTCTATTTTGCTTAACCACTTATTGCAGTGTTATACCCCATACATATGCTTACATTGTGTCCCATATTATTGATGGCGAGGCTGAGCCTTTATTAATAGAAAAGAATTCCCTAAGTAAACCTGAGACATACTTTTTATACTCGCTATTAGTTAGTAGGTGGCGAGGGAAAGTAAACTTAGAGCTATTAGGCTTATCCCAATTCGAATAATGTAAAGAAGAAAAAAATCGGATTATGATCTGAAACAACCCTTGGACAGATTCTCATTTCTATATTATCCACCAACAGGCATTTAGTAAAGACCATAGCTATCCTTGAATAGTAGCAATAAAGAACACACGCTCAACAGCTGACAAAGGTCGAGCACTTAAATTCCAACTGTTTCATGCATATCTCGTGAGTGCAGCTACTCCCGACATCCGCTGCTGAAGGATGTCAAAAGAACAACAAGACTGCATAGAAAGGGAGGCGCACTCTGATCGATGTCACTCAAAACACATCTGTAGTACAGAAAAATCTCCTTTTTATTAATGTTGATTATGTCGACTATGAAACAGGCACACAGCCAACGCGTTTCGTTCCCTTGTGCCAGAGGAACTTCGTCAGGGCTGTAACAAACATAACATAACTGACATAAATATACATATATAGGAATCCACAACACTTACAAAATGCACATTTAAACAATTGAAAAATGACATCACATTAACAAAACAAGACCACAAGACGTAAGTATGTTAAAAAGTAAAAGAAAAAGAAAGATTGTTTCAATAACCTAATATGCACCAAAGATGACCCAAAGGTGTTACACAAATTTAAGACAGACAATGTAGAAAAAGAATCAAATAGTGACAATAAGACGCCAATGAATATACTCCACATGTACATTTTAAAAACACATATTGTAATGAATTAAAAAAAGGGAAGTAAAAAGATAATAAGAGGTGGGAAGAAAAACAATATAAAAGAAAAATAGACGAAACAAAATAATACCACACCACAGTGGAAGATGGTAATCCTTTAACATCCAAGGATAGAGAGGGGGGCGAAAAGGAAAAGGAAATAGGAGCCGAAAGGATTTATATTAAAATATTGTATACAAAGAAGGATAAAAATTCACCTAATTCGAGGTAGAATAGAGCACCCCTAGGCAATCATAAGGATATTAGATCGCCTTTTATGGCTCTCGAATGAAATCAAAATTAAGATATATTCCAATCTAGGAAATGAAAGAAAAAACATAACTGATTGCCCTCATTGTAAATACACAAAAAAGAAAAAGGAATTAACACACCCAATCTTATACTGTACATCTCCAGAAGGGATTCAAGAATAAAGGGGGGATAATCCCCGTAATAATTTTCCGGATGCGAAACCAACCAAGCGTAAAATAGGCTACATAAATATATAGCCCGGTTAATCATCAGAAGGGACCATATAATATAAATATATAACCATAGTAAATCTCACCTAGGCAAGTGTAGAGGGACATCTAGTGGTGTCAGAGGACAAATTAATGTCCACATCAATATCGCATAATAGGCATTCGAGTAAAGTACAAGTAACAAGATCTAAAGTAAAAAACCATATATATAATGAGAATAAGAATATATCTCATAGGGAGCTGCTCGTGCCTAATTTCTAGACATCAAATTCGATAATATATTGCAGAGAAGTGGCTGTGCATGTAACCATAAGAAATATAGTAATAACATAAGGCCAAGGTCATTAAACTGTGTATGTCACATAACAATATCAAGTAATCGTAGATCTATCCTAACAAACCCCTAGTCCTATAGGGAGCATTACTAAATATAGAAATGGTAACATAGTCAATAACAAAAGTGGAACAACTACATCATATGAAGAAACAGTAGTTGGTCAAATACAAGCAATCTGCTCAAAACGTAACAACTGTAAAAAACACAGAACACTGCCAAAAATGCATATAACATGGCATAAGGTGATAATAATCACAATTAGAGCTCAATTAGTCGATATCAATGTCCCAATTATATGTGGGGCATTGAGTATAACATGATAAATACACAGGAGCAATGCACGCCTCCAATAATCATGCATTGCCCCCAAAGTTAGTTTGTCGGAAGAAGTGAAAACTACAAAATAAAATATAAGAAGCCCACTGAAATACTGACTAAACGAAAAGAAGCGTGCAATATTGAGCGCCAAGACCTTATCTATTCATGCAAAACAACGAAGAGAAATCGTACTACAGATGTGTTTTGAGTGACATCGATCAGAGTGCGCCTCCCTTTCTATGCAGTCTATCCTTGAATAGTGCTTGTGCGGAGAGGAATAATACATGTAGCCGGGCTCTGTTGGATAGAGAGTCCACCATGCGTCGCAAAGCCCATATAGCTTAATCAGATCCTTGAAAGATGCCCTAGTTCTAGGCAGTGCAATTGTTCAAATTAATACTATAGTTCATAGTGCACAGTTAAAATCGCCCATTAAAATCCATTCTCCTGCCCAAGGCAGTATTGCAAGTGATAGTGTATCAAGTACTTCTGGGTCATCAATGTTTGGCCCGTACACGACACATAGTACGAACTTAAGCAAGTGTAGTGCCAGTTGTACCAGTACCCACCTCCGCCTGGAGTCGGCCGCAGTTTTTAGGACTTAACCTTGAAATTTCTTAGAGAAAGCACCACCACCCCTCGAATCGCTACAGTTCAGTTTGAGATGTACAGATAACTATATTGTAACCAAGCTGCTAAGTAGAGACCAATATTTATATGCCAAGTAGGTCTCGGTCAAAGCCACCAATTGAGGTTTATATTGCCCAATCTCCTCTCGAACCAATTGTCGTTTGCTCCGGACATTGATCCCTGACACATTACAGCACATACATTGAATCTTAGCCATCTATGCGATATGAGTTACCAGGGTTCCCATACTTTTGACATTCCAGCATGAAGTTCCAGTGAATATAAAGAAACATAAAGTACACCCTGTATACATACAAGTGACTCTGACCTGTTTTACCCCTCCAGCCCAACCCTCTAAGTATAAGCATAGTTGCCTGCAAGAGGCCGTCTGCCATATCCATCCTCCCAAACCACCCATCAACCCTCCCAACCCAACCCCCGTATTCTGTGGAAGGAATCACCCCACATTGAGGCCGTTGTTGAAGAACAGCCCAAGGGAGCTCCCACCTCCCTCCACCCCGCGTCCTGAACTACCGCCCATCCGCCAAATTTATAGTAAGAAAAATACAAATAAAAATGAGACAACGATCAAGACAAAAAGAGAAGAATGCACACTATTTTGGCTATCAACACTGGCCCTCCTTACCATCCTTCAACCCGCTGCAAGACTAGAAGAGCAAAAAGGAGCCTATCATTGCATTCATATACTACTTAGCAACAATATTATTCACCCTCCTTAGTTGAGCCAGAGCCTGCATAGCGTCTTCCTCAGAGAAACACATCTGAGATCACCCATCCTTAATAAGTTTGAGGCGGGCTGGTTCCTTGAAGAAAACCTGCACCCCTGTGGCCTTCAAAGGGTCAATAAGTTGACGTAACTTTCATCTTTGGTCCATTGTGGATCTATAGAAATCTGACCGTTCAACAATTGACAGGGTGTCAATTAAGATTGGAGATGTTGGTCATGCTGTAAGGGAGATAGCCTGTCTCAGGAGAAAATTTCTAATATATGTCAGTATAGGCTGAGGCTGGGCCATGCTATTGCTAGAGGCAATACGATTGAGGGGAAGACGAAGAGCATGCTGTATTTGCGAGTCCCAGTTATTCAGATCTGGAAAAGCCCTCCTAAACAGTTGCGCCATATACTGCTGGGGGTCGGAGCCTTCTTTGCCTTCCGGTATTCCAAAAATCCCGAGATTATTTCTCCTGTGTCAATTTTCCATATCCATGATTTTGGTTTGGAGAAATTCTAACTGGACCTCATGATTCCCAATAGCCTTGGCTGTTGTCCTCGCCGCCTCCGCTTTGTGAGCTACTCTCTCCTGCAAATCTGCAAACTCTGTTGTGAGGTTAGTGATCTGTCCTGAGACCGTGTTCAGTTATTTTTGCATCTGCAGATAGTCTGCCCTTGCCCAAGTGTAATAGACCTGTGCCTCTGCCCACTGGGCCTGGAGAGATACCAAGATTGCTCTTAATGAGGATTCTTGTATACTCTCCTCCGAATGCCCCTCTATGTGCCCCTCCTTGGTGATGAGTGGAGGGGAGTGATCTGACAGGGTACCAGAGTATATGTCTGAGATAAAACTGGGGTTTGGGGTAGAGCATTTATGCAGAAAGTGCTGAGTGTGGTGTTCAGTACTCTGCTCTACTACCTCTGACCCTGGAAGTGTAGCAGATAAATGAGTGATTTTTACTTCTCTTTTCGAGGACACCCACTTCCTGAGTGGGCTGCTCTTAGCCACTTGATCACATGCCTTGCTAGACTGACGTTGTCTTACATATTTAGACAATTGGTGAGATTTAATCTGGTCAGTGGGTTTCTTCTTGTACTGTCTTGGTACGCTCTGGTCTTGGAGTTGCCTGCACCCCTGAATAGAGATAGATTCAGCGTGTGAGGCATGAAACGTATTGTTATCAGACTGTACAGCAAGAGCTTCAGGGATCCCAGAAATAGATAAATGATCCTTATCACCAGTTATCTTTAAGTGAACGTCTGCATTAGAGTAGCATTTTTACATCGCTGCATTATCTTCAGAGACTAAATCATAATCTATCTCCTCATTGGTATCACGGCCAGTATGGCCAATGGTGTCCGTACCCCTCCCTCCCCCCCCGGCTGGCTCTGGAAAACTGGAAACAGTACTTACATTTGCCGGCCCTGACATTGGTTCCAAAGCCTCTAGTTGAGCATTTTTCATGGTTTGAACGTTGTCAGCCTCCTGTGAGGGTATTCCAGGAGGGGAAATCGGTGGATTATCATTGCAAAATTGCCAGGAGGAAGGTTCTTCAGATTCCGGAATCAGCTTGCCTCTGCTGTGCTCCTGGTCCTGAGCGGGGGGCAATCGATATACCAATAGGTGTAGCTGCTGCTGTTGCTGCTGCTGCCAACAGAGCGTCTGCCAAATAAGATATCTCCCCAGGTACTAATGCTTCTTTAGATGCAGCTTCCATCAGATCTTTCACTGCCACAGTCATAAGCAACTTTAAAATAGGGCATCCTACTAGAGAGGGAGCTGTATCCAAAGGCATAGCTGCCGAGCTCAGCTCCTCATCCCCACCTGGCTGTGCTCCTTGTGCATCCATGCAGGGTTTAACTCCCCCTCAAGCTCCGCGCCCCCCCCCCTCGGGCCGTAGCAAACTCCTGACAATAACCCTTAGTCAGGTAGAGCTGCAGTCATGAGGCAAAATGCGACCGGCCATAAAGTCTATTGTGGCCGTATATATGCCGGCCTGCAGAGCTGCAGCATCCGTGCAGAGAAGCTGAAGTGTCAGCGCGCGCTGACAAACAGTCCAAGCAGAGAGACGTCGTCTGAGAATCCACCGCTCGGCGCTCTGTGTCCGGGACAGCGGATCACCGCTCAGATGATGGCAGTAGGCAGGGAGACACGGGATGGAGCGGGACTTCTCGATGGGATCAACCCACCATCTTCCTTTTGCAAGTGTTGTTTTTTTAATGTTATTATTTTAATATTGCGTATTTGTATATTTTTTAATGCTTATAGTGTATTTTTAGCTTTCACTTCTTAAATATTAATGTCAAGTTTTAAATTAATTAGTTTTAAATTAATTGTGATGTATATTATTGGCAATATATGGGCCCGATTCACAGAACTAACTTAAGACAAAATCCTAAACTTACTACCATTATGGTATTCACAGAAGGCACTTACTCATTTTGGTATTCACAGAAGGCACTTACTCATTTTGGTATTCACAGAAGGCACTTACTCATCAATGAGTAAGTGCCTTCTGTGAATACAAAATAGTAAGTTACTCAAAATGAGTAAGTTACTCAAAATGAGTAAGTTACTCAAAATGAGTGCAATGTCCAAGTAACTATAACTGTCCCTAAAACCTATGGTTTTTTCAGTGAATTTCAAAGGTTTTTTAAATGCTAATTTGTAACTATAACGTGTCTGAAACCTATGGTTTTTTCAGTGAATTTCAAAGGTTTTTTAAATGCTAATTTGTAACTATAACGTGTCTGAAACCTATGGTTTTTTCAGTGAATTTCAAAGGTTTTTAAATGCTAATTTCTAACTATAACGTGCCTGAAACCTACGTTTTTTTAGTGAATTTCAAAGGTTTTTTAAATGCTAATTTCTAACTATAACGTGCCTGAAACCTACGTTTTTTAGTGAATTTCAAAGGTTTTGTAAATGACAATTTTTAAATGTATTAATTGTTATATTAATTTTTTTCATACTGATTTACTACATTTTTAGAAACAATTTTTTTTTACATATTTTATTTTTTAAATTACATTGTAATTACATTATACATTACATTACAAAAATACTTTCTCTTAATGAATTACTTTAGTTTAAATACTTTGCAGATAGGCAATAGACTTTTAAGTACAGTAGTTACAGTTGTTGCAATGGGCAACACATTTTCAAACACAATGCAACATTCAGCTCAATGTGAATTTCTAGTTAAATGCAATTAGTTACTTTATGGATTACTTTTCTAACCACAGGACTGGATCCTAGATTCAGTCCTGGTACATCTCCTGTAAACAGTTGAGTAAAAGCGTTTTGGTTACAGTCGTGATTTTTAAGGAATATTATTGTATTTTAAAAGTTGACACTTAGAAACTTTTTCTCATAGAATCACCAATGTTATCCTATGGAAGGAAATTCACTTAGCAGGTAAAAACTGTTATCGTTACTTTTTCTTACTCAGTGTTGGATCCTGGATCCAGCACTGGTGCATCTCCTGTAAACAGTTGAAAGAATGCGTTTAAGTCATACAGGCGATTTTTAAGGAATATTTGTAGTTTGTGAAAATCAACACTTTGAAACTTTTTTGCTGAAAACCAGTCAATGTTAGCCTATGAAGGAAATTCAAGTTACCGGTAAGTACGGTTAAAATTACTTTTGAGGATCAGTACTGGGCTGAAACATGCAGCACTGAGGTCTCTCCTGATAACAGGTGAGTAAATCGGAATTCGTATTTCGGCTGATTTTAGAGGAATATTTTAAAGTTCCAAAACTCCACACTTAGAAGAATTTCCAAGTGAAACCAGTCAATGTTAGCCTATGGAAGGAAATTCAAGTTACTGGTAAGTACGGTTAAAATTACTTTTCAGGACCAGTACTGGGCTGAAAGATGCAGCACTGAGGTCTCTCCTGATAACAGGTGAGTAAATCAGAATTCGGATTTCGGCTGATTTTAGAGGAATATTTGCACAATGGTGAAGGGAGGGGGCGGGGCCTGAGGTGACATCTGTGCAAACGCGTCCCTTCGCAAAATTTTCAAACTTTGTGGCCCGCTCCGGTCCGCTCCTACCCTGAAAGTCTCGGGGGGATTCGTCAAGCGGGGGCCGAGAAAAAAGGGGGGTCCCAAAACTCGTTTTCCCCATGCATTTTTCCATAGGAAACTTTAGACACGGCTACAGCCCGAACTGCTGAACGGAATTACACCAAATTCGGCAAACAGGTAGTTCTTGGTTCAGAAAGAACCCTTTTTGTTAAATGGTGTAAATCCGTTCAGTAGTTGCTGAGAAAATGAAAAGTAAAAAGTTAGTGATATCTATGGCCGAGTAGGGTCCGCGTACCCTCAGCGCACCCTGCGCGCACCGTCCCGATCACGAGCTGCATGTTAATTGGCTGTCAACATTCCGATTCAGGAAATGTTGGCAGCCATTTTATCCTCGGTAGAACCGAGGGACAGAAACAAGTGCGCAAAGCGCACAAAGGGGGCAGGGTAGAAACACCCTGACCCCTAGGTTTGCTCAGGGGTCCCACAAGGACCCCCTGGGCAAAAAAAAAAATTATAAAAAATCGGCAGGATGCGCTCAGGGTGCGCGAATCCTGCCGAAAAAAATCGAGCGCGGGCTCCCGCGCTCGATGTAATTGGCCCCGGGTGGGCCAAGTCCCGGGGGCATGGTGGGGGGATAATTTAATGTGTGGGGGCCTCAAGGGCCCCCAAGCCCGGGGACCGCCACCCCCGGGGCTTTTTAAAAATGGTGCTTGGAGGGCTCTGAGCCCTCCCGCAGCCCCGGGACCACCACCTCCCGGGGCTTTTTTTATACATTATAAAACCTGTGTGGGGGGCTCCAGCCCCCACATGCCCGGGGACCGCCACCTCCCGGGGCACTAAACATTTCAGAGCCCGGGGACCACCACCTCCCGGGGCTGTGTACTGAATGGGAGGGGGCCGCGCGGCCCCCTCCTGGAGCCCTTGATGGCCCTGGGGACCACCACCCCCCAGGGCCGGCTCCTGCAGTGTCCCGGGTGCCTACCCCCGGGACACTGTAGTTTGCTATGGCAGGGCGGGAGCCTCGCGGCTCCCGTCCTGCCATGCAAACTGCTTTGGAGATTGGAAGAGAGAGCAGGAAACCTGCTCTCTCTTCCAATATCCAAAGCGATTGCTTTCCACATGGGGAGCAGCATGTCAGCTGCTCCCCATGTGGAACTAGCAATGCCCGGCACCCAAGGGACGTGGGGAGCCGGCGGGACTGTGGGGGGATTGGGGACCCCCACAGTCCCCAACGGAGAGGGCCAGCACCGGGGATGGGGTCCCGGGGCAAGTAGTGGCCCGGGAGGGGGCCACGTGGCCCCCTCCCCAAAAAAGAGAATTTTTTTTTTTTTTAAATGGAAAGGCCGGCCCCGGGGGATGGGGTCCCCGGGGCCTTAAAATGGCCAGAGGAGGGGGCCACGCTGCCCCCTCAAAATAATAAATATAGAGGCCATGCCCCGGGGGATGGGGTCCCCGGGGCCAATACAGGCCCAGGGAAGGGGGGCCACGCGGCCCCCTTCCCATTTTTTTTTTTTTGTCATTTAAAAAAAGGGGTAAGGCCTTGGGGGATGGGGTCCCCAGGGCCCAAAAGAAGAAAAAAGGAAGGGGGCCACACAGCCCCCTTCAGAGGACAAAAAAAAAAATTACAAAAAAACAATCGGGCCCGCAGGCCCCGCCCCTTCCTTCACCACTCTGCAAACGCGCCCCTGGCGCGTTTGCAGAGAAGAACGAATTCCCCTTGAATACTGGGGGTCCCTGGGGGCCAACTAGCCCACCAGGAACCTCCAGTATGCGCCAGGGGGCTGCCTTGCAGAGAGGTGTACAGAGGCCATGCCCCTTTTTACACCTCTCTGCAACGCAGCTCTGTGGCGCTTTTTGGAGGTATATGGTGGGCTAGTTGGACTCCGGGGACCCAAAGGATTCAAGGGGACTTAATCCCCCAACTTAAAACGTGCCACGGGGCGCGTTTGCACAGTGGTGAAGGGAGGGGGCAGGGCTTCAGGTGACATGTGTGCAAACAGGCCCCGTGGCGCGTTTTAAGATGGGGAATTAAATCCCCTTCAATCCTGAGTGTCCCTGGGGGCCAACTAGCCCAACAGGTACATCCAGAAAGCGCCACAGAGCTGCGTTGCAGAGAGGTGTAAAAGGGGTGTGGCCTCTCTACACGTCTCTGCAACGCAGCCCTGGCGCATATTGGAGGTTCCTGGTGGGCTAGTTGGCCCCTAGGGACCCTCAGGATTCAAGGGGACTTAATCCCCCAACTTAAAACGCGCCACGGGGCGCGTTTGCACAGATGTCACCTCAGGCCCCGCCCCTCCCTTCACCATTGTGCAAATATTCTTCTAAAATCATCCGAAATACGAATTCCGATTTACTCACCTGTTATAAGGAGAGACCTCAGTGCTGCATCTTTCAGCCCAGTACTGGTCCTGAAAAGTAATTTTAACCGTACTTACCAGTAACTTGAATTTCCTTCCATAGGATATCATTGCCTTCTTTTTGCTGAAAAAGTTTCTAAGTGTTGATTTTTGAAACATACAAATATTCCTCTAAAATCAGCCGAAATACGAATTCCGATTTACTCACCTGTTATAAGGAGAGACCTCAGTGCTGTATCTTTTAGCCCAGTACTGGTCCTGAAAAGTAATTTTAACCGTACTTACCAGTAACTTGAATTTCCTTCCATAGGCTAACATTGACTGGTTTCACTTGGAAATTCTTCTAAGTGTGGAGTTTTGGAACTTTAAAATATTCCTCTAAAATCAGCCGAAATACGAATTCCGATTTACTCACCTGTTATCAGGAGAGACCTCAGTGCTGCATCTTTCAGCCCAGTACTGGTCCTGAAAAGTAATTTTAACCGTACTTACCGGTAACTTGAATTTCCTTCATAGGCTAACATTGACTGGTTTCACTTGGAAATTCTTCTAAGTGTGGAGTTTTGGAACTTTAAAATATTCCTCTAAAATCAGCCGAAATACGAATTCCGATTTACTCACCTGTTATCAGGAGAGACCTCAGTGCTGCATCTTTCAGCCCAGTACTGATCCTCAAAAGTAATTTTAACCGTACTTACCAGTAACTTGAATTTCCTTCCATAGGATATCATTGCCTGCTTTTTGCTGAAAAAGTTTCTAAGTGTTGATTTTTGGAACTTTAAAATATTCCTCTAAAATCAGCCGAAATCCGAATTCTGATTTACTCACCTGTTATCAGGAGAGACCTCAGTGCTGCATCTTTCAGCCCAGTACTGATCCTCAAAATTAATTTTAACCGTACTTACCGGTAACTTGAATTTCCTTCATAGGCTAACATTGACTGGTTTCACTTGGAAATTCTTCTAAGTGTGGAGTTTTGGAACTTTATAATATTCCTCTAAAATCAACCAAAGTACGAATTCCAATTTACTCACCTGTTATCAGGAGAGAACCCAGTGCTGCATCTTTTAGCCCAGCACTGACCCTGAAAAGTAATTTTAACCGTACTTACCAGTAACTTATATTTTCTTCCATAGGAATCCATTGTCTGGTTTTCAGCAGAAAAGTTTCAAAGTGTCGATTTTCACAAACTACAAATATTCCTTAAAAATCGCCTGTATGACTTAAACGCATTCTTTCAACTGTTTACAGGAGATGCACCAGTGCTGGAACCAGGATCCAACACTGAGTAACAAAAAGTAACGATAACAGTTTTTACCTCCTAAGTGAATTTCCTTCCATAGGATAACATTGGTCATTCTATGAGAAAAAGTTTCTAAGTGTCAACTTTTAAAATACAATAATATTCCTTAAAAATCACGACTGTAACCAAAACGCTTTTACTCAACTGTTTACAGGAGATGTACCAGGACTGAATCTAGGATCCAGTCCTGTGGTTACAAAAGTAATCCATAAAGTAACTAATTGCATTTAACTAGAAATTCACATTGAGCTGAATGTTGCATTGTGTTTGAAAATGTGTTGCCCATTGCAACAACTGTAACTACTGTACTTAAAAGTCTATTGCCTATGTGCAAAGTATTTAAACTAAAGTAATTCATTCTGAGAAAGTATTTTTGTAATGTAATGTATAATGTAATTACAATGTAATTTAAAAAATAAAATATGTTATATAAAATTGTTTCTAAAAATGTAGTAAATCAGTATTAAAAAAATTTATATAACAATTAATACATTTAAAAATTGTCATTTACAAAACCTTTGAAATTCACTGAAAAAACCGTAGGTTTCAGACATGTTATAGTTACAAATTAGCATTTAAAAAACCTTTGAAATTCACTGAAAAAACCATAGGTTTCAGGGACGTTATAGTTACAAATTAGCATTTAAAAAACCTTTGAAATTCACTGAAAAAACCATAGGTTTTAGGGACAGTTATAGTTAGTTGGACATTGCACTCGTACAAAACCCGTGAAATTCCCCCGTTATAGTTAGTCCAGCTAACTATAACTCGCGCCCGCAATGCACTGCTGATGACGTCACATATTACATCACTCATGACATGGTCAGTGACATCACTGATGACATCACTGATGACATCTCAAATGACATCACTGATGACATCACTGATGACATCATCCGTGTGATAATTTCATGCATCTTCTCACACCCTAATATAACCTTTGATACACCCACTCTAAATTAAAGAATGCCATTCGCAAAACCATAGACACTCCAACACCAATAACTACATACCCACACACTGATTCTTAGGTCTACGCACACATCCACTCACTCACCCGTACAGTCACTCATACTTACGGTCACTCAGTACAGGACTATCATATGCACTCATACTCCTATATAGACACTCAAACACCGCCACTCATCCATAGAGGTACTCACACACCTAGTCAGTCATGCAAATAATTAAACACACTACCATTTACTCACCTATACAGTTATACACACACCAGCTCACTTACTCATACAAATACTAGCACATTCTTACGCTCTTATACAATCACTGATACAAGCACACACTCATCCATACAGCCACTATCACAATCAGTCACTCTCGCTTATAGCTATTTATATACTCCAACACACATATATACTGCCTTTCACATATGTAGTTACTCACACATGTACCACTGGGACATACATTCACTCACTAACACACTCTTACACACACTTACCCACCCATACAGTCTATCACAGATGCACTCTTGAAACCATCCACCCAGTGAATCACCCACTCACACATCTATGCACAGAGTCGCACACACCCCTCCCACACAAACACTCAGGCACCCATACAGATACTCACACAAGCATTCAATAACTCAAATAGACACTCATGTAGCTATTCACAAACACATGCAGCCACTTACACAGCAACAGACAGACGGATACAGACATTCACCCAGTTTAGTCACTAACCCATGCATTCAGTAAGATACGTTAAATCACTCACTTATACAGTCAGTCACGCACCTACTAAATCATCCATACAGACACTTACACACCCACTCATTCTTCAATACGTCTTTTCATATATATATTAAAAATATTTAAACTTTAGAGAAACACACAGTCACTGGATGATGTCATCAGTGATGTCATCAGTGATGTCATTTGAGATGTCATCAGTGATGTCATCAGTGATGTCACTGACCATGTCATGAGTGATGTAATATGTGACGTCATCAGCAGTGCATTGCGGGGCGCGAGTTATAGTTAGCTGGACTAACTATAACGGGGAATTTCACGGGTTTTGTACGAGTGCAATGTCCAACTAACTATAACTGTCCCTAAAACCTATGGTTTTTCAGTGAATTTCAAAGGTTTTTAAATGCTAATTTGTAACTATAACGTCCCTGAAACCTATGTTTTTTCAGTGAATATATATATATATATATATATATATATATATATATATATATTTATTACCTACTCTTTAGCCCCCGGGGGGACTGGTCCTGGTGGCATGCAGGATTATTAAAAGGAGGGGCGCGCATGGGGCCCCCCCCCCTTCGAAGGTTCATTTAAGTGCCGGGGAACACCACCTCCCCAGGGTTTTTCAATATAATAAAGGGGGCAGCACAGACCTCCCTCTGGGCTCTTTTGAGCCCCGAGTACCACCTCCCTGGGGCTTTGTTTGTGATTTTGAAGAGGGCCGTAGGGACCCCCCCTCATGGGACAGGTTCAAGTCCCGGGAACCACCACCTCTCTGGGCTAAATTAAAAACAATGGGGGGGTACGCGGACCCCCTGGGCCCCGGGGACCACCACCTCCCCGGGGCCGGCCCATGCTCACAGAAGGAGGGGGCCACACGGCCCATGATGGCCCATGTCAAGCGGGCATGGAAACAGATGAAAAGGTTGCTCCTGCACGGAGGGAGCTGCCTTTCAGCAGTTCCCTCTCTGCAGCAGCAATGCCGACTTCTGCAGGAGGCGGGAAGTCGGCAGGGACCGCTGGGTCTTTGAGGCTCCTCCCATGGCCCCAGGGAAAAGACCAGCAAGTGCAAAATTAAGCTTAAAAACAGGCACAAAGAGACAGAATAAAGGTCAGCAATGAGCAGAAAGAGGAAGAATAAAGGTCAGAAATGAGCAGCAAGAGGCATAATAAAGGTGGGAAATGAGCAGAAAGAGCCAAAATAAAGGTCAGAAACGAGCAGAAAGAGGCAAAATAAAGGTCAGCAACAAGCAGAAAGAGGCAAAATAGAGGTCAGAAACCAGCGGAAAGAGGCAAAATAGCGGTCAGAAATGAGCAGCAAGAGACAGAATAAAGGTGAGAAACAAGCAGAAAGAGGCAGAATAAAGGTCAGAAACTAGCAGAAAGAGGCTGAATAAAGGTCAGCAATGAGCAGAAAGAGGCAAAATAACAGTCTCAACAAGCAGAAAAAGGCAAAATAGATGACAGAAACAAGCAAAAAGGAAAAAAGAGAGGTCAGAAACGAGCAGCAAGAGGCAGAATTAAGGTCAAAAACGAACAGAAAGAGGCAGAAATACGGTCAGCAACAAGCAGAAAGAGGCAAGATAAAAGCGAGAAACGAGCAGAAAAAGGCAAAATAAATGTGAGAAACCAGCAGAAAGAGGCAGAATAAGAGTGAGAAGGGAGCAGAAAGAGGCAGAATAAAAGTCAGCAATGAGCAGAAAGAGGCAAAATAGAGATCATAAACTAGCAGAAAGAGGCAAACTAAAGGTCAGAAACAAGCAGAAAGAGGAAAAATAGAGATCAGAAGCATGCAGGAAGAGGCAAAATAAAGGTCAGCAACGAGCAGAAAGAGGCAAAATAGAGATCAGAAACAAGCAGAAAGATGCAAAATAAAGGTCCTCAATGAGCAGAAAGAGGTAAAATAGAGATCAGAAATGAGCAGAAAGAGGCAAAATAAAGGTCAGCAATGAGCAGAAAAGGCATAGTAACATCAGAAACTAGCAGAAAGAGGCAAAATAAAGGTGAGAAATGAGCAGAAATAGGCTAAATAAATGTAAGGAACGAGCAGAAAGTATAAAAAAATAAAAGAAAATAAGGTGAGAAACGAGTAGAAAGACGCAGAATAAAGGTCAGCAACAAGCCGAAAGAGGCAAAATAAAGGTCAAAAGTGAGCAGAACAAAAGCAGAAAATTAGCAGAAGAGGGCAAAACAGAGAGCAGACACTCACACACCACTCACAGACCCACTCAGACACTCTCAGACCAACTCACAGACCCACTCTGAAACTCACATACCCACCCATAGACCTACTGAGACACTCATGCACTGACTCACAGTCACTGTCAAAGGTTAGTGGTTACATTTAAGAAATATATATTTTTTTTAACTTGGAAATTCACTTAAAAAACAAAGGCTACAGGGTCATTATAGTTAGGAAACAGGATTTTAAAAAACGTAGAAATTCACTGAAAAAAAACAACGGTTACAGGGTTGTTATGGTTAGGAAATAGAATTGAAAAAACCTTATAAATTCACTGAAAAAAACAAAGGTTACAGGGACGTTATAGTTAGGCTCAGATTTCACTCTTACAAAACCATCGAAATTCAGAAGTTTCAGTTACCTGAACTAACTATCACTTTCGCCCCTGCAATGCACTGCTTATGTCCTCACATATTACATCACTCAAGCCATGGTCAGTGACATCACTGATGACATCTCAAATGACATCACTGATGACATCATCACATGATTATCAAAACATATTGCTGTATGCCACATGGAATGTGAATCTAATATACTTACATTTTACATTTACATGTGTTTATATGCGCACACACATATTAAATGTGCACTCTACAAGCTAAGTTGACATTTTAGGCCTACAATTTCCATGCTGCATAAAATACTGTTTTCCATTTTCTCCTAACATGATTTTCTTGCAGGCATTCACATGGATTGTTAGTCTGAAAATAGATACCTTACTGTACTAGTGATAGGAGAGAGCTAGAGAAGAAGACCTTGATGAAAGAACATGGAGAACCAGAGCGTTAACTGAAAGCTTTACTCAGCATCTTTTGTAACCTGGCCTGGTTGCCCAAGGACAATGTCGCGTTCCCATGTTCAGTGTGGGATATTTTACTAATGTTGCAGTCTACAACGTGAGATTGGAAAAAGAGAATGGTACCCCTGATGACGTGTGCAAAGGTGTGTCGTTAAAGATACTCTTGTGTTAAATCCTAATGTTCACACCACAAGAGAGCAGATCCCTTCAGACCTCATCCAAATGCTTTCAGAACCTTTCCAGACCCATTGGACCTTAAGAGGTTTAGACCTCTATGCTTATTTCCTTTGATTCTTCCTAAGTTTGGCTTAGGCTAACACTTACCTCCCTGACCCAAGAAGACTCTTGACCAAGCTTCTGCAACGCTGACACCTTCCCATACTTCTTTCACTTTCTATACTCCATTTTTCCCACTTCCCGTATGTCCTTAGAGTTTCCTATTTTCTGCAGTTCCTTGATTTTGAGACACTTTAGGTTACAGAACCATCCTCTTAGCTTGGATTCTAATTTAGATGATTCTAGATTTACCTATGTATAGACGAGAAAATCTCAGACTTTTCTCTGAGCATCAAATATTATTGTTAATCTTTTGTACAGCTGAGACTGAGCTTGTTGTTTGTTTAATACTGGTACGCCTAAACTTCTTTAGGAGGTTGGGTTTCCCAGTTGTTATTCTGTATCTTTATAGCATGGTGCTGAGAGTCGTGTACCTTAACTTGATTATTAACTTGTAATAAACCTTCTTACTATAGTTCCTGGTCCTTATTGTGTAAGACAAATCGGTTACACCGTTAATTGGAAATTTGATTGATGTAATGTTAACTCCCATCTCCTCTCAGTCGGGAAGAAAGGTCCATAATAGAAAGGATAATAGTTCAATCTTATTCATTGTGTAATTTTCACATATCAAATAGTAGCTGCTTTAATCAATTAAACCAACCAATCAGTTCATACGGTCTATTTATGATTTATTAATAATTTTTTGGCTCCTTTCATTTTCATGGAGGGTATCGATAATCACATGAATTCTAGATCGATAAGGTCTCCTTGGTGTCTCCCTGGCAGCACAGTTTTACATTAGGTCGGGGAACAGTTGATCATTGTTAGACCCGACGTCATGGGCGTGGGTTTCCCCTGTATTTTTGCCTTTCCTCCTGTGTTTTTTCTTTGTGTTGGACTTCGTTTTTGCTGGTCTAGATGCTTTGGGCACTTTGCCACTGCTGTTCAGTGCCAAAGTGCAAGTGCTCCCTGTAAATTGTGTTTATGGATTGGTGATTTCATGATTGGCATGTTTGATTTACTAGTCAGTCCCTAGTACCGAGCACTGTGTGTGCCCAGGGCCTGTAAATCAAATGCTGCTAGTGGGCCTGCAGCACCGATTGTGCCACCCACATAAGCAGCCTGTAAATGTAACTCGGACCTGCCACTGCAGTGTCTGTGTGCAGTTTGGTACTTCCATGACGACCTGGAAAGTGCACCCACTTGCCAGGCCCTAACCTTCCCTTTCCTTACATCTGAGCAGGGACGGCTCCTCCACTAGGTCGGAGGAGCATCGCCCCACTGCTTTCTCTCAGTGTGCGAAGCAGAAACATAAAATGGTAATAACTTCCAGTTATTACCATTTTATGTTTGGTTGCGGGAGGGTGGGTGGGGCTGCTCTGCGAGCAGGGCAGGGAGGAGTGGTGTGCCTACCCACTCCTGAGTGCACAAAGACTGTTTGGTCGGCCCCCTGGGCAGGCTGCAATGCAGCCTGCATGAAAAACATGGCCTCCCCATAAGACTATGGCTGGGCGGCGTCCTGACCAATCACAACGCTGCTTGCAGCGTTGTGATTGGCTTAGGGGAGGGTGCCTGGCTGCCTGCTTCTGCTTCCTGTTCCTGCCGGAGGCAGGAGAGCAGGAGCAGAGCAGACGCGGGATCCGGCTGGCGGAAAGGTAAGTTTAATTATTTTTAAATTAATTCCCCCCGCGTGACCCCCTCTCCCCGCGCGACCCCTGGCCCCCCACCCGTGAGCCATGCCGGCCGCGATGGCATCTGAGTCACCCCTAAGGTAGGACCAACGTACCCCTGTGGGCAGGGTGCAGTGTATGTGAAAGGTAGGACATGCCCTGATGTGTGTGGCATGTCCTGAAAGTGAAATACTGCCAATCTTGTTTTTCACTATTGAAAGGCTATCTGTCCCATAGGATAGAATAGGAGTTCATTTATAACATTTATAAACATAACTTCCCATTAGGACAAGATAGGGAAGATAAAGTTTAGTATGCCTGAACTCAGAATATAATGATGAATCTTTTAGTGAGGATGATTTTTGCATTCTGTGTTTGAAAATACCACTTTTAGAAAGTAGGTATTTTCTTGCTTAGCCATCCTGTGTGCCTCTGCTAGGTTTGTGTATTGACTGTCTGGCTTTGGAGTGACAGGGGCTGGGGATGTGCATTCTGTTCAGACAGCCACTTGGGGGGTTGAGGTGTGTCCTGCCTTTCCAGGGTGAGTCAGGGCTGCGCTGAATAGACCTGGGCTGCATTCAGAGTAGGGGGAAGAGATTTCTTTCACAATTGAATGGGACTGGTCTGCCTTTGACAATGCTGTCTCCTTCTCCTGCTGGGAAGCTGCCCCAGAGAGGACAGAACTGGTTTTGACTGAGCACAGGGATTCTCTGGAACCAGAGAACAAAGAGAATTGCTGTATAAAAAGTGGGACCCAGACCCCAGAACTTTAGAACACTTCTGGACTCAAGAGGAACCTCTGCCAAGGAGAAGAGCCGGGAAAGCTGAAGGAGAAGTACTGCCCCTGTGCTGTGTGCTGTCTGGGGTTGGCCTGCAGTGGCTGTTTCTGCCAAGGAGAGGGCTAAAAACTTTGCTCTGTGCTTTGTATCCTGCTTAAAGAAGATCTCCAAGGGCTTGAAGTAGAGCTTGCCTCCTGTTTGAAGTCTCAGGGACACAAAGACTTCATCTCCTCTGTCTTCCTGCATCTGGAACTGCTGTTTCAGCTGCCACAGAGGAAAATTGCAACACCTACACCGGTGAGCGATGCTGTAACCTGCATGGAAGCCGTAGGCACCGCATGTGAAGAGCACGACGCACCACCCCGACTTGCACCATAGGTCCGATGCCTGCCGCCGCCGCGCCGCATCGACTCAGAGTCCGTCACCGAGGCCGCTGCCTGTACCGGAGCCAAGGACACCGCTCGTGACGCTCACGATGCACCATCCCAACTCACACCGCAGTGCCGACTCCACCGAAGCCAGCGCTTCATCAATACAGAGAGGATACTCGACGTGGGTGACTCCCGAATCCATCGACACTGCACCGTCGTAAGGAACCGCCGCCTCACCGCCACTGTGACTTCACCTCCCCGACAACAGTAAGGAACCAATGCCTCACCTCCCCTGCATCGCAGTAAGGAACCGAGGCCTCACCTCCCCTATGGTCATAAGGAACCGGCGCAGCCTGACACCAGCGAAGCATCATCTCCCAAATGAACACACCGTTGTTGTTTTCATCATTTACCAAGGTACTGTTCTGTGGGGGTCTGTGTGACTCCATGCCCAACGCCAAGCACCTCGCTGTCAGCGCCGTACTTTGGGATTTCTTCCTAGTCAGGGTAAGGGGGGTACACTTCTAAAATAACCCCTGCTCACCCCCTTGGTAGCTTGGGACGAGCAGACAGGCTTATCTCAGAAGCAGTGTGTAAAGCATTTGTGAATGCATACAGTAACCCAGTGAAAACACTAAAAATGGACACCACAGCAATTTAGAAAAATAAGTAAATCTTTATATAAACCAAACAAGACCACAAACGACAAAAATAATCCAACATACAATATTGTAAAAATAGTTACTTTGCAAGATAACCTTTAAATTGCAGAAATAGGTGAAGAAAGAACACAGTTCCTCTGAGTTTTTAGCTCCGTCCGGGGCTGCCGCGATGCTGAAAACGGCAGAGTCTAACAATTCCAGCTGACTGCGTCAGTGCGGGGTCAGCTAAAGTGAAGATAGACTCAAAAACAGTACCTTTCTCGTTGTGGCTGACACAATGGTACGAGCCGGTCGGGCCAAACGTTGCGGTTGTATTGTGTTGGAAAAATGGAAGGGGTACAGGGTGCGGTGCCCTCATGATGTGGTGTAGGCAGCGGCTTGGTGAGGATCGTCCAGACGGCGTTGGTGAGGTTAAGGCTTACGGAGCAGGGTGAGGCGGTGCTCGATGCAGTGCTGGCAGGGTTCGGTGCAAGCGACGGAGCCGGTCGATGTTCCGGTCGAGCAGTGACGCTGTCGGTGACGTCCATGCAGGGTGAAGTGAGGTGGCGCGGAATGTGGTGCCCACAGGACGCGGTGTGAGCAACGGCTCTGTGGCGATTGTCAAGACGGCATCGGTGAGACCAAGGCCGCAGTGCGAAGTGTGGTGGTGCCTTCTGCAGGGCCTTCAGGACAAGGAATCCTGTGACGGACTTGGTGACAGAGTCAGTTGCCCTTTTCTTCTGCGGCGACTGAAACCAGTGGTTCCAGAGACAGTGCCTAGAAGGGTGGTGAGGTCTTGGCTGTTCCTGAGACCTCTTGAACAGGGGGCACGCTCCACTGCCAAGCCCTTGGAGATACTTTCTCAAGCAGGATACACACACAGTTCCTCTCCTTGGCAGAAACAGCTACTGCAGGCCAACCCCAGACAGCAGACAGCAAAGGAGCAGTACTCCTCCTCCAGTTTCTTCCAGCTCTTCTCCTTGGCAGAGGTTCCTCTTGAAGTCCAAAAGTGATCTAAAGTTCAGGGGTCTGGGCCCCATTTTTTATAGTATCAAATCCTTTGTTCTCTGGAGGCAGAGAGTGTCTTTGCTCAGCCAAAACCGGTTCTGTCCTCTCTGGTGTAGCTGCTCGGTAGGAGGTGGAGACAGCATTGTCCAAGGCAGACCAGGCCCATTCAGGTGTGAAAGAAATCTTATCCCCCTACTCTAAATGCAGCCCAGGTCATTCAGCCCAGCCCTGACTCACCCTGGAAAGGCAGGACACACCTCATCCCCCCAAGTGGCTGTCTGAACAGAATGCACCTCCCAGTCAATGCACAAACCTAGCAGAGGCACACAGGATGGCTAAGCAAGGAAATACCTTCTTTCTAAAAGTGGTATTTTCAAACACACAATATAAAAATCATCTTTACTAAAAGATGTATTTTTATATTCTGAGTTCAGGCATACTAAACTCCATTTTCCTATATTTTTCCCATGGGCAGTTATACTTATAAGATGTTATAAGTTAACTCCCCATTCTATCCTATGGGGCAGATAGCCTTGCAATAGTGAAAAACGAAATTGGCAGTATTTCACTATCAGGAAATGACTCACATGTAAGAAAAGGGAAGGTTAGGGCCTGGCAAGTGGGTGCACTTGCCAAGCCGATATGGCAGTACTGGACTGCACACAGACACTGCAGTGGTAGCTCTGAGCTACCTTTGAAAGGCTGCTTGTGTGGGTGGCACAATCAGTGCTGCAAGCCCACTAGCAGCATTTGGTTTACAGGCCCAGGGCACACATAGTGCACTGTACTAGGGACTTAATAGTAAACCAAATATGCCAATCATGGAATCACCAATCCATAACAACAATTTACAGAGGGAGCACTTGCACTTTGGCACTGAACAGCAGTGGCAAAGTGCCCAAAGCATCTAGACCAGCAAAACGAAGTCCAACACACAGCAAAACACAGGAGGCAAAAAGCAAAAAATATAGGGGAAATCCACGCCAATGATGTCAGGTCTAACAATTACCACTTATGATTACTTCCCATATGATTACTTCCAACAAAATGTGACACAGGGTACCCAAATTTGCGTGTCCCTTTATTTACCAAGGTTTTTTTTATCTCTGGTAAATTTCAGCAGGTTTTACGTGTTGAATTGGTTGAAAAAGAAAGTCTCAGTCTAGAACAACAGTGTTTCAGATCTCTGTCCTAAATTAGCAAGAAACTTCACATAAAGTGTTACCACAGAGACATGAAAATAACAAAGAAAGCGTTTCTCTCTAAAATCGCGAGTGACACCTCAAACGAATCAAAACAAATGTTTTAAACCTTGAAATAAGCTTCTGATGAAAATGTCTGCTAGCATTATGTCGGCAAAACCCAGGAACAAGGAACATTTTGACGATCTTCTAATTGCAATCATAAAAATGTATTGTACAGTTGAATAAAACCATTGCAAGTTACAAAATCACACTTTTAAAATTTTAGCTGTTGATGGTGCTAACCATATAGAAATAAAAGACCTTTTTTAATCACAGCATCATCATTCTCCTTTCCAGTTAAAAGTAACTAGAGCAATGGCCCACTATAGAGATAATTAAAATATGTAGATCGCATAACCGCAGTGAATCCCTCCAAGCACAATCTTTAAATCAATATTAATTATTCGATATTTCTAATATATCAAATGTACCTAGTTTACACTTTTAACATAGATAGACTGCCTCTACACCTGTCCCTACTCTATATTCTATAAGTAGAGGCTTGGCGTTGTCATTTACCACATGGCTTTTCACAAAACAACCTTAAATAGGCGTGAAATTGTTTCTCTCTTTAATCCACAGGGCACACATGAGCCATTTTCCAGTATTAAAATTGCTCCAAGAGCCATCTAATCCTTCCATTGGTAATAACAATTGTTCATATTTTACATTTGTATTTTATATTTGGTTTTAGGTAATTGATTAATTAACAATGGGCTGTGCTGTGCCACGATTTAGTATCTGCATATAAATTGTGCTGTTTTAACGTTTGGTAGTCTAGATGAAAGGAATGAATTAACTTAACGTGACTGACTCGTCCAATACATTACTTATAAAATTAATCCTATCTTCGGAGAGAAAAATCTAGAAGCATAAGGAAGATGCCATACCCATCACCGTACTGAGTACCATAAATGAGCAGGCATAGCCAGCCTCCTCCTGTTTTTTTTCCTGAAAAAAGAGTTTTGAGATTAAGAGGCCTCTGCCATGGTCAGGCCCCCTCCATTGTGGCCATGCCCCCCTTTGGTGCTGAATGCAAAAACAACAATTGATGGACAGAATGCAGAACAATGTCATACATTCACCCCAGTACAGAGATCTGGGCCTAAATCCATCGTTTTTTTGCTCACCATGCCATTCCAGTTTGAACCCAGCCATATGCAAATCAGTCTTGACCCTGTGCCCTATGGGAACAGTCCAGCCCGAACTGCCAGGCCAGGTCCTCCCTGAACTGGAAACAAGCATCCTAGGACCGGATTCGGGGTTTCACCCCTCTTCAGCCAGGATAGCTTGACTCCAGCGGCATGGAGAGCACGGGACCCACGTCTGGGCATACCCGTCCCACTCGGGGTGACAAATGTAAAAACAACAATTGATGGACAGAATGCAGAACAATGTCATACATTCACCCCAGTACAGAGATCTGGGCCTAAATCCATCGTTTTTTGCTCACCATGCCATTTCAGTTTGAACCCAGCCATATGCAAATCAGTCTTGACCCTGTGCCCTATGGGAACAGTCCAGCCCGAACTGCCAGGCCAGGTCCTCCCTGAACTGGAAACAAGCATCCTAGGACCGGTTTCGGGGTTTCACCCCTCTTCAGCCAGGATAGCTTGACTCCAGCGACATGGAGAGCACGGGACCCACGTCTGGGCATACCCGTCCCACTCGGGGTGACAAATGCAAAAACAACAATTGATGGACAGAATGCAGAACAATGTCATACATTCACCCCAGTACAGAGATCTGGGCCTAAATCCATAGTTTTTTGCTCACCATGCCATTTCAGTTTGAACCCAGCCATATGCAAATCAGTCTTGACCCTGTGCCCTATGGGAACAGTCCAGCCCGAACTGCCAGGGCAGGTCCTCCCTGAACTGGAAACAAGCATCCTAGGACCGGTTTCGGGGTTTCACCCCTCTTCAGCCAGGATAGCTTGACTCCAGCGGTATGGAGAGCACGGGACCCACGTCTGGGCATACCCGTCCCACTCGGGGTGACAAATGCAAAAACAACAATTGATGGACAGAATGCAGAACAATGTCATACATTCACCCCAGTACCGAGATCTGGGCCTAAATCCATCGTTTTTTTGCTCACCATGCCATTCCAGTTTGAACCCAGCCATATGCAAATCAGTCTTGACCCTGTGCCCTACGGGAACAGTCCAGCCCGAACTGCCAGGCCAGGTCCTCCCTGAACTGGAAACAAGCATCCTAGGACCGGTTTCGGGGTTTCACCCCTCTTCAGCCAGGATAGCTTGACTCCAGCGGCATGGAGAGCACGGGACCCACGTCTGGGCATACCCGTCCCACTCGGGGTGACAAATGCAAAAACAACAATTGATGGACAGAATGCAGAACAATGTCATACATTCACCCCAGTACAGAGATCTGGGCCTAAATCCATCGTTTTTTTGCTCACCATGCCATTCCAGTTTGAACCCAGCCATATGCAAATCAGTCTTGACCCTGTGCCCTATGGGAACAGTCCAGCCCGAACTGCCAGGCCAGGTCCTCCCTGAACTGGAAACAAGCATCCTAGGACCGGTTTCGGGGTTTCACCCCTCTTCAGTCAGGATAGCTTGACTCCAGCGGCATGGAGAGCACGGGACCCACGTCTGGGCATACCCGTCCCACTCGGGGTGACAAATGCAAAAACAACAATTGATGGACAGAATGCAGAACAATGTCATACATTCACCCCAGTACAGAGATCTGGGCCTAAATCCATCGTTTTTTGCTCACCATGCCATTCCAGTTTGAACCCAGCCATATGCAAATCAGTCTTGACCCTGTGCCCTATGGGAACAGTCCAGCCCGAACTGCCAGGCCAGGTCCCTACCTGAACTGGAAACAAGCATCCTAGGACCGGTTTCGGGGTTTCACCCTCTTCAGCCAGGATAGCTTGACTCCAGCGGCATGGAGAGCACGGGACCCACGTCTGGGCATACCCGTCCCACTCGGGGTGACAAATGCAAAAACAACAATTGTTGGACAGAAATTTGCAGAACAATGTCATACATTCACCCCAGTACAGAGATCTGGGCCTAAATCCATCGTTTTTTTGCTCACCATGCCATTCCAGTTTGAACCCAGCCATGTGCAAATCAGTCTTGAGCCTGTGCCCTAGGGGAACAGTCCAGCCCGAACTGCCAGGCCAGGTCCTCCCTTAACTGGAAACAAGTATTTGGTATCGCTTTGTTCGCCCTAAGTTGGCAGGGTATGCCCAGACGTGGGTCCCTTGCTCACTTTGCCACTGGATTCAAGATAGCCTGGCTGATGAGGGTTATGAACCCGAAACCGGTCCCAGGCTGCTTGTTTCCGGTCCAGGGAAGACATGGCTTAGCAGTTCGGGCTGGACTGTCCCCATGAGGCACAGGGTCAGACTGATTTGCATATGGCCATGTCTGAACTGGGGTGGTGGAGTGAGCTAAAGAATGATGATGGATTAAACCCAGATCAGTTGACTGGGGATGAGTGTTTGATTTGTTCTAACGCTCCGTCCATCATCCCCTTTGGTATCGCTTTGTTCGCTCTAAGTTGGCAGGGTATGCCCAGACGTGGGTCCCTTGCTCACTTTGCCACTGGATTCAAGATAGCCTGGCTGATGAGGGTTATGAACCCGAACCGGTCCCAGGATGCTTGTTTCCGGTCCAGGAAGACATGGCTTAGCAGTTCGGGCTGGACTGTTCCCATGAGGCACAGGGTCAGACTGATTTGCATATGGCCATGTCTGAACTGGGGTGGTGGAGTGAGCTAAAGAATGATGATGGATTAAACCCAGATCAGTTGACTGGGGGTGAGTGTTTGATTTGTTCTAACGCTCCGTCCATTATCCCCTTTGGTATCGCTTTGTTCGCCCTAAGTTGGCAGGGTATGCCCAGACGTGGGTCCCTTGCTCACTTTGCCACTGGATTCAAGATAGCCTGGCTGATGAGGGTTATGAACCCGAAACCGGTCCCAGGATGCTTGTTTCGGTCCAGGGAAGACATGGCTTAGCAGTTCGGGCTGGACTGTTCCCATGAGGCACAGGGTCAGACTGATTTGCATATGGCCATGTCTGAACTGGGGTGGTGGAGTGAGCTAAAGAATGATGATGGATTAAACCCAGATCAGTTGACTGGGGGTGAGTGTTTGATTTGTTCTAACGCTCCGTCCATCATCCCCTTTGGTACCCCTTTGGTGCTGGGCACAGACGGGCAAGAATATGCTCTGTGAGAGCTATTGAAGAGGTGGTGCTGAATGTATTCCTCCCTTGCCCACAACAAATACACCAGTGGTTGTGTCGGCTGGGTGACCTCTTCCAAAAGCAGTTTCCCTCTTTGGATTCCTCCATGTACCGGCGACCCCTTTACACTGTCTGTTGGGAGTGCTGTTGCAGATCTAATGTGGTCCAATGCTGGACCCTCGAGCAGGGTAGCTTGTGACTAACAGTGGTGCATATGCAATGCTGCCTGTGATCTGTGATTGCCTGTGTGCATGATTTCTCTTTGGTCACTTGGTCTTTGGGGTGCCGGCTTTCTCTTGAGAAGGACCTGTGGCTCCTCTAAACAAGACATTGCCTCTTGCTCCCCCTCTGATGGGATGAAAAATAAGTATTTTCCACTGCCTGACAAACATGGCATTTGACTGGCACCGTGCTTTGACGGATTGCAGTCTAATCCGCATATTGTCTTTAGCTGAAGTGTGATTCATTATGAGTGGACTATCCTGGTTTATGGATCAACTCTACCCTTTGGTGAATATGGTAAAGGTGATGCCTGTTTCTGTTCCTGTTGATTCTCTGATGGTCAGTCAGGCGGGATAAACATCAATGGTGGAGAAAACCATCTTAGAATTTTAATAGCTTTTTAGGGTTGTCGAGGAACAAGCTCTTTCTGGAAGGGGAGGAACTGCAGGTTGATCTCCTTTCTGATGTCAATGTGGTGCCTTTGCATTTGGCTAGGGCCACCCACCCATGTGTTAGCACCAGCAGAATCTATTCTTTAGAGACTGCAGTATGGTAATGTCCCAGGAATTTGCTGTTTTCTATATGATCTTTGAGTTTACCAAGTATTTGGGGATGATCTAAATGAAATGATGCAACAGCTACTAAAGTGGTGTTAACCTTCTTCTTACTTGGAAAAGCATCATGGTCCTTCTGCTGCCAAAACATCCTTTTGTCGCCCTCCAGCAGGCCTCTCCCACCCCCTCTTCACAGATAGAGGAAGGAGATTGTGATGAAATCCTCCCCCTAGAGCCTCTTCTGGGAGACAACAGTCCTGTTTACACCATTCTTTTCCAAAAGTGGGAAATTGGAGGCCACATTCATCATTTTGCCACAGGTTGGAAGGCATACACAGCTGACGCCTGAATGCTCTGAGTGGTCAGCAAGGACTATCGGATCAAGTTTGCAGCAATACCCAAGGTATTCCCAGACTTTTCTCGTTGTCATATGAAATGGGAGCATCTGTCTCTGGCCATTCAGAGCCAGGTGTTCATAGGTGATGTACTCCCAGTTCCCTTGCAAGAAGGTAGGTCAGGATTCTACACCATCATCTTTCCAATTTCTAATGTGCAGTAGGCTTCCATGTTGTAATCTACCTAAAGCCGGTCAACTACTGGGCTCAGGCCATCGTCCTCAAGATGCAGACATTGCCGTGCATCACTGCCCTGTTGGCACCAGGGCTCTTTATGGTGGCCTTCAACATCATAGACTCTTACCTTCACACACCCTTAGTGGCAATGCAGCAATGATTTCTCCACTTCTGTGTCCAGGAGTTGCATAACCGGTTTAAGGTGCTGCCCTTAACGCTCTCATCTTCCTCGTGCATTTTCTCCAAGGTGGTGGTTCTGGTTAAGCCCCTCCTTCACTTGCAAGTTGGATCCCTGTTCTCACAACCTGATAATTAGCTGTGTTGGTTGGATGCTACTTTGCTGGCCAGCGACCATCAGCTGCATCTTGGTGCCCCAAAATTGAGTAAATTGGTGCAAGTGCTTTTATTTGGAGTGCTACTTTGGGGATATTTTTGACTGCGGTACACAGGCCCATGGTGGAGGATGATCATTGATGATCTGATGGGAGATGTTGCTGTCAGGCATTGTAGGATCCAGGTTTTGGGCCATCATGCACTGTTGCAGTCTTACAATGTGGTGACAATTGCCTACATCTTCTAGGATCTGAAATAAAATCCCAAACCCAATAGTATAGAAAAGCAGTAATTTGCTATTACATAATCATAGGGGTCTATGAACAATGTCAATCAATCAATCAGGGAATTTTGAAGCGCGCTACTCACCCGTGAGGGTCTCAAGGCGCTGGAGGGGGGGGGGGGCTGCTCCAGTCAGTCAAAGAGCCAGGTCTTGAGGGTCTTCCTGAAGATGTGCAGGGTGGGGGCGCGTCTGAGGTCGATCGGAGCTCATTCCAGGTCATGGCCCCGATGTAGTAGAAGGTTCTTCCACCCGTTCTTGCTCTGCGGAAGCGCGGGGGTTTGGCGAGGGCGAGGTCGGCGGATCGGAGGTTTCTCTTGGGTACGTGGAAGGAGATTCTATCGTTAAGATATTGGGGTCCAGTGCTGTGGAGGCATTTGTAGGCATGGATGAGTATCTTGAAAGTTACTCTCTTCTCGACGGGGAGCCAGTGGAGGTTTCACAGGTGTTGGGTGATGTGTTCGTATCGATGGATGCCGAGGATGAGTCTGACTGCGGTGTTCTGTATGGTCTGGAGTTTGTGAAGCAGTGACTTGTTGATCCCGGCATAGAGGGCATTTCCATGATCCAGTCTGCTGGTTATGAGGTCTTCCTTGATTCGGGGGGATCCATTTGAAGGTCTTCCGAAGGATGCAGAGGGTGTTGAAACAGGTGGAGGTGACGGCGTATACCTGTCGGGTCATGGAGAGGGAGAAGTTGAGTACAATGCCGAGGTTCCGGGCGTGGTCCGTGGGGGTGGGAGGGCTGCAGAGGGCAGTGGGCCACCAGGTGTTGTCCCATGCAGAGGGGGAGGGGCCGAGGATGAGGACCTCTGTCTTCTCCGAGTTGAGCTTCAGGCAGCTGCTGCTCATCCAGGATGTGACGTCCTTTATTCCTTCCTGGAAGTTGAGTCTGGTCGTGATGGGGTCCTTGGTGAGGGAGAGGATGAGCTGGGTGTCATCGGCGTAGGATACTATGCTGAGTCCGTGATGTCTGACGATGGCAGCGAGGGGGGTCATGTAGATGCAGAAGAGCGCAGGGCTGAGCGACGATCCTTGGGGCACTCCGCAGTTGATCTCTGTGGGTTCGGAGAGGGAGGGTGGAAGTCTGATTCTTTGGGTTCTGCCGGTGTGGAAGGAGCAGAGCCAGTCGAGAGCGGTTCCCTGTATGCCGGCGTCATGGAGTCTGGTGGTGAGTGTGCGGTGGGATACGGTGTCGAAGGATGCAGAGAGGTCGAGTAGGATCAGGGCCGCGGTGTGTCCTTGGTTGAGGAGGCGATGGCTGCGTCGGCTGGTCTGTGGAAGATGTGCGGAGGGCAGGGTTCCGTAGGGGCTCCTGAGTGAATGCTTTTTATGGTCAATGCGGTGCGTTCGGTGGTGACTGGGGTCCAGGAGGAGATGGTGGGCTGGCTTGCGTTGCTGGAGGAGGGAGTGGTTTCGGAGTCAGGTGTCTGGTCGTTGAAGTTGTTGTAGAGGCACTTGATTTTCAGATAGAAGTAGGAGCTGAGCTTGTTGCAGAGGTCCTGGGAGGGGGTGATGTCTGTGGTTTCGCTGGGGGGGTTTGGTGAAATCCTGGATGATGCTGAAGAGTTCCTTTGAGTTGCTGGAGTTGGCGAGGATCTTGTTCTGGATGAAGGTCCTTTTGGTGGATCTGATGCGTTGGTGGTATTATGTCATGGCGTTCTTGTAGGTGGTGCGGTCTTCCGAGGGTATGCTGTTTCTCCAATTCTTATTGAGACATCTGCATGTGAGTCTGGAGTCTTGGAGGTCAGCGGTGAACCAGGTGGCCTTTCTGGGGCGCTCTCTGTCGGGGTTACGTAGGTGGTGCGAGCTCATCTGCGAAGTTGGTGATCCATCTGTGGAGTTCTTTGGCTGCGAGGTTGGCATCATTCGAGGTGGGGGGGCATCGCGGTTGAGGGTGGCGTTGAGCTGCTCCTCAGTGACCTTGCTCCAGTTCCTTCGCGGAGGGCGGTGTGCAGGTTTGGGGGCGGTGGTTTTGTTGACGTGGAAGTGTACGCAGTGGTGGTCCATCCAGGGGGGTTGCGTGGTGTGGCTGAAGTGGATGTTGTTACCTCCTGTGAAGATGTCAGCCTACAGATGAAGGTTTGCTCAGCATGTCATTGACCCATTTAATGGAGTTTTTCCTTCCCTTTCCATAACTTTTTCTGTTTGAGTCAGCAATGTCAGCACTCTAAAGTAACCAAAAGGTGACACGTAGCGCTGTACATAACTTTGTACAATAGGAGCTGTAGGGAATTACACTAGGAAAAGACATAAAACTGTTGTGAAGCCTATTAATTGCCGGAGGAAGTTCCTAACTTGTAGTATTTTAATAATTGGAACCCTGCATGTTTCCACCAGTGGGAAGGGTTAGACAGGAGGGAAAGAGCAGATTCACATGACTGTTTCCCCTGTTGCATTCTGTGACTGAAATTCATCCTAAGGAGCAATATGTCTCTTCACTGTAATATTTTCTAGAGAGCATTTAAAAACTTTGATTTTGCTTTTATTCATGAAAGTATTTACTGCCCTATTTCAAATTTAAACCCTGTTTTGGACCATTGACTTTATTTGGTAAACAATTTACACGTCTTCCATATCCCATTGAAAATTTCTGATGTCTTGAAAGTGGCCATTTACAAATGGTAAAGTGCAATTATTTCTAACTGAAGAACTCCCGACTTGAATCCCTATACCAACTGCATATCGATTCTGTTCATGCTTTGTGCCTCTCAAACAATATTACACTGTGATAATGTCGGACAATTTCTGGGCTCCGGTTCCTCTGTATTCGTGCTTTCATTCAGGGGAGTAGCAGTCACTAGTGCAGCAGGTGGAGTGGCACAGGGTCCCAGAGTTCTGAGTGGCCCACTGCACCCTAATTGTAGCTTTAACTTATTTTGACTGTAAAACCACTGGAAAGAGTCCCATTTCACCTGGTTGCCCCAGGGCCGACGGCACCCTTGCGACAGTAGCGGCCCGTGGTGGGAGTGCTGCCGGGCGGTGACGCGGGGAGGGGCAGGGTGGGGGGTAGTAAACTACGGAATACGGCCGAATAGAGGTAAGTAAACATATAAATAAATAAACATGATTTTGTTGCACGCGCTGCATCGCATTTGGCGATGCACGCGCAATCGAAATTGTTTTACGACAGCACTCCCACCGCCCGGCAGCACTCCCACCACGGGCCGCTACTGCCTTGCGATGCCACTATTCCATGAATTCTGCAAGAGGCCAGTCAATTCTTTTTCCGTGAGGCATTTCCTGAGCTGACTGTAGCTAAGGATTATTGCGTGAGCAGATATTTTTCTGAGAATAGATTCTATTAAATTTTTGTGACTCTACACTACGTTCTTTTCTCTATAGTGTGTTGCAGGATTTTAAAGTTTACATTTTTTTCCCCAGTTTTTTTTAATCAAGGTATGACAAATATTGCACACTTTCTTTCCAAATTAAAAACCAAAATAATTTACAATTTTCACTACCCTCAAAGTCCTTTAACGTTTCAGATGCGTTACAATACCAACCCAAACAATTCTGCCATGAACTGGACAATTTGCAAGCTCATTGCTTAACTCAGCTTGTCAAGCAGTATGACCGTACACTAGGCAGGCTGCCCTTGGCTGGTGGATAATGTTGTTACTATCCCGCCTCACGGGGACCCAAACACTCAAACCAATGCTTAATTTGTAACAAAATCAGTGCCATGGCCCTCATCAGGAGGTCACTGCAGCTTGCACCACCCATTGCCCCAACAGAGCTCCCAATTACATTATCAACACAACTACTAACCATCACACTCCTACAAGTGTGGCACTTCGGACTATTCCAGGAATCCAAAGGTATAAGAATGACAGCAGGTATTAGTCAATTTTATAGAATATTGAAATAATAAACAACTGTTGTTGTGCTCATCTCTAAATTAGACAAACAGCGCCGCCATGTGGCAGACTGTTTATAAGTGCTGCTGTTGACAATTAATTGTTGGTGCCAAGCACCGGAAACCACTGGCTCAAATTAAGCACTGACTGGAACCTGTGCATAGGGGGACGCTAAATGACCATTGTCTTGCCCTTCTGCGGGTTGACATGATCAACAACACAGTAGTGATGTTGACATAATTGCCCAGATTCACATGATGACGTGGCTGCCACCTGTCTAATGCTCTGACCTAAATGGGTTGATGATGGCATCGTTGCCCAGGTGTATGTGACAACTAAGCATCCACCTGTCTTAAGCGGTGACCTAAATGTTTGGACGGGTTGGAAATGATGTACACTTTCTTGTACCAGCAGATGCTTCTGAAGGGCCATATACTCAGTGAAGCACTGGCAGAAAGTATTCCCGCTCCCCCACCCCCCAGGTATTTTCTCCATTCTAACATGTCGGTTTAAGGGTCAGTGCCTGCAGCTTCCTCCAGTAGTGTCTTCACTGGCTCATGGTCAGGCTTCAATCCCAGACTCCACCAAGCAGTTAGTATCCCCATTGCAATCTGTTTCCTTAACTCCATTCTAAATCATGTTCTATGGCAGAGTGTGCTATATGAGATGTATGAAATGATCCTCATATTCTGACTCAAGGGTGGAAGAGAGCATCTCACCACCAACCACTTCTCCATCTACAGCTCTGCATTCTTTCGAGATGATCAACCTTGCCCACATGCATGTTCAACTCCAACCTCTCCATGTAAAAAAAACACTCCTCACTGATAAAAAGATAATCACACGGATGAAAACAAAAACAAGCATAAAAAACAAACAATATGCACAAAAGAAAGGAAGCATTGGTAATGCCAATAGGTCTGGCTTCTGAAATGAAAGTGCCTTTTGTGTCATTGATGGGTTTAGGTACCCAATAAGTCATCATACAAGGACTTTGTCACTCATGTATGCATTCATGCATCCATTCATCAATCCATTGACTCATTCTTGCATTCACCTTCTGACACAATCTCAATAGAATACGCACAAACTCAACAACATATGCAAGGTAAGGTAAAAGAATACAGTTAGAAAAAAGTAAACATGCTGTTATATAAACACGGCAGACATTTGCCTGCAGTAATGAAACTAAACATTGCAGCAGGTTTCCCCCTTGCTGAGATATTGTAAAAAGTTATGTTATGTATAGATGTTGAGCACACTTGTCATCTGTGAGGGTATTCAGGCAATTGAGCGGGTTTGTAGGTTGAGTGAGAGTAGGTGTGGGTCATCCAAAGGAGATCCGCGAGGCTAGTTGAAGAGCCTGGCCTTCGGCATCTTGATGAAGTCGAGTAGTGAAGAAGAGGTCCTGATGTGTTGGGAGAGGTTGTTCAGGCAGTAGCGGCGATGTAGGAAAAAGTGCAACCTCCAGCTCTGCTTCTGTGGATGTGTGGGATATGTGCGAGAGAGAGCAAGAGGTAGATCGCAGTTGTCTGATGGGTTGGTATAAGAATAGGCGGTGGTTGAGCTAGGCAGGCCCAAAGCTGTGGACGGCTTTGAATTCGTGGGAGAGAAGCTTGAATTGGCAGTGTTTCTGGATGGGGAACCAGTGGAGCTCTCTGAGGTGAGGGGAGATGTGGGTGCGGTGAGGGAGGTCAAGGATGAGTCTCGCAATGGCATTCTGAATGGTCTAGAGTTTCTGTGTGAGGTGGTTGGGATTCCGGTGTAGAGTGGATTGCCATAGTCCAGCCTACTTGTGATGAGGACTTTAGGGACAGTGTGCCTGGTGGTTTGGAGTAGCCAGTTGAAGATCTTACATAGCATTTGAAGCACTAGAAAGTAAGTGTTGGCTTTTACCTGAGGTGCCATGGTGAATTTATTGTCCAGGATGAGTCCCATGTCTCTGGCTTGTTCGGATGGGATTTGCATGGGTCCTAGTTCCACTGGCCATTTGTGGTCTCAAGGTGAGCTCTTGTTTCCAAAGATCAATACTTCCGTTTTGTCTGTGTTGAGCTTCAGGCAGTTCTGTTTTATGCTGTCTGCCTTGCTGGTCATGCAGTATATAAAATTGTTTCTGACATTGTCTGTAAGGGATATGATGAGGTATGTTGTCGGCATAGGATATGAAGTTGAATCTGTGTGCTCCGATCATTCCTGTGAGGGGTGCCATGTAGATGTTGAAGAGTGTTCTGGCTGAGAGATGATCCTTGTGGGACTCTGCAGATGAGTTTCTTAGGTTCTGAGGTGTATGATAGGAGCCTGACTCTGTGTTCTGCGTGTGAGGAAGGAGGCTATCCACTTTAGAGTTGATCCTTGTAGTCTGGTGTGGTGTAGCTTTGAGGCAAGGGTTTTGTGAGACAAGATGTCGAAAGCTGCGGAGAGATAGAGCAGGATGAGAGCTGCGATGTCTCTGTGGTCAAGGATGGTCTGGAGGTCAACGGTGGCTGCAAAGAGGGCAGTTTATGTGCTGCGGTTGCTGCAGAAACCTGATTTTGTGCTGTCTAGTAGTTGGTGATGTGCCAGGTATCTTGAGACTTGTTTGTTGATCCCCTTCTCCATGACTTTGGCAGGGAAAGGTTGTATTAAGCTGGGTCAATAGTTGCTAAGTTTGGTCGAGTTGGCCGATGGTTTCTTCAGGATGGCGTTGAATTCTGTGCGCTTCTAGTTGACTGAGAAGGTTGCACATTTGATTGATGTGCTGCATATGGACTTGAACGCGGAGCTGATCATGGATCCTCCAAAGTTGTAGATATGGTGGGGTCATGAGGTCTGTGGGTGCTCCTGAATGGATGGATTTCATGAGTGCAGAAGTGTCCTCCTGGTGAGAGCTGTCCAGTCAGTTAAGGGATTGTCATAGCTTGTGGTAGTAGGTAGTTGGTTGATAATGTCTTCTGGGTTGGAGGTTGAATTTGCTGTAGATCTGTGCGATTTTGTTGTGGAAGAAGTTGGAGAGGTTGTTGCAGAGTTCTTGCGAAGGTTTGATGGTGTTGGTAACGGCTGTGGGGTTCAAGTAGTCTTTGTCAATGGCGAAAAGGTCTTGGAGCTGGTTTCTGTCTTTGGTGCCAGAGCTTTATTCCTTGTTTCTCTGACTCGGTGGTGGTAACGTCAGAGCGTGGCATTGTATGTGTTTCTGACTGTGGTGTCACAGCTTGTTTTAAAGTTCCAGCATGGCCGCCACATTTAGAACCAACTTGTTGGCCTTTTTGGAATGGTAAAACAATGATACACTATGGACCATAGCATTCCATAATGGTCTCCTGGTTTAGAAGTGGGCACACAGAATTTGGCACACTGCAGAAGAAATGAGTGAAAAGCTAGTCACCGATTAGCACTGCCTGGAGACCTGTAGGATCCACTTAGGAAACATTAAATTAAAATAGGAGTGTAGGAGAGTAGGATCTGCCTCTTATGTTGCCCCCACTTTTTTTTCTGATGTTTACACTGGTTTCTGGCTATAGTCTGGCTGGGACCCTGCCAATCATGGCCCCAGCCTCTCTGTTCTCTCTAAACGACTTGGAGTGCACTCTAGGTGCACTAGTGATTGGATACTGTGGTACCTTATGAGTCCCTAGTATATGGTACCTTAGGTACCAAGGGCATAGGTACTTCACAGGCCTACCAGGGGCTGAAGCATGTATTATGCCACCCCTGGGAAGCAGACTAAATCTGACACCACAGGCCTGCTACTGCAGCCTGGGTGAGGAAGTGCTAGCACTCCTCACTGAGATATAGGTCCCCTATATCTCTCCTGCACACATTGAGACTTGTCAGTCACCCCTAAGGCAGGCCCTATCAATCCTGAGGGCAGGGTGCTTAGTTTCTATGTGAGGGAGTGCCTCTGCCTGAGCAGGGCCCCTCTGCAGCCCTCAGAGTCCATTCTCTGGGGCTGTTTGTGAATGCAGATCAAACCATATACTCTTAAGTGCATTATATCCTCGCGGTAAATGCTAACTTTGGAATGGCTGCATCAAAACATGTTGTGTTTGGTGTCAAACACTTTGGAATCATACCCCCACACCAGTAACTGGTGTGGGAGTATGATCCACCCTCTAGAGGGATAGACATGTACCTACTGTGGAAACGCGGTAGAATCCTGAAGAGCCCTGGCATCACAAAATGGATGCCACCAGTCACAGACACTGGGCTGCCCTCCTGCTGATGACCGACACTCGCAGTGGAGGAGGCCCAACAATAGGTATCCTGTCCCAAGGGGTGTGACCACCTCCCAGACAGGGTTTAGTGTATTGGGGCTTGGTGGGTGCACTCCTAGAGTGCTTTGAAGTCCTGCACTGGGGGAGCAGAAGGCTCCTCTGTGCATATGCCCGTTCAAACCGGCTCAGGGGCTACCTGCCCCTGCTCTGGCGCGAAACTGGACAAAGGGAAGTGGGTGTAGCCACCCACTCCCCTGACCCTCCCATAGGTGGGGTCATAGAGCTGGTCCCTCCCTTCTTTTTAGTATAAGAGGGGGAACCTGTGCATTGCAACCTAGATACCCCTGGACGACGCTCTAAAGAAGAATCCCGGACCTTCGACGTTCCACTACCTCTGGAAGACTGAAGAAATCTCCCTTGGAGTCAAGGAGTGACTCCCCTGCTTAGCAGGCACCAAAAACTACAATGACAGTCGCAAACTACGCCACTCCCGCCAGAGCCCGAAGTCCCTGCAGCCCAGGAAGAGGATTTCCTGACTTCTTCAAGGCCATCGTGAGTCCCCAGCAAAGCTGAGGAAAGTGGACCCCACGAGCAACGAGGAACCGCAGACCCTGGGTACCGTGCACTATTGTCGAGTGCAACCCCTTCACGACATTCTACGAACTTGTGCTTTGGACCACGTGTGGTCCCAGCCTCTAGCAGAGATCCCTCCCAAAATCAGAGGCCTACACTGTCTCGAGTGACCGTGGGCCCCTGCTGAGTGAATCCTCCCAAGGTGTCTTCGCAATCCCTTGCCAGCTGGCTTGTGGGTCCCCAGAAGACTTTCTAACAAAACCAAAGGGCTCCCCTGGTTGCTCCAGGCCTGCCCTGACCTACCCTTGCTGGGTAAGTCCCACAGACCTTGCTGGTCTGCACCATTGACTTTTTGTTCTCCTCCATGAGTCTTGCTGCTACCAAGGCTTGTGGCTCCAATCGGGTCGCCGACACCGCAGTCAGCTGCAGACTTCGTGGGACACGCTGAATCCAGCTCCTGGCCATCCTCAACGCCTCCTGGACCTCGTGGTTTAAGAGTCAAGACACCCATGAACGACCTGAATCCTGTCGACGACGGTGGGCATTCATCTTCCTTGCCCCGGGTCACTGCTAAGTGACTTTGAACCCTGTCCCCTCTGCTTTCAGGTCTTCCATCTTCCGAATCCAGGCTTGGATTCCACCGGATCACTTCTTCTGTCGTCGCAAGCAGCAAGTCTTCACTGGCTCCCATTGAAAACGACGCCGCGACCCGACACCAAAGGACACCTATGCACCCGGCTCCCCTGGGTGAGGTAACTTCAGCACTACGGTGCTCCTGTGGGTGTTGGCCCTAGAACTACTTACCCTGTAAGTGACTTGCTTGTAGATACTCTAGAAGTGCCCTAAAACTCTTATTTTCCAAGTGCGACTATCGCGCTGACTCGTACAGGGTTCGCGTCTGTGTTAGACACACCGCGTCCATCTCCCTTGCAACTCTATCTGTAACCGCGTCCTTCGACTCGTACTGGGACCGATCGGTGTGTTCGCCTCGAACACGCAAGGGATCTTTAACATTGAAAACTCAATCGCGTCCTTTCGCATAGACTCGTACAGGACTCGCACCGGTGTCTGAACACCGCGTCCGTCCCCTGTGGGTCTCCTACAACTACCTGGGGTGGTTCTTGGGGGTCACTCGATTCTACCTGCTCTAGGCCCAGGTCTAGTCAAGCTAGGGCTGTGATATTTGATTGATTGTGCTAACTTATTTTTGATAACATTTGATTTGTACATATGTTCCTGACTTCTAATCTCATAAAGAGATTAGTAGAGAGTTGTTTAGTAATAAATACATATATATTTGATATATATACCTGTGTGGTGTCTTTTCATTTGGTGATTCAAGAGATTGTGTGGTAAAACAAGCTGCTTTACATTCCTCCAAGACTTAGCCTGAAGGCTGCTCTCCACAGCTACCACTAGGATAGCTTTCTATAAAGGTTGTCTTAAACCTACCTACCATAAGAGTCGACTTGTACTGGTGCAAGGTGTCCACTTTAACTAGTGAACAGCATATACCAGGCCAACTTCTCACATTGAGAAACAAAGAAATGAAAGAAGACCTATAAAAGGAGAAAATTCTAAACTAAAGGTCTGGGCAACCAGCCCTGACACTGAAGCACACCCATTTTCAGGTGGATATACACATGTGATCAGAAAACGCTACAATTCATAGAGCAAGAGAGCCAATATGTGATGCAGACTGAACCATTTACCCATGCAGTTCATTGTCATGGATGGATGCAGAATATAAATAACAGACAGACCAATGGCAGGACAGAGCTGATCCAAATTTCCACTATATATATACATATTACCTACTGGCGGTCACCAGTAGATAGTTATAGTTAGGACTTATTTTCCATAGGAAAAGCATTTTTTGTTTTCCTAATAACTTTGGCGTCGTTTGACGAATCTTTGCGAAATTTTCAAAACTAGTGGGGCGCTCCGGTCAGCTCCTGTCTTGAAAGTTTCGGGGTGATTTGCAAAGCGGGGACCGAGAAAAAACGGGGTCCCAAAACGTGTTTTCCCCATGTTATTTTCCATAGGAAACTTTAGACACGGCTACAGCCCGAACTGCTGAACGGAATTATACCAAATTTGGCAAAAAGGTAGCCCTTGGTTCAGAAAGAGTCCTTTTTGTTAAATGGTGTAAATCCGTTCAGTAGTTCCTGAGAAATTCAAAAAATAGAGGTCGGAAAATCAATTTCCCATAGGAAACTTTAGACACGGCTACAGCCCGAACTGCTGAACGGAATTACACCAAATTTGGCAAAAAGGTAGTGCTTGGTTCAGAAAGCGACCTTTTTTTAAATGGTGTAAATCCGTTCAGTAGTTGCTGAGAAATTCAAAAAATAAAAGTTTCGATATCTAGGGACGCAGTGGATTCGCGAACCCTCCCGACCACGAGCTTCACTGTGATTGGCTGCCAACACTCCAAACCAGGAAGTGTTGGCAGCCATCTTGTGACTCGGTAGAACCGAGTCACAAGAAAACAGTGAAACAATGGTGAAAAACAAGAAAAGGGGGCAGGGTAGAAACACCCTGACCCCCTAGGCCTGCTCAGGGGGTCCCACAAGGACCCCAAAGGCCCAAAAAGCATTTTTTTAAAAACAAATCGGTGGAATTCGCGTTAGGGCCGCGAATCCCGCCGACATTTTTTAAAAAATGAAGCGCGGGCTCCCGTGCTTCATTTAAATGAGGCCCCCGGGTGGGCCAGGTCCCGGGGGCATTGCCCCAAAAATAATAGCGGGGACCGCGGGGGCCCCCGCAGCCCCGGGGACCGCCACCTCCCCGGGGCTTATTACAATGTATGCGGGGGGCACTACGGCCCCCCGCAGCCCCGGGGACCGCCACCTCCCCGGGGCTGTAAAAAAAAAGCATGGGGGGGTCCCAATCCCCCCCACGCTGCCCCGGGGACCGCCACCTCCCCGGGGCTTTGATAATAAACCGCGGGGGCACGCGGCCCCCCGCAGCCCCGGGGACCGCCACCTCCCCGGGGCTCTATTTTTTAGTTATAAAAGATGTGTGGGGGGCTCTGAGCCCCCCCACATGCCCCAGGGACCACCACCTCCCCGGGGCACTCTATATTTAAATTTAGGGGTCCGTTACGGACCCCAGGCCCGGGACCACCACCTCCCTGGGGCTTTTAAAATGAAGAGAGGGGGGCCGCGCGGCCTCCCTCCTGGAGCCCTCGATGGCCCTGGGGACCGCCATCCCCCAGGGCCGGCTCCTGCAGTGTCCCGGGTGCCCACCCTGGGACACTGCTGTTTGCAATGACAGGGGCGGGAGCCGTGCGGCTCCCGCCCTGTCATTGCAACCTCTGCTTTGCTTCATTGAAGCGAGAGCCGGCAAACCTGCTCTCGCTTCAATGAAGCAAGCAGAATGTACTTTCCACAAGGGGAGCTGCATGTCAGCAGCTCCCCTTGTGGAAAAGCAATGCCGGCTCCCGCAGGAGGCGGGGAGCTGGCGGGACCGTGGGGGCATTCGGGCTCCCCCCACGGTCCCCAATGGAGAGGCCAGGCCCCGGGGGATGGGGTCCCCGGGGCTGTAATTGGCCTTGGGAGGGGGGGGCCACGCGGCCCCCCTCCAAACATTAAAAAACAGGTATAAAATTCTGGCCATGCCCGGGGGGATGGGGCCCCGGGGCCGAAATTGGCCTCGGGAGGGGGGCCACGCGGCCCCCTTCCCAATTTAAATTTTTTTTTGTGAAAAAGGCGTCAGGCCCTGGGGGATGGGGTCCCCAGGGCCCCAAAAATGAGAAAAGAAAGGGGGCCACACAGCCCCCTTCTGAAAAAATCAAAAAGAAAAAAAAGCCGGCATCGCGCCGAGGCCCCGCCCCCTCCCTGCAGCACTCTGCAAACGCACCCCCTGGCGCGTTGTAAGTTTGGGAATTAATTCCCCTTGAATACTGGGGGTCCCTGGGGGCCAACTAGCCCACCAGGTACCTCCAGTATGCGCCACAGGGGCTGCGTTGCAGAGAGGTGGTTTGAGGCCACGCCCCTTTTACACCTCTCTGCAACACAGCTCTGTGGCGCTTACTGGAGGTACCTGGTGGGCTAGTTGGCCCCCAGGGACCCTCAGGATTCAAGGGGACTTAATCTTCCAAGTTACAACGCGCCAGGGGCGCGTTTGCACAGTGGTGCAGGGAGGGGGCGGGGCCTGATATGGCAAGTGTGCAAACGCGCCCCCTGGCGAGTTGTAACTTGGGGAATTAAGTCCCCTTCAATCCTGAGGGTCTCTGGGGGCCAACTAGCCCACCAGGTACCTCCAGTAAGCGCCACAGAGCTGCGTTGCAGAGAGGTGTAAAAAGGGGCGTGGCCTCGGACCACCTCTCTGCAACGCAGCCTTGTGGCGCTTACTGGAGGTACCTGGTGGGCTAGTTGGGCCCCAGGGACCCTCAGGACTCAAGGGGAATTAATCCCCCAATTTACAACGCGCCAGGGGGCGCGTTTGCACAGTGGTGCAGGGAGGGGGCGGGGCCTAACAAAACAAGTGTGCAAATGTGCCCCCTGGCGCATTGTAAATTGGGGGATTAAGTCGCGTTCAATCCTGAGGGTCTCTAAGGGCCAACTAGCCCACCAGGTACCTCCAGTAAGTGCCACAGAGCTGCGTTGCAGAGAGGTGGTCCGAGGCCACGCCCCTTTTTACACCACTCTGCAACGCAGCTCTGTGGCGCTTACTGGAGGTACCTGGTGGGCTAGTTGGCCCCCAGGGACCCTCAGGATTCAAGGGGACTTAATAGGGACGTTATAGATAAAAATTAGCATTTAAAAAACCTTTGAAATTCACTGAAAAAACCATAGGTTTCAGGCACGTTATAGTTAGAAATTAGCATTTAAAAAACCTTAGAAATTCACTGAAAAAACCATAGGTTTCAGGGACGTTATAGTTAGTTGGAGATTTCACTCGTACAAAACCAGAGAAATTCCACTGTTATAGTTAGTTCAGCTAACTATAACTCGCGCCCCCGCAATGCACTGCTGATGACGTCACATATTACATCATTCATGACATTGTCAGTGACATCACTGATGACATCACTGATGACATCTCAAATGACATCACTGATGACATCACTGATGACATCATCCACGTGATAATCTGATGCACCTCCTCACACCCTAATATAACCTTTGATACACCCACTCTAAAATACAGACTACCATTTGCGAAACCATAGACACACCAATACCAGTTACTACATACGCACTCACTGATTCCTAGGTCTACACACACATCCACTCATTCACCCATACAGTCACTCATACATGCAGTCTACCATCAATACGGCACTATCATATGCAGTCACATATCTATACAGACACTCACACACCGTCACTCATCCATATAGTTACTCACACACCTAGTCAGTCATGCAAAGAATCAATCACACTTCCATTTACTCACCTATACAGTTATACACACACCACATCACTTATTCAAACAGAAACAAACGCATACTTACTCTCTTATACAATCACTGATACATGTACACACTCATCCATACAGCCACTCTCACAATCACTGACTCTCACGTATAGTCATTTATATACTCCAACTCTCCCATGCATTCAGTAAGACACATGTAATCACTCACTTAAACAGTCAGTCACGCACCTACTAAATCCTCCATCCAGACACTTATACACCCACTCATTCTTCAATACACCTTGGCTATATATATAATACATATTTAAACTTTAAAGAAACACACAGTCACGTGGATGATGTCATCAGTGATGTCATTTGAGATGTCATCAGTGATGTCATCAGTGATGTCACTGACCATGTCATGAATGATGTAATATGTGACGTCATCAGCAGTGCATTGCGGGGGCGCGAGTTATAGTTAGCTGAACTAACTATAACGGTGGAATTTCTCTGGTTTTGTACGAGTGAAATCTCCAACTAACTATAACGTCCCTGAAACCTATGGTTTTTTCAGTGAATTTCTAAGGTTTTTTAAATGCTAATTTCTAACTATAACGTGCCTGAAACCTATGGTTTTTTCAGTGAATATATATATATATATATATATATATATATATATGGAAGCACAGTTGAGACAATCCAGGTCCCAAAACAAAAGACGGCACTCACGGGAATTCTTTCGTGATGATTTATTTCGGTGCAGAAACCCTCTCACCTGCCAACAGACGCGTTTCAGCGTTACAGTCTTCCTCGGTGTATACATATATACACATACATACATATATATATATAAGCTTGTATTTTACGGAAAAAGAAACAGTTTTGTATTATGTCAGGCCCCTTTTTTACTACAAATTTTAAATGAATATTTATCTATGAATTTATTTAAAATTGAAGTCATGAAATGAATTTGTTTTTATGGTATTTTATATTTGATACTATTTATATATTTCATGTACATAAATAATTTATAAACTTTTATGATAAAGTTATATTTGTATTTAACAAAGTATTTTGCAACCTGAATAAGTAATTTTAAACTGTGGAGGTTTTTTCCTGTTTTTACTTGGTGTATTATTGAATGAAATGTATCCTATATAGTATGTTTTTTATGTTTTTTATGTCTATTCGAATTGTCCAATGGCTGAAGGCACAAGTCACTTTAAAAGGGTGGAAAAAAAGCATGAGCGTTGTCATGTGATCAAGGTCCGGCTGGACCGAAACGCGTTATGGCCGATGCTGATTAAATAATTTGAAGCACTCATCTTGTGGTCCGTGCCTGCTTTTTCCAACGAAGGAGTGAAAGGGAAACAAGGCAGTTTTTTGGGGATATTTGGGCTGGCTGAGGCTTCTACCAGCCAAGTGCGGACCCCCACTCGAATCGAGGCGACAACCCAAAACAGAAGCTGCTTCTTCCAGTCTTGCACCGGAAGTAAACTCAATCCGGAAGGATTACGGCTCGTCAGCCCCCCCCTACAGCCGAGGATTGGACTGCCTGATCGTATCGGAGTCGGCGTTCGCCGTGTCGGAGGACCCGTCTGGGCGCGGACTTCCCGAGAAAGGTAGGATCTGCAGAGGCATTGCGGGGAGAGTGGTGTGCAAGCAGCAAGCGAGAGGATTTAAATTGTTTAAGACCCCATACGTACTTTTGCCGTGAATACAAGAGTATCATTAATATACAGATCAGGATGTCGGCAGACACGCTTAAAGACCGGGAGGCGGCGGCCTCAGAAATGTTCAGCAATACTGCTCCTAAGGGTGCCAGCTTTAACCAACAAAATGTAAAAACTAACGCACCGAGCATTACAATGAAAGACAAAATGCGGAGTCTGGAAAAATTGATGCGTGCCGAGCAGGGAAAATGGTGGGAGCATAAGTCCCTGCAAAGGTACCTCGATGTAGGGAGAATCCCTAGAGGCTTAAGAATTCTCACAGCACCGAGTTATGAGCAACCTAATCCGGATATGATGAGAGACTGGGCACAGTGCAACCTTGAATCCTCAAGGAGGTTAGTTGAAATATTGGTCAAATATGCAGAGATCGACAGAGTGGCATTACAAGTTAGGATAGAGGAACTCAATGATGAAATCAATAAAATGGGCAATAGTGATGAAGTAAGCAAACTAAGGGAGGAAATGATTATCAGACTGCGTAAAGAGGAGGACAAAGTCAAAGAACGCAAAGCGTTCAAATTCCATCGAGATCGTGTAGATTACGATACAGGAAGAATTTTCACCTTCTCAAAAAAGTATGATGCGATGAAAACTAACAAATACAAGTCCAAAAGTGAACAAATGCGAAGCGCTCAGGGAAATAAAGATGGGCAACTCCAAACATCAAACTCGGATTTGAGTTCTGCCATGGAGAGTGAGGTGGAGAATGAACCGGCCCAGGCATCTACAAGCGGAGCTGGCCCGAAACTTTCACCAGCAGAGGAGCTTGATTTTTTAGCGGAGGAACGGAGGCAATCTCTGCGTCCAAGAACTCAAAGGAAACAAGTAGGAAGAGGCGAAACTACCGGCGGCGGCAGAGGAGAAAGGCAAGAAGAAAGGCCTGCTCCCAACAAGAAGCGGGGACGAGGCTGGTGGAATCGCAAACAATAATTGATGAGGAAATTGGAAAAACCATCATAAATTTGACCAATATCAACCTGAATAAAGCTGAGCAACAGATTTTAGCGCTTGGCCTATCCTACTGTCCTGAGTCCAATTTTAACTATGCTAACACACGAATGGACATATATAAATTCATACGCAAGCTCAAATTAAAAAAGCACCATACTTTGTTACAACAAGCCAAAACCAATGATAAGACCAATAATGAAGAACAATCTGTACAGGGGCAAGCTGATTCAATGGAGCAAAATCTCCTCGATACCCTGGTGGCCTTACAGAAAGAATCATATGAAACCAGTAGCCAAAGTACAAGCCTGGCTGTAATATCAAGGGAAATAGGGAAGAAAACCCCTTTCAAGAAAAAATCGACTTTTACACCAATTATGATGAGGGATGGAATTGACATTTTTAATGAGAATGTGGAAATAAAGAAATTAAATTCAAAAATACTAAATCAAAAACAAAAAAAGAGCAACAAAAATCTTCAGTACCATCAGTTGATATCTAAACTCCAAAAAAATGAAAACATTATTGTGCGAGGCTCAGACAAAGGAGGTAATGTGGTTTTATGGACAAAAAAAGATTATGTCGAGGAGGCTATGTCTCAATTAAACGACAGGGAATGCTACCGCACAAGCAACTTCCTAGCATTAAAGGGAATATATAATGATTTTTATAGTAAACTGGTAGCCTGGAAAAGTGCGGGACTATTAACTACCGACGAATATAAATTTATCAGGAATGATAATCCCAAGACACCGAACATTTATTTTATTCCAAAAATCCACAAAAGCACTACAAAACCTCCAGGAAGACCGATTATATCGGCCCAAAAAAGCCTCTTGGAAAATGCTTCAATATATGCTGACTATTTTTTACAGGATTTAGTTAAAAATCTTCCGTCCTACATAAGAGACACGAGTGATTTTATTTCCAAATTGAAGGATTTTGGTTGGAAGAAGAATTATTTACTAATGACTTTAGATGTCGTGTCATTATATACATGCATTAACCACAAAGATGGGCTTCGTGCCCTTGAATTCTATTTAAGAACTAATGATACTATCTTGTCCCCACATAGCATGATGCTGATAAATTTGATCAGTTTTTGTCTCTATAATAATGTTTTTTATTTGATAAAACGTATTATCAGCAAATGCGGGGAGTGGCAATGGGGGCCAGCTTTTCTCCCAGCTACGCCTGTTTGTTCATGGGCTGGTGGGAGGAGCTGGTCCTGGAGATATCGCATAAAGGTTATATGGAGAAGAATGTGAAGGCACTTTACCGTTTCATTGATGATTTGTTCATTGTATGGGAAGGAACGGTGGAGGAAGCCAATGACTTTGTAACAGCCATTAACAAAAATAGTGTCAATCTAAAATTCACTTCTACCATTAGTGAAAGTAACATTTGCTTCCTAGATGTGGAACTGTATATAGAGAATAATAACATCGAAACTAAAATTCATAGAAAGGAGACGGCTGGAAATGCGGTGTTGCACGCCAGCAGCTTTCATCCTAGACACCTAATTGAAAGTATCCCCTATGGGGAAATGATAAGATTAAAAAGAGTGTGTAGTAGCCCGGTAGATTTAATTGCTGCTCAACAAAAGAGTAAAAAGATTCTTAGCACGGGGGTACTCTAAAAAGACAATAGAAGCAGCCATAACTAAATCCAACATGAAAGATAGATCTCTGTTATTACAAACAAAAAGAGCGGTGAAAACATTACTCAGTCACAAGAACCCGAAGTTAGGTTAATACTTGCTTACAATGCTCAACACAGACAAATTAAAAACATCATGCAACGCAACTGGCAAATCGTGAAGAGTGACCCAGTAATAGGTGACACACTACCACCATATTTAGGTGTGACTTATAGGAGAGCACCTTCAATGCATAATAGCCTAGTTAGCAGCAGTCCAGAAATACAAGAACAGAGAAAATGGTGGCAGCAAAATGGATTTACGAAATGCAAAAACTGCAAGGCATGTCAATATGGCACTAATATGAAAACATATAAGCTGGCGTTCAGTGATAAAGTTTTTACCATCAATAAACCACTGAATTGCAAAACCGAATATGCCATTTACATTTTAGAGTGCTCTTGCAATCTTAAATATGTGGGTAGTACCAAACTTCCCGCGCACAAACGAATTTTGCAACATATTAGAGCAATTAATAATAATGATCAAACGTATCCAGTTGCAAGGCATTTTAGGGACGTGCATCAAAGCAACCTAAAGGACCTCTCTTATTATTTGATTGACTCCATCCCTATGAATAGAAGAGGTGGAGATAGAGAAGGACAACTTAGAAAGTTAGAAACAAGGTATATACTGAATCTTAATAGCAAAGCCCCGGGAGGTCTCAACACGACCGAAGACCTCCACACATGCCTTTAAACTAACACGATTTATATTTTGCCAGGTTTTTACAACTAACTGTGAAATCGAAATTTACAGTTTAACCGCATCACAGCTCATTTTAAGTTAACTTGAGGAGAAAATTAAATTGTATTGTAATTTGTATTTAAACAAGGAAAACAGTAGGCCGCCTGACCGACCTTAACCACAGGTATAGTGGTTTTTATATTCAACACCTAAAAGAGAATAGTGGAACAGTGTAACAATCAAGGTTTTAAAGTATTGATTTTGGTGAAGGGGATTTTAATATATTATGTAGCACTTGCACTTTAAAAAATTAGGCCAGAGACTGGGAATAGACTAAATCTGGGGAGCCCAAGACAAGATAAAATTACATCCTAAGGGATTCAGGACATTGCTGCACCAAGGAAACTCAGCATTTAAGCTTGTATTTTACGGAAAAAGAAACAGTTTTGTATTATGTCAGGCCCCTTTTTTTACTACAAATTTTAAATGAATATTTATCTATGAATTTATTTAAAATTGAAGTCATGAAATGAATTTGTTTTTATGGTATTTTATATTTGATACTATTTATATATTTCATGTACATAAATAATTTATATACTTTTATGATAAAGTTATATTTGTATTTAACAAAGTATTTTGCAACCTGAATAAGTAATTTTAAACTGTGGAGGTTTTTTCCTGTTTTTACTTGGTGTATTATTGAATGAAATGTATCCTATATAGTATGTTTTTTATGTTTTTTATGTCTATTCGAATTGTCCAATGGCTGAAGGCACAAGTCACTTTAAAAGGGTGGAAAAAAAGCATAAGCGTTGTCATGTGATCAAGGTCCGGCTGGACCGAAACGCGTTATGGCCGATGCTGATTAAATAATTTGAAGCACTCATCTTGTGGTCCGTGCCTGCTTTTTCCAACGAAGGAGTGAAAGGGAAACAAGGCAGTTTTTTTTGGGATATATATATATATATATATATATATATATATTACCTACTGGCGGTCGCCAGTAGGTAGTTATAGTTAGGACCTCGTGTCTATTCAAAAAGCGTTTTTTCTTTTCCCAATAACTTTGGCGCCAGTTGACGAATCTTCGCGAAATTTTCAAAAGTAGTGGCCCGCTCCGGTCAGCTCCTGTCTTGAAAGTTTCGGGGTGATTCGTCAAGCAGGGGCCGAGAAAAAAGGGGGGTCCCAAAACACGTTTTCCCCATGTAATTTTCCATAGGAAACTTTAGACAAAGCTACAGCCCGAACTGCTGAACGGAATTACACCAAATTTGGCAAAAAGGTAGGTCTTGGTTCAGGAAGATCCCTTTTTGTTAAATGGTGTAAATCCGTTCAGTAGTTCCTGAGAAATTAGAAAAAGAAAAAATATCGATATCTGTGGGCGCGGTGGGTTCGCGAACCCTCCCGAGCACGAGCTTCATTCTCATTGGCTGCCAACAATCCAAATCAGGAACTGTTGGCAGCCATTTTGTGACCCGGTTACCGAGTCAGAAGAAATCTGTTAAAAAAAGGATGAAAAACAAGAAAAGGGGGCAGGGTAGGAACACCCTGACCCCCTAGGCCTGCTCTGGGGGTCCCACAAGGACCCCCAAGGCCCCAAAAACATTTAAAAACAAAAAAACAAAAAAAAAGACGTCGCACAGGGTGCGCGACTCCTGGCAAAAAAAAAAAAAAAGGAGTGTGGGGTTATTAAATAAGGGGTGGGGGGCTCGGGGGCTCCCCCAAGCCCCGGGGACCACCACCTCCCCGGGGCACTAACAATTGAAATTCGGGGGTCCGTTACGGACCCCCAAGCCCCGGGGACCACCACCTCCCTGGGGCTTAAGAAATGAAGGAAGGGGGCTGCATGGCCACCCCTCCAGGAGCCCATAGTGGCCCTGGGGACCGCCACCCCCCAGGACCGGCTCCTGCAATGTCCCGGGGTGCCCACCCCCAGGACATTGCTGTTTGCTATGACAGGGCGGGAGCACGGCTTCCACCCTGTCATAGCAAACGCTACTTTGCTTGATTGAAGCGAGAGCAGGAAAACCTGCTCTCGCTTTAATGAAGCAAAGCAGGATTGCTTTTGGGCAAGGGGAGCTGCATGTCAGCAGCTCCCCTTGCTCAAAAGCAATGCCGGCTCCCGCAGGAGGCAGGGAGCTGGTGGGACCGTGGGGGCATTGGGGCTCCCCCACGGTCTCCAACTGTGAGGCCATGCCCCGGGGGATGGGGTCCCCAGGGCCAAAAATGGCCCACGAGGGGGGCCGCGCGGTCCCCCCCTTTTTAAAAAATTAAATAAAAAGATTTGGCATGCCCCAGGGGATGGGGTCCCCGGAGCGAATATAAATTAATGAAAGTGGACGTTTTTTCCCCGCAAAGTTTGGAGTCGCGACCCTAGTGCAGCGCTCAGCGCGGCCCCCTAGTGTGAACGCGAGGGGTGTGCAGCTCCCAGCGCGGCCCCTGGTGTGAATGCGAGGGGTGCGCGGCTCCCAGTTCGGCCCCCTGGTGTGAACACGAGGGGTGCGCGGCTCCCAGCGCGGCCCCCTGGTGTGACCGCAAGGGGTGCACGGCTCCGTCAGTCGTGCTGGGAGCGCGACTCCAAGCAAAAATAACTAATTAAGATTTTTTTTTATATAAACCTAGGTTATATGTTGGGTTATTGAGTGGCTCTAAACAGAGCCCTTGTTTTCATTGGGAGATTGTTGTAGCTACATGTAAGTGCGGATGCAGAGAAACACTCTGTTCCCTTCATCAGTGAAGTGTACTCCATCACTTCTGTAGATGCCATCCATATTGAAACGAAGATTGTTGTTATAGATGGAGCCCATCCTATGGTCTCTTAGGTAAGCAGAAACAGCTTTATTGACATTTTTTCTAGCTTTCTCAATCTGTGGACAGAATTGATTGGACCACTTCCATTTCTGTCTTTGGCATATGTTAGAGTATACAAAGAGAGTTTTGTGGAAAAGCAACATCAATTTTGCAAAGGTGTCCCTCATTAGCATTTCCAGACCTACCCCAGTCAATGTGCCTAGGTCATTGCCACCACAGTGCACAATCATGAGGTCAGGGGGTTGGAGGTGCAAAAAGGTTGTAACCAAAGGCATTAATTGATGCCACTTTAATCCTCTCTGCCCAATCCATTTAATGTCTACATTTTGCAAAGCTAGGTCTTTGTCAATACCTCTGCATTCAGCATACCTTTTGCACCAGAAAACATAGCTGTGCCCAATAATCCACACAGAAAGCATCTTGAAGGGATGTCTGAAAGTAATCAAAAGATGTCTGTAGCTGAGGTAGTCAGTTGGTAGAATGAGAGGTATCTAAAATGGTGGACAAGATCCTGTTTTAAAAAAAGTAGAGAATTGATTGGCTGTTTATGAACATTGTACACTGTAAAATAGTGTGCATGGTACTTTCTTTAAAAAGCATGTTTGTTATTGGTCAGTAAAAAATGTTTGAAAGGTACAGTAGAAAGGATAAGGTGATGTTTTGCAAAGCCAACCACACCTGCTGTTTCCATTTGCAACATTGTGTGGTGAACTTGAAAATATGGTGAACTTGTGACTTGTCAGTTAAGTTGAATGGTCCATGACCTGTTACTATGGAAACTGGCATTAAGCAGAAGGGGTGAAGAAGTCAGTTGATAAGGGTTATTATCTGTAACCAATGGAAATGTGTTTTACAATTTGAAAAACTCTGGGAAGCAATGTCATTTGTTGCTTATGTGTATTTGTATGGAGAAAGAGAGGGAAACCTTGCCATTACTGGTTTTACCTTGCTCAGTCTGGTGCATTATATTGATGGTGTGTAAAAGAAAATCCTGTCAGAGTTTGTGAGATTTTTCATTCAACACATTTATTTGCAAGGTGAGTTATAAATTTGTGAGGTTTATTTAAAACAAAATTGACATTATTTTAAAACTGTGTTGTTTGATATATATTATTAAATGTAGAGATGTATATTGGAGTTTGTTTCATTGTACTTAAATGTTGTTTAAAAAGAGTCTGTACAGTAATATGTGTATTTTTTAAGATGATTACTGATGTTATTAATTAGGCTTGTTTTTTAAGTCTATACAAAGGTATAGTTGAATGATGCCGCATATTTTTAGATAGTTGGTTGAAGATGCAGCACAAATGTGTAGTTTGAAAGATGTTCATATAAGGTGTAATTTATTAGGCTTCATTTTATGTTGTCTCTACAAAGGTATAGTTGAATGATACTGCATAATTATAGATAGTTTGGTAGAGATGCAGCACAACTGTGCTGTTTGAAAGATGTTCATATAAGGTGTTAATAATTAGGTTTCTTTTATTTGTCTGTACAAAGGTAAAGTTAAATGATGCCACATATTTTAAGATAGAATGGTGAAATAAGGTGCTGTTAATTAGGCTTCTTTTTGTAGTCTGAAAAAGGTATAGTTGAATGATGCCACATAATTTTAGATACAAAGGTGAAGATGTAGCTCAAAAGTAAACCACCACATATTACCCTTGCAGGCATGTTGTACTTAACTACTTAACTAGATAATATGTAATGACTCATCTATGTGTTCAGATTGTATTTATACAGTTGTATGTATGGTTAGTGAACTATTGAGAGGTGCCTGACCGATTACAGGAGTGCAAAAGTAGTGACTAGGTGATTTTAAAACAAAATGAGTAATGATTGACTGATTCCATATTCTGTAATCACTCTGTTTGTATCCAACCACTCATGAAATCACTCTGCCACTACTCAAACATTTATGAAATTACCCAGGCACTACCCATGCACTCTCCCAATCTTCCAGTCATTACCCATGTACTCATGCAATGACCCAGGCACTAACACATGCACTACTACAATCCCCTGAGCACTACCCATGCAGCCTCAAACCACTTACACACTACTTATTCACTCCTTCAGTTACCCAGGTAGTACCCATGCACTCCTCCAGTCACCCTGTCACTACCCATGCACTAATCCAATCACTCCGCCAATAACCAAGCACTTATAAATTCACCATGCACTCTCCTTGCAGCACTCTAATCATCCAGTCACTACCCATGTACTCATGCAATGACCCAGGCACTAACTCATGCACTGCTACAATCCCCTGAGCACTACCCATGCAGTCCAGCAATGTCCCTGTCACTCCCTGTGCACTCTTCCAATCACCCATCCAGCACCATGTACTTATCCAATCACTCCGCCAATACCCAAGCACTTATAAATTCACCATGCACTCTCCTTGCAGCACTCTAATCATCCAGTCACTATCCATGTACTCATGCAATCACCCAGGCACTAACTCATGCACTGCTACAATGCCCTGAGCACTACCCATGCAGTCCAGAAATCTCCCTGTCACTCCCTGTGCATCCTTCCAATCACCCATCCAGCACCATGTACTTATCCAATCACTCCGCCAAAACACAAGCACTTATAAATTCACCATGCACTCTCCTTGCAGCACTCTAATCATCCAGTCACTACCCATGTACTCATGCAATGACCTAGGCACTAACACATGCACTGCTACAATCCCCTGTGCACTTTCCATGCAGACCTCTAACCACCTACACACTACTGATTCACTCCTCCAATTACCCAGGTAGTACTATGCAGTCCAGCAATCCCTCTCTCACTCCCTGTGCACTCTTCCAATCACACATCCAGCACCATGTACTTATCCAGTCACTCTGCCAAAACCCAAGCACTTATAAATTCACCATGCACTCTCCTTGCAGCACTCTAATCATCCAGTCACTACCCATGTACTCATGCAATGACGCAGGCACTAACTTATGCAGTGCTACAATCCCCTGAGCACTACCCATGCAGTCCAGCCATTTCCTTGTCACTACCCATGCACTCCTCCAATCACCCAGCCAGCACCATTTCCTTATCCAATCACTCCACCAAAACCCAAGCACTTATAAATTCACCATGCACTCTCCTTGCAGCACTCTAATCATCCAGTCACTACCCATGTACTCATGCAATAACCCAGGCACTAACACATGCACTGCTACAATCCCCTGTGCACTACACATGCAGACCTCTATCCACCTACACACTGCTGATTTACTCCTCCAATTACCCAGGTAGTACCTCTGCAGTCCAGCAATCACTCTGTCACTCCCTGTGCACTCTTCCAATCACCCATCCAGCACCATGTACTTATCCAATCACTCCGCCAAAACCCAAGCACTTATAAATTCACCATACACTCTCCTTGCAGCACTCTAATCATCCAGTCACTACCCATGTGCTCATGCAATGACCCAGGCACTAACTCATGCACTGCTACAATCCTCTGTGCACTTTCCATGCAGACCTCTAACCACCGACACACTACTGATTCACTCCTCCAATTACCCAGGTAGTACCCATGCACTCCAGCAATCCCCCTGTCACTACCCATGCACTCCTCCAATCACCCAGTCAGCACCATGTACTTATCCAATCACTCCGCCAAAACCCAAGCATTTATAAATTCACTATGCACTCTCCTTGCAGCACTTTAATCATCCTGTCACTACCCATGTACTCATGCAATGACCCAGGCACTAACACATACACTGCTACAATCCCCTGAGCACCACCCATGCAGTCCAGCCATCTCCCTATCACTACCCATGCACTCCTCCAATCACCCAGCCAGCACCATGTACTTATCCAATCACTCTGCCAAAATCCAAGCACTTATAAATTCACCATGCACTCTCCTTGCAGCACTCTAATCATCCAGTCACTACCCATGTACTCATGCAATGACCCAGGCACTAACTCATGCACTGCTACAATCCCCTGTGCACTTTCCATGTAGACCTCTAACCACCTACACACTACTGATTCACTCCTCCAATTACCCAGGTAGTACCTATTCAGTCCAGCAATCCCTCTCTCACTCCCTGTGCACTCTTCCAATCACCCATCCAGCACTATGTACTTATCCAATCACTCCGCCAAAACCCAAGCACTTATAAATTCACCATGCACACTCCTTGCAGTACTCTAGTCATCCAGTGAGTACCCATGTACTCATACAATAACCCAGGCACTAACACATGCACTGCTACAATTCCCTGTGCACTTTCCATGCAGACCTCTAACCACCTACACACTACTGATTCACTCCTCCAATTACCCAGGTAGTAGCTATGCAGTCCAGCAATCCCCCTGTCACTCCCTGTGCACTCTTCCAATCACCCATCCAGTACCATGTACTTATCCAATCACTCCGCCAAAACCCAAGCACTTATAAATTCACCATGCACTCTCCTTGCAGCACTCTAATCATCCAGTCACTACCCATGTACTCATGCAATGACCCAGGCACTAACACATGCACTGATACAATCTCCTGTGCACTTTCCATGCAGTCCAGCAATCTCCCTGTCACTACCTATGCACTCCTCCAATCACCCAGCCAGCACCATGTACTTATCCAATCACTCCGCCAAAACCCAAGCACTTATAAATTCACCATGCACTCTCCTAGCAGCACTCTAATCATCCAATCACTACCCATGTACTCATGCAATGACCCAGGCACTAACACATGCACTGCTACAATCCCCTAAGCACTACCCATGCAGTCCAGCCATCTCCCTATCACTACCCATGCACTCCTCCACTCACCCAGCCAGCACCATGTACTTATCCAATCACTCTGCCAAAACCCAAGCACTTATAAATTCACCATGCACTCTCCTTGCAGTACTCTAATCATCCAGTCACTACCCATGTACTCATGCAATAACCCAGGCACTAACACATGCAGTGGTACAAACTCCTGTGCACTAACCATGCAGACCTAACCACCTACATACTACTGATTCACTCCTCCAATTACCCAGGGAGTACCCATGCACTCCAGCAATCCCCCTGTCACTACCCATGCACTCCTCCAATCACCCAGTCATCACCATGTACTTATCCAATCACTCCGCCAAAACCCAAGCACTTATAAAATCACCATGCACTCTCCTTGCAGCACTCTAATCATCCAGTCACTACCCGTGTACTCATGCAATGACCCAGGCACTAACTCATGCACTGCTACAATCCCCTGAGCACTACCCATGCTGTCCAGCCATCTCCGTCACTGCCTATGCACGTCTCCAATCACCCAGCTAGTACCATGTACTTATCCAATCACTCCGCTAAAACCCAAGCACTTATAAAATCATCATGCACTCTCCTTGCAGCACTCTAATCATCCAGTCACTACCCATGTACTCATGCAATGACCCAGGCGCTAACACATGCAGTGGTACAATCACCTGTGCACTGCCCATGCAGTCCTCTAATCACCCAGCCAGCACCATGTACTTATCCAATCACTCCGCCAAAACACAAGCACTTATAAATTCACCATGCACTCTCCTTGCAGTATTCTAATCATCCAGTCACTACCTATGTTCTCATGCAATGACCCAGGCACTAACTCATGCACTGCTACAATCCCCTGAGCACTACCCAGGCAGTCCAGCCATCGCCCTGTCACTACCCATGCACTCCTCCAATCACCCAGCCAGTACCATGTACTTATCCAATCACTCCGCCAAACCCCAAGCACTTATAAATTCACCATGCACTCTCCTTGCAGTACTCTAATCATCCAGTCACTACCCATGTACTCATGCAATAACCCAGGCACTAACACATGCAGTGGTATAATCACCTGTGCACTGCCCATGCAATCCTCTAATCACCCAGCCAGCACCATGTACTTATCCAATCACTCCGCCAAAACCCAAGCACTTATAAATTCACCATGCACTCTCTTTGCAGTACTCTAATCATCCAGTCACTACCCATGTACTCATGCAATGACCCAGGCACTAACTCATGCCCTGCTCCAATCCCCTGAGCACTATCCATGCAAACCTCAAACCACCTACACACTACTGATTCACTCCTCCAATTACCCAGGTAGTACCCATGCAGTCCAGCAATCCCTCTGTCACTACCCATGCACTCCTCCAATCACCCAGCCAGTGCCATGTACTAATTCAATCACTCTGCCAATACTCAAGCAGTTACAAAATCACCATGCAGTATCCTGGCACTACTGTAATCATTCTGTCAGTACCCATGTACTCATGCAATGACCCAGGCACCATCTATGCACTCATGGAATCACCCAGGAACTACTTATACACTACTCCAATCACCCATGGACTACTCATGCACTCCTCCAATTAACCAGGCACTACACATGTACTGTTCCAATCACCCAGGCACTACCTATGCACTCTTTCAATCAATCAATCAAGCTCTACGCATGTACTCATGCAATCATCCAGGCATTACCATGCACTTATTTCTCTTTTTTTAACAGATAAGGTAGTTCTGAAAAGAACTCTTTTTTTTCTTCTTTTTTTGCTTTTATAATTTTTTTGTGGTTTTTAAACCATTTTGTATATTTTTGGGGTGTTTTTTTGAAAAACGGGAAAAACAACAGAACTAACTTTTAACTTTTGCAATTAAACAGTCATTGCAACCATAAAAAAAAAGTTTAACAGTGGTGATTTCTTGCTGCAGAAACCACAGCATCTACAGATTGCTCCCCACAACAAACCACAGCCTTGCATTTGATGCAGTGTTGCTGAAGATTAGCAAATTCAGGACGAATGTCTGGACCTCGAGATGAGGAGCTTGAGGCTCCTGAAGTGCTTGGACCAGCTCCCTGGTCATCCTGCTGCATCCCTTCTTGGGCACCTCGGAGTTGTTCACGCGCCAGAGGTCGAGGGTGAATTGTCTGAAGATGCTTCATCATGCTAGATGTTCCGCATGAGTACTTTTTGTCACTTCCCCTCGACAGTACTCTTGAGCAAAGAGTGCAGCTGACCTTGCGGGCATTCACCTTTTTTTCACCATCTGGAATGGTGAAAAACTTCCACGCGATGGATTCCTTCTTCTTTCTTAAAGGTTGGTCCAAGTCCTCTTCTTCAGATGGAACATCCACAGTAGGAGTAGAAGAAGCCATTTCTGTTGAAGTAGGAAAACACCCAAAAAATATAGAAAGCAGCTCAAAAAACACAGCAGGTGTGTCTCCTGGGATGGTGTAGCAAGAATGAGAAAAATGGGTGGGGTCCTTCAACTTCTACAATGAAAAACCTTGTGAACCAATGAAATGCTTTCTTTTAAATTCACATGGGAATCGCGCACCCGGCGCGCAACCAGCGTGCACCCGAAGCAACGTCGCAAAAGTATTTTTAAGAGTAATATAGCTTTATTGCAATTAGAAATATATGAATTTTATAATTAGTTTACATAATCTCTTGGTCTAATATACATATTGAACTACTATACATATAGTTTTTAAACATAAAACTTTTTTACGGGAGTCGCGCACCCAGCACGACCCCACATGTACATAACGTTACGCGGGGTGGGGCACCGCGCACCCGTCGCATACCAAACGCGCACACGACGCGATCCCGTACGTATATGACGTTACGCAGGGCCAGGCACCGCGCACACGTCGCATACCAAACGCGCACACGACGCGATCCTATACGTATATGACATTGCGCGGCGGCAGACACCGCGCACCCGTCGCTAACCCAACGTGCATCGTTCACGACTTTGGCAATATGGCGGCTTGAATCCGCGCACCCACCGAGATAGGTACACGATGGGTACGCGACTCCACTTTTTAAAAAAAAATAAAAAATTTATTAAAATATATTTATATTTTAGAAAACCCAAAACATTACATAATTTTAATAACAAAAAAACTTAGAAAAAGTATTTTTAGGATATTAAATTTAGAAAATATGACAAAAAAAAACTTTGAAAATTACTGGAAAAACCATAGGTTTAATGAACATTATAGTTAGAAATTAGCATTTAAAAAAACCTTCGAAATTCACTGAAAAAACCAAAGGTTTCAGGGACATTATAGTTAGAAATTAGCATTTAAAAAACCTTAGAAATTCACTGAAAAAACCATAGGTTTCAGGGACGTTATAGTTAGTTGGACATTTCACACGTACAAAACCAGAGAAATTCAGCCGTTATAGTTAGTAGAGCTAACTATAACTCGCGCCCCCGCAATGCACTGCTGATGACGTCACATATTACATCATTCATGACATGGTCAGTGACATCACTGATTACGTCACTGATGAAAAAAAAAAAATAAGGTGGCAATGGCCCGGGGGATGGGGTCCCCGGGTCAAAATTGGCCACGGGAGGGGGGCCCACGCGGACCCCTTCCCGGTCCTTTTTAAAAAAATAAATAAAAGGGGGTCAGGTCCTGGGGGATGGGGTCCCCAAGGCTCAAAAAAATTACAAAAAAGGGGGGCCACACAGCCCCCTTTTAAAAAAAAATCAACAAAAAAAAAATCCGGCATCGCGCCGGAGGCCACGCCCCCTCCTTGTCAGCACTCTGCAAACGCGCCCCCTGGCGCGTTTGCAGATGGGGAACGAATTCCCCTTGAATACTGGGGGTCCCTGGGGGCCAACTAGCCCACCAGGAACCTCCAGTATGCGCCACGGGGCTGCGTTGCAGAGAGGGGTACAGAGGCCACGCCCCTGTTTACACCTCTCTGCAACGCAACTCTGTGGCGCTTTTTGGAGGTACATGGTGGGCTAGTTGGACTCCAGGGACCCTCAGGATTCAAGGGGACTTAATCCCCCAACTTAAAACGCGCCACGGGGCGCGTTTGCACAGTGGTGAAGGGAGGGGGCGGGGCTTCAGGTGACATGTGTGCAAACAGGCCCCATGGCGCGTTTTAAGATGTGGAATTAAATCCCCTTCAATCATGAGGGTCCCTGGGGGGCAACTAGCCCACCAGGTACGTCCAGAAAGCGCCACAGAGCTGCGTTGCAGAGAGGTGCAAAAGGGGCGTGGCCTCTGAACACCTCTCTGCAACGCAGCTCCTGGCGCATACTGGAGGTACAGGGTGGGCTAGTTGGACCCCAGGGACCCTCATGATTCAAGGGGACTTAATCCCCCAACTTAAAACGCGCCACGGGGCGCGTTTGCACAGATTTCACCTCAGGCCCCGCCCCTCCCTTCACCATTGTGCAAATATTCCTCTAAAATCAGCCGAACTACGAATTCCGATTTACTCACCTGTTATCAGGAGAGACCTCAGTGCTGCATCTTTGAGCCCAGTACTGATCCTGGAAAGTCATTTTAACCGTACTTACCAGTAACTTGAATTTCCTTCCATAGGCTAACATTGACTGGTTTCACTTGGAAATTCTTCTAAGTGTGGAGTTTTGGAACTTTATAATATTCCTCTAAAATCAGCCGAAATACGAATTCCGATTTACTCACCTGTTATCAGGAGAGACCTCAGTGCTGCATCTTTCAGCCCAGTACTGATCCAGAAAAGTAATTTTAACCGTACTTACCAGTAACTTGAATTTCCTTCCATAGGATATCATTGCCTGCTTTTTGCTGAAAAAGTTCTAAGTGTCGATTTTTGTAACATACAAATATTCCTCTAAAATCAGCCGAACTACGAATTCCGATTTACTCACCTGTTATCAGGAGAGACCTCAGTGCTGCATCTTTGAGCCCAATACTGATCCTGAAAAGTAATTTTAACCGTACTTACCAGTAACTTGAATTTCCTTCCATAGGCTAACATTGACTGGTTTCACTTGGAAATTCTTCTAAGTGTGGAGTTTTGGAACTTTATAATATTCCTCTAAAATCAGCCGAACTACGAATTCTGATTTACTCACCTGTTATCAGGAGAGAACCCAGTGCTGCATATTTTAGCCCAGCACTGACCTTGAAAAGTAATTCTAACCGTAGTTACCAGTAACTTGAATTTCCTTCCATAGGATATCATTGCCTGCTTTTTGCTGAAAAAGTTTCTAAGTGTCTATTTTTGAAACATACAAATATTCCTCTAAAATCAGCAGAACTACGAATTCCGATTTACTCACCTGTTATCAGGAGAGACCTCAGTGCTGCATCTTTGAGCCCAGTACTGATCCTGAAAAGTAATTTTAACCGTACTTACCAGTAACTTGAATTTCCTTCCATAGGCTAACATTGACTGGTTTCACTTGGAAATTCTTCTAAGTGTGGAGTTTTGGAACTTTATAATATTCCTCTAAAATCAGCCGAACTACGAATTACGATTTACTCACCTGTTATCAGGAGAGAACCCAGTGCTGCATCTTTTAGCCCAGCACTGACCCTGAAAAGAAATTCTAACCGTATTTACCAGTAACTTGTATTTCCTTGCATAGGAATCCATTGTCTGGTTTTCAGCAGAAAAGTTTCAAAGTGTCGATTTTCACAAACTACAAATATTCCTTAAAAATCGCCTGTATGACTTAAACGCATTCTTTCAACTGTTTACAGGAGATGCACCAGTGCTGGATCCAAGATCCACCACTGAGTAAGAAAAAGTAACGATAACACTACTTACCTGCTAAGTGAATTTTCTCCCATAGGATAGCATTGGTGATTCTATGTGAAAAAGTTTCTAAGTGTCAACTTTTAAAATACAATAATATTCCTTAAAAATCACTACTGTAACCAAAACGCTTTTACTCAACTGTTTACAGGAGATGTCCCAGGACTGAATCTAGGATCCAGTCCCGTGGTTAGAAAAGTAATCCATAAAGTAACTAATTGCATTTAACTTGAAATTCACATTGAGCTCAATGTTGCATTGTGTTTGAAATTGTGTTGCCCATTGCAACAACTGTAACTACTGTACTTAAAAGTCTATTGCCTATTTGCAAAGTATTTAAACTAAAGTAATTCATTCTGAGAAAGTATATTTTGTAATGTAATGTATAATGTAATTACAATGTATTTTAAAAAATAAAATATCTAAAAATAAATAGTTTAAAAAAATGTAGTAAATCAGTATAAAAAAAAATATAACAATTAATACATTTAAAAATTGTCATTTACAAAACCTTTGAAATTCACTGAAAAAAACCATAGGTTTCAGACATGTTATAGTTAGAAATTAGCATTTAAAAAACCTTACAAATTCACTGAAAAAACCATAGGTTTTAGGGACAGTTATAGTTAGTTGGACATTGCACTCGTACAAAACCTGTGAAATTCCCCGTTATAGTTAGTTCAGGTAACTATAACTCGCGCCCATGCAATGTACTGCTGATGACGTCACATATTACATCACTCATGACATGGTCAGTGACATCACTGATGACATCACTGATGACATCTCAAATGACATCACTGATGACATCATCCATGTGATAATTTGATGCATCTTCTCACACCCTAATATAACTTTTGATACACCCACTGTAAATTACAGACTGCCATTGTCAAAACCATAGACACTCCAACACCAATTACTATATACACACTCACTGATTCTTAGGTCTACACACACACATCTACTCACTCACCCGTACAGTCACTCATACTTATAGTCACTCAGTACAGGACTATTATATGCACTCATACACCTATATAAACACTCACACACCGCCACTCATCCATAGAGGTACTCACACACCTAGTCAGTCATGCAAAAAATGAAGCACACACCCATTTACTCACCTATACAGTTATACACACACCAGCTCACTTACTCATACAAATACTAGCACATTCTTACGCTCTTATACAATCTCTGATACAAGCACGCACTCATCCATACAGTCACTCTCACAATCACACACTCTCGCTTATAGCTATTTATATACTCCAACACACATATATACTGCCTTTCACATATGTAGTTACTCACACATGTACCACTGGGACATACATTCACTCATTAACACACTCTTACACACACTTACCCACCCATACAGTCTATCACAGATGCACTCTTGAAACCATCCACCCAGTGAATCACCCACTCACACATCTATGCACAGTGTCGCACACACTCCACCCACACAAACACTCAGGCACCCATACAGACACTCAGACAACCAATCAATAACTCATATAGACACTCATGTAGCTATTCACAAACCCATGCAGCCACTTACAAGGCAACAGACAGACGGATACAGACATTCACCCAGTTTAGTCACTAACCCATGCATTCAGTAAGATACGTTTAATCACTCACTTATAGAGTTAGTCACGCACCTACTAAATCATCCATTCAGACACTTATACACCCACTCATTCTTCAATACGCCTTTCCCTATATATATTAAACATATTTAAACTTTACAGAAACACACAGTCACTGGATGATGTCATCAGTGATGTCATTTGAGATGTCATCAGTGATGTCATCAGTGATGTCACTGACCTTGTCATGAGTGATGTAATATGTGACGTCATCAGCAGTGCATTGCGGGGCACGAGTTATAGTTACCTGAACTAACTATAACGGGGGAATTTCACGGGTTTTGTACGAGTGCAATGTCCAACTAACTATAACTGTCCCTAAAACCTATGGTTTTTTCAGTGAATATATATATATATATATATATACATATATATATGTATATATATATATATATATGTTTGAATTATTGAATGATTTACGTACAAGTTTCTGGCAGGTAGCTCAGAAGAGATTCTAGCAAGAACTATTACAGTGCAAATCTGCTGCTTTTAGTGTTCGCCATAGGCAATAACCAACACCAAAATCATTCTCTACAAAGGTAATCAGTGACATTTCATGTGAGTACTACCTGTAGGCTTTAATTCAGAGAAATACATATCCACTGTTAAATGCCTATTGATTTTAACATATGCTTTTCACAGTCAATATGTCAGGCCTAATGAGTTTACCATAGTTTTTCATAATAAATAGATTAGACATATGGCAACATAATTCTATTTTCCTAGTGACCCGATAAGGCCTGTAGCTAATAACAATTGCTTATTACAATAACCAACTGAAACCTCCAATGCTGAAAGTAAACTTTTCCACTAGAGAATGATCAGGCATACAGAAAATTACATGTTATACAAAAATGCAATTGGCAAAGTAAAATATTATCTGTCCAAAGAGGGCCTAACAAGGATTCTGACAGTACAAATCTTTTATACCCTTGGTTTGTCCAGACAGGTAACTAGTACCAAACCCCTTGCCTACCATGGTAATCTGTGAGATTTCATGTATAAAAATACCTATCTGTAGGCTTTGTGATAACTTTTCATTAAAAACAAACAGGGCTATAACCTTTATCATTGGTTTGCCAACAATATAACCAACTCAGACCTACTGTGTTTGTTTATAAGCCTTCCCACAAGGCAACCACAAGGTACACTGTAATAAAATTACAAATATTTGCAAAATATGGTTGATACACAGGTATAAAATCCCTACTAATAGAGCCTACTACAGATTACCATAGTGTAAATCATCTATCCTTGTGGTTTGTTCAGGTGGATTATCAACACCAACACTCTTGTTTACTACAGTATACTGAAAGATTGCATGTAAAAACGTCTACAAGCTTTAGCAAAGTGTAATACCAATGCAACCATTGCCTTTAACAAATACTTTTCACAATAAATACTTAAGACCCACTTGCTTTCTTGTAACTTTGCATTACCAACAAATCACATCTAAGGCCTCTGAAATAAATTTTCCTGGTGAACCGATAAGGCCTCCAGCTTTTACCAATGATTTGACACTACTGGCCTACTGAGGTGCGCATAAGCTGGCAACCAACAGTTATGCATTTATAAAATTCCAAATATGTTCAAAATGACAGTTGGCAAAACAAAATACTACCCTTCTCAGCAGGGCCTAACAAGAATCATTACAGTGAAATTCTACTCAGGGTTTGTAAGACTGGGATACCAACTCAAAAACTCTTGCCTACTATGGGGATCTGTGAGATTACATGTAAGTAAACAGCTTTCTACAGCCTGTAACATGATATGATAGGAATCCACTGTAAGAGGCCTACTGGTTTTACCATATGATTTTATAATATACAGGCCAGACCTATGGCATTGGACATAACATTTCTCTGCGCACAAATCAAGCCTATAGCTGTTACCATTGGCTTGCCACCATAACCAGCTCAGACCTACTGTACTGTAGTGGAAGCTTTTCAGAGACAACCTCAGGCATACAGACATAAAACTGCAGATGTATGCAAAATTAAAGTTGGCAAATCAAAATACTATTTCCTAAAAGGGCTTACCAAGGATTCTCACAGTGCAGATCTTCTATATTAATGGTTTGCCAGAGGGCGTAACCAACACCAAAACACTTGCCTACAAAGGTGATATATGAGATTCTGTGTAACAAAAACCCATTGTTGTATTCCTCTTAGGGTGTCCATACACGGGCTTTCCTGTATCATGTCCTTATATAGGCACAATTCGCCCTGCCCTTATATAGGCATAAAATCCCAGTCCTTATTTAGGCATTAAACCGTGCATTCCAAATACAGGCATGGTCTCCGACATCCGTCCACCCTAACGTCACAACGAGTTCTTGAAGAACAGACCTTAGGCTTCGGGAGTTTCCCTAGCACAGGACTATTGATTTCTTCAAGGACTCATTTATTATGCATGAACCATTATACCTTAGGGGTTCATTCATGACGTCTTCCGCTGTCCGATTCACGTCAATGCTAACATTGTGAGGTACCTCTCAGGTATAAATATAACTTCCCTAGCCCTTGAAAACTAGAGGAGACCTCGACTTCAGAGGAGCCCGTTTCCCGGCCTGACGCACTGAGAAGACGCTGTCATCCCTGCACGCAGAGAGTCCAGCTTCCAGTGATCTGACTTCCCTTGCGGGATGTTGGAGTTCGAATCTGGAAAGAGATTCCCACCTCTCTCATTCTTAAGGTATGGAGCTGACAAGAACCTAGAGGGACTCTTGGCATACTAGGCATACTAGGCTTAACATACTCTTAGTATACCATAGTAAGGAATACTTCACCTACTTCATACCTCTCCCTACACCTAGGTTAGGTTAGGTACATTGGGGTAGAACTAGCTTAGAAACGCATCGTATGAGTACTCGCATTTTTAGCTCATGTTATTTATGTATGTGAATATACGCTAAAAGATAATGCTAACGCAGTATTATTTATTTCTACTGCTTACGCTGTACATTATTTATCTTGCATACTGTCTTGTGATCATAACAGCACATATCTCTTACACGAGAAACAAGACTGTTCAATAAAACCTTTTATTGAAACGCCCGTCTATTCTTTCTGTGTAACTTTGAGGAAAACTAAGTATGCACGATTGAGCTGAGTGAAATAGTTATCTATTGTTTCCACGACTCTGGGACACGTTCTGATTCTAAAGGGAAACAAAGTTGTCATGTTTTGCGGCTGCCAGAAACTACTCCCTTCTTGTTGTCAAGGAGTTTCTAGTGGCCTCTGAGCTAGCTGGCACAAGTAATTAAGTTTAATATACTCGATAAGGACATACCGACCTTAGTCCTATGTCAAGCCTATAGGGTATATTATTCCAATGCGCAGAGCCTATTAGGGAAATAGGAGCTACACTACACCATCTGTAGGCTTTAATTCAGAGTAATAACAATCTACCCTTAAATGCATATTGACTTTATTATATACTTTTCAATATCAATATGCCAGGCCTACTGCCTTTATTGTAACTTTTCATGATAAACAGTCAGGCATATAGCCGTTATCATTACCTTGTCACCTTAACCAATTTAGGTCCTTTGCACAAGACAACCATCCAGCATAGAAGTACTGGTACAAATGTATACAAAATTACAGGGGGAAAAGCAGAATACTATCTTTCGTAAAAGAGCCTAACAAAGATTATTGTAATGCATATCTTCTATCCCCACAGATTGCTGGGTGGATCGCCAACACCAAAATCCTTGCCTATTACGTAAATTTGTGAAATTCCATGTAACAAGATACCTACCTACAAGCTTTAGCACAGAATATTAACAATCCACCCTTAAAAATCTATTGGCTTTAACGCATGCTTTTCACAATAAGTAGGTCAGGCCTACTGGCTTTGACATAACATTTGATAATAACTAGATCAAGCCTATGAAATTTGGCAAGACTCTTCCCAATTAACCTTTTGTCCATTAAGATTGGCTTTACACTTTATCCAACACTGGCCTATTCAAGTGCAGATAAACTGGCAATCATGTACACAGTTCTAAAACTAAAAATATATAGAAAAATACACCTTGCAAAACAATATACAACCCTTCTCAACAGGGCCTAACAAAAATCATCACAGTGAAATCCCACAAGGTTTGCCAGAGTGGGTGGCCAATGCCAAAACCATTGCCTACTATCTATGAGATTACATGTAACAAAATACCTGGCTATAGTATGCAACACAATGTGATAATAACCAAACTTAAAGGCTTACTGGCTTTACCATATGCTTTCACAATTAATAAGCCCGACAAACTGCTTTGTTTATAATGGTTCATGATAAACAGACTTGTCCATCCTCGTCGCCAAATCTGTAATGATGACTTCCACACATTGAAGGATTAAGTAGAAGTTTATTAGAAAGCTTCCAACACATGAATAAACAGGTCAGATAGGAGAACCGGGAGAAGCGTCCGGTCTATGGAGTCATCAGCTGTCGTCTGTCAACATTCCAGAACGTACAGCTGATGACAGGAGGGAAGGCGGGTGCGGGGAGGGAGAGGGGACAAAGTAGTGAAGAACATAACACAGACCTGTAGTATCGGACATATTGTTTTCCAGTGCGCTTGTCACCATAAACAACTAAGAAATACAGTTTTGTGTGTATGTTTTTCCACAAGGAAACCATCAAACACACAGTCATAAAATTAGACCAGTATACAACATTACAGTTGGCTAAGCAAAACACGAAATCTCCTAAAAATGGTCTAATAAGAGCTCTCACAGAGCAAACCTATAGCCAGTTTGTCACACTGGGTGACCGACACCAAAACCATTGCCTAGAACGGTAATCTGTGAGATTCCTTGTACCAAGATACATATCTGTATGCTCTGATATAGAGTTATAACAATCCACACTTAAATCAACTTTAACATATGCTTTTCAGAATAAATGTGTCAGGCCTAGTGCCTTTATCACATCATATCATCATATTTCATAATAAACAGATCAGACCTACAGCCTTGATAATTGACTGGCCACCATAAACCACTCAGTCCTGCTATACTGAGTATAAAATGTACTGCAAGTCAAAAAGTGCAATACAAGCAGTATTTTTAGTGGAAGCACACACATTCGGCCCAATCAATTCCTGTATTCAGGAGAAGCAACATGTGGGTGGAGCCTAAGCCACTCTCTCTCAGTAGGGCTTTGAAAGCCATTTTTTTGTTAATCGACAGTTGCACTGCCAAGCAAGACCTAAAAGACCACGTAAATTACTGCAGCCCTGAGCTCTCAAACACAGTACTGCATTCTGAATTCTAAAGTTAATGACTGCGCTTCTCCCACCTGTCAGGGCCGGACTGGGAACCAAAACCGGCCCTGGTAGAGTGCTCGGCCAACCCCCAGGGGGTTGGGGGTGCGGCCGAGCTGTTTGCCATGGCCGGTTTCTGCCGATTTTGTTACAGGGGCCGATATTGCAGCTATGCTACAAAAACGGCCGTGTCACAAAAACGGCCCCCTAGGGGCCCAAAACTAGCCCCCACCCTGGCAGCCCACCGGAGACATGCCCGGTGCCCGCTAAGGCCGGTCCGGCCCTGCCACCTGTGCTGCTGCCATAGAAAACCAAGCACTGCAAACTATCTAGGTATTTAAGACACTTTAATAGTATTACAATGTCATGTGTTTGCCCCTTGCCCTTGAAAGTTCAAGGCAAGGCAGCTGGATAAATAAACAAGCTGTGTGGAAGCACTCAACTTCTGCTGAATCAAAACATGTACTCCTGCCTCCCAACTTTCCTGGTAGTGCTTCTTAAAGCCCATTTTTAACTTGATCAAATAAAGTCTGACCTAATGAACCCAAAATAAAAGAAAAATACAAGCACTGTCTAAGCCAAATGGTTTGGCGTTAGCAGCCTGTCATTTGGCTTTGTCGATGGATTTCAAAACCTTTTATACAAATCTTTTTTTGAGAAACATTACAAAAAAACTCTGCATATGCAGGTACATGGATGTTGATGTACAAACGGCCAATTCTGAGGGTTTTTTAATAAGGTTTATCAAAGGTGGTTACCCATGCATTCGATGCATGTGGACAAGCAGACATTGTTTAATGTTTTTGTAATAAAGTTTTACAGAATCAACCAAATATAGCCACCTGGGTCTGTGCATAAGCATGAATGGACGGCCATCTTAAAATGGGTGGGGAAGTCCGTTCAAAGAAGGCCACCCGTGTGCACATGCAAGAATGGCTATCTTAGAATGGGTTGAAAACCTATTCCCGAACAAGACTGCTGCAAGCGGTAAGCGCCCAGTATCAGCAGAGAGTGACATGGGTGCGAACTATTAGGAATGATGTTCCCAAGCTTTTTCAGAAAGAAGAAATTGCAAGACTGGTAAGGAATTGCATCTCTGTTCCAATGCTGTTATTTGCACTCAGACAACTAAGTAGTAGTGTCTGGGGAGCTGCCAAGCAGTTGCAATGTTTAAAATAAAAAAAAGGAAAAATGTTTATAAAAAAAAGAAAGCATACAATAGAGGGCACACTGGTCCCCGGCACTAAAGGGACCACTTACGATGTGGGTAGACCTTGTGCTTTGGTAGAACACCATTACTGACAGAGAACGAACCCAATGGCTAGAATGGGCTGACACATTGTATCATGATGTATGCATGATGGGCTGAAGCAAAATGAGTATGACAGGTGAAAAGAACAATGGATGATGAGGACTGACCCAGAGGCCCTTTATGTATTTATGCACGTATATACTTTATTTATGTTTTTTTATTACATGAGGCTGATGAGAAACTTGAAACTGAATAGCTATAAAGCAGTAAAAAAACACACCCCGTCCAAAGGAAGCACGCCCATGCTAAATAAAAATGCATCAGAAATACACTTTCTCATAAAGCTTTTTCCAAAATCGGTCCCAAATTGTGAACTAGCCCTGCCCCCACTCACCCTCTTCCAGAAGAAGCAACCTGGAAAATGAACCAGGAAGATGCAGGGATGCTGGTAGACACTCATACCATGCTCCCCTTCTATAAGCTCACTCAGACCTTTCATGAATACCTAAACTATCGCAAGCTTCCCAATCAAACCCAAGCTTGCACAAGTCCGTGGGGTTGGTAATTCCGTATAAGAGAGTTAGCCCAAGCATGTTAAAGATGCATTTTTCTTTACTACCAACATTTCTTTCAAAATATGATACACAATGAAGAAATGTGAAAAATATTAAGGAAACGTTATGCATGGGGTTACTACACTGCGGACTTGGGGAAGGCGGAGATGTTCTGGGAATAGTACGGTCTCGTGTTTTAAGTTTACCTGTTGGTTATGAAACTAATAAAAAGATTTACAAAAATATTAAGGAAAGTAAAAAACAAAGTCTGTGGGAACTCAAAGCTTTCCAAACACGGCACGGAAAAGACAATTTTTAGCACACAAATGTTTTTCTAAGCAATCCTTAGGAAATGTTGAGGGTGAGGCTGTGCCTTACAAAGATTAAGTAACAGTTGGATTTTTTACTAGTAATCTTTATTCCTATGATTCTCCTTTTCTCTTTTGAGTACTTACACGATGAGTAGAAGGTCTTACCTCCCCTGAAAGGACACCCAATAAAAATATTATTCTACTCTCTTAAAACCTATCATTTCACCCCTACCCCTTACTAAACTCTGCCTGCTGCTGTGTGGGTCATAAAGGGTTTCGGGGCTGTCCACACTTCCTGTTGACCTTTTTCCCGTACTTGATAAGGCTGCCCGGGTTCCTCCGTCAGGTTCGTAGCTCCTACGGGTTACTGAGTGCAGTGGCAATGATGAGGGGACATGTATCTTTCTAGGGGAGGCAGAGAATCCTCCTAATTGTGTAAGGAATGGGATGAAGAAGGAGATCAGGAGGTAATGATTAAGCACTGGACCTTTTTTCTAGCACTTGATTGGTAAATTGAAGCTGAAAGTAGCATGTTGTTCAAATTGTTGCCAATATCTAACGGGTATTTGGAGGGTAATCAACATTAATTACAGAAACTTTTTGATTGAATACACTAGTGCCTACATTGTGCACATAATGTATACCGAATAGAAAAGGAAGACTTATGTTTGTGCTGATTTATGGGTGCTAGAGCAGGTAGAGAGACAGACTAAGTTCTATATAACTTCCAAGGAGTCAATGGGGTTACTTTTGACTCAAACTACTTTTCCATGTACGCAAAACAATGCCATGCCATTTATTGTATTTCTACAGTCTTTGGGGCCGATTCCGATTCAGGCCGGAAATCTCCCCGACCGAGCCGGACCCGGAGAGATTTCCGACCGAATCGGACCCTAGCAGCCCGACCGAACGAGTACGATGCGCACGTATGCTATCGGACTCGATTCGGTCGGACTCCCATTGAAGTCAATGGGAGCCAGTCGTACGACGCGTACACGGGCTCCCATTGACTCAATGGGCACGACGCGAACAAGGGCGCCCCTACAGCGGGTTCGCGTCGATGCGGGTCGCGCCGTACATGCACGTGTAGGGGGACCCATGGGTCCCCCTGTGTGCGACTCGCGCGCCTACGCTTCCAGGGGGTCCGACACGGACCCCCAAAGTGCGGCTCCGACAGCTCCTTGGAGCCGGACTGCGCGAGTCGGTCGGAGCGGTCGAGGTGCGCATGGTACTTACCCGGCCGGGGAACGTCTCCATTGCGCGGTGCGAGTCGTCCCCATGCGAGTCGGTCAGAGCGGTCGGGTCCTGCGAACGAGTCGGTCGGAGATTTCGCGAGCACACGCATCGTACTCGCTCGCCCGGACGCACGTACGAATCGGTCAGGAAATAGGGCTCCGAATCGGATCCGCTTAAGCCGAATCCGATTCGGTGCCCTACCGGCCGAGATCGGAATCGACCCCTTTGTCTGTTGCTGCTAAGAGCTGACCCATTTCTAATGCCCAATTATTCACCAGAGTTGTCTCCTTGAGTTGAGGAATGACTCAGCATTGAGGTCCATTGTTTGCGCTTTCTCTTTCAGTTTTGAAAGGACTCGTTAAAAGCAGGCTAACAAAAGACCTTATACTTTCGTGGATGTTTGCCAATACATTTCATGTTAATTAGGAAAATTGACGCCAGAAGTCCAGCGGGGTTCAGGGAAAATTAAGAGAATACAAGATGAAAATCTATCACCACAAAGGAGAGACGTTTTATGTGTGTGTACTGCATGAAAGCCAGAAGTATTTGGAGACTGAAACACCATTTATGGTTTGTATTGGGTTAAGTTGAACTTGCTCTCGTCATGGCAATTTATATGGCAGACGCTGGAAAAAATGAATCAGTTAATTAGTTAGTAGTGAAAGGATGGGAAATAAAACGTTTTCATTTTTCAAGCATCAGGACCCATGACTGAAGTGTCATTCGGCTCCTCAGGGCCAGATGTAGACATGCCCATGTCAAACAGGATTACTTTAGACGTCATCCCAGAGTCATTGGATGCTCATCCAACTACTGTAAAAGTAATTTTCACATCATCAGACATCATCAAGCTCTTGAAGTCATCTGCAGAGTTTAGAAACTTGAGCTTGATGACTTGAGGATGACTTGAAAATGAGTATCTGATGACTTCACAAGGTGGGACTATTCCTGATGACTGCAGGAGGATTTAAGAATGAGTATCTGATGACTTCACAACGTCTGGCTTTCCGGATGACTTCGGGAGGATTTGAGAATGACTATCTGATTACTTTACAAAGTGTGACTATTCCTGATGACTTGAGGATGACTTAAAAATGAGTGTGAGAAGTTGGCCTGGTATATGCTGTCCACTAGTTAAAGTGGACACCTTGCACCAGAACAATTCGACTCTTATGGTAGGTAGGTTTAAGACAACCTTTATAGAAAGCTATCCTAGTGGTAGCTGTGGAGAGCAGCCTTCAGGCTAAGTCTTGGAGGAATGTAAAGCAGCTTGTTTTACCACACAATCTCTTGAATCACCAAATGAAAAGACACCACACAGGTATATATATCAAATATATATGTATTTATTACTAAACAACTCTCTACTAATCTCTTTATGAGATTAGAAGTCAGGAACATATGTACAAATCAAATGTTATCAAAAATAAGTTAGCACAATTAATTATCACAGCCCTAGCTTGACTAGACCTGGGCCTAGAGCATGTAGAAACGAGGGACCCCCAAGAACCACCCCAGGTAGTTGTAGGAGACCCACAGGGGACGGACGCGGTGTTCAGACACCGGTGTGAGTCCTGTACGAGTCTATGCGAAAGGACGCGATTGAGTTTTCAATGTTGAAGATCCCTTGCGTGTTCGAGGCGAACACACCGATCGGTCCCAGTACGAGTCGAAGGACGCGGTTACAGATAGAGTTGCAAGGGAGATGGACGCGATGTGTCTAACACAGACGCGAACCCTGTACGAGTCAGCGCGATAGTCGCACTTGGAAAATAGGAGTTTTAGGGCACTTCTAGAGTAGCTACAAGCAAGTCACTTACAAGGTAAGTAGTTCTACGGCCAACACCCACAGGAGCACCATAGTGCTGAAGTTACCTCACCCAGGGGAGCCGGGTGCATAGGTGTTCTTTGGTGTCGGGTCGCGGCGTCGTTTTCAATGGGAGCCAGTGAAGACTTGCTGCTTGCGACGAGAGAAGAAGTGTCCGGTGGAATCCAAGCCTGGATTCGGAAGATGGAAGACCTGAAAGCAGAGGGGACAGTGTTCAAAGTCACTTGGCAGTGACCCGGGGCAAGGAAGATGAATGCCCACCGTCGTCGACAGGATTCAGGTCGTTCATGGGTGTCTTGACTCTTCAACCACGAGGTCCAGGAGGCGTCGAGGACAGCCAGGAGCTGGATTCAATGTGTCCTACGAAGTTTGCAGCTGACTGCGGTGTCGGCGACCCGATTGGAGTCAACAAGCTTTGGTAGCAGCAAGTCTTGTGGAGGAAAACAAAAAGTCAATGGTGCAGACCAGCAAGGTCTGTGGGACTTACCCAGCGAGGGTAGTTCAGGGCAGGCCTGGAGCAATCAGGGTAGCCCTTTGGTTTGGTTAGAAAGTCTTCTGGGGACCCACAAGCCAGCTGGCAAGGGATCGTGAAGACGCCTCTGGAGGATTCACTCAGCAGGGGCCCATGGTCACTCGGGACGGTGTAAGCCTCTGATTTTGGGAGGGATCTCTGCTGGAGGCTGGGACCACACGTGGTCCAAAGCACAAGTTCGTAGAACGTCGTGAAGGCATTGCACTCGACAATAGTGCACGGTACCCAGGGTCTGCGGTTCCTCGTTGCTCGTGGGGTTCACTTGCCTCAGCTTCGCTGGGAACTCACGATGGCCTTGGAGAAGTCAGGAAATCCCCTTACTGGGCTGCAGGGACTTCGGCTCCGGCGGGAGCGGCGTAGTTTGCGACCGTCGTTGTAGTTTTTGGTGCCTGCCAAGCAGGGGAGTCACTCCTTGACTCCAAGGGAGATTTCTTCAGTCTTCCAGAGGTAGTGGAACGTCGAAGGTCCGGGATTCTTCTTTAGAGCGTCGTCCAGGGGTATCTAGGTTGCAATGCACAGGTTCCCCCTCTTATACCAAAAAGAAGGGAGGGACTAGCTCTATGACCCCACCTATGGGAGGGTCAGGGGAGTGGGTGGCTACACCCACTTCCCTTTGTCCAGTTTCACGCCAGAGCAGGGGCAGGTAGTCCCTGAGCCGGTTTGAACTGGCATATGCACAGAGGAGCCTTCTGCTCCCCCAGTGCAGGACTTCAAAGAACTCTAGGAGTGCACCCACCCAGCCCCAATACACTAAACCCTGTCTGGGAGGTGGTCACACCCCTTGGGACAGGATATCTATTGTTGGGCTTCCTCCACTGCGAGTGTCGGTCATCAGCAGGAGGGCAGCCCAGTGTCTGTGACTGGTGGCATCCATTTTGTGATGCCAGGGCTCTTTAGGATTCTACCGCGTTTCCACAGTAGGTACATGTCTATCCCTCTAGAAGGGTGGGATCATACTCCCACACCAGTTACTGGTGTGGGGGTATGATTCCAAAGTGTTTGACACCAAACACGACATGTTTTGATGCAGCCATTCCAAAGTTAGCATTTACCGCGAGGATATAATGCACTTAAGAGTATATGGTTTGACTGCATTCACAAACAGCCCCAGAGAATGGACTCTGAGGGCTGCAGAGGGGCCCTGCTCAGGCAGAGGCACCCCCTCACATAGAAACTAAGCACCCTGCCCTCAGGATTGATAGGACCTGCCTTAGGGGTGACTGACAAGTCTCAATGTGTGTGCAGGAGAGATATAGGGGACCTATATCTCAGTGAGGGGTGCTAGCACCTCCTCACCCAGGCTGCAGTAGCAGGCCTGTGGTGTCAGATTTAGTCTGCTTCCCAGGGGTGGCATAATACATGCTTCAGCCCCTGGTAGGCCTGTGAAGTACCTATGCCCTTGGTACCTAAGGTACCATATACTAGGGACTCATAAGGTACCACAGTATCCAATCACTAGTGCACCTAGAGTGCACTCCAAGTCGTTTAGAGAGAACAGAGAGGCTGGGGCCCTGATTGGCAGGGTCCCAGCCAGACTATAGCCAGAAACCAGTGTAAACATCAGAAAAAAGTGGGGGCAACATAAGAGGCAGATCCTACTCTCCTACACAACCTCCCCCAAACGCAGGGACACTAAACTAACCTTGACCAGTTGAGTCTTCGTGTTCTAAGTGGAAATACCTTGAGAGTCCATCTGCATTGGCATGTTGGGTCCCAGGTCTATGTTCCACTGTATAGTCCATCCCCTGTAGGGAAATGGACCACCTCAAAAGTTTTGGGTTTTCTCCTTTCATCTGTTTAAGCCATAGGAGGGGCTTGTGGTCAGTCTGAACTATGAAGTGAGTGCCAAACAAGTATGGCCTCAGCTTCTTCAGGGCCCACACCACAGCAAAGGCCTCCAACGTTTCTCTCTAGGGGTCAGCCTTCTGCTAATGAAAGCTACTGGCTGGTCTTGACCTTCATCATTCAGTTGAGACAGTACAGCTCCCACACCCAGCTCAGAAGCATCTGTTTGGACAATGAACTTTTTGGTGTAGTCTGGACTCTGTAAGATGGGGGCAGTGCACATGGCCTGCTTGAGGTCTTCAAATGCCTTCTGACAGCTAGCTGTCCACTGAACCTTTTTTGGCATTTTCTTTGAGGTCAGATCATTCAAGGGGGTCACTATAGATCCATATCCCTTCACAAACCTCCTATAGTACCCAGTCAGGCCTAAGAAGGCTCTCACCTGTGTCTGGGTGGTTGGAGCAACCCATTCCATTATGGTTTGGATTTTGCTCTGCAAAGGCTGAACCTGGCCTCCACCCACAAGGTGGCCCAGGTACACAACCTGACTCTGCCCTATCTGGCATTTGTGGCCTTGATAGTGAGGCCTGCTTTCTGCAGGGCCTCCAAAACATTCCTGAGGTGGACCAGGTGATCCTGCCAGGAGGAACTAAAGACAGCAATATCATCTAGATAAGCTGAGCAATAAGTTTCCATCCCTGCCAGAACTTTGTTCACCAACCTCTGAAAAGTGGCAGGTGCATTTTTCAATCCAAAGGGCATCACCACAAAGTGGTAGTGCCCACCAGGGGTCGAAAATGCTGTTTTGGCTTTTGCATCATCAGCTAACCTGATCTGCCAGTAGCCAGCTGTTAGGTCAAACGTACTTAGATACTTGGCTGAGGCCAGAGTATCAATCAGCTCATCTGCCCTTGGTATGGGATAGGCATCATTCCTGGTGACTGCATTGAGGCCTCTGTAGCCTACACAAAACCTCATTTATTTCTTACCTCCCTGGGTATGAGGCTTGGGTACTAGGACTACTGGGCTAGACCATGGGCTATCTGAAGGCTCAATCACACCTAACTCCAACATCTTCTGGACTTCAGTCCTGATACAGTCCCTGGCATGGTCAGGTTGCCTGTAGATTTTACTCTTGACAGGCAGACTGTCTCCAGTGTCCACCTCATGGGTGCACCAGGAAGTCTGACTAGGGGTCAGGCTAAACATATGTCTGTACTGCTGCAGAACTTGTCTGCACTCAGTTTGCTGATGGTCAGTGAGGCTGCTTGCCAAAGCAACACAATCTACTGACCCATCATCAGGGTTCTGCGAGAGCAGGTCAGGGAGAGGGTCACTCTCCTCCTCCTGTTCCTCATCAGTTGCCATGAGCAAGCCCATGTCAGCCCTGTCAACATATGGTTTTAATCTGTTGACATGGAGCACCCTCAGGGGGCTCCTGGGAGTTCCAAGATTCACCAGATAGGTGACTTCTCCCTTTTGCTCAACTATTGTATGGGGGCCACTCCATTTGTCTTGGAGGGCTGCTGGGGCCACAGGCTCCAACACCCACACTTTCTGTCCTGGCTGGTATACAGTCAGCACAGCCTTTTGGTCATGCCAAGCTTTTTGTAATTCTTGGCTGGCCTCCAGGTTTTTGGTTGCCTTTTTCATGTATTCAGCCATCCTGGAGCGGAGACCAAGTACATAGTCCATCACATCTTCTTTGGGGGTTTGAGAGGTAACTCCCAGCCCTCTTTACCAAACACAATGGACCTCTTACAGGATGCCCAAACAGAAGCTCAAATGGGCTGTAACCAACCCCCTTCTGTGGAACTTCTCTGTATGCAAACAACAGGCAGGGAAGAAGAAGGTCCCATTTCCGCCTAAGCTTCTCTGGGAGTCCTTTAATCATTCCCTTCAGGGTTTTGTTGAAGCGCTCAACCAAACCATTGCATTGTGGGTGATAGGGGGTGGTGAACTTATAAGTTACCCCACACTCCTTCCACATTGCTTTCAAGTATCATGACATGAAGTTGGTACCTCTGTCAGAGATGACCTCCTTTGGGAAACCCACTCTGGAGAAGACTCCAATGAGGGCTCTTGCCACCACAGGGGCTGTGGTGGTCCTCAGGGAATTGCCTCTGGGTACCTAGTGGCATGATCCACTACCACCAGGATATATCTGTGCCCAGATGCAGTTTGAGGGTCAAGGGGACCAACAATGTCAATCCCTACCCTTTCAAAGGGTACCCCCACCACAGGTAGTGGTATCAGGGGGGCCTTTGTTGTGCCACCTGTCTTGCCACTGGCTTGGCATGTGACACAGGAGCGACAAAACTCCTTTGTGTCTTCTGACATATGTGGCCAATGAAAATGTGGAACAAGCCTGTCCCAGGTCTTGTTTTGGCCCAAGTGACCTGCCAAAGGGATATCATGTGCTAGGGTCAAGAGTAACCCCCTAAACTTCTGAGGTATTACCAACCTCCTGGTGGCTCCAGGGGCTGGATCTCTACCTTCAGAATATAGGAGTCCCTCATCCCAATAAACTTTATGGGACCCACTAGCACTCCCAGCAGCCTCAGCAGCAGCCTGCTGTCTGAGGGGTTCAAGAGAGGGGCAGCACTGTTGCTCCTTACTCAGATCTTCCCTAGAAGGGCCCCCTGCCCCCAAGAACTCAACCTGATCAGGCTCAAGTTCCTCTGGGGCAGTTCCTTCTTCAGGGTCTGCTCCTCCTCCCTTGAGAGGGGAATCTGTGATCTGAGACAGAGGGGACGGCACTGCCTTAACCCTACTGCTCCTCTTCTTGGGAAGCATCTGGTCCATAGTTTCAGGATCCAGAGCTGGTTCAGTGTCATGCATTTTGGCCTGTGACCTGGTCACAGCAAATACCTCTGCAGGGATGCCCAACATCTCAGCATGAGTCCATAACTCTACTTCAGACCAGGCTGAAGTCTCTAGATCATTGCCCAATAGACATTCTACAGGGAGGTCTGCACTGACTACAACCTTCTTGAGGCCAGTTACCCCTCCCCAGGAGAAATTCACAACTGCCAGACTATGGTTGGTCCTGACATTGCTTGCATTGGTCACCTGGTACATTTCACCCAGGATGATCTGTCCAGGGTCCACAAGATCCTCTGCCACCATGGTGACACTAGCACCTGTGTCCCTAAATGCCAAAGCCTGTTTGCCATTTATTACAGGCTGCTGTTTGTATTTGCCCAGATTACTGGGGCTCACTAGGAAGGACATGTCAATGTCTCCATCACAAATCAGCATTGCCTGAGTGGGTTCTCTGACTAGGCCAGAGTCCACTTCAGAACCCAGGGTCAACCCTACTACACCCTTTTTTCTGAGTACCACCTCCACCAGTAGCTGAACCAGGGGGAACAGTTGCCTTAGGGGCAGGAGTGGTGGTGGTTTGGTCTTTGGACTTGTTACAATCAGAAGTCCAGTGCCCTTTCTGTTTACAGAATTTGCACCAGGGCTTCTTTTGGCCTTTTCCTTGTTGGATTGTGACTCCCCACCAGATGCAGATTTTTGGGGCCCTTGTGAAGACTTCTGGTCTTTTGACTTATCCCCACTTTTCTCAGAGCCCTTCTGATCCTGCTTCTTTGTGTCACCCCCTTGGTTCTGGGTTTTCTGCCTCACCCTGGTTCTGACCCATTTGTGTGCCTTCTTTCCCAATTCTTGGGGAGAGGTCAGATCTGAGTCTACCAGGTTTTGATGCAACAACTGGTTCTGGCAATTATTAAGGATCTGTTCTCTCATCATTAGATTATACAATCCCTTGAAATCAGTAACCCTACTGCCAACCAGCCAACCCTCCAGAGCCTTGGTTGCACAATCTACAAAGTCAGTCCAGTCCTGAGTCTGTGCCTTCTGGGTGTCTCTGAACTTCAACCTGTACTGCTCAGTGGTTAAGCCAAACCCATCTATCAGTGCACTCTTCAGGACTTCATAGTCATCAGCATCCTCTTCTCTAACAGTGAGGAGCTTGTCTCTACCTTTATCTGAAAAGGAGAGCCACAAGATTGCTGCCCACTGCTTTTGGGGGACCTGTTGTACTCTACAGGCCCTTTCCATAGCAGTTATCCACTTATGGATATCATCCCCACTCTGGTAGGGAGGAACAACCTTGCTCAGGTTCCTATGGTCTGGAATATATTCTCTGCCTCTAGGGACACTGTTGCTGCCACCAGGGGGTTCTAACCCCTCTTTTCTAGAAGCCCTCTGGAGCTCAAAGGCTTCTTTATCTAATGCCAACTGCTTGGTTTTGAGGGCAAATCTTGCTTCCTCATACTGCAGCAGTTTGTACAGTCTTTCAGAGGTACTCTCTCTTCTTAGGAAGTAGGAGTCTCTCTGGTGGACAGTTTCTCTGCCAGAGTGATAGGAGCGGTCAGAGTCCCTAGAAGGGGACCGAGGCCTCTCTCCCACTCTGTCAGGTCTCTTAGGGAGAATTCCTCTGTCCTGTTCAGACCCCTTTGGGTCTGGCCCTACAATCACAGAGTCCTGGTCAACTTGATGTTCATCATCTGACCCAGACACTGTAATTGACCCACTCACTGATTCAGACCCATTAGCTCCTAGAGCTAATCTAAGATCATCTGCTGTCAGCAGATCTATCAGGTGTAGTGTGGAGGGACTCTCTCCTATCTTCAGGTGCCTCTCAGCACACATGGCTTTCAAGTCAAAGAAAGTCATGTCCTTATACTGAAGCTGGGTGGATCCACTGGGTCCATCCCTTAAGGACATTCTAGTGTTGTGCAGTGTTGTACTACCTACACTAGTAGCTGTAGAAAGGGTGTGCTATCCCTTGGCACACAGCTCTAAGTTCAGTAGAACTTATTGATACTAAGCTTGAATTTATATGTACCTTGAGTACCTATAGTGGTTTTCAGTTAGTAATTCAAATAGAGATTTTCTGGTAAAACAATAGCAAGCTGGAATCCCACACGCTGCCACCAATGTGAGAAGTTGGCCTGGTATATGCTGTCCACTAGTTAAAGTGGACACCTTGCACCAGAACAATTCGACTCTTATGGTAGGTAGGTTTAAGACAACCTTTATAGAAAGCTATCCTAGTGGTAGCTGTGGAGAGCAGCCTTCAGGCTAAGTCTTGGAGGAATGTAAAGCAGCTTGTTTTACCCCACAATCTCTTGAATCACCAAATGAAAAGACACCACACAGGTATATATATCAAATATATATGTATTTATTACTAAACAACTCTCTACTAATCTCTTTATGAGATTAGAAGTCAGGAACATATGTACAAATCAAATGTTATCAAAAATAAGTTAGCACAATTAATTATCACAGCCCTAGCTTGACTAGACTTGGGCCTAGAGCATGTAGAATCGAGGGACCCCCAAGAACCACCCCAGGTAGTTGTAGGAGACCCACAGGGGACGGACGCGGTGTTCAGACACCGGTGCGAGTCCTGTACGAGTCTATGTGAAAGGACGCGATTGAGTTTTCAATGTTAAAGATCCCTTGCGTGTTCGAGGCGAACACACCGATCGGTCCCAGTACGAGTCGAAGGACTCGGTTACAGATAGAGATGCAAGGGAGATGGACGCGATGTGTCTAACACAGACGCGAACCCTGTACGAGTCAGCGCGATAGTCGCACTTGGAAAATAGGAGTTTTAGGGCACTTCTAGAGTAGCTACAAGCAAGTCACTTACAGGGTAAGTAGTTCTAGGGCCAACACCCACAGGAGCACCGTAGTGCTGAAGTTACCTCACCCAGGGGAGCCGGGTGCATAGGTGTTCTTTGGTGTCGGGTCGCGGCGTCGTTTTCAATGGGAGCCAGTGAAGACTTGCTGCTTGCGACGACAGAAGAAGTGTCCGGTGGAATCCAAGCCTGGATTCGGAAGATGGAAGACCTGAAAGCAGAGGGGACAGTGTTCAAAGTCACTTGGCAGTGACCCGGGGCAAGGAAGATGAATGCCCACCATCGTCGACAGGATTCAGGTCATTCATGGGTGTCTTGACTCTTCGACCACAAGGTCCAGGAGGTGTCGAGGATGGCCAGGAGCTGGATTCAGCGTGTCCCACGAAGTTTGCAGCTGACTGCGGTGTCGGCGATCCGATTGGAGCCAACAAGCCTTGGTAGCAGCAAGTCTCGTGGAGGAGAACAAAAAGTCAATGGTGCAGACCAGCAAGGTCTGTGGGACTTACCCAGCGAGGGTAGGTCAGGGCAGTCCTGGAGCAACTAGGAGAGCCCTTTGGTTTGGTTAGAAAGTCTTCTGGGGACCCACAAGCCGGCTGGCAAGGGATTGCAAAGACGCCTCAGGAGGATTCACTCAGCAGGGGCCCACCGTCACTCAGGACGGTGTAGGCCTCTGAGTTTGGGAAGGATCTCTGCTGGAGGCTGGGACCACACGTGGTCTAAAGCACAAGTTCGTAGAACGTCGTGAAGGGGTTGCACTTGACAATAGTGCACGGTACCCAGGGTCTGCGGTTCCTCGTTGCTCGTGGGGTCCACTTGCCTCAGCTTCGCTGGAGACTCACGATGGCCTTGGAGAAGTCAGAAAATCCTCTTCCTGGGCTGCAGGGACTTCGGGCTCCAGCGGGAGCTGCATAGTTTGCAACCGTCATTGTAGTTTTTGGTGCCTGCCAAGCAGGGGAGTCACTCCTTGACTCCAAGGGAGATTTCTTCAGTCTTCCAGAGGTAGTGGAACATAGAAGGTCCGGGATTCTTCTTTAGAGCGTCGTCCAGGGGTATCTAGGTTGCAATGCACAGGTTCCCCCTCTTATACCAAAAAGAAGGGAGGGACAAGCTCTATGACCCCACCTATGGGAGGGTCAGGGAAGTGGGTGGCTACACCCACTTCCCTTTGTCCAGTTTCGCGCCAGAGCAGGGGCAGGTAGCCCCTGAGCCGGTTTGAACTGGCATATGCACAGAGGAGCCTTCTGCTCCCCAGTGCAGGACTTCAAAGCACTCTAGGAGTGCACCCACCCAGCCCCAATACACTAAACCCTGTCTGGGAGGTGGGCACACCCCTTGGGACAGGATATCTATTGTTGGGCTTCCTCCACTGCGAGTGTCGGTCATCAGCAGGAGGGCAGCCCAGTGTCTGTGACTGGTGGCATCCATTTTGTGATGCCAGGGCTCTTTAGGATTCTACCGCGTTTCCACAGTAGGTACATGTCTATCCCTCTAGAAGGGTGGGATCATACTCCCACACCAGTTACTGGTGTGGGGGTATGATTCCAAAGTGTTTGACACCAAACACGACATGTTTTGATGCAGCCATTCCAAAGTTAGCATTTACCGCGAGGATATAATGCACTTAAGAGTATATGGTTTGACTGCATTCACAAACAGCCCCAAAGAATGGACTCTGAGGGCTGCAGAGGGGCCCTGCTCAGGCAGAGGCACCCCCTCACATAGAAACTAAGCACCCTGCCCTCAGGATTGATAGGGCCTGCCTTAGGGGTGACTGACAAGTCTCAATGTGTGTACAGGAGAGATATAGGGGACCTATATCTCAGTGAGGGGTGCTAGCACCTCCTCACCCAGGCTGCAGTAGCAGGCCTGTGGTGTCAGATTTAGTCTGCTTCCCAGGGGTGGCATAATACATGCTTCAGCCCCTGGTAGGCCTGTGAAGTACCTATGCCCTTGGTACCTAAGGTACCATATACTAGGGACTCATAAGGTACCACAGTATCCAATCACTAGTGCACCTAGAGTGCACTCCAAGTCGTTTAGAGAGAACAGAGAGGCTGGGGCCCTGATTGGCAGGGTCCCAGCCAGACTATAGCCAGAAACCAGTGTAAACATCAGAAAAAAAGTGGGGGCAACAAAAGAGGCAGATCCTACTCTCCTACAATGAGTATCTGATGACTCCACAATATGTGATTGTTCCTGATGATCAGAAGATGAGCAATTGATTACTTCTCAAGATGGGATTGTTTCTGATGATTTGAGGATGATTTGAAGATGACTCTCTGATTACTTTATAGGCACTAACAAAATTAAACTGGTCTCCTGGCTAAAAGGAGGGTCGCCATTTGATGAGAGAGGGGTCCTGTGCCTACCACAAGGAAATAGGTTGTGGGACTAATGTACATAGCTACAAGATTCCCAGGTCCATGCGTGATATGCTACTCAAGTCCAGGTGTTCTTTTCTTTGAATTCTGGGACATGCAGTCCCATTTTATAATTAAATTACCATGACTACAACTCCCAGAATTCAAAGAAAAAAAACCTGAACTGAATCACATACGTATCTGGGAAACTTGGCTAATTGTACTGTTATCTTCCTTTGTTTTGCCTTGCAATTCCTGACCCAGAGATATTTTGGCACCAGTAAGAGGATATTGAATAGAAACCAATGCTACTGGTAAGGACACTGTAGAGCAGGGTAGATTGAGGCAGCACAATCTGTAGTGTGGGAAAGGTCTTTCTGGATTCCCTTATAACGATAAGAAATCGACAAGGTCAATATGACTACTTATGTTGGCTGAGCCTGGTTGTAAAGGTACTTTATAAATGACCGTAGGCTATAGTCTGTAAAGGTGTTGGCCTAAACATAACTCACGACTCGGTAGATTTGAGCCCCACCTTCTCTTTTTGCATGTCTGTGCTCATCGCCTGTCGTTCTGAGAATTTAAACAGAGAAGTGAGTGGTCCTTCCTACTACCTGATTGGCTGTGTCATCTGAGTGCGTCAGAGGTGAATGAATATCCGTTTGGATGGTTTTTATCACCAGTTTGCCTATTATGCATATTGCTGGGAGAATGAGTGAGTGAGTGAGTGAGTGTGACTTTGGTTCAGATCCTATCAGCTAGAGGAAACATAGGAGTAAGTTCCCTGTGGTTCGGAGAAGAGGAACTGTATGTTTATTTTGTATGGAAGACATCTGAGTTTGTCAGTTGCTGTCAGGGCTCAGTGACTGTCTTTTTTCTTTCTTTCTGGTTCTTCCACTTTGGAAGAACTTAGATGTCTATCATTTCCTCACATGCTTGGACAAATCTAACCAAAGACCTGGCAATCAGAAAAGAGGGTCGCACGTCACGAGACGCTGGAGAGTTTGTAATACCTCCTGGCCCAGGAAGATCTAGCTTCGTTCCAACTTTCTTTTTTAATGGAGATAACTTACTATTTTTGTTGTTTTGATATTAACCTGATGCACAAACTACTTCAGATCAGGTGCACGGTCTCAATCCCAATGTCAGGCGCAAGGGTTGCAAAGGTAGACAGGCAAATATTTATTGTGCCACCAGGTTTGTGATCTGTTTAGCCTTTTTTCTAAATCCTGGTTTTATGCGAACACAGTTTCATGAACATTTACCCCCCTTTTTTAGTACATTTTCCTAACTGGCTCACAGAAAGTCCTCTAAGTCCAATAGTATGGTGTAGACATTACTAAATAGCAACCTCTGTGTAGATTCTCATCCTTGAAATACCTAGAGACAGATGGGGATTCCTTATCACACAGGAGTGAACTCTGTCCAGTCACAAAAAGCTAGCACCACTAACAATAACAATGGGGAAGCTATGATACACCTAACACAAACCTCCTAAAAATCTTCGATATCTATTTTGGAAGTAACCCAGCTGCATGCAAGAGTTCTGTGCATTTACTTTTTGATGGGATAACAAGGTTCTGCGTTTGAGTCATGTCCAAAAATATATAAGCTATACTCTATCTGAACTAGCAGTATTGGAGTGGAAGAAGCAAGATGGCCACATGAGTAGATTTGCAACCTGCAGCTCCACCTCGCTATGTGCCTTCTTCTGACACCATGCTCAAACATGCTGTTCATAGATGCATGACAGCCTGACTAGAATCATGGTCATATACAGAGCTCAAGGTGCACTCCTTTGCTCTCTGTACAGCATGACCTGACTTCAACGCAGAGAAAGCGGCACATGGCTGCATCTTTAGTTGCTCCAACCCAGAGTTCACTAATTTTTTCAGATGGGAGATTCGACAAACGGTGTAACGGAGGAATTACAAAATAGGGACATGTTGCTAGAGGGGCTGGGATGGTCTGATCGGGTACTCTGAACTAATTAAAATGGATTCCAACATACCATATCAGGAATGGTTCCTCTACCTCAAATTCAACATTGGGTATTTTTCATCAGATAATAGGCAACATGACTGTTAATGCAATGTGGTAACGTACTGCTGCTTAAGGAAGATTGAACACATCTGGTATCTGTAATATAAAACAGCCAAAATTGAATATTTGGGAAACTAGTAAGTAAGGGAAGAATGAGCTGAACCAGTGGGTCTTCAGTGATGACAAGTGGCTGGTGATGTACATACGCTCCAATAATACTATAATACTGCTAAAAAGCAGTTGTGCTAAATGTTCTATTTCCAAGGTGTTACAAACCTGGTAAATTACACAACTGTCACCGGTTCTGGGATCAAAAGTGAATATGGTGTTCAATAAGGCCTTGCCAAAGTGATTTTCCTGGAGATGTTGGGAGATGAGATTTACCCCCTACATTCACACCAAGATAAAAGACACTCTCAAAAGTTCATGTCAGGAAAAGAAAGATATAGGGGCCGATTCTGATGCGGGTTGGAAAAGCTTCCCGACCGAGGGCCTGATTCTGATGCGGTTAGGAAGGCCTCCTAACGGCATTTGCTCCTTCCAAATCGGATCGGGAACGTGTCTTCCCGACCGAGGGCCCAATTCTGATGCGGTTAGGAACAAATGTTCCCATTGAAGTCAATGGGAGTTCAACCAAATCGTATCTGGAAGCATCCGGATGCATCCTACTCCACCGGTCGGACTTTCCCGATCCGAGTGGGTCGGAAACCATTTCCCAACCGATTCGGTCGGGAAGCTTTTCCAACCCGCATCAGAATCGACCCCTTAGTGGTGAATTTGGAGGTGTGCAGACAAAATATCGTGTTGGAAATGTCGAACTACAGGAATATCGAGTCCTAAATATAGTCAGTGGGAAATATCGACAGCAAGAATATCGTGGTCAAGAATATCGAATTTAATGTAAGAAATATCGTTTTTAAAAATATAGAAGTCAATAATATCATTTGCAAAAGTATAGATGTTTAAAATATCGATTTTTTAATTAGTGATGTATTTTAGTATATATTTTAAATGTATGTGATGTTTCTTTTTATTATTGTTTATGTTTTTTAATATATGTGTTACATTTTTAGTAGTTATCAATCTTATTTTAATTACATTTTGCATTTTTTAGTTCCGGAGCGGGATGTGGGTTTATAGGGGAATAGGGTGGGAAGTAATTTAATTATAATAAATTAATGATATTTATTTATTTATTAATATTCCTTTAATTGATATTTTATAGTGTTAATAGTGGGAAGTAATTTATTTTTAATTAATTATTAATTTGTTGTTAATTAATATTAATTAATAAAAAATTAGATATGGAAATCGTGTAATTAATTTTAGGTGCGGGCTGTGGGGTTTATAGGGGTAAAGGATGGGAATTAATTTTTTGTAATTAATTAATAATTAGCTGTTAATCACTATTAATTAATTAATTGAAAATTAAATATTGAAATTGTGTAATTAATTTTAGGTGCATGTTGTGTGGTTCATAGGGGTAAAGGGTGGGAAGCAATTTATTTTTTATTAATTAATAATTAGTTGTTAATTATTATTAATTAATTAATTGAAAATTAAATATGAAAATTGTTTAATTAATTCTAGGTGCGAGTTGTGGTATTTATATGGGTAAAGTGTGAAAAGTAATGTATTTTTAATTAATGAAAAATTAGTTGTTTAATTAATATTAATTATTTAATTGAAAATTAAATATTGGAATTGTGTAATTAATTTAAGGTGTGGGGTGTGGGGTTTATAGGGGTAAAGGATGGGAAGTTAATTAATTTTTATGCGTTTTAATTTGTTTTTTAATTAATAATATTTATTTAATTGATAATTAATTATGCTAGTTATGGAAGTAAATTTTATCTTTAATTTAGATGTGGGTGTGAATTATGTGGTGTTATAGGGTAGGATGTAAATAAAATGAATGTATGTAATAATGTTTTTGTTTAAAAATAATTTGTAACTAAAAATATTTCTTTGTTTGAAAAATATTTTTATATTTTATTTAATATAATATTTGTAGGTAATAGTGATATGTACTTAACATTATAATATGTTTTTCTTTTGTTAATTTATAATATTACATATATTTGTATTTTAATTTCTTCCATATTTATATATATTTTTTAATTTATTTTGGTTTTCAAATATTTTTGTTGTTGATATTTAGGGGCCTATTAGGAAGGCGGGCGGATCGCCACCGCCGGGCCGGCGATCCGCCGGCGATCTGCCCACCATCTGTTCCTGTTTTACCCCATGCCGCTTTTCCGCCGGTCGGCAATCGTTACGATTGCCGGCCGGGCGGAAAAAGCCCATAACATGGTTGCCTGCGGTGGGAATGCCTTTCCATGGCGGAGATTCCGCCATGGAAAGGCATGCGGGAAATTACTTTGGGGGCACATTGCGGGGGGGTGGGTGGCTGCACTGGTGTGTACCTATGGTACCCCCCTCCATTGCCATGCACAAGGTGGCAGGCACCGCAATGCACAACATGGACTTTAACATTGCGGCGGGTGCTGCTTACAGCACCGCCCGCCGCAATGTTAAAGTCGAGGATGCGCCCACCAGTGTGGCGGGCGCATCCTAATTGGCCTGGCGGGACCGCAGCACCTCTGGCGGTCGGTCCCATTTTCCGGTACGGTGGCGGGCGGACAATAGTAATTTTTACCCCTCCGCTATCCAACACTTTCCCTACTGTTGCATTGATTAGAGTGGGAAATTTAAGTTGAAATATTTTTAAATAGTTTAATGTTTTAATTAATAATAGAATGTTTTGTAACATAAATTTTATGTTATTGGTATATGTATATATATATTTATTTGTTATATTTTGATATATTTTTGAAATTATAAAATAAATGTAAATTAATAGTTTATTAATTGTTTTACAGTAAATATATAATAATTATTATATATGTGTGTTTAACTTTTTTAGGTTAAGTTCATTTGTTATTTTTGTTCAAATGTATATTAAATCTATTTATTTTTTTAATTAAATTTATTATTTAATATATTTAATATGTATTATTTTATTTTATATATACATATATATATATATATATATATATATATATATATATATATATATATATATATAAACGATATTTTTTACATCTATATTTATGTCATCTATATTTTTGTTTCGATATTTTTGTACTTACCTTTGCAAACATAGGATGTCGATATTATTTACATCTATATTTATGACTCAATATTGTGGTATGGGGATGTTTTGGGTGTCAATGTTTTGTCAGAGAACCGAATTTGGACAAGGACACCCAAAACTTAACTCTCTATAAAAAATATGGTTCATGCTGGCTCTCAAAAAAGTCACATAAGAAAAACCTTAAACATAACGCTTGAATGCTGTTGTCGCTCTTCCAAGATTCAAGGTAATAAACAAGCCTTTAATGAATCAGAGTCCTCAAGCTACCAGGGGATTCCCCGGCCAATAAATACATTAAAATGAATGGCCAGGAAAAAACATGGGAGCCGGTCAGATCTAGTTACAGTGTGGTCAATGAAGTTAGGCAACCCACTGTTGAATTTAGAACCTTGTAGCACTCTGGCTTTTGGTGAGGGTTAGTGTGTGGGAAGGGAGATGTTGGATCATAGACAAGTAGCTCTAGTTAAGGTAGATTTAGGATGGGACCACGATCCAAGTCATTTGTGCTATCTACAGAATAGTTTAGTATCGGTGGTGCTATATTGCTTCTTAATGGGCATCAATAAAAGATATTGAAAATTAAAATGAAAACATTGTTATAGAGAGTTTTCAAGACTTTGTTGCACGTCTTGGAAAGGTGATTGGTTTGAAGACTGGATATTTTGAAAAGTGAACTGGTGCTGTCAGCTCTGCTGGTAATACTGTGCGCGTGACAGAAAAATCAGCCATTCAGTTCTCTCAGCGGCACAAGTGGGAAGAATGCCAAAAAACAGACCAGCATTTCTAGGTTTTCCTGGAATTTTCTGATGCAATACAGGTCAAAGAAACGTCCCTGTTTGTCAAAGGCAAAAGTCTATGAAATTGCTATGGTATTGGGTTTACTTTGCAAATCTGGATATCAAAACAACTACAGATGTCAGCTTTCTGCCTGATAATCAGGGTAGATCTGATTCCAGAGAAAATCTGGACACAATTATATTGGACATAGTTAAATAAATATATATAAAAAAAAGTAAAACAGCACTTACTGCTGCATGATGAAAGGTTCTCCTCTCATTCCTCAAGTCAAATTATACTGTGCAGCTCTACCTTCATCCACTTCATTTACACTGCATAGTACACAAACTTTCCACCACTGGTCTGCTCTATTCAGCCAAAAACCATTTGATGCACTTTACATGCATACTTAAGGTATTGTGCTAGGCTGAGAGTATGCATTTGGTTCTAGTGCAGTCACCTCACTAATCTACCATAAATAAGCCAAGTATGGCTCAGTTAAATCTTCTATAGTTACTTATATAATGTCGCTTTCATGGGAGTATACAATAAAATACAAACAATGGGCTGCTTTTTCCTGACAGAATGTACTTGCTGTTTTTTGGGGGGGAAAGTGGAAAAATGCAGGTAGGCAGGACTGGAGGACAAAATTGTTTCTTTAGCGACTGGAGAGTAAAAAAACTGATTTTCATGTAACCACTTTTCTTGAGTCTCCCTGTGGTTCTGCTGTTCAGATTCAACGTCATGCCATGACATTTGGTCATTTACCTTATGCAGTAATAAGCTTTATAAGTAGTGTGCTGATAATACTCATTCAAAAACATCATGGAAGTGGGAGGAAATTCAAAGTGGCTATTTACAGCGAGCCCTATGCATTAAGGAGATGATATGCATGCAGGTTGATGGGTGGCTTTTTTTCGGTGTATAGTTTGGCCCAAGACATTGAAGCTAAAATAAAAAATACACACATACATAATATATATAAATATATATTACCTACTGGCAGTCAGCAGTAGGTAGTTATAGTTAGGACCATGTTTCCATAGGAAAAGCATTTTTTGACTTGCCTATAACTTTGGCTCCTGTTGATGAATCTTCACAAAATGTTACCAAAAAAGGGCCCTGGTGATTCCAGTTGTGCATGGAAAGTTTTGGGGCAATCTGTCAAGCGGGGGCAGAGAAAAAGGGGGGGGTCAAATAAAGTGTGTTTCCCATGTTAATTCCCATAGAGTCTTTAGACAAGTCAGCAGCCCAAACCACTGGACGCAATTCAGCCGAATTTGGCAGAAAGATGGCTTTTGGTTAGCAGATTATGCTTTTTGGTATTTGGTGATTTCGTGAAGGGCTGTCCGAGGCCAGCAGAGCACTCACCGGACTTCTGGGCAGTCGGCTGGGGTGGGACTCGGTCCCCCAGCGTGCAGCGTTCCTGTGGTGCGGGAGGTGTCGTCACTCCCTGCGCTGTGAAAGGCAGCTTCGCTCTCCCGCAGCACAGAATTTCGTCAAGAGCCATCTGAGGCCCCTTAGAGCACTCACCGGACTTCTGGGCAGTTCGCTGGGGTGGGACTTGGTCCCCCAGCATGACGCCTCACTCTCCTGCAGCGCAGGATGCACGTGGGTGCTCCCGGGCAAAACCCGGGGCCAGGAACAGGCCTCTCTGCACCCGTCAGCGGCTGACAGAGGCTGTGCTTGGCCCCCGCTCTTTCACCTGGGTCAGCAGCAGGTGAGTGCACCCATCAGGGAATTAAGTGACTATGGGGAAACAAATAGGCCCCCACCCACGCACCCCCCTGTTACTATTGACAGAATGCTTGAAAGGATGGTCAAAATTGTAACTAACGAAATTGAACTAACAGAGCGTAGACTGTCACTGGGCTGCGAGGTGCTGCAGCCAGAATCTGGTTGTGGAGTTCCATCTGCCTGTGCACCTGCCCCTGCACCTGTTGGCTGTGACTTTTTACACATTGCGGCTGATGCGAATTCCGTGCCTCCTACTAGTGGCACTGTTAACTCTGGACGTGATTCTTCCATGACCCATTCTATTGTGACTGCCCCCCCTGTAGCCCTGGCAGCAAAATGCAATAGGCCATCAGGGAAACCTTTTTGTACCGAAAGGAAACAGGTCCCACCTACTGGTGCGCCACAGAGTGATCTAACCTCCTAGATGCAGCCCACACTCAGCCCCCAGTCCTCTTCAGCTAAGACTCGGAAAGGCAAGTCTAATCGCTGCTCTTACACCCACACTGAAGTTATATCTGAACTATGTGACATAGGGCAGCCTCTTATTAATGGATTATGTTCCTGGATTTATGACTTGCTAGACATGAAACTTAATCCTTTGATGAAACAACTGGATTATTTAGAGACTTTGATGGGCAGGATTTACAACCAGGAAGTGGCTGCCAGTATTAATATTGACACCATGGCTGGAATGGCCAACCACTTGACAAGTGCCCCAACTACAAATAGCTCAGCTCATGGGGGTCAGTGTTTGCCGGATGGCGCATTAATTACATCTGCTTCTAAGAAATGCACACAATTGAATGATCGACCGCCCTCTATTGTAAGGGATGTAACGGCATTGCAAAACCCCTTGACCAATGATTGCTCGCATATTTCAGTTGGGGATGGTCCTCTTGTTCCCTTTAACCCACAATCTAAGCTTAATCTTATACCTAATTGCATATCAGTAATTTCTGGTCCAATAAATGGAGCCACCTCTCACTCCTCGAGAGGGTCTAGTTCTAGACCTAATATGGGTATGTTGGGTTTGCCACCTGTTGCCTGCTCCTATGTTTTGGTGTTGGCAGGAGTACCTCCCCTTAAGCCAGAACAGAGTGAAACCTGGGGACAACTCTGCAATAAATATGTTGATTGATTATCTAAGAACAAGCAGTTTAATGTCCTGAACATGAATGAGATAATCATGGTACGGAGAGTGGGGTGGGTTGGTTCTATCAGATAAAAACATTGACGGGGACTGTGTTGTAATCAATGTTCGTAGACCCTCTGTAGGAAGGGCGCTTCTAAAACAACAAGAGATTTTTACCACAAGACACACTAAAATTCGGTCTTTACCCCTAGGCTACTGTATAAACCACCTTTAAGAGGCTCTCTGCAAGGACCACCCCCTTTAGCTGAACAGAACAGATTTGCACGGTTAACTGATCTTGATGCCCAGGACTGACTAACATCACCCGGGCGGGGCTGATCCGCTACCGATATATACATCACACGCACCTAAGACGCACGCTCAAATTGTCATAGTGGGGCCCACGGCTCGTAATACTCAGGTCCTGAAAATACTTAGGGGGTCATTACAATTGCGGAAGGACCGCCACCGCCGGTCCTTCCGCCATCTGACCGCGATTTTCCCCCGCCGCATTACGATGGAGGTGGGAATCGCTTTTGGACTGCGGCGGACGCAAAGACCGTCCGCCACAGAACCGCCGCAGGCAATCGTTCCGATTGCCTGGTGGAGCGGTCTGCATCCGTAAAATGGTGGCAGTGCAGTCTCCAGCCAGCCTTTCCATGGCGGTTCAACCGCCATTGAAAGGCTGGTGGAGATTGGTTTCGGGGGCCCGTTGCGGACCCCTCTTGTGTTGGGGGAGGTGTGGGTGCACTGGGGGGGTACCCATGGTACCCCCCTACATTTCACTGCACCAACTGGCAGGCACCATGTGGTGCCTGCCACTTAGTGCAGTGAAATGCACAACATGCTATTTTAACATCGTGGCGGGTGCCGCTGTCAGCAGCGCTCGCCACAATGTTAAAATGAAAGATGCGACCGCCACGGTGGCAGTCGCATCCTAATCGGGTGTGCGGGACCGCCGCATGTATTGCGGATGGTCCCGCTCACCACCACCATGGCGGACGGACTCCAGTCCGTCCGCCATCGTAATCAACCCCTATGTTAGAACGTGGCCGGCCTACATTTAAAGATAGTTTTAGCCGACTGGCTGGAGTTAGTCGGGCAATATGATATTTTAATGTTTAAAGAAACCTGGGCTACTAAAGATATACCTTAAAGGGTTTGAGTGTTATAACACTCTGGCCTCACTACCCAAATCCGGTCGGCCCTCCGGCGGTCTAGCAATATGGGTGAACATCGCGGGGGGGCTGTGTTAAGGTTTTCCCAACTCACAATGATAAATTTCAGGCCATAAGATACAAAAGGGGTATGACTTTGTATTTGATACATTTTTGTAACAATGATTTTTATAGTATACCTAATACTTATTGCATTAACGTTTTTGACTATATCATCACCCTAAGGAGATCAAAGGGTTTTGACAACACAGTAGGCATTTGTCTGGGAGGCGATTTTAATGCTAAACTGGTCTACCTGGGCTCTTTTTTTGTTGTTGTAATTTTAGAGGAGTACAAACTTGCAATAGGAGCTCAGAGCTGATAAACATTTGATATCTCAAAATTTGAGTAAAGTTATGGATGTCGCTGCTCTTAATATTAATAAAGATACTTCAGAACCCACGTTTAGAGGCAGGAGCTACGCTACCACAATTGATTACATTTTTATTTCCTCCAATTTAGAGGATTTTCTATTGCACGCAAAAGTTGTTGCCACACTTCATAGTGATCATAATCCGATCGAAGTAGTATTTAAACTATACCCAAGGCCTGAGTATAGAACTGAGTGTGGCGCAAGGAATTTGGAACAGATAACCTACGGCTGGTGTCTCGTGGAGTTGATTCTACCGAATTGTTTTATAAAGTGGTCAGAGAGAATCTTGCATTATTCGAGGTTTATTGATAGCGCAGGAATAAAATCCTGATGTAAGTAATGCATTCACTAATCTCTGCTTGATTATCAAAATTGAATTAATGAAGCCTATCCGTTCTATATCTCATAGCCCTAGATGGTTGAATTATGAATGCTCAGCAGTAAACCAACAGCTACGCAAGGCCCTGTCGGCAAAACCAAGGTGTCACCAAGCGGCGCAGATGCTTAGGAAAAAATACAAGTTGGTCACCTCTCTGAGGAAGAAAGAGATATTGCTTGAACGCTGCGAGTCTAAAGAGCGGCAAACTGTTTTGGGCTGCTATTAAAGACATGCGGGTGATGGGACAGACACTTACACCGATTAGTTGTAATATACCTAGTGAAGCATGGGAAGCACATTTTTCTGCAATATACACAGCTCCCCCCTGTGACAAGGATTTATCCGAGTTGCCCACTCCCAAAGGAGTAACAATGTCCCTGTCTGAAGTGGAGGAAGCCATTCATCAGAGCCTGGGCAATAAAGCCCCTGGCCCCGACGGGGTGCCCATAGACCTCATTAAACACAAACCTGATTTCTGGGCCCGCTTCTGCTTAATGTTTTTAATAATTTAGTCTGTTCCCTATTACCAAGCACCTGGTCAACTTCTATTATCGTACCAATTTTTTAAAAGGGTGACCGCTCCTAGCCAGGTTGCTACAGACCCATTTCTCTGATAGAGACGATGCTGACAATTTAGGCAGGGTTCTGTATAACAAGATTAAAACCTGGGCAGAGGAGAATTCTAATCTGCATCCCTGCCAATTTGGTTTTAGAAATACCATGGGCACAATAGAACAGTGTCTTAATTTAAATGTAATAATTGGGAAATAGACCATTGCCCAGTGCTCACCGATATATTTGGTTTTTATGGACTTAACCTCTGCTTTCGATTTTGTTAACCGGTCCCAACTGTGGTTGATTCTTTTAGAAAGCGGAATGGATGAGGCACTAGTATATTTTTTGCGTATTTACATAGAGATTTGAAAGCCAGGATTAGAACCAATTTGCACGGGGAAGACTCTAATGATATTGGTGTTTTTAGAGGGGTATGGCAGGGGTGTGTTTTAGCTACATTACTTTTTATTCTGTATATCAATAACCTACATGTGTTTTTAATGACGCTTACTAAAGATGTCCCAAGAGTTAATGGTTGTATACTCCCATCTCTATTATATGCTGATGTTGCAGTCTTAATGGGCCACACTCCCAAAGCCCTGTGTCTTTTAGGACGGGACTTTGTGGATTTTATGGCCTTCTTAGATTTATGCACTAATTTAAAAAAATCTTTTAGAACGGCCTGCGGCCCGAGGAAGCACTTGCTAAATGACATTTCTGTTGATAACCAGAGTTTACAATGCACAAGCACTTTTCCCTACTTGGGGCTGGTTTTTGCCGCAAACGGTTTGTGGACAGATCACACTGCAAATTGCAGGAATATGTTTTCCAAATCAATTAACACAGTACTTAGTCTTCCCCAACCTGGGAGGGGAGGGGGCTATTTTACCTATTTTAAAAAAAATCAAAACTCATTGTACACCTGCAGCAACCTATGGTGCTGAGGTATGGGCATTTTCAACTGCAATAATATCCAGTATGAAGAGAATAGGTTCTGCCGTAAGCTCCTGGGAGTCCCAATCTCTTCTTCCCAATACTGGTGCCATAGTGAACTAAAGTTACATTATATTGAAGACTATACTAGAGTGCGCCCTGCCCTATTTTGGCTAGGCATATGGAAGAATTAAGCGGCATCCCTCACTACAGACATCATAACAGATTGCCTCAAATGTGAGAGAAAAAAGTAAACACAAAGAGATGATGGACGGAGCCCCGAAACTTTTCAGACACTCACTCCCAGTCACAGATCTGGGTTGAATCCATCATCATTCTTTAGCTCACTTCGCCACCCCAGTTCAGACCCAGCCATATGCAAATCAGTCTTGACCCTGTGCCTCATGGGAACAGTCCAGCCCGAACTGCCAAGCCGTGTCGTCCCTGGACCGGAAACAAGCATCCTGGGACCAGTTTCGGGATAATACCCCTCATCAGCCAGGCTAGCTTGAATCCAGTGGCAAAGTGGGCAAGGGACACATGTCTGGGCATACCCTGCCAACTTAGGGTGAATAAAGTAAACACAAGGAGATGATGGACGGAGCACCAAAACTTTTCAGACACTCACCCCCAGTCCCAGATCTGGATTGAATCCATCATCGTTCTTTAGCTCACTTCGCCACCCCAGTTCATACCTAGCCATATGCAAATCAGTCTTGACCATGTGCCTCATAGGAACAGTCCAGCCCGAACTGCCAAACCAAGTATTCCTGGACCGGAAACAAGCATCCTGAGACCGGTTTTGGGGTAACACCCCTCATGAGCCAGGCCAGCTTGAATCCAGTGGCAAAGTGAACAAGGGACACACGACTGGGCATACCCTGCCAACTTAGGGTGAATAAAGTAAACACAAGGAGATGGACGGAGCGCCGAAACCTTTCAGACACTCACCCCCAGTCACAGAGTTGGGTTGAATCCATCATCGTTCTTTAGCTCACTTCGCCACCCCAGTTCAGTCTTGACCCTGTGCCTCATGGGAACAGTCTAGTCCGAACTGTCAAGCCAGGTCCTCCCTGGACCGGAAACAAGCATCCTGGGACCGGTTTCGGGGTTTCACCCCTCATCAGCCAGACTACCTTGAATCCAGTGGCACAGTGAGCCCAGGACCCACGTCTGGGCATGTCCGGTGCACTTAGGGCGAGAAAGCAAAAAACAAACAATTGATGGATGGAATGCAGACCAAATCAAAACATTCACCCCCAGTCAAGAGATCTGGGTTAAATCAATCGTTATTTTGCTCACCATGCAGCTCCAGTTTGGATCGAGCCATATGCAAATCAGTCTTGATCTATTATTTTATCTAAAAAAAATTGAGTGTGACCATCCTCATATTGCCTTCCTTCTTGCAAGGTTTAGAGCAGTGTCAGGCTTTTTCTAGTCAGCTTGAACAAGTCATTTCTGTTCCCACTTAATTACGCAGCTCCCCCCGACTCTGGGAAATGAACGAACCCATTGGGACGGAGTCTCCTTCTGATGCCTGATTATCCTTATCTTCCATCCGACTCGGATTTCTTAGATGAGAACCTGACTTCAGTGGTTATGTCCCTCTGTGTTCAGGTTACATATTGGCGAAAGCCCCCGCTGTTCATAATGGAGCTCATAGCACTGACCAAGATGGTAATGCTGCCTCGCCTCTTATCGCACTTTCCCAATCTTCCAGTGTTCCTTCCCCGAAAACGTTTCTGACCTTTGGACATGCTCCTCAGAGAATTTATTTGGCATGGGTCTCGCTGTCGCGTCGCTTTGTCCAAACTGTGCTGTCCAATTGAGCAGGGTGGACTCAGAGCCTCTGACTTTCAATATTATTGTTTGGAAGCCCAGCTCCAGTGGTTGGCTCGCTAGCTGGCAGGGGCTCCCTGGATGAGATGTGAACTGTTGCACCACCCTTCACTGTTGGAGGCATCCTGGCACTCTCGGTCCTGGGAGTGCCTATTCGTAAAGACATTCGCTGCCTTCTCTAACTAGGGTTATGCTGCCTGGCTAGAGGCCTCTTGATTATCAAATCCATCGATTTGTATGCCCCTGCAATTCTGCTACTGGATTTACCCAAGCCTGTGGGACACTTAGGGGCCGATTAAGATGTTGGTTGGAAAGGCTCTGAACGGGATTCGGATTCTCCTATGTTTCCGACCGAATCGGATACATTTCCGAGCAACCGATTATGATGCAGGGAAACCGTTCGGGCTGTCTGATTCGTTAGGAGCCAAATCGTACAGCTCTATGGCCACGGTTTCTGACCGAGTGATTACGATGGGCGATTCTGACAGCCGTTCCGAATCGGTGTGCCCGACATGAAACAGCTGTCGGAATCTGAATTTGGAGGCCCATAGCAGGCCCCCTTCACCCTGAGGCCTCCGGTTGGGGCCCGTGGGGTACCCATGGGACCCCTCTTTATAACTATGCACAATGTGGCAGGCACCATGGGGTGCCTGCCATAGGGTGTAAGGTTTTCCCCAACCACCCCTTTATTCAATGGGAGACTGTTTTCTCGTTCGGAACACAGGCTCCTATTGAAGTCAATGCGAGTCTGACCAAACGATGTTGGAAAGCATCGTAATCGATTGGTCGGATTCGCACAACCCAATTCGGTCGGAAACAATTCCGAAACCGATTCGGTCGGAAGAGTTTCGACCGACATTGTAATCAGCCCCTTAGTGGGTAGTGAGTTATCCCTCTGGGAGCAGGCGGGCATAACAATGCAGGATGATCTATTCCAGGATGGGGACCTTTTGCAGTTCCCAGATCTGGTGGTACACTGTGGCCTTCGTGCGGGCCAATTCCTTACTTACAGCACGATGAGGAATGCTCACAGATGGAGCTGGTCCATAGTGGACATGGAACCACCCACAAATGAATTGATGAACTCTTTGCATACCTTGGGAATGGGTCGCAGGCTTATCACTTTACTTGATAAGGCTTTGGTTAACCACACATAGGCTTCTTTGCAAATCACGCAGTAAGCCTGAGTGGGGGGAATTTGGAAGGACATTTCATGAGAGGGGGTGGGTTTGGGCACTGGAATTCCCACAGAAAGTCTCCCGTATCCTTTGGCTGAAACCTATGCAGTTTCACATCTTCCATAGAGCTTACCTTTCACGGATATGCATCAGTAGGATTTCCCCAGGGAATCAGTCTCCTGCGCTAAATGTACCTCTCTTTTCTGTTATTTGCCCTCTCTCTGTAACTATTGGGCAGATGTGAAAAGTCGATTGGAGGCGATCACTAGATTGCCTGAATTTAACTCTTGGGAGGTGGTTGCAGTAGGTATTTACCAACATCCAAAGAAACACAAGGTAGCTTCCCGTTTCCTTAACTTTCTTTAACTTGGGGCGGTGCTTGCAAACAAAACAATTACCACTCAGTGGAAGAACCCTTGCACCCCCCCATGTGCTACTGGTGCTGATATCTCAATGTATGGGTGGAGGTGGAAAGTGTAGTCCTCCACAGGGAGGAAGCTAAATGACTGAGTAGGCGGCCAATAGCCGCCAACTGGGATACCCTAAGTAAGTTGATTGACACAACTTCAGATGGTGAGCCCTCATCCTAACCGCCATTTTCCTTACTTAAGGCCCCACCATCTTTTCTTCAGGACCAGCTATTCATCACTAAACCACTGCACCACAATACCCTTTGACGAGTAGCCCAGCACACCTTCCATTGGCTGCTCACCTTGCCATATAGTAGGGTTGAGTCATTCCCCTCCTGCTCCTTGTGCTCCAGCTTTATTCTTGTCTGTTCTATCGTTGTTCCCCTCTTATTATTGTTTACACAGGTTAACACATTGGGCTATCGCACATCCTGTGTTGCGCCACTTTACACCTCGCACTTAGATTTTGACTTTGAATGCCGCACCACTCCATATAACTGTGGCCCGGCTGCTACAATAAACTCATTCCAGGCCAATAGGTGTATACTGTACTCGCTACCTCCCAAGATCCGTGTGTGTGAAACTGCCGCTTGTACCTGATGCAATTGTTATCTCATACTTTGCTCTATGTTGTTCATATAAAATGCTAATATAAATGATGTTTTTTTTAAATAAAGATAAGTCAGAAGTAGTTTTGAATGTGGATCAGTGTTAATAGCAATGTCAGGTCATGCACTGTCTCCCTTGGAAGTAAATCTCTGCAGAATTTATTTTTCTATCTGTATTGTTTATAGTTTTCCCCTGGGCACTTTGACAAAATGTAAGAACTTGGGTTATTAGTTGTGCAGAATGTCAGTCCTGAACAAGTAATATGTCCACATGTATCTCCTTACTGGGAACAAAGTACCCCATTCTAGCACTGGACTTTCGCATGATTATTAAGCAGAGCAATTCAAGGCCTACTTGGGGGAAGTGGTGTGGGCTGGTAATCGTCATTCTCTAGCACGCAACAACTGCACTCAATAAAATATTGTACAGTCAGTGCTTTTTCTTTGAAAAATGAAAGTACATTTATTGCACATACACGCACACACACTACTAAATACTATGCAGTAAATTAGAAACATATACAGCAGGCAGATGAAAACACCTTTGGTGACACCTTATGAAATTTCCCCCTTAGTAGATCATGACCCTGATAATCACAATACCACCCCACCTTTATCAAATGCAACTTTACAATATAAAGGGTGTTATTTGAAATAAAGCAGGCATGTTGACTTTGTTAAGGAGTCACCACTTCAAGCTAAAAGGTAAGACTATGAGCTTTGTCACAGGGTAATCGCATTGATATATATGCAAGTCTAATGGCTTTGTCAAGGGGTCACCACATTAAAATAGTAAGCAAATATTCATTACTAAAACCAGTGGAGCAAGTAACCATATTCGAATGCATTCATTTAGCATTTCAATGTTCATCTATATAATTATCAACAAAGCATTTCAAATAAAGATTTGTAAAAAAAAAATTAAAATCAATCACAAACATGGGTTGGAGTCTTTTTTTTTGGTCAAACCATTAGAGCTCCTGACACTGAAAGCTATAAAGCAAAACCCCAGCTCTGGGAATACTTGAAGGTAAAGTAATCAGTCTTCACAGGTCATGCATCCTAGGACCTGCCAGACATAGTGTTATGTTTATTTCAACACTCCTGGAGGCTGCTGCAGCCTCCCACAACACCTTTGCTAATCACGGTGGTTCCCATGACCTTCCTTGAGGCACCACAAGGGAGAATAAAAATGCAAACAAAGCCTGTGCAGGGCATTATGGGACGCTCCAGCTCATAGATATTTTTATTAGCGGACAGCAGGTAGGCAGCTTCATGCCTGGTTTCTTTTTCTTTGGTTCGATTTTTCTTTTTGGTCTTACTCGGGGCACCCACAGCCTCAAACAATGTTGGAAGCATTCAGGGAGCCCAATCCCACGCTGCCTGGCCAGCTCCCCAGACAGCCGACACTGTTCCATACGGCATGTCCAGCTCCCTACCTTCATCCTGGTGGTGAGCTGCTGCCCATGCTGGTCTCCCCTCTAACCCCTGTCACTGGTGCAGGGGTTGGGAGGCACTACCATTGTACGGAAGAATGCAGTGACACTCCCCTTCCTCCTCGTGTCGGGCCCTGAGGAGGGGTCCCAGGCTCCCTTCTGCCTCTTTTGCATCAGGAACCAGTTGATGGGGTCCCAGTGGCGAAGTGAGGCTCTAGGAAGGGACCCGATTAAGCACCATCCCTAATATTAAATCAAATGTTCTTTGTGTCAACCTCCAGGCCCTGCCCCACCTCATGAATAATTTTGGGAAATAGTGGTGAAGTCCCACATGCTCCATTTTCTGACCATAGGCATGTTTAAATGGGCAAACCTTCAAAAGCACATAACTCGGGCCACATTGGGGTTGATTTCTTCGATTTTGGGATCACTTTACTCCGGGTGGCGAGTTCTAGCCACCAATAGTATTTGAAGAGGCCTACTGGCCTCTAAAGGGCACACTTTGGTGGAGCTGCATTTACCAGCTCCCAGCAAAGTGTGCCAGTCTTCTCTTCTCCCGGTCCTCCTCTCTACCTGGGCTTCTTGTGCAATCCCTCATCAACAGTCTGCAGAGCACCCTCCAGCCCACACTACCAAGTGATACAGCCTCCTGACTGTATTGCAAGGCACTTGGAGTGGCAGTGGAGTCCAGATCTTACTACAACTGGTCCTCTGGGGGCATAAGAAGGCCAATGTCACTAACCCTGGAGTGACCTATCTGGTTGTGGCATCAGCTGCAAGCAAAGTCCTTAGTTTATCTCTGCAGGACATCTGTGGCTTCTCTCCCCAGATGGACATGATTCTGATTTTGCCGCCTTCCAGGTCCAGTGTCTTGTTCCCTGGCTCTACCTTGTGCAGGAGTTTATAGGTGCAGGTGGAATGTTCTAGAAATCAACCACCCCTGGTGAATCCTAGGATGCCATATCATCTTTCCACCCCTGTCCTAATCCTCGTGCACAGCATTCGAGGACAATGCCAAATGATGCTGTCAAGTTTTTTTCTGTGAGGAGATCCTCTGAGGGTCTCAGCTCCTCCCCTAGCTGACATCACTGCCAGATATCTTCCCATGAAAACTTGAAAGGGGAGCCCCATTTGTGTTGACTCCAGATGTCTGGGCTTCCTACTTTGTTTGATGGATGTGGGCTGTGCCAGTCCAAGTGCAGTGTGACAGCTAATTACCAGATGCAGATTTCCCTCTCCACCCCTTCCTTCTAAGTAACCAAGTCCATCACTGATAATTGTTCCTTTTTGTTATCGGAACCTGTAAAATTAAACCTGGTGTGCATGTTTTACCCCAGTTTGACATGCTGCTGGACTGTGTAGGCCTAATTGGAGCCAAACCACAGTCAAAGACAGATTTTGCATATATGTATAATAAAGTGAGCACTGCAGATTTTCCAGCAAACCCTACCTGTGAATGCCCATTAATATCATAAGGCCTATCCAAGGTCAGCACCTATCTTTGCAGAGTCCCTTCTGCACCAGACTACATGTGCACAATTACTGAGCTTTGCATGATGGTAGTCTCACACGTGCAGCTCGCACATGCGTGTGCACACGTGTGACTGGCCCAGTGCTCCTTACCCTCATTGCACCGCAGCGCCTTATCTTAAAAGCCAGACACTGGCAGTAAACATGCTCAGTCCAATTACCATGAATGCTTTGTGAATGAGATGCAGCTAGTGAGATCACCCACAGTAAAGGTCCAAAACCCCAGTGACCAAAGGCAAAAAATCCTGGTGAAGTAAATGGGAGGAACCCATTTGCAACTCAAACCATTTACCAAAAGAACTGGAATGTGTTTAAGTTTTATACCACTAATGAAGGAACATGTTATTTGATGTTGTCCTAAATAAAGTGTTGTTTTGAGATTGGTAATGTAGTTGGATGTGTAGTGTAGCTGAGGATAAAAAGAGCATTACTGTGAATTACAATAACATCAATCATTGAGCAGCGTGGGGAATAGCAAACTAGCAAAGGTTTTTGCAGTTGATATCTGTTCATGAGTGACTAGAGTTTAATTACATATAGATGGAAGAGGGTTAAATTGCCCCAAAAAAGTGGTATGGTAAAAACATGTGATGCAGCTTATGCATCAGGAGCTTATGTATTTTGGCTGCAACTGGTTTAGACAACCTCAGGGGTATTAATGGAGTATATGGTAGATAAAAGGGGAAAGTAAACTTAATTTGTAGTACACTTTTTTATGTTTTATGCAATGAAATTATGTCTATTATGCCATTTATTACTTTGCAATCCTCTGGAGCAGCCCGTCTTAATCTTTTGAATTCTGTGGACCCCCACTTATTCATTAAAGGAACCCCGGGTCCCCATTGAATCGTGATTGGATTCCAGGGACCCCAATGATTTATTAGTGGAAGTTGGCGCCCATGGCTTAAGTACTTTCGATGATTTGAACTTCAAAACAATACACCAAAAATACAGAAACAGGCATTCATCAAACAAATACACCAATGGTTAAATAGTTTATTTAAAAAATCCAAATTTTAATTTTAATGGGAAAGTTGGAGCTTTTCTAAGTTTAGGGCAGTTATTGTCCATATTATATTCAGTTAGATAAACTTGCGCTGCTTCAGTGAATCAATATGAGTATACTACCTTAATTTTTAGCCTCCATTTCCAAATTCCTTCACATTTACTTAACTTTTGAAAATTTTCAACTTTACAATTTGCTTCTTTATTTGTACATCCTTAATTAATCTGTTAGCTGTATTTAATTGTCTAAGCATTTGTGTACCCCCTGAGTAGGCTTCGCGGACCCCCAGTGGTTCCCAGACCACAGGTTAAGAACCATTGCTCTGGAGGAATGTACAAAAGGGAAGGCTATACTTTCATATAATGGTCAAGGTCCATGTTGATGATGGCAATATTGTGGAGTTGCACCAGAGCTCAACCTGTAAAGCTTGCAAATTACTTTTTTCTAAAAATTTAAGGGCTGATTGCATTCTTCATATCTAATGGTATTACTAACAGCGCGTCTAATCTATCTGGATGTGAGGAACACTCCTCTCTACACTTCCCTGTATGTGAAGAGTCTCCCCAGTGTGGAAGTTCTTTAAGCAAAAGAAACCACAGTGTTTAGAAATCATCTGTTCAGTGCTGTCAATGCTAAAGTTTAACTTTGTGTAAGCCATGTACAAATGCAAATTACCATCATATTTGGTAACTGTAATTACTGTGGAAAACCAGGTGCTATGAGAAGAGTCATAGGCTTCATGTATCAGCAACAATGTCTATCAGCGGTTGTCCCATAACATTTATGAGGTCCTAATTTGCCAGGCCCTAACCTAACAATCTAATATTTGTCAACATTGCCTTGGTGTGCTGAGGAAAATAGCTGAATCTTCAAAGACGGAATGGAGGTTAATTAGGTAAAATAATTGATGGTGTGCTCTCTTATCACATCTACAATGTAGGAAATTTCACTTAAATTCAATTTTTATAATGTTTTATTAAGAATGTCAGGTAAGGCAATGGCAATTATAATCCCAGCAAGTATCAAGTAGAATGTGGCTGTAGCATCTAGCAGCAAAACACACAAGATGATGGACGGAATGTTGCACATTGGCAAAACATTCACCCCCAGTCACAGATCTGGGTTTAATCCATCGTTATTTTGCTCACCACGCCACCCCAGTTCAGACATGGCCATATGCAAATCAGTCTTGACCCTGTGCCTCATGGGAACAGTCCAGCCCGAACTGCCAAGCCATGTCTTCCCTGGACCGGAATCAAGCATCCTAGGACCGGTTTCTGGCTATCAGCCGTCATCAGCCAGGATAGCTTGACTCCAGTGGCGTAGTGAGCACGGGACCCACGTCTGGGCATACCCTTCCCACATAGGGCGAACAGCAAAACACACAAGATGATGGACGGAATGTTGCACATTGGCAAAACATTCACCCCCAGTCACAGATCTGGGTTTAATCCATCGTTATTTTGCTCACCACGCCACCCCAGTTCAGACATGGCCATATGCAAATCAGTCTTGACCCTGTGCCTCATGGGAACAGTCCAGCCCGAACTGCCAAGCCATGTCTTCCCTGGACCGGAATCAAGCATCCTAGGACCGGTTTCTGGCTATCAGCCGTCATCAGCCAGGATAGCTTGACTCCAGTGGCGTAGTGAGCACGGGACCCACGTCTGGGCATACCCTTCCCACATAGGGCGAACAGCAAAACACACAAGATGATGGACGGAATGTTGCACATTGGCAAAACATTCACCCCCAGTCACAGATCTGGGTTTAATCCATCGTTATTTTGCTCACCACGCCACCCCAGTTCAGACATGGCCATATGCAAATCAGTCTTGACCCTGTGCCTCATGGGAACAGTCCAGCCCGAACTGCCAAGCCATGTCTTCCCTGGACCGGAATCAAGCATCCTAGGACCGGTTTCTGGCTATCAGCCGTCATCAGCCAGGATAGCTTGACTCCTGTCATGAAAGTATGTCTTGTTCCACATCATAATAGTTGTAAAAGGAAACATCTATAATCCATGAAACTGTAAAAACTAATCACTATACAAAGTTAAAGTTCAGAAGGGTTGAAATAGAAAATGAGGCCCTACCAATTGAATTATACACAAAGCTTAATCTCTAATAAATGTATTTATCAAAATTGTGAATCAGATGCTAGTAGGTGGGATTTGGCTTGCCACATATGGAAACTCATCACCAAACTAAAAATAAGAATATAGCAAGTCTGACTGAGTCCGAAATACCTAACTGGATAATTTTAGAAGGTTTCTGTTGTAATTAACCTGTGCTTGTTTCTTCCGCTTGTGGAATCTCTGTGTCTCTGAGTTCCACAAGTGGCTTGTGTTCAAATGTTGGTTCCATTCTGGTCAGTTGACTTCTGGCCAGGAAGGGACCGGGTTGCTGCAGATGGCACACAGAATAAAGGCCTTACCTTTAAGTTAATAGTCATTTGGCAGTCTTTTACTACATTTTGTGGCGACAAGCTGGCCAGTCGTCACCATCTGTGTCCTCCACCCGGATCGAACCTATGCATGGATTCAAGATGGAATGGTGACCTTAGCGGCAGTTTTGCTCCCTCTGCTGACATATCCTAACCAAGTATCGCTGTCGTCAGTGGTGTGGATCCCGAGGTGCTCGCATTTCCTTCGTTCATCTGCAATATTTTCCGGCTTCCCGCAGTGTACTCTCCTGCGATTCACCGCTGGTGCGCTGCAGTGCAATGACGTCATACGCTGACGTACCGCCATCTTGTTAGTCTTCTGTGACCGTCAGTGAAGTCTGCGCTCTAGCATTGGGATGACGTCTCACGTCAACATGCTGCCATCTTGAAACTGACCTCTGCCTTCAGTATCCACGGCTCAGCTCTCAGCAGGACCTGCACCAGACAGCTCGATTCAGCACGACCTCACCGCGGATCACAGGTGACTTTTATTCAGTGATACACTCACTCATGGTGTGTTATCGCTTCTTCTGTGGCACGCTCACCTGTTCATTTTTTTTTCATCAGAATGTGGTTGTGACTTTCCCGGTGATACGCATACCCAAGGCGTGACATTGTTTACTTATCTCGTTTCCCCTCAGTGACACACTCACATTTCAAACAGTCAATTGCGTATTGTGACTTTTCTTCGCAAGAATTAACAGATTCATTTTCCTTGCAGGAATTAGCACATGTATTTTCTCGTTGTAAGTGGAGCTGCATTCTCCTGTTTCTCATACATTTTTATGCATCAGGTGCTGCTCTTTTGCTTACATATATATTCTGATTAGTACAATTTTATGCAAAAAGTGTCAACGTATTTCCTCTATTTATAGTAAGTAGAGTTGTAAGTTCTTTTGACTCAGTGTCCTGGTACATTTACTTAGTTATCTTTTCTTACTTCTTCCTCTTACTAATTTATGTGACAATGGGTGAAGCTTCTGAAAGTCCTCTTAGTGCCAGTGCAGTGGTAGCTAATATGGCACATGTGTCTGTAGCACCACCTCCATTCTTTTTAGCTCACCCAGGTGCTCCATTAATTCTGTGGGAGGATTGGATCATTATGTTTGATAACTACTTGGAAGCGCTAGATGGCCAAGATTTTCGTCCGTCTAGAAAAAAAGCATTGTTGTTAAGCGTACTGGGTAGTGAGGGTCAGCGAGTTTTTCGTTTTCTGCCTGAAATTACTGAGCGGGGTGGACAACCAGTCATTGATGTCTTTGATGAAGCTAAGGGTAGATTAGAGGTGAGGTTTGCAAAGGAAGAAAATGTAGTCATGACACCCTATAAGTTTTATACTCAACCACAGAGAGTGATTTTGATTTGATTTTCAAATTTATATAGCGCTCGAATGCCCAGGGGCGTCTAGGCGCTGTGCGGAAACAGGTTTGCCGAAGAGTTACGAAATGAGCGAGCTTTAGTTGGAAAACAGCCAGGTTTTTAGAGATTTTCTAAAGGAGAGTAACGTTGGGCAGTTCTTGATATCTATCGGGAGTGAGTTCCATAGTTTCACTGTGCCCAAGACAAAGCTTCTCCCTCCACAGCGTGCTTTTTTGAATTTGGGGATTTGGAGGAATTTGCTTTGTGATGATCTTAAGTTTCTTACAGGATGGTACCAGACGAATTGTTGTCTCAGAAACAAGGGATCAGTCCCATGCAGGGCTTTATAGGCTAAGCATAGAGCTTTAAAGTCTAACCCATTTTTTTACCGGGAGCCAGTGAAGTTTTTTTAAGCCTTGTGAAATAGAGTGAAATTTGGGAATATCAAGCAGCAATGTAGCGGCTGCATTCTGTGCCCTCTGAAGTTTAAGCAGATTCTGTTTTTGGAGGCCCACATATAATGCATTTCCATAATCAAGTCTAGCCAAGGCTAGAACGGTCACTAGTGTTTTTACAGCTTTTGGAGGGATAAAAGTGCGGACTTTCCTAATTGTTTTTAATGTCAGGAAAACCGAGGATGAGACCTTGTTAATCTGATGCTGAAAAGATAGTTTATCATCAAGGGTAATACCTAAATTCCTCACCTTACTGACTGGGACTGGGAAGTCTCCGATGCCGGCAGGCCACCACCTCTGAGACCAGAAGGGTGTATCAGAGCCCAACAGGAGAACCTCTGTTTTACCTCAGTTGAGCTTTAAACAGTTTGCACTCATCCATTGGTCTATGTGAGACATACATTGGTTAAAGCGATCCGCAGTTTACTCCATGTTGCTTGAGATGGACACCACTATCTGCGGATAGTGGATGAGTCTATTGATGATTTCGTCTCATGGTTGCGTGAGCTATCTGTGAAGTGCAGATTTGGAACTATGACAGACGAGCTGATAAGAGATCAATTAACTGTACAGTGCAGAGAGAAGAAAATACAAGAGCGGCTTTGGGCTGCCAAGAACCCAACGTTGAGAGAAGCCATTGACATGGCTAAGGTTTTAGAGCGGTCTGCTTCTTGCATGCGTGAACTTGAAAGGAAAAAACAAGAAGGTAGTGTTTCAGATGTGGCTGCTGTCAGCAAAGTTGTGGAGTCTTCCAATACTGTCAAAAACACAGGCAGATCCAACAAGCCTACTAGTAATGTTAGGCAGGGCAACAGAGTGTGCAATCGTTGTGGCACTTCTAATCACTCTTCTGACTCAAAATTCTGTTTTGCCAACAACAGGGAGTGTATGAGGTGTGGGCGTGTGGGACACTTTGCTAAAATGTGTCGTATGGGCAACCGTAATAGAGTATTGTTGGTTTCTGAGAGTGGTGTGTGTCCTGTTGAGTTCAACGACAGAATCCTTGTGGTTATTGAGGATGAAGGAGGAACAAAGCAAGGTGAACGCAGAAAAATCAGGCCTAAAGCTTTGTTTGTCATAAACGATTGTGAAATTGAACTTATGGTTGACACTGGATCGATGTATACTATCATACCCAAGGATGTGTCTGAGCAGTGGTGGCCAAATTGCACATTAAAACCTAAGGACATATCCCCTGGGGGCTACCAAGGGGAGGCCATTTACATCTTGGGTTTTATGGAAGCAAAAATTCAATTTGGAGGGAGGTCCATCGAAAGGAAGTTGTATGTGGCAAAGAGTGGTCCACCAATTTTGGGTTGGCTTCATCAATATGACCTTCATATTATTGTCAACCCTAGGGCACCTTCTCAAGTTATGGTGGTGGACCAAGAATCCACTGATGACATTATCAGTGCGATCGGTGCAGTATTCAAAGATGGTTTGCAGTTCCTAAAGGGGTATGCCCATAAGATTGGTTCGAAAGATAATGCTGTACCCGTGCAGCATAAGCTCAGGAGGATTACTGTGATTGTACGTGAAGAGGTGAAGAGTTTAATTCATGAAATGTTACAACAAGGGGTAATAGAACCTGTAGAGGCATCTAATTGGGTTTCTCCTGTTGTTATCACACGTAAAACTGATGGTCACCTCAGATTTTGTGTGGACTTGAGGGCTCTTAATCGAAATATTGTGGCTGATACCTACCCTTTGCCTAACATCAATGAGATGATTTTGTTACTTAAAGGAGGAAGGTTTTTCTCTGAACTTGATCTTAAAAATGCCTATCATCAGATTAGGCTTCATAGAGATTCTAAGCCTCTCACTGCTTTTATCACCATGGAGGGAACATACCAATTTACAAGGATGCCTTTCAGCCTTTCTTCGGCAGCTAGCGTCTTCCAGAGGATGATCACTGATGTCTTCAAAGGCCTAGAAAATGTCATGTACTTTCAAGATGACATACTTGTTTTTGGCAAATCCGTTCATGAACACAATACTGTATTGAAGCTTTGAAAAGAATTGCTGATGTAGGCCTCACTTTGAGGAAAGAAAAGTGTTGCTTTCTGAAAGAAGAAATTGAATATTTGGGCTACATGTTGTCGGCAGGAGGTGTGAGGAATAAGAAAGATCTGTTGGAGGCCATACGTTTGGCCCCTGCTCCACTTGACAAAGATCAGCTTAGGTCGTTCATGGGCCTAATTGAATATTATTCTAAATTTGTACAATGTTTTTCGGGCAAGACTGAGTCCTTGAGATTGCTAGTGAAAAAAGGAAAGAAGTTCGAATGGTCAGAGGTGCAACAAATCTCTTTTGAAAATATTAAAAAATAAATTTGTGAAGCAGACATTTTGGTACCATTCAACATCAAACTCAAATCTGTTGTGACTGTAGATGCCAGTGCTACTGGTTTGGGTGCCATACTTTCACAAAGACATTGTGGTGGTGAAAAAACTGTTGCTTTTGCTTTTCGCACTTTAACAGAAACTGAACGTAATTATTCTGTAATTGAAAGGGAGGCTTTAGCCGCTGCGTGGGGTGTGGTATACTTCCGCACGTACTTGTGGGGCACTCACTTTACGTTAAGATCTGACCATAAACCTCTAATTAAAATTCTTCTTCCAGGTGGTGCTGGGAAAGGTTCTGCGAGGCTGGCAAGATTTGCCGCTAGATTTCAAGAGTATCGGTTTGAGATCGATCATATCCAGGGTTGGAAGAATGTGCCGGCAGATTGCCCGTCTCGTCTTACCTTGGATTGGCATGGTGTACAAGGCCCTGAGGTGGATGAGCATGAAAACGAAGGATCATTGCATCTGTGCAAGATGTGGTGGTGGGGTGTGCAGGGGCAGTTTCGAGGGAAGAATGGTGCCAAGCTATGGATGAGGATCTCACCCTTAAGGATGTTATTTGCATGGTGATTTCAGGTAAACAGAGGGAAAGTTGTGTGTCCAGTTCTGTACAACCTTTTGTTAAGATAATAGATGAATTGTCCACCTATAGCAACCATGTTCTTATAAGGGGTGAGAAGTTCGTGCCCCCGGCCAAATTGAGACAAAAATAGGTGGCGATGGCACATTATGGACATTTGGGAAAAACTTTGACTCAAAGGCATCTCAAAGCGTTGTTTTGGTGGCCTGGTGTGGCTGCCCAAGTGGTGGAGTGGGTGGTCAAGTGTGTGGAGTGTAAGGAAAGCGAAAAATGTCTTTGGGTTGGTGATCAGTCCTTCAAGGGTCACTTTACCAACCCGAGTTTACCTTGCCATACTGTTTGCTTGGACTTTATTGGTCCGATGTATGAGGTACGTAGTGGTCTGAAGTTTGCAATGGTTTGTGTTGACGCGTATTCCAAGTGGTTGCGGATAAAATTTATGTCAGATATCACCACGAGTACCACCATTCATGCATTAAAAAAAGTGTTTTGTGAGGAAGGAGTCCCATCTGTTATTGTGACGGACAACGGCACATAACTCACCTCCAAGGCCATGGAAGAGTTTTTAGGTGGTAACGGCATTAGACACCAGCGTACCATCTTGTACAACCCTCAAGGAAATGGCATAGTGAAAAGGGCCAACAGGTTAGTCAAGGGGGTCATTCAAATGGCTTCTGTGGGTAATCAGGATCTCGAAGAAGCTGTTGAAGAAATAGTGTGGGCCTTCTGTACCAATACACAAATCTCTTTGGGCAAGTCCCCTTTTGAGGTAATGAGAGGGCATGTTCCTGGTGATGTGTTAGTGCCTGGTTGGCTGAAAGAGGGTGTTGGCCACAAAAGGTGCAACTATACATGACATTCGCATGGTGTGTAGTGTTGCGGCTGGAGATTGGGTGAAAGTCAAGACAGGAAGGATTTCAGGAGGTCTTACCAAATTTAGGGGACCTTTCAAAGTTATACGATTGTGTGATTATTATGTGGTACTTGAAAATGGAGAACGTTGGAACAAACAGAGGGTTGCTTCGTATCAAAAAGGCGGAGTGTGTTCAAAAGGGCACAATGAAGCTGTACATGGGTCAATGTTTATAAATGATGTTGACTTTGCCAGCAGCAGTGTCTCGTCTTCAGATAATCACATGGCTGAAGGGGTTGGTGTTCAGGGATTGTCTCACTCTGTGACGCTTTCAGGTGAAGCATCTAACAGGTGTGTGGGTGCAGAGGGGAGACAAGTCAGAGAATGTTAAACTCCTGTTTATCTCAATGACTATGTATGGTAATTGTTTTCTTATCACGTTTGCCCCTTATTTTTTTTTCTTCTGGCTCTGCCTTGTTATTCATCTTTCTTTATTCCATGCTTTATTCTCCTTTACCGCCTCTCCTTGTTTTATTGTGTGCTTAGTTTTTATTTGTGAAGAAAAGGAGATGTGTTGTAATTAACCAGTGCTTGTTTCTTCCGCTTGTGGAATCTCTGTGTCTCTGAGTTCCACAAGCGTCTTGTGTTCAAATGTTGGTTCCATTCTGGTCAGTTGACTTCTGACCAGGAAGGGACCGGGTTGCTGCAGATGGCACAAAGAATAAAGGCCTTACCTTTAGGTTAATAGTCGTTTGGCAGTCTTTTACTACAGTTTCATAAGTGAGAGCAGAGCTTACTTAAGTATTGTATGCTCTGAGATATGAGTTGCTTAACCTGTCACAGAGAAATTGATAAAAACATTAAGAACATAGTAGTATAATTTAATAGGAAACATAAATAACATAAACAATAAGCAAGACATCACTTTTATAGAGTCCAGCCTTCTCTATCATGATAAATATAATGTAGACCAAATATCTATTTTATTTTATTTTATCCATAAGGACCGATAAATTTCTGTTTATAGTGCATTAGAAAAGGTCTCATTGCTGAAATGTTCTTTTTCCTTGCAATAGGGGCATTTGATAGATCATGGGAGAAAAATAAGTTAAGGCCAAACCACTTACGTTTTTTTCTTTTTCTGCTTTAATGACATGTAACAAGTTTATATATTTCAAAAATAGTATTATTTACTGGAAATACCTTCTTGAGTAGGGATGGAGACTGGTGCAGCAAGAACCTTATAATAGGATTTTAGTGAAGGTGTAATCTTCACTTTCGATAGGGTAGCCTTCTTTCCTCTGTCCCTGCTCTTAGGACCTTTAGCGGCTACAGAGAGCGTTACTCTCTCTCCCCTCCCCCCCAGTCCTCTCTCCTTTTTTGAACACTCAGGCGGCTTGGACAGACCCTTATCTGTATTTCCAGGGCGACTCGTGGGAGGAAAAGGCACCGGAGCCACCAGTTCTGGTATAGAAATAGGTTGCGCATCCCTGGTGCGAAGAGTGTACCTGCAGACTTTTCCTGCGGGCAGGGAAGATCTAATTTGCGGATTCCTGCCCCTCTCCATAGGGTGTAAGACCTCCCCCCCTTCCAACCCCTTCACTGGGGGTCTGTCGCCTAAAACATCAGAGGAAACTGTAGAACAAGCCTGCACAAACAGAGGTATACCATTAACTGAGGCCAGGACCGAGCACAAAGAACCCCTGTGGCTCCGTCTACCTCTGGAACAGTCTTACCGCCTCCAGCATGCCGGTTACTGAGACCTGTCTCCACTCTCCCACCTTCAGCCGCAGGCAGCCACGTTGAAGAACGCAATCCACGAACCAGCTCCAGGGCACCTCGTCCAGTGCTGACACTTCCGCCTCAGACCCGGACCTGGAAGGCAGCCTTACGACAGCGACGTGACTCTCGAGCCGCGCCCTCCCACGCGGGGCTCAAAGAGCATCGGACACCTCGCGCGGTTCTGGCGCCATTGTCAAGGATACACAAAGATATCAAAAAGCCCAAAAGCAGGTAACTTTAAGAAATAAATGCACAAGGGAGCAGGGAAACCGAGGGAGAGCCCTGATGGGCTTACATTACGGGACTCGATTGACTGAAAACCTGCGGCCGCTTAGCTGGCGGCCGCCATGTTCCCCCACTAGGATGGAGGAGAATATAAGTCAGCCTCAGGAAGTCACTCTGCCCCCCTCCTCCCCTTCCCACTCAGCCTCTCTGCTTCCATGCTCAGCTGAACACAGGAGCCCTAGAATGACCACGCATCCCTCTATAACCATTGCAAATAGGTTCACTGTGTTGGAGCAGTGAGAGGAGGACAACCAGGGTGAGCAGGCACTACCCCCACAGTCCGATACGGGCATTAGTCAAGTACTCCAGATGGCCCCAGAGACCTGGCCGACATTCTTCTAGCTCTTAAGGAAGAGATGAAAAACAGGTTTACGGTCTCTGAGAATAATCAAGTGGCGATTCAGGCCTCCTGTGCAGTTTTAGCACAGGAGCTGGAAGAAGTATCTATAAAAACTGATACCTTGGAGCAGGAAATTCCTAAGATAAAGCAGGCACTAGATACATCTTCAGTAGAGATGAGCCGATTAGTGAGGCAAAATAAAGAAATGAGGGATGACTTAGAACGTCTTGAGAATCACTCAAGAAGGAACAACCTAAGACTAATTAATGTCCCCGAAGCCTTTGAAGGGTCAAACATCAAGGCCTATGTGATTTCACTGTTGCGAGATACGGCCTTAAAGAATCGATTGGACATAGTTCTCTCCTCGGAAATTCTGAGGGTTCATCGGTATCCTTCTAAGAGAAATCCTGCGAGACAGAAGCCGAGGAAAATCCTAATTAACTTTCTTACTTATACTATGAAGGAGGCAATCCTGTCCATGGCACTTAAGGAAGGCTCCCTGTCGGCCGGATCATAATCCTTTTTAATAAGATCAGACGTGTGTCATACTACCACCCAGAAACAATGGGAAATGGGGAAACGGATGGAGGAACTGAACAAACTGGGGGCTAAGGCACACCTAAAATTTCCGGCCTCGCTTCGTACGATGTGGAATAACCATATGTATTTGCATCGCTCAGTGGAGGAGGTGGATGATCTGATTGCAGAAATTAAGAAGAGGGCAGGTACATGGGGGGGGGGGGAAGAGGGAGAAAGTAGCCCTGATATAAATACGCTGCACTATACCCGAAGATTGAGGCCCATTAGGCTTCATGCCTAATATGGTAGAGAGTGTTCCGGGGGGGGGGGCGTGATCGGGCCCAGGGGTTGGGTGGAGGGATGGGTGAGGGGGGGTGCAGTGGGTTGAAAATCAAAAAAATATTCCTCTATCATGTCAGAAAGCTTTCTGTTCTGTTATAATACTAGCATTAGTTTTAGTTTGGATAGTATCTAGATTGAAGATCCTTGGCAATGGGAGTTAATGAGTTAGTATTCCTTTCATGGAATGTTAACGGTCTCAGATGTAAGCGCAGGCAGAGATTGGTTATGAAATACCTAGAGCAGAGTAAGGCGCAAATATGTCTGATACAGGAGACCCATTTAGATATCTCGGAGAGTCGAGCTACTTTTTCTCGGTACTCTTGGATAGAGTCCTTTTTTTCTTCAGAGCATACGGCTCATTGCAAAGGTGTCGCTTTATTGATTAAACGAGGGGCAGGCTGTGTTATAAAATCTTTTAAAACAGATAAAACCGGGAGGTGGGTAATTGCTCCTTTAGATTTTGGAGGGATGGAGCTAGCCTGTGCAACTTTTTATGGCCCTAATATTGATGACCCTACTCATTTATGTAATCTCCAATGGAACCTGATGGAAATCACTGCTCCTATAGTAATTGGGGGGGACTTTAACGTTTTGCTTGATCTCCTGCTTGATAGATGGAATCGGAGTCGGCACGATGGTGCTCCTCGAGTGCGTCAGGCCTTAATTAATATGATGCATGATCTGGCACTATTGGATATATGGAGGGCCAAGAAGGGTGATACCCAAGGTTTTAACTTTCAGAGTAAAAAACACTGGCATTTCTCAAGATTAGACTATCTTTTTGCGGATAGATCCATCGCAGAATCCATAACTTCTATTAATATTCTTCCTAGTCATATCTCAGATCATGCTGCGATCTGTGTCTCCCTTGTGGGCTATTGCCGGTCACCAAGGCCAAGATGGACTCTAAAGAGAGCAATGTTATTACCACTTATGCTGAAGATAATCAAGTTTTCCACCAGAGTCAGTCCGGTTTCAGGGCAAATTTCAGTACGGAAACCGCGCTTCTTGAGGTCTTGGAGACTATTAAAGAGACCCTTGACCAGGGAGGGAAGGCTGTGCTGATTCTCTTGCATCTATCAGCGGCCTTCGATACCGTGCCCCATGATTTGCTCCTTCAGAGACTTCAAGAATGTGGCTGCGGGGGCACGGTACTCCGATGGTTTGCCTCGCTTCTGGATAACCGCCAGCAAACGGTGTGGTCCCCCCTTTGTAGCACCTATCCCCCCTTAAGGTGGGGGTTCCGCAGGGCTCAATCCTTAGTCCTACACTTTTTAATTTGTATATGTCCCCCTTGGCGCTTCTGGCTGAAGCCCACGGAGCGAAAATTGTATCTTATGCGGATGATACACAATTGCTCTTCACCTGCGACAAGAAGTCAGACTTCAGAGGTGAGGCAATAAATGCCTGCCTCACTAAGGTGTTTGCCTGGTTCCAACATCACCAACTTAAGTGTAATCCCGATAAATCGGAAATTATACTTTTCGGCCTCCCATTAGACAATGTGTGGCGGAATTGGTGGCCACAGGACATGTCTCCCCCTAGCACTTCGGTGAAGACTGTTAAAAATTTGGGAGTCAGGATGGAGGACAGTCTATCCATGAACTCCCAAATACAAGCTGTGGTGGGCTCATGCTTTGGAGTGCTTAAAATGCTCAGACAGGTCCTGCCCCTTTTGCCGTTAACACATAGACAAACGGTGGTCCAGGCGTTGGTCTTATCCAAGTTGGACTATGTTAATAGCCTTTACCTGGGAATTCCTGATTACATGTTGACTCGATTACAGGTGGTTCAGAATGCTGCGGCAAGGGCTATTCTCATGCTGGGGCCCAGAACTAGGATGTCTGCCCATTTGAAATCCATGCATTGGCTTCCGATCCGTAAAAGGATTATGTTTAAAGCCATGGTTCTAACATTTAAATCTCTGCACGGGATGGGGGCCCCCTACCTCAGGAAGAGATTTCAATTCTATTCCCCGCGTCGTGCTCTGAGGTCGGCTGCACTTCAGTTGGCTTGCATCCCCAAATCTTTACATGCTCGCATCGGGGGGCGCTCATTCCAGGTGCAAGCTGCACGTCTCTGGAATAGTCTTCCCCTTGCACTTAGGCAGATGCAGGATCTTCTCCTTTTTAGAAAATCATTGAAGACCTGGCTCTTTCAGTATTAGTGTGACTTCGCAAGAGTGTGTTCACGATTAGCTCCACCCAGAATCTGTAGCGCCGGGACACTCTATCGAGTAGCTGTGCGCTTTACAAGTCTCTAATAACATAACATAACAATGTTGACTGATCCAGAGATAGCAGAAGCACTTAAACAAGCATGAGTGGGCTACTTTGCGGTTAACATCGGGTCTACCTCCCTCGATGTGGTATGGGATGCCTTTAAGGCTCTTATCAGCGGCACTTTACACAGTCTTACCTGTGCTAAAAATAGAGCTGAGCTTTAAATCCTAAAAAAAATGGAGGATAAACTGGGCTCATTAAAGGAAGATCTCTCCCAGATGCATTCGGGGATGGTCGAAGCAAAGACACGGATACAGAAACTGTTGGGATAGGCCCGGCAGGAGTATAGGATCAAGTTAGATCAGAAGTGTAAAGCACAATGGTATACAAGATCAAGGCAGAATTTTGAGTACGGTGAGAAATAGGGCACGCTGTTGGCTTGGAAGGCTAGAGTAGATCGGTCTAGAAACCATATAAGCCATCTAGTGGTGAATCAAAATGGGAATGTCCCTAATAAAATGGAGGATATGCAATCCTGCATAGTCTCACTATTTTCTGCTTTATACAGGGAAGAAACTTTCCCAAACCCGGAGGCCCTCAAGGCCTGGTTAAGCTAGATACATTTACCAAGTTTAACAGCAAATAGCTGAGATATTTTGGATGCCCCGATAACAAGGGAGGAAATTCGTTTGAGCCTCAATAAAAGTAGGAACGGTAAGGCGGCAGGTACTGATGCACTTCCTAACGAGCTATATAATCTTTTGATTGAGGAGCTGGTGCCGACTCTGGAAACTCTGTTTAATTCGGTCTTCCACTAGGGGGTCAAGTACCTAGGTCTTGGAAAGAGGCACTAATCGTACTTATTTTGAAACCTTCTAAGGATCCCTCGCGAGCAGATTCCTACAGGCCATTCTCCCTGCTGAATGCGGACTATAAGATCTTTATGAGCATTTTAGCAGGGAGATTGGCAGAAATTGCCCCACAGCTAATACACTCTGATAAGGAGGGCTTCATTCCAAAGAGGTATATACAGGAGCAGACCCAGCAGCTCATTGGAACAATAGATCTTGCCATCGAATGCTCCGTGCCCCTGGCCGTGGTGGCCCTGGATGCAGCCAAAGCGTTTGATAGAGTGCGCTGGGAGTACCTGTGGGAGGTGATGAGAGTAATGGGTTTTGGGCCTACCCTCCTATATACTTTAAAAACGAGCTATGAAGGAGCTTCGGCTACGATCTTGTTTAATGAGGTTTTGACATCCAGTTTTAATATATCGAGAGGGACACGACAGGGCTGCCCCCTTTCTCCTTTGTTATTTGACATATACATAGAGCCACTGGCCTAAGTGCTGAGATCCGATGTTTCTGTAATCCCTTTCAGATCTCAGTCCTACAGCAGAAAGGTTGCGCTTTATGCGGACGATCTGTTGCTCTACACGGCTGACCTGGTTATCTCTATTCCGAGGGTCGAACATCTCCTAGAGGAATTTGGGTCCCTATCAGGATACTCAGTCAACACATCGAAAACTGAGGTGATGTGTTGGAACATCAAAGACTGGGATGGGAAAGTCAGTATTTTAAATATCAGTGAATTATAATTGTCGACGAGATAGATAAGATCTCACAGCTTAATTTAGATAGGGTAGCAAGAGAAATAGACCGTTTACTAGCAAGATGGAAAAATCTCCCCCTAACCATCTTTGGACGGGTCAATTTAACAAAAATGGTTATACTCCCTAAACTAACCTACCTTTTCAATGCCATCCCCCTTGGCTTCCCTAAATCGGATATCGATAAAATCCAGGGGAAGGTTGTAAGCTTTATATGTGCTTATAAGGGTGCAAGGCTGGCATGGAAAAAAACTTAGACGTAGGCTTATTAAAGGGGGATTGGCTTTGCCAGATTTTAATTGGTATTGTGCAGCTTTTCAATTTAAAAACATCTGGATGCTGCTTGGGAAGGTGGACGACTCTACTTGGGGAGGCTCCTAGGTGAAATGGTAAGGCAGTGGGGTGGAGATGGGTTCCTATGTAAGTTTGGTGCCCCCAGTTACTTTAATAAAGTCCGACTAAAAATACTGAGATCGGCCCTTCGCTAGTGGTGTAAGGTCAGGAGTAGGTGGGGCCTAGGTTATTATTCCGATCTAGCTCCAATCTGGGACTCTTCTGGGACCCTGCTATGTTTAAAAGATAGCCTGAGTGCACCAATCAGAAGGGCAGGTATTATAAAATGGTCAGACCTGATGACATCAGAGGGGTGTACCCATGGGAGGTCCTAAAAGCAAAGATTGGTAATGATTTTTCCAGGTTCAAATTCATTCAATTTTCTTCCTGGTTTATAGCCGCCAAAAAGGAAGTTCAAGGCGATTGGGAACTGGAGCTATCTCTTCAAGATGTAAGTCCTAAGAACAAGGACGTCTCTAAGTGGTATGGGAAGCGTTTGGAGGCAGACAAGGAGTGTGCACCTCTCCATTCAGTCTGGAATGGGTCCTCCTTCGAGTGTGACATTAAGACGGTCTGGGACCACACTTTGAGGCTCCTTTGCAGCCTAGTAAAACTAGCTAATCTGAAGAAGAATCATCTTTTTACTATCAATCGCTTATATTGGACTCCAGCTAAAATTGCAAAGTTTGTCTCTAGTCCCCTTCCCAAGTGTCCAAGATGTGGCTGTATAAGAGCAAAGGACCTTCATATCTTTTTCGACTGCATGAGGCTGAGGGATTTTTGGGGCGGAATCGAGATCGCCTTTAAAGGTATCTTTGGCAGAGAGATCAATCTGAACATAGCTCTTGTTATATTTGGAGGAGACGATGAAGTTAGTAAGCTGCTGAAGCGCTCACATAGAGGGCTGTTATTTTATTTGATCTTGATTGCCAGAAGGGAAATCTGCATAAAATGGAGGGATCCTTTGCCTCCGAAGGTGGAAGATTGGGTTAGGGCAGTTATTAAAGTCGCACGTCTAGACCAGGGAGTGGAGAATGGGACTATCCCTGATATTTGGTCTGATTTCATGGTATGGAGTAGATCTCTGGGTGTCAACTCTCTAGTCCAATGATCACACCAAGACACCGACAAAGGTGTTGGTCTGGTAAGGCATACAGACCAGAGTGAATGCAGTGGTCGCTGGGCGGATAGTTCAGTGGAGCGGCTTTATAAATTATTGCAGACGCTTTCTGGTGATATGAGGATAAAAAGAAAATAGCATTATTATTCCTCTAGGTTTATTCTACTTAGAGGCAAGGATATTCTTTTTGGCTAGTAGGTGACCTCTATAGAGATTTACCTCAGGTAAGGAAAGCAAGCCCCCTATATCGGGAATTAATTGTAAAATAAATAATAAGTGCAGGGGTCCAAAGTTTTTCTCTTCATTTCACCCATTCTTGAGTGCTTTGCCTACCTTTTTCTCTTTGATAAGGTTTGATGAGGAAATGTAAGTCCTTGTTCCCAAAAATTAGTGTTTGTTGCCCACCACCTGAATCTACTGCTTTAAATTAAGCACTGCTTACAACGTTAATGAATATTATCCCTGAAGCTCTAATTTCCTTCTCTGATACTTTATAAAGTAACCTAGATTTAAGTCACAATACTATTGACAATAACTCATGTATACCAAGAGCCATACCCATTAACATTTGGATAATATTCAAATCCATAAACTGCCTTGGCTTTTCAATGGTGCTTGTCCCTCTTTCATCCACCTCTGGTCTTTGGCATTATTGACACCGTTCAACCTTTGCTCTGGGCATTGACACTCAGGATGTCATGTGTGCTGGTGTGACAGGAGTTATGCAACCCAGAATTGTGGCTGTCACTTGTGTGCTGTCATTTTATTTCCATCCTGTCACCAGTACAGTCAATCCAGTCCCCATGCTGGCACCCCAAAAGCTGTGACTCATCTGAGTGGCAGATACTGCAGGATTTGGAGTTCCTGTAGACTACAGAAGCTACACCAACGGCATGACCATGTTTTTGGCGTTCCTCCCTGTTGATGGGAAGAGGCCTCTGCTTGAGTTCTGACTTCAACGGTGTCCTCTGCATGGGTTCAGCTCTTCACCAGTGTTCCTGGCTCTTAAGATGAGATTGTCTACAAGCATCCATCGACAGCCTCTTCCCTGAAGTTTTTTTTTGCAGCGATTTAGAAATTCCTTTTACAATGACACTTCAGAGACGTAGCTTGCATCATAGGGTTTATTGGACCTCTCCCAGCACTGTTTTCAGATGTCTGTGGTTATTGATAGGTAGGGAGGGATAGATATTACTTGTTTAGATTGTGGTACTTCCGTTGAGCCCCCGTTCTGTCTCCAGCACCTCCGCACTGGGATTCTGTCATGCGAAAAGTTTTTGCTGAAGCCTGGCTTCCCTGAACAGAAAAGTAAATAAATGACCTTTCCTCCCCACTCTGGGAGAAAACTCCCAGCATGCTAGGGACATTTATTTTTTTGTTTTTTAAAAGCAACCACCTGCTTTGGGAGTTTGTTTTGAAGAACCAAAACCTTTGCGGAGCAACCTCATTAAACAATCTTTCAGTGCATTTAATGGAGCCGCCCCTGAGAGATCTCCACCAGCCTTTTGCCAGGCAGCGAGGTAAATCCCTCTGCTGCCCTGATAGACCAATGGAGTAGCTACCAAACTCTAAATAGGGCCCTAAAGCCTGGTATGCAAAGTGATACTTTAATTCACCCATAATATGATTTACAATTGTTATTAACTATCTTAATATATCTATAATATTAAATTGTATTTAAAGAGTGATTAACATTGCTATATTAATAAAGTTTAAATTATGGTGTATACATGTTTTTTGTCACAAACTTAGACTGTTAACACTTTATCCTTATAAAATCATTTTCTCTCTTGTTTACATTCTGTTATCCTTTTTTGGCTTTCTATTTTCTGTTCCTCCTAACATTCTTTTTTCATTCCAATACCTAAAAATCTTTTATTACAGAACTGTATGTGTTTCTACAATTAATATCTCTAACTTGTTTTAATTTTTATCTTCAACATACTTTTTTGTAAATTCATATTTGTCTTCATTTGTATACTTGATATCATATTGTGTGTTATTTGTAGTGAACTGAATTGTATTAAATGTGTAAATTTTATTTAAATTATATGTATAATTCTCTCTTTACTTATCAATTTCTTTGAGCTAAATATTTTCTTTTTTCCTTTTAAATTTGAAATATCTCAATAAAAAATATTTAAATAAAAAAAATCTTGCTTACTATAATCACGCTGGATGGGGGGGGGTGGCGTGGCTAACCACCAAGCATGGCGGATGCGTCCTAGCTGAGCTCCGGACCGGGCCCTTTATCCTGTAAGAATTACGCTGTTCTGGGGCCATCTGACCCTCATCGCTATATAGCAGACCCTCCCCGGCATCATTGGGCGGCGTTTGGGGATTAAAAACTACATGCACCTCCCCCCTCTTTTCTCACGATGTATATGACCCCCCACATGATTTTCGAACTCCTCTATTCTAGGCCATACAACCACCACCACCACCGTCTTCCCACATTCATGTGAGACTAAATCATTTTATTCACTCCTGCGCATTCCGTTTTGTCATAGCTGTCAAGGTGAATAATATTGCCTGTTTTTAACCTGCTTGTTTCTAACCCTCATGATCATAAAAATGTTGTTGTATAACATGTATGCATTGTATTATAGCTCACACCATATGAAACATAATGTTATGCTATGCATCCTATATAGTATTCACACGTACGCGACTATGTATTACCCGTGATGCAATGTACTGATCAACCAATACTGCAGAATGTTCACTGCATTATCTTATGCACAGCCTACACCCCCTCCCTTTGGTGTCTTCTAACTTTCCTACTGTGTATTTATTTCGTTTGCCACTGCCTATCTCTGTCTGCAAAAATTTAATAAAATACTTTGAACTAAAAAAAAAAAAAAACTGCATGCAAACATTGCTGGCGCCGTGTCTGCAGACGGCGTCCCCGGCGCCGTGGCCCGGACCACATGAACGGCGCAGGCCGCTCTGCGCAGCTCAACACTGAGGGTGACTGCCACGATGGGAGGTGCGCGGCGGAGCTGCAACAGATCAGAGCCCGGTTAAGAAACTCCCTGAAGGCTGTCTGAGCCACTGGTTGTATCACAGTGAGCTACGCGATGCAATCGACGCTGGTGTGAAGACCCTGCTATACAACGCATCACTTGGAGCGGTTGGGGCATGCCTGATTCTGCCCGTAACCCCTTACTAGTACCTGTGCTGTGGGCTGGCTGAGCTTGAAGCACTGATGCCCCCTGAGAGTCGGGCGGTTGCGGCTGTGTGATTGCGGCTCCCCCCGGCTGAGTGCTGTTGCGTGGACTGTTGGACCGGGCTGCTGCGGTGACACACATTTGGAGGCGCACCGGTGCGGGCATACACAGATTGCCGGGTGTGCTGCCCCGGGGGCCGGATGTAATTACTGCGCCTTTTGTCTTCGGCCTGAGGCCAGAATGGTGTCCCAGGTCCATTCCTGAGCCCACGCTTTGGCGGAGACACCCGATTTGTACACCCCTGATTAGCTGGTGCAACGAACTGTGAGTACTGTGGCCATTTAGGCTACATATGGCCTGTACCCCGATCTGTATGTGAAGTGCTCCTGTATATGGCTGTTCGGCCCGTCGCCAATGTGCTCCTTGAATGCCAGTGAGGCCTGCCTGTCTGGACTAGGGACTGTGACTATAACTGGACACTATACTACCTGTTTGAATTCGCACTGAATGTTACCTGGCTTACACCAACAAGTCTAGCAGTATTGTGTGTGGGGTGTATGGCACGGCCCGTGCAAGGGCGGAGTACACTGTAATCTGCGTGCTGCACAATACACGTTGTGTATGATGGGGCGCACTAGGGGGAAACAGAACGAACCCCAGGCACCCGGAAGGTCCAACCACATAGATCAAGATGATGTTAACAGTGCCTCTGACCCTGATTGTATACCGCCGACTTTTTTGGGTGAACAAGCTGACAAGTTAGACCTGATTTTACAAGAGGTGTGCGACTCCAGAAAAGCAATTGAACAGCAAGTAAGCGCACTTACAACCGGTCTCGCGCTTTTGAAGGCGGATCATACCAAGCTGGCGGACACGGTCCGTAGTAATAAGCTGCACATCGCAGAGATCATGCCACATCACAAGACCCACTCGGAACAGATTGAACAACTTAGGCGACAGCTTTCGAGTCTCCAGGACAGGGTGGATGACGCTGAAGGAGGAGCCTGCCGCAATAACATACGTATTGTGGGCCTGCCGGAACGCAGTGAGGGATCGAACCCCACCCAATACATAGAGCAATGGTTCAGAGATGTGGTTGCGCCGGAGGGCCTCACTGAGCTTTTTAGTGTTGAAAGAGCACGTAGGATACCTGCACGACCTCTCCCCCTGGCGCTCCACCCAGACCGATGAGAGCACGAATTTTAAACTTTAAAGACCGAGACACTTTACTATGTACAGCCCGCGAAAAAGCCCCGATACAATTTGAAAACAAAAGAATATCTCTATACCCAGATTTTACATTGCCAGTCCAAAAAATGAGATCATCGTTCCAGGAAGTTAAAAAGCAACTCAGAGGCCACAACCTCAAATATTCTCTCCTCTTTCCGGCCCGCCTGAAAGTGATTCATGACCAGAAATCCTATTTTTTTGACAGCCCGGCTGATGTAGAGGAATGGATGGAAGTCACGCTGATACCAGACAAAGTTCGTCCGAGACATCGCGGCCGAAACCCTACAAAGCTCTGAAGACTGGTCTTGGGCCCACAGGCAGTAGGGAACTGCCACGGGGCAACGCCACATCGAGCCCATCCCGGGAACAAATCATCAAAGGTCAGAAATCTGCAATACAGGCAGCTGCGGCGCTCGATGATCAGGATGCACACTCGTCAGCAGGATCGCAAGTTTCGTCTGAGGACACCACTGCACATTCAGACTCTGAAAGTAGTTTGGCCCTTTTTCCTTCGATCACCCCTCAGATAGTGAATGATTACTTGGGCTGACCCACTTGGTTTGTATGCACGGGAGCCCGGGGAGACTTACTGCTGGTAATTACAACTGTCTTCTACTATGTATGTAATGATGGCACCGCTTGCACCTGAGCAGTGAATGGGCCCGGACTTGGCCGGTTCTGTGACTGCTCCGGTGCGTTGTACCCCTAGAATTCTGTTAGTGGTTAACACCCCCCCCATTGCAACTGCATTTTCGTATAAATTGTTAGACTCTTTAGTCAGTAGTATTATCATGGTTTGGACCTCTGCAGTTTTCCGGGGGAACCTAGTATTGGGGATTGTTCTTAGTTTTACCAGACTTACTTGCTGCACATGGATTAACTACTACCATATCCGCACTGGGATAAGCATGTCACACCTATACATCTCGTATTATGGCCACTGCCGGGAAATACAACATTTTGACCTGGAATGTTAGGGGGATGGGGTCCGTACACAAGAGACATCGAAGTTATGCACAGCTAAACAGACTGAAAGCCCATATTGTTTTATTACAGGAAACACACCTCACTCATTCTGAAGCTGTTAAATTGCGGAAAAAATGACGGGGGCAGCTATTCTGTAAATCTTTCTCTGTATTTGCGAGAGGGGCCGCTATATGGGTCAGGAACGGCACTCCATTTGTAATTTCTGAACAGAGGATATATGTTAACGGCAGATATGTGCTGCTCCGCTGAACTTTGGATGGGGAACCACTGGTACTTGAAAGCATATACGCCCCCAATGTAGATCAGGAAACATTTTTAGGGTCCTTAAATATGGTATTAGCAGACTGGGAAGGTTATCCCTGGGTAGTGGGAGGGGATTTTAATACAGTATTACACATAGACCTTGATCGTTCACACCCCCCAATGTTAGGGGCTGTCACTAGGAGACAATCCGAGGCATTAAGGAGCTGGGCGGCGGGATGGGCTCTCAGGGATGTATGGCGGGTGCACAACCCGACAAGCCGAGAGTATTCCTATTACTCTCCAACGCATTTATTTCATACTCGCATTGACAGGGTGTTTTGCTCTATTCCTTTACTCAAAAATGTTGCTCGCGCAACTTATCTCGGGAAGACACTATCTGACCATAACCCCTTGGAGTTGACGCTGGACTGGTGTAAAATGCCCACGCCGGTACCGACTTGGAGGTTGCAGCCCGTTGCTCTGGAGGACCCCGTCTTTCGTTCTTCCCTCTCCGCTGCCATAACACACTACTTCACAGAAAACGCAGACACTGCAAGTACACGCCAGGTGGAGTGGGAGGCGTTCAAGACGGTTATCCGTGGTGTGGCCATTGGTACTAAAGCAGGGGTCCGGGCTCTCGTTGATAAAGACTTGCTGGAGGACCGACTGGGGGGGTTGGAACGCGCTGCTGCGTCAGACGATTCACATAGGGAAGCACACATAAAACATGCCGAACTATTGGAACAACTGAGGACAATTGGTTACCACGCTTACACTCAAACACAACATGCTGAGGCAGACAAGGCGGGTGCACTACTAGCTAGAATTGTACGTAACACGCCACCCCCTACTCCTATACATGAGGTTTATACACCAGAGGGTACAGTGGTAAACACACAATCTGGCATCAACGAGGCCTTTAGGAACTACTATGAAACACTATATGCGGCACCTACGGAACTCAATGAAGTGGAGTTGTCTGACTTCCTTGTCGGCCTTGAGTTCCCCCAACTAACAGAAGCGCATATAAAGGAACTAGCAGCACCCATAACAAAAGCAGAAATCCGATCAGCAATAAAGGACCTTCCATGTAACAAAACCCCAGGGCTTGACGGCCTGCCGGTGGAATTTTATGAGACTTTCTCGTCACAATTGGTCCCCCACCTCGAAACACTATACCGGTCGGCACTTTATTACCCCCCACCACGAGACAGGCTTTGGTTACGTCTTTGCCGAAACCCGGCCGTGATCCGAAAGATATGTCGGGCTAACGTCCCCTTTCTTTACTAAACACTGACTATAAAATCCTTAGTAAAATATTGGCCTGCAGACTTCTTCATCTTCTACCGCACCTGGCGCACACTGATCAGTGTGGCTTTGTCCCAGGCAGGAGTACATCTTTAAACATTAGACGACTACATCAGATATTAACTACGGTGCCTCCAGGTGATGATCTGGCAGGCTGTATTTCATTGGACTTGCGACAGGCATTGATACTCTGAATTGGAACTATATATTACGAGCTCTCTCGCTATTCGGTATACCCCATGAATACATAAACTGGGTAAGATTGCTGTACACAGCTCCCACGGCGCGGGCCGGGACAGGAGCCCATATTTTGCGACCCTACACCATGGCTAGAGGCACGAGACAGGGGTGCCCGCTGTCACCCCTGCTGTTCGTGTTGGCGCTCGAGCCATTAGTTACCAAGCTACGTACAGTTCCTGGAGATAAGGGCATTAAGCTAGGTACCACGTCCCATATACTTTCGGCCTATGCAGATGACATTATACTTTACCTTGGCAACCTACGGGGCCCCAATGAACCCCTTCCCACAGTATTTCAGCTCTTTCAAACGCTCTCTGGCTTAAGCATCAATGAATCCAAGTCTTATGTGCACTATTTTATGGATACTGCGCGTTTAGACCCGGTACATTTTTGTCACTGGACATTCCCTATTGCGCCCACCACATTTAAATACTTGGGTATACAAATATACAGAGAGCCTAGGGACCTACTAGAAGGCAGACTTGGGCCGTGCAATAAAGGCGCTTAAAACGCAAATTACATTTTGGACATCACTACCACTTTCTGTGGCAGCGAGAGTGACCATTTCTAAAATGGTTATGCTACCTAGATTGCTTTATTTTTTTACCAATTTGCCAATACTCTTTCCGACACACATATTCAAAACGCTAAATACAATGCTGACTGAATTAATTTGGGGTAAGGGGCGCAGAAGAGTGGGACTCTCAAAGTTACAGCTGAGCACGGATCAGGGTCGACTGGGTGTCCCAGATTTCCGGGCGTACTGCTATGCTAGCCAGCTCCAGTGGCTTTCTTACTAGATAGCTGGTCGTCACTTGCATGAGATAGGCATGACGCGGGCAATATGGGAAAAGGGCGTAATACATACACTGTTATTCCCAAAAAGTAGGCCTATGCTGTTGATGCCGCCATTATTGAAGGTAGCCCTATCCCACTGGAAGAAGGCTCTCCAATATACCAAGGGACTATGCCCCTATGCTTCTTATATTCCACTGCTGGGGATTCCAACTCCGTCTGGGATACTTTCCTCAAGGTGTCTATCCAAATGGTCAGATGAAGGCGTTAACACAATCGGAATGCTGTTTGCGGATAACTTGCTTATGGACCATAACACCTTTGTTAGAGAGCAGGGGTTCCGAATTCACTATACATCATCCATGCTGGCATCAGTAGATATGTGCGGCGTACCTGATCGCCTGAGAGCACGGAGCCCCAAACCTAAGAACTGGCACACATGTTATATCTTATGGGCACTGGGGGACACCTCACCAAATGGCTGTATAGTAGCATCTGATCACACGTGGCGATTTCCCTCCAAGCGCTTAGGGATAAATGGTCAACAGATATTGGGCGGGTTTTATCGGACAAGGACTGGGAGAAAATAATGGAATATCCCAAGACAGTGTCACGTAACTCAAAGTTCAAACTAATCCAATATATGCTGGTGCACAGGGCATATCTAACCCCACACAGATTAAACAAGATGTTCCCGGGCACGACAGATGCCTGTCCTCGATGCCACACACAACCTAATACACCTGGTATCGACATGCCAGAGGCTGGCGTCTTCTTGGGCGACAGTTTCCAAACTCATTAATGAAGTGGCCTCTGGGATAGGGGGGGGACACAGTGGAATATTGCATATTGGGGCTATGTAAAAAGCACAAGGCGCAGGGAACACAGACTAAATTTGCTAATCTGCTATTAATCTTGGTGAAACTGTCAATTACAATGCGTTGGAAATCTGCACATCCCCTGGTGGTGCTTACATGGCATAATGAAGTGGTCCGGTGGGGGAGGGCTGAAAGTATGGCACTGAGAAGGGAAGAAAACAAAGGCCTGAGGAAGAACCCGATTTCTTTGGAATGGGATGCAATGTTGGAGTCATTTGTCTCTGCCGAACCTTCACTGCATTAATGTACTGATTGTTGCTGTGCATTACCAGTGTCTTATGGACCCAACCCGTAGCAGTTCCCTGTGAGTCATTGATATAATGTGTTCGACAAAATGTGAGTTGTATTATAAGAATCATGTTCTGCATTGAATATCGATTGCGGATATCAGGTGGTGTTAATAACCGATGAGTCTGGTTGGGTGGGTGGGTGGGCTTGGTTAGTTTCAAATATCAGGGACGGGGGTTGGGATTTAGCGGTTTGGTAAACCCACTTGCATATATGCGTACTATTGTACTAAAGATGTTACCATGCTACCATTCTATGATGTATACTTAGGCCCATGAAGCCACTGTCTTGTTCTTATTTTACAAAACTAATAAAATATGTAAAAAAATAAAATAATAATAATCACGCTTAATGGCAAAGTGACAATCGCAGACAGGATTTGGGAACAGATGTTGGCGAAATTATAAACTCTGAGGCATGGCTACAAAACTGTCCAGGAGTAAACAAAATGGGCCGTGGTGTCACACAGAATTTTAATTGGCTTTTAAGGAGGAGATCATCCTGGTGTCATACCTGCGTTTCTAGACTATCAGTAAGTATTTCCATGGAAACGTGATCATCATTTTACTTTTACTTGGTGCTTGATGCAGTCAGATGGGCCTAACCCTTCTTGACAGGAAACAAGTCATGAAGAACTGGGGCTGTGCAAAGTAATTTGCAGCACTTTGGCATAGCTTCGTGAAAAAGCATTATGTTATCAAACTTGCATCTGTCACCTTCGCACCTTTAATGGGATGAATGACTAGGAAAATAGATAATAAAATCCTGTAGTAGTCCTTTCTCAAGACACCTTGACTAACACTGGGCATGTGAAGTGATTTTGATTTTCACCTATCACCCTTCCGGAAGGGCGACAAGACTTTGAGATGATGGGTACTTAATATATATGTTCAATCAATATAAGACAATCTGCCTCAGCAGGCATCCTGATCCCTGGAAATAAAGCCTCAGATGTTGATGTGCGCAAGAAAGGAGCGCGTGGGAGATGTGCACTGTCTGTGCATACCTGTGCTTTTGCTTAAAAAATAACCCGCACTATTTGAAAGTTACTTTCAAAATCACTCCAGGACAATCCAACGTAAGTCACGAGTATGTTTCTTGAGATAGCATTGTGCCTTAAAACTATGCTTAGAAAAATCGGGCACAGAGATGTTTATTTGCAAACTATCTAGTCTTACACAAGTGTGTCGTCTTGGTCCTTAATGCCTGCAATTGAAGGATTACATGTTTGTCTTTTCCATAATTTTGGTAACAACTAATTTTTTTCAGACAATTCGAGAAACAGTAATTAATGTCTGTGGTGTTTTGCCACCTACATCTGTGTGATTGCATATTTTAAGGAGTACTTCAGATTATAAGTACATCCGTTACTTTTAGTGGGACAGCTAATAATCAAGGTCTTACTCGTTATGTAAAATTTTCTGGCCCTGGAAGGGATGGTTGTTTTTGGTAAATCTTTGTAATTTGAGCACTTGTACGTTTCATAGACGTGTGTCTTTCAACTTTGCAAAATATCCATTGTAATATAGAAAATACTTAGAGGCGGGCGAGCATATGTAAGTGCCTATTACTATTTTGAAGGGTCACTTTAATGCTTATCTCTTTGAATGCCTAGTGCAGCATGTAAACCATAAGCTAGAAGGAAAAACTTGCTATTTCAGTTTGCGCTGGTGCAAAAAATAGTAAAAACACCAAACATGCCTAAAATGTCCTGGAGTTGACCCCATCTCATTACAGGTCCTTGACAGCAAATGTCTATAAGACATTCTGGCCAGCAACACATTTTGTTTCAACAACACAGATAGCACAATAGTCTCAGTATATAATTAATTTCGAGTAGAAAGATAAATAATAATCAAAATTACAATTGTCACTGGAGTCTGCTGTAGCCCTGTACTTTCTATTTTGCTGTATTATCCCCATATGTAGTAGACTAGAAAGATTGCACCCATGGGACAGAAAAAGATAAGGTGCAAAGGTGGTCAAAAGGTCACGTGCTGTATTAACTTAAGGGTGCCAGGAAATTAGTCAAAGAGTGTAGAAAGTATAATTATGGCATCAAGCATAACAATTTCAATACTCGGTGCCGATTGGCGGTTACCACATACTCCATGTCACCATGGATGCTGTACTCCAGCCCTAGGTCGTGTTTGCTCACCCGCTCACCCTCATAGTACCACCCGCTGACAGATCTGTTATTATCACCGGGAGTTAAAGTTATACTTTCAGAATGGAAGTCCATGTCTCCGATTCCTTGTAAACAATGGTGGGCTCTACTCTGTTCAATCAGGAGTTCAGACAATATAATGTACTCCAAGTTTCACCCCTGTCTTGGCTCCCGATGACTGTGTGAAAGTTCTGCAGAAGTCCAAACCTCCCTCAGCATTACTGCCCTACCGTTTGGGATGACTCCTACTGTAGCTTTTACATTCTGCCTGTTACACTCCTTGCTAAGGTATGCCTGATTATGTTAGATGTCAGTTGTCCATGACCGAAGGGAACCAGACGTATGCGACGGTCACAGAAGTTCACTTAGAATATAGAACAATGGTAAGCTAAATGTGTCACCTCATTGCCCTGCACTTCCCCATCCCCCTTCTTCCTATCCTTCTACCCTCCTCTTCTGCTGGTTTTTAGGTCAGTTCTAGACACGGACACATTGTGGTCGTACTTGTGGTGTTTTTTTTTCCCTTTTTATGCTGGGATTGGTCGCATATAGCTCTCCAAAGGGGAGTACTTTACCTACAGGCAATTCTGTCGTATTTTGTGTAGCAAAGTGTACCTTTATAGCTAGAGAACTCCAACGTATTTAGAATTTATCACACGCTGCTGTATTACATCTACTTTATGTGCACTCTTAGGTGAGTGTATATGGTTGTTTTAGGTACTGTTTTTCTTGCTTTCCTTTCTTGTTTATTTCTTTAGATCAAATAGATAATCAATAAAATGTAGTCAACAAAAAAATCATCCTGCATTCTAGGCAATGGAGTCATCGTACACTTTAGTTACTTTATTTGAATGATGACACCTGAAAACAGTAATTTGTAGAATAAAATCCCAGGACTGGAACATTGCATCCTTGGTGGCATTGCCCCATCTAGTCATCAAAACATCTTTTCGTTATAGGGCAGCAAGATTTCAAAAATCTTGAGATTAAGCATAACCCACTTTATTAAGTGCAGCATTCTAAAAAATCCACCATATAAACTCCACATATAGACGATGGAGATGCATAGAACACTGTTTGCTGTTGATGTTAAAGAACTGTAATGCTATGGTTTTCAGAGTCAACGTGTGTGATTTGACGGAGATTGACGTACTCGATTTTCCCTTTGTGCTCACTGTTGATGGCAATTTTTAAAATGTAAAATACTTTGTAAACATATTATTAATGGCTATACATATAGCATTAAAGCACAAAAACTCTAAGGGCCTGAGTGTGTCTGGTAAAGGCATGCGTGGTAAAGGAATGCGTGGTTCAGGCTGCATGGTAGAGGCATGCATGGTTTAGCCATGCATGCCTCCATCATACAACCGTTCTCTAGCACTGTTTTAGAAGAGAATTGTATTTGCTTTCACCATCCCACACAATCACATCACCCTGCAGGTGAGATGAAATTAGTGAAACAAGGCATGCAAACAGAGCCCATCATCCACCCCTACTCCACATCCTACACTCCACCTGTGGCTACTAGACAGTGTGTCACAGACTCAAATCCCCTGCCCTGCCAACAACAAGGGAAATGTCTTCAGGATGTATTTAGAGTTTGGCGGATAGGATACTCCATTTGCCATACCACAAGTGTCCTAGAATATAATACAATTGTAATACAGTAGGCGGAATATCTGCCATGTTTTTAATAGATAGAGTATCGCATCCGATAAACTCTAAAGAAGGACCTATAAAGCGAACAACTTTTGAAGGGAGCGGAAGGGAGAACAAGAATGAGTGAAGCCAAGGGCTGTTAAAGAAGCTGGACATTACCTTGCTGCTTATCCTGTTTGTTAGACCTGACATCCTTGACATGGTATTCCCCCAGACATTTTGCCTTCACTCCCCTATTTTTGCTGAACTCGTTTTTGTTTGCTTTAGGGCTCTGTGCAGTTTACAGCTGCTAAGCAAGGGTTAAAGTACTTGTGCTCACTCCTTTATACATGGCAAAATTGGTATACACTGAATTGGCACATCTAATTTACTGATACGCCCCTAGTATATGGTGCAAACATTTACCCAGGGCCTGTAAATTAAATGCTACAAGTACTCATTATGCCACCCACTAAAGTAGCTTGCAAAACATCCTTTAGTCTTACCACTGCAGCATTTAGTGCAGTTTCAAAAAAAATTCCAGGCCTAACCTTTCCTTTTCTTTCTAATACTTATATGTCACCTCCCAAGGTAGACGCTAAAGGCTCCAGCGAGAATGGTATTTAAAAAGTAGGACATATGGATTTACGTTTTACTTGTCCTGACAATGAAAAACACCTAAAGTTGTTTTTCACCGTAGCAAGGCTCTTTCTTCCATAGACTAAAACTGGGCTACTTTATTACACCTAATAAGTTATAACTTTAATTCGGGAACAGATAGAGAAATACTTCCTACCCTCATTTGAATTGTAATCTAAAATCCTTTTTTTTTGTACAGACGGATTTAAAGTTACTATTTTGTTAATGCCACTTATGGAAGGTTGGCATTTTCCTGCCTAAACCAAATGTGCTTTTCTGTCAATGTCCAGGATCACATGACTGTGAATGGCTTTCTTGTGTGTTGTGTATTCTTTACAGACACTGTGACAAAAGTGGCCTGGGTGTAGAGGGAACCAGGCTTCTTGACATGATAGCTGGGAAAGAACTGTGCCTGCCCTGATTACCCTTCAAAGGACCCTGCCTGCAGTGCACACAAAGGAACCTGATACCAGGCTTGCCCTTGCAGTTGTACCCCTAGCTAGGTTAAAGCCAAACCTGGGGAATAGGGAAGAACTGGCCAGAACTAGTTTGGGGGTAGGCCAGGGATTCTCCCCCACACAAAGTCTGGCACTGGAGATAAAAGTTGCACCCTTGGAACCTCTCATCAGAACACTCCTGGACCTGTGGAAGATTCAGATGAACTATTGCTGTGCTATCTGAGGAAGACTGGACATGCTTGCTATGAGTCCAAGATCCCCATAAGTGACTCCAAGGGGCAGTTGGCTGACATCCTGTTTGAGCTACAGGGTCACAAGTCCCAAACGCCCTGCAGCTACCCAACTGACCAGCACTACCTGGACCTGCCTGAACCCTGCTGCTAGTCTCTGCTGCAGTGAGTTCTGATCCCGAAGAGGTGCCCCCAAGGTTCTGAAGCCTTGGCTGGCATCTCCTCCTTCCTCTAAACCAAGCTGCAGGTGAAAATCCAAAAACCTTGGGCTCTTCATGAGTGCAGACAGGCTCGTTGCATCAGCAATGCTGGCATCAAAGTGTTGTCCTCCTTCCTCTAAACCAAGCTGCAGGTGAAAATCCAAAAACCTTGGGCTCTCCGCCAGTGCAGACAGGCTCTTTGCATCAGCAATGGTCACTGTGTCTCCCGCCAATACGAAATTCTGATGGTGAGCTGCTCTGTGCGCCAAACAACGACCACCCGTGTCTCCCACCAATGTGAAGCTCCATCGACAACTGCTCCTTGCACTGACAACAATTTCCTTGTGGCTCCTGCCAACGTGAAGCTCCAGCTGAGGCTCCTTGGTGGGACTTTAAGCACACATTTATTGTGTGACTTTTGTGGTTCACCCTGACAAGAGTTATGGTTATTACTTGAGTAAAGACCCTCACCCCTCTCACAAAAAAATAATCCAATTTCTTTATACTATTCCTCTAAGGTCAACCACTACTGGAGAAGACCACTTTCTTGTAGTCTTCCCTGCGGTGTCTAAGAAGTGCCTACAATTTGAAGATGTAAAGACAAAGACATTTCAGGCAAGACAAGAGTAGCTTGTCAAAATTTAAATTATAGCAAGCTTAGTAGAAACAGTAAATGCACAATTGGTTATCCCAGATATCCAATCCAGGATCCAACGGTAGATCGTGCATTGCCACCTCGCCGTGAGAACCTTTATTCCTTATCCCAACCGTCTACCTTGTATCGTCAATTGTTAACATCCCGTACCGGTGCGAGCCTCGTGACTCATTGGACCATCCTTTTGCTTCGGTTGTGTGTAAATTGTAATTCCGAGGCACTTTATAATTCAGGCTTGTAACTTAACTGTCCTGATGATGATCCTACTATTGTTTTGAAAGGATCGAAACGTCGTTGACCAATGTAAACAGTATGCACATTAATCCATTGTGTTAAAAGAAGTGCATTTACTGTTTCTACTAAGCTTGCTATAATTTAAATTTTGACAATCTACTCTTGTCTTGCCTGAAATGTCTTTGTCTTTATGTACCTGCCATGTGTTTCTGTAGGATGCAGGACTGCGTCCCACTATATTAATGTGCTTTTCTTATATTTTTGACTCCATTGTTTCATTAAATTGAATGTCCGGCTGGACACTCCCAATATAGCACTGATTCAAGTTTATATTTATCGTTTCTATTTTTGCTCTGTTTAAGGACCATTGTTTTAATACAAAACTGATACCCAAGGTCCTTATCTACCTTGTGGGTTCCCTTGTTCTTTTTGAAGAAATACAATTTGAAGATGTGCATGTGTAAATACTGTAGTGCTGCACTGCATAGCATTCAAACCTCTTTGAAGCACCAATCTCACAGTATACACATGCAGATACATTCATATTTAAATATCTATTTATAAAGATATATATATGTGTAAAGATATCCTATAATATTGATGTTTCAAAAGGAATATCCATGTTTTGAGTGTACTGCAATAACTGTTGGGGGCAATGTGTATGACCAACAATAAACGATACATTTCTAAAGAGGTGAAAAGACTGGCAAAAAGCTATTAAAATCCAGAAAAAATAGCAGTGAAAACAGTAAACGCGAGCTATAATGTACCATGAACATGATATTTGCAGGGTACAGTTCTTACTGTGAATGTCACTAGACTCTTGTTTAATATATGAAAATGATGTAATTAATAATTACATGCACATAGTGGTTACCAAATATTCTTAGCTGAAGAATTCTCGACCCATCAGTACCAAATAACTATTTTAACAAGGGCCAAAGATTGTCTAACTATAGCGTTTTCACAGTGCGATCAGCAAGCGTAAGTCCTTAGGCAAGCTTCTTCATTTGAGGACACTGTGTGATTTTTGACAATTCACTTCATCAGCTAGTTCTTCGGTTCCCAGTTCTGCTACAACCGGAAGAGCTCCGAAAGAGAGTAACTGCCAGCATTAAGCACTGCATGAAATGACAGTTTAGGACATTTCAGGTCTTCTCTGGTGATGATATTTTAGCAAAGTTAACGAGTGCATTGCCATGCTTCTAGGACAGCTGAAATGGTCTCTCTTTGGTGTGCAGTCTGTTGTGCTCTTTTAGCTGGTGGGCGCTGGTGGGCACTGCTCCAGCAGGGTGAAGGAGGGTCAAAAAATGAAAACAGCGGAAACGTAGCAGTGAGCTTACAACCAATACGGGAAACCTTCTCCAAAGAGAATTAATTTAAAATGTGGAAGGAGAAATACTCATTATACAGATGCGAACAGATGTGGGCTAGCGGCTTCAACCGGTCATTTAAGCACTAGGGCGCCAGGGTCGTTTCCCGGCCTCCGTTGAACATCCTGTGATTCTGGACAAATCGCCTTATCTTCCTGGGCCTAACAAATGTTTCACGTCTGGATGTCTTGTGATGTGCTAGCGCCAATAAAAAATGTGTTTTAGTTTTTGACACATTAATAGTAATAATAATATAAGGAACGACGGAGGCAAGATGGCAGCCGTGAGAGCGGCTGAGTGAGCTTGAGCTCCCGGAGTCTTTCCCCCCTTCCCGACTTACCGGATAGTTGGCGGCGGTCCTTTGAGATCGGCGAGAGGCATGGGAAATCAAAAGTGAAGCTGGTGTCTGGCCTGGAGTGTGTGACTCGAGGAATGCTGTGGACCATTTGTCAGGCTCCCCGTCTGGCTATCTGGCGGCTGTTGATCCCTGCTCGGCAGACTTCCGGGTGTGCGCGCTGCGGACTCAGTGCGCGTGGAGCGCTGACGAGCTCTGACGCTGTGGCAGAGACTGGGACGCTCAACGCTGAGATGCCCCCGAAGGCAGGACGGGGAAAGGCGAGATACACGGAGGTGGCTGAGAATGGGCCAGAGAAGAAGAAACCTAGTTCAAATCTGGAGAAGATTCGTGTGGAGGGCGGTAAGAAGCCCGTTCCGGCTCTATTTTTAGCTGGGAAGGTAAAGAAACTACTTGCTCCCACACCCAAAAAAGACATGAATATGCATCCTGATGACTCTACATTAGATAAAGGAAACGTGGTGGGGGACAATTCTTGTGAGATAGTTAAAGAGGGGGAAAAAGATGGGAAAAGAGGAGAGATACCTTTAGAGAGTGCGGAGCTGGGGGTAATTGGAAATAAAGCTGATAATTATGACACTGCAAAGGAGAGTGACTCAGGGGATTTTCCTTTTTACTCAATGTCGGACCCCTCGGATACTTCGGGGGATGAGATTGAGGAGATAGATGATGGTCTCCCTAGTACTGTGCGTAAGAGGGCCGACTCAGGCGTGGGTGCAGGCCTACAGATAGCGGAAAACACTGATTCCTTCCACTGGGATTATTCATTTACGGGGAGACCGAGGACGGAACCAATGGAGGGGCTAGTGGGGTACAATCTGGTCTAAAGATGATGGAGAATCCTGAGGATATATCCCTGGCTCTTATTTATCGGAGCATAATGGCGCACAGGGAGGAAACCCGGACCGAGAGCCAGCGCACGCAGGGAGCATGTCGTAAGCTCCAGAATTCAGTACGGAGGGTGGCAATGTCATGTTCCGAGTTCGTAGAGAGGTTCAATGAAGCAGAGACACGCATTTCGAACCTAGAGGATGAACTCGCTGTACAGAAAGCTACTACAGAGACGCTACGCATAGAGAAGGATGACACCCTCTGGAAAATTACGGACTTGGAAAATCGCCTGCGGCGCAACAATCTCCGCGTACTGGACATTCCGGAAGGGGCGGAGGGGCAGGATGTACGGAAATTTGTGATCGAACTGTTTTCTGAGGCTTTTCCTGGGCTAACCCAATGGGATTGGGAACGGGAGATCCAACGAGCACATAGATTCCCCTTCACACAGCGCAATAGAGTAGGCCAGAATAGTAGCAGACCAAGCAGACCAAGGGCAATTTTAATATCACTGAATAACTTCTTGGCGAGAGAGGCAATGTACGATCTGGCGCGGCCGGACCGAAAGAAATCTGGGAAGGGATTAGAATTCTTTGTGCGACCCGATTACTGTCCCCTTCCCGTTGAAAAGAGATGGCAATTGCGCCAACTTATTACTCCATTTCGAGATAAGAATGCCCAAGCTTTTCTACTGAACCCCGCCAAACTCAAGGTTATTTATAAAGAGCAGGTGCGGTTTTTCACGGCAGAGTCAGCGGCTAAGGAATACCTCCATACAATGTAAAGAGTGATAAGGGGTAGAAGCTTTAGAGGATTCGCATAATTAAACGTGTTAGAAATGTATTTATAGATCTAATTCAGATTTAGATAAGAAGTGGTATTTTTGGCTCTTCTCTGATCTTGGGTGATGTGGTGATTCAATTGCTGATTTTGAGTTTGGTAGGTGGTCGGGCAGGGGGATCCGGGGGCTAGGCTCGTTCCATCACCGAGGCCTTGCGCCTCCTAACCTCGTTTTTGGGGAAAGGTGGGGGAGGGCACGGCTCGGCTGAAGCCGTGTAGGGAGGGGTGGGGGGTTGGGGGTGGGGAGGGCACGGGTAAAAAAATCCATGAAGGTGTAGGAAGATTGTTTAAGAAAGTCAATGGTTTTAGAATTGTGATCTTTGTGCTTAAATTTGCTGGGAATAGAGATGGGGGATAGCCATAAAAAATTTGCCATTAGGCTCTGCTCCCTGAATGTTCGTGGTTTGAACAACTATAATAAGAGACAACGAGTTTCGGTCGAATTGCGATTGCTTCAACCAGATCTGGTATGTGTTCAAGAAACTCACATTCCGTGGGGCAAAAGAAAATTATTGGCGGAATTAGGGTTTAATGTACTGGTGTCTACAGAGCAATCCACTACTATACGAGGGGTAGCGATACTGGCTAAAAATCATATACAGGGGACCGGTAGGGCATTAGCAGATAAAGCAGGGAGGTGGGCAATTGTGGAATGTTTGATTGGTAACATGAAATGCACTATTTGTTCTATATATGGATCAAACCTTGATGAGGCTTCAGTAATAGAAGGGCTTAATGTGGAATTAGCATTATGGCCCGCACCACTGATTGTATGTGGAGATCTAAATATACATCTTGAGATAGGGCTGTTATATGATGACAGTAAATCCTATAATGGGAGGAAACCGAAAGTTTTTAAAGCATTACAGTCCTTAGTGATAGATCATGGTCTGATGGATGCATGGGCCGCTCTGAATGGGCCGGACCCTGGGTATACCTTTTATTCATACCCGCATCAGAAGTTGGTAAGATTAGACTATTTCTTTATATCTGGGTTATTACTATCAGGTGCTAATATCCAGGTCCATCCACGGATTTCTTCTGATCACGGCCCTCTGGTATTGAAGCTTGGTATACTTAAGACTGATAGTAGGCCTCGAACGTTTTCGTTTGATAGAAAATTGCTTCTGGATAATGAATATGTGGTGCATATGAAGGAGTGGATTGAGCAATTCTTGGCTATAAATCGAAACACGGCTCAGATTGGGTCAGTGTGGGATGCTTTAAAGGCGGGTATAAGGGGTGAAACCCTTAGCTTTGGGCTACATAAGCAGAAGCAGATACAGGCAGCTGTGCAGGAATTATGTGACGATCTGTCAGTAGCCGAAGGAAACCTTATACAGGGGATTCAGGCTGGGCTTGATATCTCAGAAATCCAGATGCACGTAGCCAGGTGTAAGGCTAAAATAAATTCATATTGGAGCAAAGAAATAGCTAGGAAATACTCTATCAATAGGAATCAAAGTTATGAATATGGGGAGTCAACTGGACGCTGCTTGGCGCAAAGATTGCGATCAAAAGAGGCGGCCCAAAGAATCGGACCAGTAGTAGATACTCGGGGGAATTTGGTAGATACGGGGGAGGAGATATTAAAGGTGTTTCATGGTTATTACGAGGCACTTTATACTGGGGATCCCGCTGATGCACAGGCCAGGGAAAAGCTGTTGCAGGGCCTTAATTGTAAAAAGTTGATCCGCTGGAGGCAGAAAGACTTGAAGAACCTATCACGATGGAAGAACTAGAAAGAGCTATTAATGGCCTTGCTTCCGGCAAAGCAGCAGGGCCCGACAAGCTTCCGTTGGAAATATATAAAACTTTTTTAGTGAAATTAAAACCGATATGCATACCACTTTTTTACAGGCACAAACAGGAGCCGCCCCTCGACTTGGGATGAGGCTAACATAATAGTTTTTAAAAGAAAGCTAAACCTGCCGAACAACCAGCCTCGTATCGCCCAATATCATTATTAAACGCAGATGGCAAAGTTTATGCTAAAATACTCGCGACCCGGTTAGCTGATGTAATTACCCCGTTAGTGTCAACTCGGCAACATGGGTTTATACCTAAGAGGGGAACGACTAATCATATTAATCGGGTGGTAACCTTGCTGGATATTGCTAATACTATGGGGAATAAATTCAGTTTGATCTTATTGGACGGCTTCAATGATCGAAGGGTATCATACTTAGGGGTTATAATAAGGACATGTTTAAAGGCACTGGTTGAGGTCAATTGGTGCAATATTTTAACCTCGGTACGGAAGCAGTTAGATCGGTGTGAATGTTTACATCTGACACTTGTGGGACGGTGTAATATTCTTAAAATGCTAATTTTACCCAAAGTTTTATATTTTTTAGATCTGTGCCGCTAGAAATTTCTTGTGCTCAACTGGCTGTATTACAATCAATATGTGCTAGGTTTTTATGGGCACAAGGGAAATCCCGAAGAGCAATGCGCTATATGATCTTACCGCGGGAGAAAGGAGGATGGGCAGTGCCTGATTTTACTTTATATTATCTGGTTAGTATGTTGCAGCGTATGAATATTTTATTAACAGGAATAGAACCATCTAGCATAGCCGAGGCACCCTCGATATATCAAATGTTATTGGGTAGCAATGCGAAAAACCGGTTGTTTGTAAACTTGGAACCCAGCTACTATAAAAAAACAGGTTCAAGGTTTTAAATGCTGCCTATAAAGTGTGGAAAGTGGTGCGAAAGTGCTATAGAATTGGGAGGGTCACTCAGTATACCCCGTTTGATGCCACCAATCTTTTGCCTACGATATTTTGGGACAGGACCATAAACAGATGGGGGACAAAAGGTATTCAATATATCGGGGATTTATATGATAGTGGGGACCTGATGTCCTTTGAGATGTTGGCCAAGAAATACAACCTTCCTAAAAATGAATTTTTTAAGTATCTGCAAATCCGTGATTACCTATGTAAGAGCCAATGGAAGATTGCTCTAAATCCTGTAGTTGAAGCTGTAAAGAGAAATGCACGCATCGGTCCGTTATACAATATATTGTTAGAGACCAAGGGTGAGGATTTAGAAAGACATAACACCAAGTGGGATGATAGGCTTGGGTGTCTAGGTACACGGGTGGAATATTCTATTGATCTGGCGGGGAGGTTACTGAGGTCTGCCAATCTACGCGCACAACACTATAAGACCATTTTTAATCTTTACTACACCCCAGCTAGGCTGTTAAAATGGGGTGGAGTTAATGACGGCAAATGTTTTCGATGTGGAACTGATGATGCGGATATTGTGCATATTTTCTTTTCATGTAGACATGTGAGCAAACTCTGGGAACACTTAGAAGAGTTTTTAGCGGAACTGCTTGGAGGTCCTATAAAATTAACTGCATCTCATGTGTTGCTGGGAGTTGAGGAGGGTGATGGGCGTGACCAGCTGGCATACAGGTATCGATATCTGATCTTTGTGGCCATGGCTATAGCTAGGTTGTGTATTGCCTCAATGTGGCTTCATAAAGACGCCCGACGTTTGAATTATGGAGGACAAGATTTTTAACATTTTTAACATAGAATATAGCTTATATGCATTAAAGGGGGCTCGAAAGAGGAAACTTGGTCAGGAAATTTGGGGGCCAATGATTGCCTTTATGGATGGGTAACTTATGACATGCTGTGTATGTGGCACTTTGCACTTTTTTGGGCTAAAGCAATATTTGATATACTTTGCACAATGCACCTGCACTTTACAGCTGCAATAACTGTGGATAAACTGTGAATATCGAACATGATAACCATTATGTCCACTATTAACCAATTTTTACTTTTTTAAGATCATGTGGATATATATTTCTCTTATCTCTTTTTCATACCATTGATTATCTTTGTGTAATGTATTAATTGTATTGTAATTTTAACCTTCATGGATTAATAAAAAAAAAAAAAAAAATAGTAATAATACATTAGATAATATCTGAAATTGCGATTTTTGCATTCACAACTTTGTTAGCAGAACACGACAGTACACGCAGACCCTTCAATTAGAAAGTAATAGGTTTTGTATAAAGTGCACCCTCTGAGATGTATATGTTCGAGTGTTAATGTGGGTGTAACAATACTATTAATGAGAAAGTTGCTCGTCCTTCAATTCTCACATTTTTGTGCATTGACATTAGGCAGAGTATGCATGGTATGAAGATAGCATGTACACACAAATTTGCAAATGTTCACGTCTGCCAGACATGAATGACAGTAAAGTAATGAGACGTATACAGATGCACGTGACGTCGTGAACACGAGGAAAAGAAAATAAGAAAAACAGAATCACTTACTCCACCCGAACAACGGTGCTAGGCTCCACAGCAAGGAATAGAGCCAGACAAGAACGATGATCTGAGATGTGCGCTTTTTGGAAGACCACCGGATCGACTGCAGAGGCCTCGTGATCACGAGGAATCGATCAATCGAAATAGCTAAGAGTGTCATCATCGAGGTTATTCCAAAGAGGGCCCCGCAAAAGGCATACAGGTCACAACCTAGAGCGAGAGAGACATCACTGTTAGTCAGGCTGCGCGTGCCCTCACTGGCATGAACGTCAATTCACCGAAAGGTCAGCGGCAGCGGAATGACAACACACGCCATTTGACCTTTACATTCACTTATACACAGATGCTTACACATACATATACAATCACACATACACATACTCTCTCACATAAACACACTCTCACATGCACATAATATTAATTGAAAAGCATTTTCTACTTACTTCAGCTACCAGGAGGTCATAGTCTAGCTAACTGTACTCAATTTTTTATTACGCTAACAGTGTATAATATATTGTTATCCACTATTAATGTAATAAAAACATGACAAAAAACAAGAAGATTGGAGCCTCAACCGATGTCCATAAGGACGAGGTGCTCCCTTTGTTTCTGGCACTAATTTTACCACCTCTGAGTCCTGGTGTCGCAAATGCAGTGCCACTGGTCGCAAGGGGTAAGCTAGAGGTCACAGCTGCGGCCCTTGGAGACCCCTAAATTACGCCCCACTATTTAGAATGGGATAGGTGCGGGTACTGGGTGTACCCACGTTATTCAGCATGTCTTTTATAATGTGGAGACTTGCCTGTTTGATCACTATACTTAAAGACTTCCTCAGTGTTACACAGTGAAAACACATACAATCAGATACAATAAGAGTTTATTTTGAAATAACAACTAAGGGCCTGACTTAGAGTTTGGCAGACAGAGAGGGTACTTTGCCACAAATGTGCCAGAGTATCCTGTTCGCCAAAATGGCGGTCCTCCCATTCTCTTGAGAGTTGGGTGGACCGTCATGTTTCCAGCATCGCTGGCTGCACTGGCAGAAACTCTACACCACTGACTCAAAAAAGTTGGAGCTATCAGTGTAGGAACATCAATTCATCAGTCCTATTTAGTGTGGATGGTTTGATGCACCTGTTTTCCTGTTCTGGTGGTCCCAACCAGAAAAAAATAAAAATAACCCCCACACCTTCAGAGAAAACTCAAAAGGTGTCCGAGTCATTCGTTTTTTTCGACTTTTCAATAACAAACTTGGTTGTTTGATTTTGGAAAACATACGTTTGCTGAGTGGCTGGCTGAAACATGGTGGCTGCTCACCAAACGTTCAATGCATTCAGAAGAGCCACTATGGTGGCGGCTTTTCTGCAGTTCCATCTGAGATCTCTAAATTTGACAGATGGTGGTTCAACCAGGATGATGGAGGTAATGATCTCCACCACCGTGAAGGATAGCATGATGCCCACTATACTGTAAATAAAAGCTTTAGTCAACAATCAAAACAAAATACATGGTGAATATGACACGGTGAAATAATTAAGTAACACTAATAAAATGGCATAAAAATCCTGTAAATCTTTTAAAATCATAATATTTGAATTGTCTGATGTTGAATGAAGGATTAATGCAGAGTGTTTCTAGAATAAGCTATTGAGCACAGTCTTGGTCATAGAAAAAACTGAATCTAATTTGAGAAAACATAAACATGAATCAAAACCATACTGAAGAAAAATAGAGCATATTTAATGAGCGATCATTTCAAGCCCTTAAAACAAGAGAATCCCGCCCCAACTAACTGGGCCTCATGAAGAGAGAACAATTTTCAAATACTGATGTGCTTCTCAGATAAAAATGCAACAAGAATAGAATATAAAAGCACACAAAATCTACTGGTAATGACTCAAGGTTGCATCCCAGTCCATTGATACTTTGCACACCATACCACCTCAGTTTGGACCCAGCCACATGCAAATCAGTCTCAACCCTGCTCCAATAGGAACAGTCCAGCCAGAACTGCCAGGCCAGGTGTTCCCTGAAGCAGAATACAAGAAACCCAACACCTGTTTCGCCTTATTAGGGCTTATCAGTCGGGTATAGCTTGGCTCCAACAACACATTATGCACACAACCCATGTCTGGACATACCCGTCACATTTAGGGTGTTGTACAGAAGTATACAACAAGCATTTGCAATGCAATAGGTCTCACATTTGGGAGAGTTAGAGCTATTGGTGTTGTAAATGACAATGGGCCTGTAAAAGAGAGAAACACATTGTGACCCACAGACATAACACAGCGAGGAAACAACAAGTGTACAAAGCATAAACATTACTTTAGACACTACATAATAAGATCATGTTTCTGTTGTAAGAACCCACAATGTGGTGTGTAAGTGAAAAACATTTATTTCGAAGTGTTAGCAGCTCTTTTGCCATATTTTATAGTATATATTTGCTTAGTATAGTACCCACGGTTGCTGGCTATCGCACTTACTGTGCCTCATAATTCCAACCGTAACTTTTGAATTAAAGAATCTGCAAGCGAGTAACAATATGGTGCGCTGGCAAAGCGCTTCAGCACCACATCAAGATCAGAAAATGCTACATAAATTTTACTTTAATAAAACTTACCAGTGGTAAGCAAGGTGACGGTTGTAAAAGGAGCTATGCGCCTAATTTGTTCACAGCCTAACAGGCACAGTGTCCAAGCAAGGCATGTTATTTCGCAGCAAAGGGGTTTGCAGTGATTGAGCGTGAACAAGCAGCATTTGACAGCGAGAACGCACAGGACTGTAAATACTTGCAGATGGCCTGAGGAGAAGGCGTGGTCGTAAGGACAGCATCTGGTGCTTATTTGGCAGTGTTAGTGAGCCAGAAACAGAGCGCGAGATTCAATGGCTAAATAAAGTCTGCCAACAAGCTAGGCTTGACAATAACGTGAAAGTTGGGACTAAGCAACACCATTACTGGTTAAAGGGACTGCAAGCAGGGACAGCACAATGAAAACAAACTGCGACAGCGGACGGAAGGCAACAAGTTAAAAAACAAAAAGAATCAAATGAAAAGCAGCGGGCGGGACGGATAAATTAAAACAAACTGCACCCGGCCAAATGATAAACTGTGATGGGCAGAAGGTGAAAGCAACATGAGCATTATTAAATGCACTCACCCAATGTAGTGAAACCGGGAACACATCAGCGCCGGTGCCAGGCTGTTGTTGCCGCCCATAGGGTGCAGCCGCTTTATGGGAATAGGAGGAATCCCCGTCACCGAAGGAGCTGGTGTCTGCAATGAAGAGCGGGCGGTGATGTGGTGGACCCTTCCCTGGCGAGAGAGCTGCAGACAGCAGCAGAGGACCAGCAGTGGCACAGCCATAGCTCTGCCTGCGAGAAGCGAGCACGTGCACCATTACTGCCATTCCAAAATAGTTAGAGAATGCAAAGAGGGGTGGCACAATCAAAACAAACTGCGACGGGCAGAAGGGCAAAAACTACACCCGGGCAAATGAGAACAAACTGTGACAGGCAGAAGAAAGCAATGTAAAAAAAAAATTCAAATGAAAAGTAACGGGACAGGCAAATTGAATCAATCTGGTGTCCAGCAGCGTGGTGTTTACATTGCAAACGCTGTGAAATGCTGCCTTTCTGTCAGAGGGTGGTCGGAGGGCAGAAGCAGCAATAGGCCTAAAGCAACATTAAAAAAAAGTTCTGTAAAACAAGAGATGAAGAAACTAAGCGTAAGGAGACCGGGCTTGGTTGGTGCTCGTTAGCTTTGACCCGAAGTGATGTATCGCTGTGTGAACGACTTAGGAGGCAGGAAAGAAGAGCGGCGGAGATGGGAACCAATGGTAAGTAGCCGGCGGGAATAAAGTCGTTTGCAGACAGCGCATGCGCGCTGACGCTCAATCTAAAAAATTATGGGTGGAATGCTTGAATTAATATCAGTCACTGGTAGTTACTCGAGGTCACATACCTATCCATTGTTATTCTGTTCACCATGCAACCTCAGTTTTGGCCCAGTCATATGCAAATCAAGCTTGACCCTGCTCCAATAGGAACAGTCCAGTAGCAACTGCCAGGCTAGTGGCTGAGATCAATTCAAGCATTCCATCCAACACTTTTTTGTATGCTCCAAGAATAGAACGCACACATATATTATTTAATTTTGTTTTAATTAGAATATTCGGATGTTGGGAGCTCTTTTGAAGTCAACAATGTGGCAGAGAACCAACAATGGCTGATATAGATCTTTTACACCAACAATCTATTGCCTGTATTTCTGTTTCTCCTTCTTTAATGAACATTCTATCATAAGTTCTAATAGCCTTTTTGACTTTACCCTCAGTGTATGCTGGCTGTTAAAGGTCCTCTCCCTTGTTATATGCAAAGGCCTGAAGCCTGGGCCCGTAACTTGAGAAGATGGCCTTAACAGACAATAGTCCTTGGCAGTGGGTTACTGTAGCCACTGACAGGGGATACTGCCAGTTGGAAGGGGACAGATACACCCAGGTACTTGTCCCTCTCTCTCATACAAATACATAAACACAACTCAACATGAGGTATCACACATGCAGGCACTGGAGAACACAGACATGCACTCACTCGTGTACCTACAACCCCGACAGCCTTACCTCCCATCTAATGCACGCCTGAAACAATTCAATGTTCATACTACTTAAACTCAATACTTATTTGTTTCATAACCGTTTAATAAAATCCTTGACAAATTTCTCTTCATCTTTATTGCACACTATCTTAAATTAAGCATCATTAACAAAAGTGGCAACTGACAACTGAGGTGCTAGGAAAGGTTCTTACTACGTTTGTTTCTGTCCTTCCAACTAATTACAGGCTGATTCAGTAAAATCAAAGTAAAACTCATAGAAGTCGATATCTAGTGTGACCCAGTCACTACCATCCTTAATGATACTAGAAAGTACAAAGTCACAAGCCTTTATGTTCAGCTTTGGATACAAAAGGCAGTTGCTACGGGGAAACAGCATATTCAGCAATGGAAATGCACAAGAAAATGACATCCATGAGTTCATAGCTGACCTATCAAATCGTTCAACTTTTGAGAAAGATACCTTTTTGCTCAGGGGACTACAGGTTAACTATAGTAACATCTGGGGAAAGATATTGCATTTGTATGGCTGGAACAAAATCAGTTTTGCAGTATGTTCCTCTTTTGGTTCCTTCACAAAAGATAGACCATTTGGATTTTGTGTGAACAGGACAGACCTTCAATTCAGAGGCAAACCAAACTACCTCTAATTGAGAAAACATCTAAAAACCAAACTTTTAAAGAACGTTTTTGTCTACAGTTTATCCCATAGTCTGTGACTGAGCAATGTCAGAAATGAGGGCCAATACACTCACTGGACTCTGGTTATTAAACCAGTTACAGTATATATGTGTGTGTGAAATAGAGCTTAATTTGAGCTGGTATTTGCAGGTGGGGCCCACCAGCACTGAATTTTGGGAACCAGCACTTATTTTTCCATCAACAGACTGACCCAGAGCCAGAGAGAGAAAAACACACAATGGGGAAACAAGGAGGAAGAGAAAGGCAGAAAAACAATGAGAAAGCAGGCATGAAAAGGAACTTGCTTCAGGGACATAAAAGGGCAGGACGTGATGGATTAAATATCCATGAGGCAGAATTAAGATTACAAAACCTGGGTATTCGACACCCTGACCATCAATGATACCGAATGCATGCTTATATTCAAAATTTTGGTCCTGCAAAATAGTCTTTTTCAAATTATGCACTAGTGTGCAGCAATAGTTTTCTGTATGTAGGGGTATCTTGAATATATTGCAAGATGACAACTGGTGCTTTAAAAACACATAAATAAATAAATATGTTTAAGCAGTGGCACATTAAAAACGTGATTTTGTTTGTATTGTGTCCAATATAAAGAGCCCTTTCACCCATGTTAGTTTAGTGTGAAAATCTGTGTACTGTGGAATATTTAAAAATGATGTATATCACATTGCCTACATATGTAAAGAATTAAGAGCGGTCATTTTCTATTAGGTTCGAAATGGCTTGAAAAGAGACCGCTTGTTGGTCGCTGCCCTTCCCTACATTTTCACATAGAGAAACATGATGTATTCTATTTCCAAATCATTGTCACATGTGCATATCTGAAGTCAGTCCTGCAATGTGAATGTGCTTTTAAGTGAATAGTAACAATAGCAAAAGCAGTAACCAGGGTCACAAATGTACCAGTGTTTCAAAACATTGTACAGTGCAACAGAGGGATTGCTCAACGAGAAGAAAACATATGCCCTTTGGAGTGGTTGTGCAGCTGGGCGAAGAAGCAGAAAATGTGAACAATATCTATTCTAATGTTCAGTTGATAAACTACCTTCTCCATGACATGTTGGTTGATTAACCAAAATAAAAGAGGTATCAGAAGAGGCATCACACATCCATTCACCTGTGAAGATATCACATGATTGACCCCTTTTCTCACCACTGAGCCACAACAATCTCCTGTTTGCCTCCAAAGGGGCAGGTTAAAGCCTTATAGCACATTTCAAGGGCTATACCACCTGTTAAAAACCTGGAAATAGAGTTATAAGCTCAAGTTGCAGGCAAGGGCCTATAACAAGGCAGAGGGCCTTTAACAACTGGTATAGCCCAAGGCAGAAGCGTTATAAGGCTATTATAATATTCCACCCAATGAGGGTAGAATATTTCAAATTAAACAGGAAGGAACAAAAACAAAGATTGTAATGTTGGAGCAGAAGGCCTATACCAGTTATTATTGACTACGACCTAGTCCATTGTCTTCAATAGAGTTATCAACATTCCATTGTTCTAAAAAGGGGTAGACGTTAGAAAAAGTAAACAAAGCTCCCACAACCTTGCTTCCTTTCTATTCCTGTTAATCCCTTCAAGATGCCAGAGACAAGGGGTAGTAAATGCATCAGGAGGAATACCCAAGGCCAGAATAACAACTAATACCATAAATGAGCTTTGATTAACATATAAACTGTAACCTACACGTTACAACAGCCAGCACCACTTTATTATGAGGGTTACAATCAAAATTAAGACATAAGCATAAGCAATGGTGAATATTCCAAGCCTCCTTGGTAGAGCAGCTCGTTCTTACCACAGATGATCCAATATTCAATAGCTATGATATGAACATTAAGTGTTTTGGGAAAAAATGCACTGTCCACTTGCTTAGGCTGATATCTGAACTGAATACCTCTAAAAATATTACAAATGCCTCTCTTGGCCTCTGCTTGCTTTGGAGTCAAGGGAATGTCCACAGCTGGTCAACAAGCACCAGATCCATGCCATGTTTTTAGGACTTCTGCATGTGTCTCATTTTCATATAATGAATTTGAATGAAGTTAATTTATATAGTCATTAGTTATCCTCACAATTTTGCATGGCTCTGTCCCTCACACACCCCAGGTACTTGGTTGATATGTGGAAAAGCACTTTTATCACAACTGATATTTTGAGGGTTCTATTCATTAGATTTAAGTTAAACTGACAGCTAAATTGCCAGGAAGGAATCGTTTTGTGGGTGGCTCTCAAAACAATAATTTGTAATCCGCTAACCCAAGAAAGTGACTCTTTCCCATACATTGTGTTTGTACATTGTGTTTGTTGGAAAACTACACGTTCGTCAAAGTGGAGCTGGTTAGAAATTCCACTTTAATTAACCTGTTAAGATTGTATTGGAGTAACCTGTTCATGTGACTGAAACTGTATCTTTTTGCTCGAATGCAGTGGTACACATCCTGAACAGTAGAATGCTTTCCTATGATACAAACAAGGGTTACCAACTTTCCATTGTCAATTTGCAGGACATTTTGCCTATGTGAAGACACATTGTGCGCAGAGACACCTTGTACACGTGTAGACATCAGAAGATGCTTGTTGGGGAAGGGCGGGCTATGATTCTACAGCACATTTTTGGGGTTTCATTCTAAACCATCCATCTGTAAATCAAGGCATCTTAAAAGATATGACTCAGCTGCAGATTGTGGTTATCAAGTATGATTAGTATTTATGCTGTGTTTGAGTTTCAGTCCCTTTACAATATACGCACTCCCTCATCATTGGCAATACCGTAATGCCATATGTGATGTAAATGGTATTAACATAGCATGTTCAATATAGAATATTCACTAGTTCCTCTATGAATAGGTGCAATAGAGTTCATATTCATGGAAAGGATGACTCCTGCTATAGACTTCGTAATCCTTGAAAGGATGACTCCAGTACTAAAGTGCAAATCAAAGTCTAAATCTATATTTTAAAATATTTCTCCAGATGACTTCTCTGAGAACAAGGTCCTTAACAATTCTCAATAAAGGTGTGATGAATACCATCCCCTGCCTGGGGATCCTGTCTCAGCAACTAAGTATCATGATTGCCTATAAAGGAACGCTCTGAACCACAAGAAACTTATATTCAATGAATGTAAGGTGGCTACCAACATTGCAATCTCACAAGAGTGTCGTATGCAGACGACACTCAGATTATGGTGTCAATCCCCAAGAACTCATGCTCGATAGCAGAGAACGTCTCACGTTGCATGACCAAAGTGGCAGAATGGATGTCATGTAACTTTCTAAAACTCAACGGGGAAAAGACGGAAGTGATGATTTTTGGCCCAGGGGCATCCAGCTGGAACAGTAGCTGTTGGCCTCACTCTTTGGGGACCTGTCCTACTCAGGGAAAAAAGGCGAAGAATCTTGGAGTGCTGATGAACACTGAACTCAACTTTAATGCCCAAGTGAATCGCACAAAAGCAACATGCACCTGGATCATAAGGATGCTTAAGAAAATGTTTCCTTTCATCCAGCAGTCTGCTCGTAAGCATGTCGCTCTCACCCTGGTAATGTCCAGACTGGATTACTGCAACTCATTGTACCTGGACTCGAACAAAAACACGCAGCATAGACTCCAGGTGTTGCGGAATGCACTGGCTAGACTTGTTCTGGACATTCCCAGGGGGCAGTCGGCTGCGAAGAGATTGGAGACCCTTCACTGGCTTACAATTAATAAGCACATCAGCTTTAAATCAATCTCTCTACATGGTACACAAGGCTCTTTAACTCCCATATCCAACAAGATTAAAAGCCATGTTTGGCTGGTATATCCCAGACAGACACCTTCGTTCATCCCTTCAACTCCAGCTCACGGTGCCGAGAACTAAAAGAAAGAAATGGGGCGACAGAGCATGTTCTACGGCCGCTAGCAAACTCTGGAACACCCTTCCACAAAATATGAGGGCCATCCCTCAGTTCTTGCCCTTCAGGAAGGCTCTTAAGACCTGGCTATTTCCCTTGTAGACATTTTTTGAATCTAGAGTGTTAGTGGACTTTTCCGTATGGTGATCTACAGCGCCTTGATGCCCTCGGGTAACTGCTGGACTCTATAATTATAAAATCAAATCAAAATCAAATCAAGAGTCTGGTTGTGCTTTCCAAAATGTAGTTTTCTTGCTTCTACTTTTGTGCTTCACTTAGTGCAGCTGAGAAACCTGACACCAAGTGGCAAGTTGAGGGATTTCTGGATATCTTCAATGAGATTCCTTGTGATCCTCTGATTTTGCAAGTTGATCACTTCACTCTCCAGACAAAGTGGGAGGCATATCCTAATAACAGACATCTCTGTGAGTGAAGTTCAGTGACAGCAGAGGAAGCCTCAATGTTGGTTTTAAAGCCTTGGACTGAAGGAAGTGAAATCTTGACGGACAAGACCAGAAGGGTACCACCTCAATCAGTTCACCTACCTCCTCTTGAATCTACAACAGGAATTGAGGGATCAAGACAAATGGAGGAAAGGCTTATAGAGTGGGATGTGGCCAAGACAGAGTCAGGAATAGAAGCAGAGATCCATGAAGATGGTTGGACAAAAGGGACAGGTGGAAAAACTGTGCCCAAACTCTCTGTCTTTACTGCCCAAACCCCTAAAGTTGGACACCCTCAGAGGGAACAGATGGAGCCCCAATTAAGAGCGCAAATGCAGTGCTATCAAGATGAGAGAACCTGAACTGTGTTTTATGCTTCCAATTAATATAAGCCACAATCACTGTCTGATTGTGGTAGTATAGAGTGGACTAACAGTGGAGAATGTAGGAAGAAGTGGGTCCGCACCTGCAACAAAACAATCAGTGCTTATTTCTGAAAAAATTTGCCTAAATTTTTGGGCCTTTTGCTGTGAGTAGGTCTACTTAATGGAGCCATGTTCATTGTATGTTTCTGTTGAGAATGGTTTTGAGCTGTGTCCACGACCTGGTTCACTGCTGAGCAGTTGTGGTAACAGGTTTTGCACCAGTTAGTCATAATAAACATAAGGATTTTTAGGTCTTTTCATTCAATTAGGAATCCATTATGAAATGTTCTTTTTCATGGTTGAAGTGTGAAATATGTAATATCTAAAATGATTTTACACTTTGTGCCTAAAAAGCAATTTTTGATTGGCATGAGAAACAAAAGCTATTGATTTGTCTTTCCTTAATAATTCCTGGCTCCCAAATGCAAATTCAGCATCAGTTTTGTCCTATATGCATTCATTTTTGTACCTTAAGATTGGACATATTTCCCCGAACCTGCCTTAATGGTAGTCAGGTTTTGACAAAGCCTGCTGTGAGAAGTAAATTACTCTACTGACAGCTGGCAGGTGAAAGTGCTCCCTGAAAAATGCACCCATTCTGAAGGATTAGTCTGAGGGATTAGCCTTCTTCTGGGAGAGTGAGGCGCTGGGGGAGAATCTCAGTTAGGTATTTATTTAGCTGCCTCTAGAGAAGGGGAAAGATGAGGGCCAGCTGACTTGTGGCCACTCTGAGCGCTTGGCCTCCCTTCTGTGAGATGCCTCTCCGGCATTCAGTAATCGAATAGAAAGAGCGAAAGGGAGATATACCTCGAGTGATGTGATGTGTGACATTTACCTGCTGATTTCATGCCCAGCACACGGTACATCAGTGCTGGTGGGTCAAAGTTACAGGATGTTTGTTGCACAGGGTGCACGGGAGAGACAAACTGCAGGTGTGCGTGGGCCCACAGGCTGTAGATGCTTTAACAGTCCTGGCCAGTGCCGGATTAAACCCTGTGAACGCCCCTAGGCAGTCGAAACTTCTGGGGCCCCCTCACAAATTATCTCCTAATACCCAATGCACTGGATTTTTTTTTTTACAGACTGACAACTGCCAGAAGATGAGCTTTTAAGAGAGAAACTGTCATGTGAATCCGATGTCTCTGGTTTTGGTACTTTAAGTTGAATTTTGATCCCTTGTCGCTGGGCCCCTAAAAGGAGTGGGGCACATAGGCCGGTGCCTACTTTGCTTATTTGGTAATCCGGAACTGAGTCCTGCATTCTCATCAGAGGAGTTGAGGAATCCCTCCAAACTTCACAACGACTTGCACTACTGGTGTCAGTATAATGTAAGGCCCAGGACATTGCCATGGAAGCCACGGAAGACGCATGGGAGGCTGCAGATGCACAAAGACGTGAAAACAATACGACAAAAGTTGTCTCAGAAGGTATTTCGAAGTTTGCCTTCCCCAGAGAAGCTGTGGCAGACAGCTTTGTAAACTCCTAGCCGATGCCCAAGGGGAGGAGAAATGGAACCTGGTCACGGAGCACAGAAAACGAATTTAGAACAGCACCAGTGAAAACTGAAGCCGGGCTATCGACAGCAGCGACGACGCTGGAAAAAGAGCCAAGTACGGACATTGATAAAAATGTATCCGCAAGCTCTGAGTAGAAATGAGGCGATTGAAGGAAGCACTGTTTCCATTATTGGCCGAGCACGTGCTAAAAGCTCGGAGAGACTGCTCTTTCATCAGAAGTGTCTGGCTCAGAAACACTGTGAAGCAGGGCGGAAAACAATTAAAAAAACACTGGTTGCCTGTAAGGATAATCAGTATAACCCTCAATCTGTAAGGCCTAGAAGTTGTACCTGACGTGCATAATGAAAGACAAGTTTATATATCTACAAATTATACTCAGCTAAGGGGGTCAGCAGTAATTAGCAAACTGATGCAGGAAGAGAGTCTGGTAGTAATAAACAAATGAAGATTACAAAGAAAAATATGCCAGATTGTGAGGGGGAAATAAACAATACCCATTGTACTGCAAAGTAAATAAGAAGACAAGGCACCATGATACAAATGGTGATCCAAGCAGTAATTCAAGTTCAGTTCCAACTAAGGCTAACACAGATAGAGTAATGTAATATATGTTTCAGTCGCTTTTGCTATGAGAAATAGGTGGAGATTCCGGCGTACTATGGTGACTTATGCCGCGCTGTTGTGGAGAGTCACTGCCGAACTCTGTTCAGGAGGAGGGTTCTCACTGTCTGTGGCATATTTAGCAGTTAAAGTTGCAACTTACTTTTTCTGAAAAGGGGGTTTATATGGAGGAGGCCTGACCTCCTTCTATATCTTCATGTCAGACGAGCATTGTGTGTCCCTTTTTGTTTTCACCTACTCTTCTTGTCTGAGGTCAGATCATCCTCCTCTGTCGTACTGCTGGTCAGGCAATTCTTGAAAGGAATGGGGAGAATGTGGATCAGGAACCTGATACCTTTTTTTTTTTTTAGTTTTATATACCGCGAACTAGACCCGAGACATCGGGTATCAGAGCGCTTTACATGAGCACCAGTTTCGTTACAGAAGGACACATTCATTTTTGTTAGGCACAGGGAGATTAAGTGATTTGCCCAGAATCACAGGATGTTGAGCGTCATTGCCGAGACTCGAACCCGGTTCCCCAGCTTCGAGGTCTACCGCTCTAGCCGTAAGGCTATATCCTCTCCCTCTACCTGTCTGGAGTCTTTATTCTAAAGCGATCACGAAAATCGTATCGTCTTTCAGAAGACTGGCGGTGAAGAACCTCCGCAATGTCTACCTTTCTGTGGATGTTGTTTAGATTTATCCCATGGTTTTTTAGCAAAATCCTGGGCTGGTCTGGCATCTGACACTGCTTCACCTTTAACATTAGAAAGAATAATTTTGAGACAATGGGAAAATTACCCAGAAGTTTCATCCCCAAATCTAGGGCAGGACATGCCCCATGTTGATTCCGTATTTGCCCATTCAAACAGTCCCAGGCAAATGGAGAAGGGCGCCATTAAACCAAGTCTGGTGCTCCCAGACGGTAAGAGGAATTTCAACAAATGCATATGGGCGATATGCAGCAGGTGTCTGGGGAGTTGTGCATTCATGAAAAGTATTATCATTAGCGTCAAAAGCCGGAAATGTGACCCAGGAATAAAAAACTTCAAAGTGTAACGCTGCATCCGCTTCTACAACAAAAATCACAGCATCCCCAGCTACGGGGATTCCATGCTGTGTTAAATGTTGAGTTACAGCTGGGCGGCAGGTAGCAGCAATAGCAATGGGTGGCACCATAACTTATTTATAAAGGATTCAAAGCGTAGCACCAACAGGGTGTAAATCTTTTAATATTCAAGCTTGAAAAACCAAGAGAATTAGGTGTTCCGTAAGAACTGTGGAGGACATATCCCTAATACCACGGACGCTTCCGATAAAAGGTGCAAGGGTATGGTGGACAAGCACAAGCACTACTCAGGATTCCTGCAAGTAAGTACCTGTTCAAAACGTTGGTGGCGCCATGTTGCAAGGATTCTGCTCAAGAACAGAACTATGCTTGGGATCATAGGTCATTGGCATGTAGGGACTGAGTCATCATACCACTTCAGTATCTATGAGCCCGAGTCAGACTAACTATAGTGCCTCACTTGCTCTCCTAACCTTACCAGAGAGCCAAGTCAATTGGCACCCCAGAACACAGCACTCTCGATCCTCTCAGGAACCGCGGTAACAGGGCACACCCTTTCAGTCTCCCACTTGTAGTCATCCACAATGAAATAAACAAGAGACACAAAGGAAGTTTAGAATATTTATTCAAACTATTGTGTCCTAAAATGCAGTTTTCATGCCACAATTAGAAAACAAATGCATATTAAAAATACTGTTAGCATGGTCAATAAACGATATATCATAAAAGCCCTGTCATGTTAGAAGACAGAATATCCTAAACCCTCCTTCCTTTTACTGAAGCTAAATGATTATATATCAGAGATCTCTGGGATTAGTTTCAGACCCATACCTTAGCCTTCATACATGGACGTTCTACATTTAAGCTGACGTAGCAGACTTACCTCAGAGTCTTCGCTCAATGTGTCTACTTAAACTTTTGTACTCAGTTAAATGACAAGACATGTGTGCTCACCAACAGCAGCTGCATTCTCATGTTGTGTCTAGGTGCTAGTGCCTGACCAGAGATGTTAACAAAGGGCATTGTTGTTTGACCTTGTCTATGGTATTCAGATTAAATCCCAGGAAAGACCAGAACATGAAAACATATGCAAGGGCTGTGTGAAAGTACAGTGTGGTGCAACAGCAAGCAGGTGGATATAGTAACGTGTGCAAATGAAAATGTGGCCTACAACATGCACAATTAGGCTAACATAGGGAAAACTACAATGGGCCATGCAGGAAACACACAACTAGATTTACATACATCACTGTCAAGAGCAAAGAGATAAAGGGTTTTGTAAAGAGCATTTCTGATTTGAAACCTGAATTAAAAGATTTAGAAGCAAATAGTGTTTTAGAAACTTTTAGGAAGGGAGCTTCTGCTATAAGTAGCTGGTTTGTAAGCATTGGTAGTGGAATTCTAGGTGCAATAATAAGGCCTACTCTGATTCTTGGAATTTGCTTGATTTGCTTGTTTACTTTATATAAGGGATTTAGATGTTTGCAAGCATTAACAAAAAGGGAAGAAAGTAAGGGGCAGAGGAAGGAGGAAATGAAAATGGACGAGAAACAGTGTAAAGCTGACAAAGAAATGAAGGTTTTGCAGAACTTTAAGGGTAAGACGAAGGATTCAGCAGAAAAGGAAAGTGTTCCATGCAGTGGCGGCTGGCATGGCTCGCAGGTGAGGGGGTGAGTGGGTCACACTGGGAGTGGGGAGGGTCACGAGGTGTCGCGCTTCGCGCATATAATTTTTTTTTGGGAAACGTACCTTTGTGCCGGGTCCCACGTCTCTGCTCCTACTCTCCTCATGGAACTCGAGGAACAGGAAGCAGGCCCCACTGACCAAACACAACGCTGCAATGCAGCGTTGTGATTGGTAAGCACCCAGGCTCCCCTGTGTAATCACAATGCTGGCAGTGCAGCGTTGTGATTGGTTTTGAGCATCCTGGTTCGACGCACAACTAGGGAATCGGGGCCAGGGCTTGTTCTCCACGCAGGCTGTAATGCAGCCTGCATGGAGAATGGGAAAAGTGTGCATGACTGGTTTAGGCGGCCCAAGAGGGCCGACCAAACAGTCATTGAGTACTTAGGAGTGGGCAAACCACTCCTACCCTGCCCTGCTCCGAGAGCAGGGCAGCCCCACCCACACGCCCGCCCGCAAAGCAGCAGGAAGCATAAAATGATAATAACTTAAAGTTATTATCATTTTATGTTTCTTCTTCGCACTGCTTAAAAAAGCAGTGGAGCGACGGTCCTCCACCATAGCGGAGGAGCTGCCACTGGTTCCTTGGGAATTCATCTGTGTTTCATGTGATGGCTATTCTAGCCACCAGAGTGGGGGAGATTGGGAGAGTGAAAAAATGTTTGGTTGTTATTAGAGACTGCTAGAGCGCGATTGTGCTCTTCCATTTGTAGGGGTGCATCATAATCACGAGTAGTATGCACCTACATTTATTCTTTTTTCGTATTAACATGGGACAGTAGAATGTGTACTGTAATAATGTGAAAGGTGATGTGCTAGGTATATTTTCCATATAAACGTGAAGAAATTAATGTTTCAATACACGTGTTTAGTTGAAAACATTAATGTGCAAAATTTGTGTATGATGCTTACAATTATACATGTATTTGATGTGCTTATGTAACGTGGACCTAGAAATGCTCAGTAAAAATGTTCACTTATATGTAGTTTGTGAGGCCTATGTGCTATTTCTTTATGTTGGCCGATTTCTGTAGGCCTGAAATGTATTCTCCCTGGAAGCTCTCGTATTTGAGATTTAAAAACTTTAATTTCATGTGCATGTTGAATTTGTTCTGGTCTCACGTTTCCGTTGCAGGTGGGGAAATTCGCTTTTGGTAGTTAGAATAACGCTTTTGTTTTAGGAGTTAGGCTTAAGGAGGAGAGGATACATTTGTACAAGGAGTGCTGATAATGTGAGACTGTGTTCTTTCTCACTGGAGATGGCCTGGGAATCAAGGTCATTGAGCCAGGAGCTGGGAGTATCGAAACTGAGTGGAAAATCACCTATGAGGAGGTGCCCAGCGGGATGAGGCGATCGAATGATGAGTAATGGGCGTGTTTTATGATTTTGGTGTTGGAATTAGGGATAGTGCCCCGGGGGTTGAGTTAGGAGAAGAGAGGAGATCGATGGAGAAGGAAGGAGCATCTTAGAACGAGCTCCGTAGCCTTGGACTACTTGACCCATTTAACGTGAGAGCGCTTCTTAGGAAGTCTTTGCGCGCTGACACCTTTTCCTGACTTGCCTGGGGAATGCTGAGTAGGGATGTCACACTAGTGGTAGTGTAGGGACAGACTAATGCTTTATACCTATGAACCTTCAATGAAGTCTGATCTTGACGTGGGGGCACCTATTGCCTGCAGTCTGATTTTGGAATTTGTCATTATTTTCATGATCCAGAGACTGAATATAGCACGTAGGTTTGGCTTTGTATTAGTTCCGATGTATTTCTACAACCTCATCTTGAGGTGCTATTATGTCCAGTTATTTTTGGCTTTATAATAAAATCAATTAGCCTAGAACCTGAAGTCTGTGATTCTTCGTAGTCATGAATTATTGTGCTTGTGAATCTACTGTGACAAGTTATTTCTCCCCTCTACACTTCTAAGCAGGCCCCAACGGTCCATTGACCGAGGGTTCCAGAGTATATTGGGAACAGGGAACCCGGCCCCATCAGTTGGTAGCACTGTCGGATGGTTGCCTCTTGGAGTGAGGAGAGAATCTAGAAAAGTCAGGGAAAGTCTAGCCATAGAGCCCTAAAGACCCTAAAGAATGAGAGCCCAAAAGATCGAGAGCGAAGAGCGACGGGACCTGGCGGAGACCGATGGAGAGTGACGGTGCGGTGGGAACAGCGGTTCACGGAGGAGTGAGTATGAATAGGGGTGTGTGTGTGTTAGATTGCAGGAGTTGGGATGAGAGTCGAGTGAATGTGGTTTCGGGCCAATCGCGTGCGGTCTATGTGATATGATTTGATTTTGATGTCAGGCTCGACGAGTAGCCTAAGATCCTGGGATAGATTTGAGGTGTAGAAGACACCGAGTGATGTAATTGTCTGACCAGTGATTGTGGGAGTCGTGAAGCGCTATAGACGACCAATTGGAGATAAGGAACTTGTGTGAGTGAGCTTGTTAGAATCGCGTGCGGAGCTAGTGCACAGGGGCGAACCACAGTGATTCGAGTGGCCAACGCAGATAGTGGGTCACGGTGTGTGAATGGTTTGAGAGATTGGATCCTATCAATTTTATTTATATGACTATCCGGTCTTGTCGTGGACAGACAATCTGATATGTAGCTGCCTGGTCGTTCGCGGACAGTTAGTTACTAGAGGAGAGGCAGACAATTACTCAAGACTGTCCGGACGTTTGGTGGACAGACGGTCGGATATGTAAATGTCCTGTCGTTTGATGGACAGACAGTTACTAGATTCTATGAGTGAAGTGCGTGAATGCGTAAAGTGAGATTGTGAAGGAGGGTGAACCGTTGTGTGAGGAGCAAGAGTGACGTCGGAGTGTGCCGTGCTGCGATAGGTCAGTTGGTCTAAAGCCGCGCTGGGATTGGTGGATTGTCATCAGGAAGTGGGAACGAAAACATCTTGTGGGTAAAAGAATTTGATTCAATCATGCAATACTTTAGAGTGTTACGAGATCTTTGTAGGGGAGATAGAGGAGTAATGACTCTAGTGGGTGAGGAAGCACCACCCGTGGATACCCAAGCACATTTTATGGCCACAAATGTAGGACTCTATACCATAGTTTGGCGTCAAAATTGGCATAAGATTACCGAAAAAGAGGGAGACCTGGCTTTTCCACATTATGGTTCATTTAGGTTACAGGTGCTGTACCAGTTGAGGGGAGTGATGGCTTCATTGCGACCTCCACTTAGAAGGACACAGTTTGAGGCATTAGATGCATGGATGAGAGCAGCACAGGCAAAGAGTAGAGAGCGAAGTAAAGGAAGGATGAAAAGGGCGATGAAGGCATATCAGGATGCGCGATGGGTCGCACAGTTAAAGAAGTGGAGGGTAGACACCATCGAGGGAGAGAGGCTATTTCCACTGTTAGTGAAAACAGGAGATGCTCGGAAGATGAAGGAAGAGGATGATAGTGACACTGATGACAGCTTGTTTGACAGGTGGAAGTGGATGAGATAATAAGTGGAAATTTGCCATTAGAAAGGATAGAACTTTCTGAACAAGATGAGCTGTTGTTTGTGGCAAAGGATGTTAACCATAAGGCAAGGAGGGCACATGAGAAGCTGACAGAAGTAGCACAAAAGTATGATGTGGATTTTTCTAAAACCAAAATGTTATAGGGAGGTCATAGGTTGAATTACAGCAATCAAGAATTAAAAAAGAGTCATAAGATTGAAAACCCACATTCGAGAATTGATTGTAGGGATACGCGCATGGAGCATGCTTGACAAGTGGGAGGAAAGGTGGTCCAAGAAAAAGAATGTCAAGAAAGGGATAGGAGATACGCCGCCTCTGGGAGGGGGGACAGCAGGAGTTTAGGCTTACCTATTGCGAGAGGTACCAAGCGGAGGGTATGTGCATGTGCCTTGGAGCAGGGGTGATTTGGCAGCATTTACAAATGATTTTCCTCGGCTGAGGGAAAAGCCTGTTGAATGGTACAAGCAGGTTGATCGATTTGTCAAGATTTCAAAAGTACTGTGGATTGATTTGAATACTTTGTTTGACATTGTAGTACCAAGTGATTTGTGGTCTGTTTGTAAAATTGCAGTTAAATGGCTCTCCACTGAACCCAACCGAGACCCCATAACGCATGGTCCTTTGCCTTTGGTAATGAAAAAGTTTGAGCAGGTAATCACTTGGTTACAGTCCAAGATTTCACCATGAGATATGGCTTACTATGAGCTGCTTTTACAAGCCTTTAAGCGGTACAGTGGGCTGGACACGTTAGATTCAAAGGACATGGGACAGTTCGTTTCCAAATTTGTCTTAGGGTTGATGCCAGAAATTAGCTTTATGATCCAGCAGCATTTGATCTGTTGGCAAAACAAATCTGTGGACGAAATTCCACAATACGCCAGCTATTGTAATGATGAGGTAGATTCAAAGCACAGGAAACTAAAGGATAAGCTAATGCTAGTCCAGATGAGGAATGCAGATAGGGTAGACCAAGTGCAGTCGAGTGGAGAAACATTGGGACGGAAGCAGGAAAACAATTATGAAGGGACCCAGAATGGGTCGGCTCATGCGAGTCAGGGGAGAGGGGAGCCCATAGATCCCAAGATGGGAATAGACGTTGGTACCCTAAAGAGAACCACTGCATGTCATTTCTGTCACAAAATTGGGCATTGGAAGCATGAGTGTCGATTAAATCCAGCAAATCAGAGCCAGGATGAGGAGATAGTGCCGGTACCTGAGGTCATAAATACTGTGACGAGACCTAGTTCCGTGCACGGAGGGGGTTTGAGTCCACAAGTGTAAGTTCCCCAACCTCAGAGAATCCCACAAGGGAATAGAGAGTACCAGCAGATGCCCTTTATTGAAACTCTAGATGAGTTCGATCTAGATCCATTGCAATGATGGTGCCTGAGGGGGGAGGGTGACTGTACCCTTGGAGCAGTCTCAGAGGTAGACCAGGGAGGACCGCATGTGGAGGCAGACGTAGACGGTCAGCCCATCACATTCTTGATTGATACTGGTGCTACCCGCTCTACTGTTCTACTGTGAGGTCCGCAGTAGCCCCAAACCTGCCCCAAACCTTCCCCAAACCTATCCCTCTCGGGACAATCGATCCAAGTTGTAGGAGTTGCTAATAATGGAATGACCAATCCATTGACAGATGAGATACCTGTGAGAATAGGAACCTTTCAGGACCGTCACCTATTTGTGGTGTGCGATTCAAGCCAGTCTGTTTGTTGGGTCAAGACCTTTTGTGCAAATTGAATTGTACCATCTATTGCACACCCAAGGGAGTGGAGTTGCAGACTAACGATAATGACATTGCATTCACATTGGCGAATCAAAATCTCTGCATAGAGATGTTTCCCGTGTTGACAACTGAAGATCTGCCATACAACTTGATGGACTCAGTCTCTCCGGTGGTGTGGGATTTCACAGGAGAAGAGTTAGGATTGATCCGAGGGGTTGAGCCAGTTAGGATACAGATCAAGCCGAATGCTGAATTCCCAAGAACGCCCCTGTACAACCTGACGCCGGAAACGGTGGCAAGAATCAAGCCTGTGATTGAGTCCATGATCGAACAGGGCATTTTGAAGGAAATCATGGGGAGCCCATGCAATTCCCTTTTAATGGGATTGCAGAAGCCAAGTGGGAAGTTAAGAATCATGCAAGACCTTCGAAAGGTCAACACGATTGTAGTTCCATGTTGTCCTGTGGTACCGAATCCATCAGTGTTCCTGTTTCAAATTCCTTGTGAGGCCGAATGGTTTACTGTGATTGATCTATATCAGGCGTTCTTTTCGATACCCTTACGCGAGGAAAGCCAATTTTTGTTTGCTTTCCGTCTGGAAAATCGTGTGTTAACATGGTGTCGCATCCCACAAGGGTATACTGAGAGTCCATGGATTTTTAATCAGATTTTGAAAAAGAATCTTGAGAGTCTGTTACTGCCGCAGAGTTCAGTTCTTGTGCGGGACGTTGATGACCTCCTGATCGCATCAGAAATGGAGGAGGCTTGTAGGATTGATACTGTTGCACTGTTGAATCACCTGGCAGAGAATGAACACAAGGTGTCCCCAAGCAAACTCCAGTACTGTTTGCCTGAAGTTCAGTATTTGGGTCATTGCATTGAGAAAGGCAAGAGGAAGGTGTCACCAGACCGCATTGAGGCGATCATGAAAATGAATGCGCCTACCACAGAAAAGGAAGTCAGAATGTTTCTGGGAATGGTTGGGTACTGCCGTCAGTGGATTCCCAACTTCTCATTGAAGGCAAAACCTCTGCAGAGGTTGACACACAAGGATATAAGTGATCCGGTACCATGGGATAACGACTGTTTGGTTGCCTTTCTGGAGCTGAGAGAAAGCCTGTGTCGCGCTCCGACTCTAGGAATGCCTGGCAACAACAAATCATTCTCATTATTTTGTTGCGAGCGCGAGTGTTGCGCACTGTCTGTACTCACACAGACTTATGGAGGTGTCCGTAGACCAGTTGCCTAATTTTCAGCTACATTAGACCCTGTAGCTTCAGCATTGCCCTGATCTCTCAAATCCGTTGCTGCAACAGGTGTCAGCATTAAAAGGTGTGAGAGTATTGTGATGGGTCATCCTCTTACTGTATATGTTCCACACTCAGTTGAGCTTCTGATGACGAGAACCAAAACGCAGCATTCGACAAATAACAGACTCACTCGCTATGAGCAAGTCGTACTTGCCTCAGAGAATGTGACACTAAAAAGATGTTCTGTACTGAATCCTGCTACTTTGATGCCTATTCCAAACATTGAAGATAAAGAATGTGAAGACAATGACTGTCTCGATGTGACTGAACTTTGTACCAAACCGAGACCCGACATTGTTGATGAACCTCTGCCTGAATCAGATGAAATCATTTTTGTAGATGGTTCATGCTTAAGGGACAGTGCGGGTTATTTGAGAGCAGCGTTTGCTGTCTGTACTACTTCTGGAGTTGTGGAAGCTGCTTGTTTACAGGGAGTATACTTTGCACAGGTAGCTGAAATCATTGCTTTGACACATGCATGCCTGGCCTCTGATCAGATCCGAATCACCATCTACACCGATAGCCAATATGGGTTCGGTGTGGTTCATGATTCCGGACAGCGATGGTCACAGAGGGGGTTCCTAACGTCATCCAGATCTCCCATCAGAAATGGGTAACATGTGAGACAATTGTTGGAGGCCTTACAACAACCAAAATAAATAGCAGTGGTGAAATGCATTGCCCAAGGGAGGGGGGAGGACTTTGTGACATTGGGCAACAGGTATGCCGATGAAGTTGCACGTTTCTGTGCTGAACAAGGGTGCATTTTCAATTGGGAATATACTGGAGAGAGCACAGAGAAAACCGAGCTCAGCATAATGTTAGCAATAGCGGACACTTGGGATGAGGTCAAGCCTCTGCAGGGAGAAGTGTCAGAACAGGAAGAAGCTGGGTGGATGAAAGCAGGTTGTGAGAAGAGGGATGATGGCATTTGGGTTTCGACTGATGGTCAAGCAGTGTTGCCAGATGATTTACTGAGCCCTATGATGAGGCAGATTCATGGAGCAGTTCACATTGGGAGAGATGCCATGGTGCGAGTATTCAGATAGCCGTGGTTCAATCCACGGTTTTGTGCGTTTGCTGAAGCAATGTGTCACAGATGTGTTACGTGTCAACAGATGAATGCTGGAAAGAAGAGTGTGGTTGCATTGAGTCACATTGGAAGATCTGGGGGTCCCTTCATTAGGATCCAACTAGATTTCATTGAGATGCCTAGGTGCAATGGATTGAGGTACATTCTAGTGGTGGTGTGTGTCTTCTCAGGGTGGGTAGAAGCATATCCAACCAGGAGGTGTGATAGTCTCACAGTGGCGAAGCTGTTACTTAGAAAGTTGATACCACGTTTCGGATTTCTAACTTCATTGGAGTAGGAAAGTTGAACGCACTTTCATAGTGAGATTATGAAGCTGCTTTGTACTGCCTTACAAGTTGATCAGAGATTGCATTGTAGCTACAGACCTGAGGCATCAGGCCTCGTGGAACAAATCAATGGAACTCTCAAGATGCGAATGGCAAAGGTCTGTTCATCTATGTCCCTGTAATGGGCCAATGCATTGCCTCTTGTGTTGATGAGTGTGCGTAGCATCCCCAATAGGAGGACAGGACTCTCGCCACACGAGATCCTGATGGGGAGGGCAATCCGTTAGCCAGCAGTGCCGTCTACAGCATTTATAAACATTACTGATGATTTGACCCTTGAATATTGCCAAGGACTGGCTGACGTGGTCTGTTCTGTGTCTCACCAGGTTGAGGCTGCGACTGCCCCGACCTCAAAGGACCTCTGCCACGACCTATGTCCAGGTGACTGGATACTTGTTCGAAAGCATGTGAGGAAGAACTGTCTTGGTGCTCGCTGGAGAGGTCCATACCAAGTGATTCTGGTGACAAATACAGCTGTAAAGTGTGGAGGCTTGCAGAACTGGATCCACGCCTCACACACCGCAGAGTTTCAGGACCCTCGGTTAGAAACAGCTCCTCTCCCAGAAGGAAATCCAGCCGTGGCTGCGAGGCCACTAGAGAGGACAAGTCAAGCTGTGGGGGTTACTGACGAGGCTGGTTGCCCACCAGAGCAAGCTGAGGGGTTCACGCTACACAAGGCCCAGGTATTGACTCTGAGGGAGACGGTAACGTTGCGAGTGGTACAGAGTCAAACTCAGCTGGAGGAACTGGTGTGGAAGGTGATCAGGTGCAGAGAAGGTGAGCAGTGTTCGCAAGAGAATTGTGGCCTGTGAGACAGAAGAGGCAGAACTTGAGACTGGCATTTGAAAGAGATCTTGCCCCTGTGTCTGAAACGTCTGAATTAGAGCTAAGTGACACAGAGCAAGCACAAGCAGGCTTGAGGAGATCAAGAAGAGCGAGGGTGCCCTGTCAGAGGTAAGCTGCTCCAGAGTGGACTTATCTGATCACAGATGCCAGGAACAGTGGGGACAGGAAGACTAAGTTCTTGGCGAGTGGTCAGCAGAGTTCCAGAACTGATCATTGAAATTGAACTATTAGTTCCTGGAATAGAAGCCAATGGAGTGTTGACTGTGATTGTGCCAAGACCTCCGATATTCAGTGGTGTGAGGGCTTTGATTCTGCGAGATTTGTCTATTCCCACTTTTGGATATCAACCACCAGCTCAGGAGATCGCAGCCGTTCATCTTGAGGTTCTACAGCGTGTCATTGATGAAATTGGCTCTGAGCTTGTGAGAGACTGTTGAAGGAACTGTGAACTGTATAAAACGCTTACTTTAAAGAAGATAATTTAGGCCTGAGTGGAAGAAGAATAAAATTAGGGATATTTCCGTAGATGAAGAAAAAGGGCGAAGGAAGTCTTTAGAATTGTGTAAATAAGTGTGCAACGAACTGTGAATTGATTTCCAGGACTCCAAAGAGCTGTGCATGAGTTTTGTTGAACAGCAATCAGAGACAGAAAAAGAGACTTTGCGTTGATCTTCTTGCTGCGCTGAACCGCATTCAGTTAAAAATGGAGTCTGGAAATCCGAATCGTAGAGCAAAGTGTGTAATAGGCACACTCATAGTAGGAGTGATAGCAGTAATAGCAGTGGTTATTATAATTTCTGTAAACATTTCACATGAAGCGAAGTTGATGGGGTGGGAATGCAAGGAACATCCACACCTACCACTTCTAGCACAAAAGAGGGTGCACTAGTAGCGGATAAAGCTATGCTAGATCAAACTAGTTGCATGTTACATGTAGATTTGTCTAAGGGTGATTATACGTTGAATGCCTATGCAAAACTGTTATATGAGTATGTGAATACGATGGATGTGAGAGATTTTTATGTGTGAATGCAGTTGCCTGCGTCAATGGAGGAGGGAATACGTTATCACCACCTGCCCCTGACGTATGGTATTACATGTAGTCCATTGCTTAGTATGTTTTACGTTAAGGATCACTATGAATATTATCTCTCGAATTACAAGGCAGTGCTTTCCGAAGTTCCAGCTTACAAGCACCTGAATAAGTATGATTATTACAAACAGAAAGAGAGAATAGGGAAGTACTTCATACCTACCGTTACTTTAGATACAGCTTATGCTCATCGTCATAGTTTGACGTGCATGTTAACTGATATAGAAAAGAAGTTCATAGATCAAGTAGAAGATGGACACAGGCAATTAGCAGTAAAACTTAATAGTAGAGAAGGGAAGTTTGAATGGACCAGGGAGGAGTTGGCGCACAAGGCAAAAGGGAGCTATGGTCCAATAGCTTTAGACTTTGAGCAGCGAGGAAAGTTTTGCATTAGACAGGTACAGACTTATTATGATAAAATCTTTGTTGGACAGAGTGTGTGTGATCATGTTTTCACAATTGAAGCCACTGCAAATAAGTTCTTGCAGGAGGCAGTGCAAGTGGCAACAAATGTGTATTTTTTGTGTGTGGGAAAAATGCGTATGTGTGGTTCCCATTGAATTGGTATGGCACATTTTATGCATCTGTCGTGCTTCTAAGATTTATCACGTTGAGGATTTGGGACCGTTGGAAGGTGGACTACACCATACGGAGAAGCGAGGTGCAAGTGCAGGAGAGATTGTTGGAGATGTATTTGGAGCTATGAAACCAAGTTTGGGAGTGGTACTGAATGATATAAAGATTAGAAGGTTGTCAACTATTGTGGATAAGTTGTCAGCAAATACAGCTCAGTCTTTATTGTTTGTTGGTGGAGAGATGGTGTTGATAAGAGACATGGTGATGCAGAACTGCCTTGCCTTAAATGTATTGTTAGCGAAAGAGGACGGAGTCTGTAAAATGTTGAGGGTCCAACAGTGCTGCACTAATATCCCAGACCATAGCAAGGATCTGAGAAAGTATATAAGTAACATCACTGAGATTCCCCATGAAGTACATGAATTGGTGACAGAAGGAGTTTGGGATAAGGTTGTGAAGGGACTTGGAAAGATTGGGAGTTGGTTTGCCAACCTTGGTAAGGGAATTCTTGGTTATTTTCTGAAGCCCATCATCATAGTAGTGGTTTGTGTGACTCTTTTCATTGGAGTGGTAAGGGCCTACAAATAGCATAAGTCAGGACAGGCTGAGAGATCTCTTAGAGAGTTGGGAGAGGAGAATGGAGAGACTGCAGGACAGTCACTATGAGAATCTCAAAAGTCTAGAAAAGTTCAGAGAGGGAAAACTGGCTACAACTTCTGTTTAGGTCGGTTCTCTCTACAGGGAGTTGTAATTGGTTGTGATGACACTTGTCATCAGAGGGGGGGGACTGATAGAGCACGATTGTGCTCTTCCATTTGTAGGGGTGCATCATAATCACGAGTAGTTTCAACCTATTTGTATTCTTTTGTCGTATTAACATGGGACAGTAGAATGTGTACTGTAATAATGTGAAAGGTGACGTGCTAGGAATATTTTCCATATAAACGTGAAGAAATTAATGTTGCAATACACATGTGTTTAGTTGAAAACATTAACGTGGAGAATTTGTGTATGATGCGTACAATTATACATGTATTTGATGTGCTTATGTAACGTGGACTTAGAAATGCTCAGTAAAAATGTTCACTTATATGTAGTTTGTGCGGCCTATGTGCTATTTCCTTATGTTGGCCGATTTCTGTAGGCCTGAAATGTATTCTCCCTGGAAGCTCTCGTATTTGATATTTAAAAAGTTGAATTTCATGTGCATGTTGAATTTGTTCTGTTCTCACGTTTCCGTTGCAGGTGGAGAAATTCGTCTTTGTTAGTTAGAATAACACTTTTGTTTTAGGAGTTAGGCTTAGGGAGGAGAGGATACATTTGTACAAGGAGGGCTGATAATGTGAGATGGTGTCCTTTCTCACTGGAGAAGGCCTGGAAATGAAGGTCATCGAGCGAGAAGCTGGGAGTATCGAAACTGAGCGGAAAATCACCTATGAGGAGGTGCCCAGCGGGATGAGGCGTTCGGATGATGAGTAATGGGCGTGTTTTATGATTTTGGTGTTGGAATTATAGATAGTGCCCCGGGGATTGAGTTAGGAGAAGAGAGGAGATCGATGGAGAGGGAAGGAGCATCTTAGAACGAGCTCCGTAGCCTTGGGCTACTTGACCCATACAACGTGAGTGCACTCCTTAGGAAGTCTTCACGCACTGACACCTTTGCCTGACGAATGCTAAGGGGCCGATTCCGATCTCGGCCGGTAGTGCTCCGAATCGGATTCGGTTTTACCGGATCCGATCCGGAGCCCTATTTTCCGACCGAGTCGTACGCGCGTCCGGGCGAGCGAGTACGATGCGTATTCGCCGACCGACTCGTCCGGGCGACCCGACCGCTCCGACCGACTCGTACCCGGATCGTACCGCTCCGACCGACTCGCTCGGACCCGATTCGCACCGCGCAATGGAGACGCTTTCCGGCCGGGTGAGCACGATGCGCACCTCGACCGCTCCGACCGACTCGCGCCGTCCGACTCGAACTCGCTGTCGGAGCCGTACTTTGGGGGTCCGTGTCGGACCCCCTGTACGTGTACCCGTGCGAGGCGCACACAGGGGGACCCAAGGGTCCCCCTACCTGTGCGTGTACGCCGCGGGCGCTCGCGGCGCACTCGTTGTAGGGGCGCCCTTGTCCGCCTCGCACCCATTGGAGGCAATGGGAGCCCGCGTACGCGTTGTACGACCGGCTCCCATTGAGTACAATGGGAGTCCGACCGACTCGTGTCCGGTGGCATACGAATGCATCGGACTCGTTCGGTCGGACTGCACGGGTCCGATTCGGTCGGAAATCTCTCCGAGGACGGCTCGGTCGGAGAAATTACCAACACGAATCGGAATCGGCCCCTCAGTAGGGATGTCACGTTAGTGGTAGTGTAGGGACAGACTAATGCTTTATTTTACGAACCTTCAATGAAGTCTGATCTTGACTTGGGGGCACTTATTGCCTGTGTTCTGATTTTGGAATTCTTCATTATTTTCATGATCCCGAGACTGAATATAGCACGTAGGTTTGGCTTTATATTAGTTCCGATGTATTTCTACAACCTCATCTTGAGGTGCTTGTATGTCCAGTTATTTTTGGCTTTGTAATAAATCGATTAACCTAGAACCTGGAGTCTGTGATTCTTCAGAGTCATGAATTATTGTGCTTGTGAATCTGATGTGACAAGTTATTTCTCCCCTCTACACTTCTAAGCAGGCACCAACGGTCTATTGACCGAGGGTTCCAGAGTATATTGGGAACAGGGAACCCGGCCCCATCAAAACTTATAAGCAAAATGTGATTTACATTGCTAAATAAGGTGTGCGCCTTCATCATATTTAGTCATTATGAGCAGCACCAGAGTTAATATGATTCAAAACTTAACACATAGCCATTTTCCAATTGTCATCTTTGAAATTTCGCCTTTACACGTAAAAGGCTGAAAGGCCTGCACATTCCCTATTTGTTTGTTTTGTGCATTATGAGTTTTTCTATTGCATATGCTGTGTTTTTCCAGATGCCTTCTATTAGCTAGTGAATAGGTATTTGTTATGTATTAGATGACTGATAGTGAGGTTCTCATTTAAGAAGAAGATGCCAGTGTGGGAGAGTGACTCGTGGGAAGAGCTGATTGTAGCCAACAGTCTGTCCAGTGTAACAATTCAAGGACATAGTCATGCATGGATCATTGTTTAGACTTGAGAAAATGAGGAGTATACTTGCTCTCAGAGTCTCGAGAGAACTGACTGGTTTCTAAGAGTGGGAAGAAGCTCAAATGTTGCAAATAATGTTTTGTAGTGAGGCCCTCATGGACTCACTTTTGAGCTCCATTTTAGTTTTATATTTTACATGTTTTAGCAGGCTTCAATTTAGCGATGTTATGTTTACACAATATTATTCGAGAAAGGCACTGTATATGCTGCTTGTTTTTAAAAAGCCTTTCCTGTGACATAATCTGTACACTTTGTTCAAGGCTAAGAACAGAAGAAGATATCCTAGTGCATGGTTGCCCGCTCGGAGACAGCTTCTAACATCAAGACACGTCACTGCATCAGAACTGTGCCTCTATGGCAGTGGTTTTATTATATAAACAGTGCACTGTCCCTTTACAGGTCTGAGGGTTACTCCAGCCACGACGGTCGGAGAATGAATGCTGTGTTCGACATGCAGCTCTGCTAACGCGGATCGTCCATCCTGATCCTGCAGAGAAGGATTGCCAATCCTACTCCAGGCCAAGTCATCCTGGTATGGGGTCTCAGGATAACATTAGCGATAAGGCAGAGGGTACACCGGCTATGCTCTCGGAGAAGGGGTAGTGATAGGTAGGGATATCTATATATCTATAAGACATCAGACTGTCATGGTTGGACTGTTTATTCTTTTCACCATGTTTGTAATGCTGGTTAAATTGCTTTGTATTAGCTGCCTAATAATCGCAGCTCATTCTTTCTATGCAAGATTACGATTCTTTCAATAAATGTATTGAAAATTTCCTTTGTATCTTTCTTATATTTTCCAAGGGCCTGCATGAGAAGACAATAAAAGGGGTAGGATTTGTTTCCACGATTCCCTTGGGGATCAGAGTGTCATATTCCAAGTTGTCAAAATCACCTGCCACCCCAAGAAGGTTAAGGGATTCGGGTGAGGTACTGTGAGCTAGCTATGAACTGGGCCAACAGTCTCTTTGGGCCAACAGTCTCTGATGGATTAGATGGACTCAGTCCCTGCATTGTGACATCCTGTTGTCTTATTACACAGTCCTACCTTTTTTAGTGGGAACCGTATAACATGGCACCACCAACATTCGAATGTCAGGTACCTATTTACCGGGTCTCCTGAGTAGTTCCTGTGTGTGCCCAAGGTACCCTTGTCGCCTTTAAACTAGATGCCCATGGTGTTAGGGACAAATGCTCCTCACCATTATAGGAAGCACCTATAATAGCCTGTAGGTTGTCCAAGTTTGAACTTTTAAAAGGATACCCCACTATAGATATTCCCTCTCTGAATTCCATTCTTCTATAGTGGCGAATGTAATCAATATTCCTGCTAATTGCAGACAGCACATCTAATATTACATGGGCTTCAAAATAGGAATGGAGATGTTACCATCGTGGTAGAGGCTCACAAAGCTTATAGAACTGAAGAATTCTACTAACAGGTTACTTTTCCAGCAATAAATGAAAGCACACAAACATTTCACAATTGCGATGAAGCTGGCTTACCAGGCCAATACAGAGCTTTTAGCGATTTCAGACTGGGTCCCCTCAGCACACCTGAGCAGCATGCAGATTCAGACGAGCCCATAGCGCTCTCAGAAATTCGTGAGTCATTAGGGCCCTAGCAACAGGCAAGTCCCCAGGGACGGATGGCCTACCGGCTGAATACTACAAAGCCTATGCCTCTGTTTTGGCTCCTCAACTACTTGCCCTCTACGGAGCGTCCCTCTCAGCTTCCTCCCTCCCCGAGTCATTGTGCAAGGCCCTGCTCATCTCCTTACCTAATCCTGACAGAGATCCCACTGCCCTAGGTTCCTACCGACCCCTGGCATTGCTCAACACTGGCTATAAAATCTTGGCCAGAATCCTAGTAGACCGTCTGGTGCCCTTAGTCCCATCTCTGGTCCACATTGATCCAAATGGGTTTGTACCAGCAAACAACACCTCGTTCAACTTGCAACGCTTCTTCCGGGTCTCTAAATACAATGCTGGCACCACTCTGGCTGTCTGGTACTAGACCTCGAGAAGGCCTTTGATTCACTGGAGTGGTGTTTACAATTTGACACTCTACCTCATTAAGGTCTTGGGAACCGCTTCTCATGCCGGATTAGACTGCTTTACATCTCACCATTGGCCAGAGTCAAGACAGGCTCTGGTATCTCAGACCCTATCCCGATAGGCAGGGGTACCTACCAATGTTGCCCGCTATCTCCATTACTTTTCTCCTTAGCTATTGAACCGCTTACCATAACTATCCAGACGCACAGCGCAGCTTGGGATATTCCATTGGGAGTCGGAATTCACACGATCTCTCTGTATGCGATGATCTTATCCTGTATATTTCGAACATGCGATTGGTGCCTGATACATTAGGCCTGACACTCAATGACTTCGCTGCCCTTTCTGGTCTGCGGTTTAACTGGGCCAAGTCATGCTTGTTCCCGTTTACCCCTTCATATCACGACCCCACCTTTGTCCTTAGTGGTGTTCCAGTGGTATGGCAACCCAACACGTTTCGATATCTGGGGGTCAGAGTGTACCATCAGCCAATGGACTTGTTAGAGGGTAATCTTATGAAAGCGACAACCACCATTAGATCCCAGATGTTGTTATGGCGTACACTCCCACTGTCTGTCATGGGTCCTAAAGTTCTACTCAAAATGGTGGTCCTACCTCGGATACTGAATTTTTTCACTAACCTACCCCTATATATTATACCTCCCTTCTTCTGCTCATTTGAGGGAACCATGAGAGAGTTTATCTGAAACAAGTCTCGCAGTAGGGTGGCAGTATCTAAATTGTACTTACCTACAGATCAATGCAGGCTTGCTGTACCAAATATGGAACAGTACTACCTTTCCTCTCAGCTCCAATGGGTGGATAGATGGGTGGCAGGGTCGCAGCTCCCAGACACTGCCATGCCCTTTTGAGGTAGAGTGTTAAACTGAAAACCCCACTCCAGTGAATCAAAGGCCTTCTCGAGGTCAAGTACCAGACATCCAGAGTGGGGCCAGCATTGTATTTAGATACCCGAAAGAAGTGTCGCAAGTTGAACGAGGTGTTGTTTGCTGGTACGAACCCATTGCTGGGCTCACCAATGGGAAGTGTGTATGCTGTTGCTTTATTTGGAGGATTGGGGGGCGGGAAGGGCTGGGGAGACCCGAGTTAGGCTGAGTTGTTCCTTAGTTTTTTGCATCCCCCCTTCTTTTTTCTCCCTGATGTCTCCTTCCGTAGATTATGTTATTACGGATTTATGCCTATGCTAACACCATGTCATAGGCCCTGCAGCGGGAACTTCACGAGCGCTAAATCATGACTACCGTACATTGAGAAGTTCATGCCTACAGCCTTTCAATGTGACTCTACGCATGTTCATTGCTGCATGTTACACTTCTATGTATGACGTACTCTGTGCTATTATGCTGGCTCAATGTGCTTTCTATGTAATTTTGATGTATATCTGGCACTGTCGATGGTCCTTGAATGTCAACCCCTTGCCATGTTTATGCTCCTTTGAAAAACAATAAAACAGATTTTAAAAAAATCATACTTTATCCCCTCAGCAATGACAGGGACTACATGGCCAGCATTAGCCAGCTATACACCATACACAAATTTAGCACTGCTTAATGTGGGAGAACTATGCACTATCCATACTGGTCTAGGTAGACTATACAGGCGTTTAACACAGTTTGTTATGCGTACAATAACAACTACCCAGCAAGGGCTGTCCAAACTGTCCAGCCACAGGTAGCTGTGCCTGCAATTAGCCCTGTAACTATCAATGGTATTATGGGTAAGGTTCCTACCAGATGGGAGGAATTTCTGTTCTGGATCAAACAAAATACAAACAAACCAGCTTGAAGCAGTGTTTCCCCGTAAGGGACCCCAGGATAAACATAGAATTCTCATAATGTGCTTGCTCCTTGGGATGGTTTACACCATTGACAACTGTGCCACTTGGGGCACAGTTTTTTCTGCAGAATATACTATAACCAATGGTCCACCATCACTTGCTGTTTTGCCGGAAGTACTAAAACAGATTCAAAATGAATACAGGGCTGCCCTGCCCTGGATTTGGGGATGAAATTGATTGGCAATTTTGCTACAATATCCTCAATTATATTAAGTAATATTAAAGGGGAAGCACCAGCATTGGCGATATGCGAACGCCTTGCGCAAGTTGCAATAGCAAACCAGGAGCACAAGTTACCGAAAATTATTGCAGACACCTATACATCTATAGGTCAAGATAATTTGGGGGCCAGACCAAATAAGCCACAGCTTAAAGGTAGTTTAGAAAAAGACAATAACAAACAAGCATCAGAGTCTCCTAAAAAATGTTGGGCCAAACAATAAAAGAAAGAAAATCCAAAATCGTGGGGTGGATCTCCGCAACCTGAGACCTCTGACAGACGTTACAATTTACATAACCATGATACAATAAAACAGCTTGATAGGTATCAGTACACTAATACACATCCTTCTCGGTTCTTTCAGGACTCATCAGACAACTGATCAGAGAGAGTGGGGCGATCAGAGTGCAGACTAGAAGAGTATGTGAAATCGAGAAAGGACTCACAAGGCTTATCTGACATCAGCATAAAAAAGGAAGAGAAAATTCCACATCAAAAACCGCAATTCAAAAAGTAGAAGGTTTAGGGAATTTTGGATAAATATGTCACACATATTGAAAACTCTCCTTCAGAACAAGACGTGGGCAGTGACTCTGCTAGACATTGCAGCAGAGGCCATGATAGTTTGCCAGAATCTTCAAGAGTTTCTGGTTGCGAAAGCAACTGACAATTTCGTAGAAGCCGAAACCCCAGATCAAAGTGTTAGCCCTCCAGACAGACTTTATAAACTAAACATACAGACTGAGGATGTCATAATGTGGACCATTAGGGTCATATTCATGGAAAATGTCACACTTAGTTATGACATTCTCTTAGCGGAGGTCGATTGGCCACCAGAGTTTGTAAAAACAGCCCCACAAGGAGAGGAGGTAATTCTACCATCATTCTCAGTGCTTGTCCCCGAAGAGGTTAAATAGCCTTATGCCGAAGAATGGACTTGTGCACAATCCCGGCCTTAAACCGCAACCATGTAAGCTGGGATAAGGAGTCACCTTATCCCATCATACCCATAAGGTCCAACCCACAAGTAAAACCACAATATCCCATTAAACATGGAGGGAAAGATCTTGTGAGAGAAATTCTTTCACAACTCGAGTACCAGGGAATTATCGAACCCTAAGTATCTCCTAAGAATAATCCCTTATTTCAGGTACCTAAACCAGATCATTCCTACCACATAGTCTTAGACTACAGACATTAAAACAGTCATACATGCATATTTGAAATTCAAAATTCACACAGCACAGCTCTAATGAACAACCTGGGATATTTCCAAATATTTTTTCTGCCAAAACATAGCGCCTGAAAGCAGAGATCTGACAGCGTTTTCCGCGCTCACCTCACAATGTCAATTTTGCAGACTCCCTCAGCAGTATGAGAACAGTCCTGGACTCTTTGCTGCTCAAGTAAAGTCAATTCTACATGATATTGACCAAGAAGCATTGTCTTATGTTGATGAAATATATGTAATGGATGATGGCTTAAACACACATTTAGCCAGAGTAGATCGCATTGTATTGGGATTTGCTGAACAAGGCTATAAATTCAATTTCAAGAAAACAAAAATTGCCTTTCTCAGTGTCCTATTTTTAGGATACAAACTATCAAATGAGGGTAACAGCTTGGCGCCACATTTCTTAGAGAAATGTGCACTTTTACAACCAACAAACACTATTAAAAAATTGCAATCCTTGTTAGGATTCTTCAATTGTGGCACAACATTCATACCAGATTATGCATAACGCATAAAACGTTTACACAGTTTAATTCACCCTGATTTCTCCAGTAAACATTGGACTTCAGAACATACGCAAATACTCGGATCACTTCAGATTGACATGCTAGCATCAAGACACTTACACACATGTGTCAACAAAACAAATTTGGTCATCTGTATAATTGCGGGTGCCATTGGTTTCACATATGTCACATTCAATGAAGGTGACACAGTGCTGATTGCATATGAATCACATTTATATTCTAATGCTGAAATGCATTTTGCATCCACTGAGAAAATACTAACTGCAGTGCAGATTGCTGTCATTAAGGAAAGACCACTGGCTGAAGGGAAACACATAATTTTCTTTACTACCGTCCCAGCCTTAGAGGCTGTTATTAAGGCCAGCATTCCTAACACAAAAAGCCTTACATCCTAGATGGATACAATGGGCCATTCTCTGACAGCTACTGATGTAGACTATGTCTTTGACCTAACTTTACATACTCAAGAATTTCTTTAATATGAACATGGATACCCCAAGCCCAGTAACATTTTGCCTCTTGATTAGTATAAGCACATCATATATACTGATGTTTCCGCAAAGCCTGCTATAGGCACTAAACACCAATACTCGGCGGCATACGCTGTGGTGCATGGTGTCATGTTGGATGGAAAATTCCATCCTCAGAAAACATTTACGCAGTCCCTAGGGAATTGCACTGCACAACTGGTTGAACTAAAAACATTGATTCTGGCTCTAGAGAATGTGAATCATAAATTCCCCACACTCATTGTGTGTGATTTGTATTACTGTGTCCAGGCTTTTAATGAAAACGTACATTATGGGAACCTGAATGGATTCAGGGACTCAAAGGGAAATACTATCAAGCACAAGCTGCTTTGGGGAAAGGTGCACAACTTAAAGACAGTTTATCACAGGCTCATGTGATACGCACATTGAGACATCAGCGTGTTGGAATACAAGTTTTAGGGAATTCATTAGTAGATGAAACTGCCAAATTTGCAGTTAAGACTGCTACAGTAGCTGTGATTACTCATTCTCACATGAAGGTAGATGAAAATATCAAAGCTGCAGTCAATGCTTTATGCAACAGCACCCCTTTACCTAAAAAATATCCAGCAAATATTCCTACCATTTAAGTGTCCAAAATATTCCTTCTACTACTATTCCTGAGGTAGGTGATTATGTGATTCCAACCAAGACCGGAGGCTAGAATGAATCTTAGCTGCCCATAAGGGTGTAGCGTCTGCCTATGCTGTTGTGGCGGCCTCAATGTCTTTACTACAAAAGCGCTATTGGTGGCATGGTGTGTACAAAAGTATGTCCATAGTTGTGACATCTGCCAACAAATTAAAAGCTCCACCATTGCACACCCACAGCAGACACCCCTCTTAGTTTCAAACAAACCGCTCCACTGTGTATACTTCGATCATTGCGGTCCTCTAAATTTGGATGGTGCGTTTAAATTAATTCTACTTGCTGTAGATTGTTCCTACATATTCCTATGGGTGTGGCCACAGTGATCGGCTGACACTTGCACTGTTATTAAAGATTTGCAAGTCTTCACCAGGATTTATGCAGTAGCTGCATTCCACTCAGACCAGAGCCTTGCTTTTGTCTCTAAGGCTTACAGGGATACAGTGGGAACGCTGGTTGTAACTGTGCATTATTCCTCAACCTCACCCTATCATCCTGAGGGAAATTTGACGCTGGAGAGGAAAAACAGTGACTTAAAGCAATCCTTAACAGCTGGAGTATTAAGGTTCAGGTCATAGGTGAATCCGTCACTTCTATAGGATCCAGAGAGCATTACATAATCTGCCTGGATGATCTTTGGGTGGCCGGACCCCATACGAGGTCTTGTTTGGCATCCAGATGTACGTTCCACATCTTGGCAGTCATGGCCCAGTGGCGACAGATACACCTTTTGACATAAATGAACATTTCGCTGTCTTACAGAAATTACAAGATTTCCAGAATGAGCAGTCTAATAACCTTTCTAAGAAGTCTGCCATAGATGGAGTGAAGGAGCAACCAGCACCTTCTGGCTGGATTCCAAAAGTTGGGATCTAGTTTGAAAGAAAATTGCAGTAAAGAAGGAATTTGGCCCATCATACTGTGCACCTGTGCAAGTCCTCAGCAATCAAAGGTACAGTGATTTTACCACCGCTTGCTGGTTGTAAACACAAATGACTTGTCTCCATTGATCAAGTAAAACTGTATCATGTGGCTACACAGTAGGCTACGAGGACTCCTGGATAGTTCTCTGACCCCTCTTACTTCTCTACAAGAACTTCCTCTACAAGTTTTAAGAAATACCAATGTTGTTTCCCCCTGCTGGAGAGGGCAGAGAATGAACTATTGTTGATTCCTGTTACCTCTACAAATACAAGCCATACATTGGATGTGAGTATACAACTTGCTTGTGCTACTTCTAACAACAGAGTTGTTTATGATGAACCACCTTTGGAGGTGTCTACCCGTTCTCTTCTGCCAACTACAGCTCCTGTTTTTCAACAGACTGCTTTTGGTTACATTGTTGATGTTGATGATTTTTCTTCTGACTCCCCTGACACTTCACTATATAGTGTATGTGATTTTCTTCAGTGGCTGAAACACACTTATATGATCCCTTCATGGCTTTATATTTGGATTGCCATCTCAATACTTTTCCTGCTTCTTTGAATAGGATTTGTGAGGATATCTTCTTGCTAATAAATGGACGTTATCTACCAGAGCGTTCTATCGCAGAGCTAGTAGTCGAGGTGTTGAAGCCTCATTCGTCTTCATAGAAAGTGCGAAGAGACCTGTCCCTTGTGAACATTTCTGCTTTTCCAGTGCTTGATGGAATTGTTTGAGATAAGGTCCCATATGATATTTTGTTCCTACATAGACATTGCAGATTCCGTACGTCTTTAAGGTTTCAATGGGTGATGTGATTACCACTGGATATGTTTCTGATGATTGGGATATAAAAACAGTTACGTTGATGCTCTCAGAGCTTGAATATTATACTGCATTTGAAAGTGAAGATATGTATCTTAACTCTGCTAATTATGGGGAGATGTTTCCTTATCATCAATATGCACATCATCATTTACACAGAGCTAGTGTTCCACGTTCAGTTTTAAATTTTACACAATGGGAACATTGTTCAACTCCTCAAGTGGGTAGCTCCAAAACATATATGAACAAATTTGCATATTTTTCAAGCCATAATCCTTAGAGATGCTTGATTCCAAAATAAATGATTTTATTAAATAGGATAGAATAGCAGACCACTTGCTTGGGTCTAGCCAAACTTAAAGAAATTACTTTGCCCATCATTCCTTCAACTGCCCACTTTGATAATCGACAACATATTAGATTACACTGAGGAACGGCTCAATAGTAATGGTGCAAAATGGTACATACAACTCAACACTTTTAGGTCCTAACTGGTATTTATTGTGGCTATTGGACACAAATGGTCGTTTTGCACATTTTCTGAAATCTACACAGGGTTTTAAAACTAACAGACCAGACCCTTGTTACATTCAGTCCCAACACTCAGGTATTATTGCTACCTATTCCATAGTATAACTATGCCAGCAATGGTTGCAACATTCCACTTTGTCTGCAGTAAAAGAACATCTTTCTCTCCTATCGGAGGACATGGATTTGCAAGATTTCTTGTTAGGTCGTAGGTCTCCACATTCTAAAAGATTTATTTATGCTACCTTTAATGAGATATGGAAGTTATCACAAATGGAAGCTGCTGTGCGTTTAAGGCAAATTGATCAAATTAATTTTGTAAATGCACCTGCTATTGTTGATGATGGCATGAATACGTTGTCAACTCATATTTACAATTTAAATAATATTGTATTGTCTGCATTTAACAAAGTGACATGTCTTCTTTATACCATGGGCAGAGTCAGCTTAGGTCAATTAAGCAGTTAAGCTGGACACTACAAGTCTTGAAATCTCACTGCGTGCCATGGAGATACTTGAACACAACAGAATTGTTTTTGCCATTAATTTAACACGTAGGCAACAGGTCATGGCTAATAAGGATGCTACATATACAATGTTAAATATAGAGAAATTAGAACAGTTGCCTTTCACAGTAGCAGAAACACTGCCAGCAGTGTGGTTAATACATGGGGTGATCTCATTACCAATTTCAACGTTTCATTTTACATTTGCATAAAACATTTTCCAATAGGTAGATATGAGTCTTTAGAAGAGAGTTTTGTCCACGAATTGAGAGGTGACACTGCACAGAGCGACTAATGCTTGGATGGCCAATATGGCGTGTAACTTGAAGGGAGTACCAGCTTCTTCGATTCGCTCAGTCATTAGATTACTTTTGAATGGGAGTTATTTGTTGAATGATCAGAGTTGCTGTGGGATGAGAGCAGGTGTCCCATATGTGGTTTCGGTTTCTCAGATAGTCGCATGTTGCAATTCTGTGCTATTGCCTCCAAAGCACATGGTTACAGAAGTTAGCCTGTGGCCTTCGATTTCAACCTTTAAGGTTAACTTTGACAAACTGAGCAGACTAAAAATCTTATTCTTTCAGAAGGACGTGGCACTTACATCTGCCTGTGAAACCTTTGAGCTTCAAATAGCAAGGTCGTCCTCCAAAATTCAATCGCTGCTATGCACACACTTGCCTTGCCATTTAGTGAACTTGTGCAATGCATATTTAGTGCTTCTAACAGCACTGGTGTGGTGCACTTTTTTTTAAAGCGGTTGGGTATGGCTTTGTTAGAACATTTCAGACATTTCCATGTTTTATAGTGTTTTTGGAGGCATATCACTTGTGTTATTCCTGATGTGTGGTATTCTGGTCCTATTTGTGTTACTCAGCAATGGATGCTTCACTTTGTGTCCAAATGATGATGGATCTACCACATGTCCAACTGTGTCGTGAAAGCATGATACAGGTTTTTGGATTGTCCTTGCTTAAGGAACTGAACAGTGACTAGTTCCTAATCTTTTTTTTTATTTTTATTTTTTACACTGTGCATCTTGTATTGTATGTCCTAGGTCACGTTCCCACGCTTCTCTAATTCTGGCATCTCTGCTGGGTACAAGCGCCATTGATGTTCTATAGAGTTTTGAAATCAAGTGGTCTCCCTCTTTACTAGATATCAATAGTGTTAATGGCGCAAATGAATCAGGCTCCAGCGGGAAGCTAGCAATCCTATCTCTGAGTGCACTACGCACTCCACAAAAGACAAACCTGTCCATGAATGTAGCACCTCTGAACCGCTCACCTTCTGGCACATTAAACACATGTCCCCCGGGAAACAGGTCTCCAAATTTTTCCAGGGAACAGGAGTTAAAGGTTCGCTGTACTAATTTCTCCTCCGTGATGGGAAGCCAAGGGTTATTACTCAAGGGTATCTCAGACGAGTATAATAGACAACCTCCCGCCACTCTTGCCAACTTCTGCCAAGCCCAACTCGTCGTTGAGACTGTTTGGATGTTGCGAGGATCCCGTGGGAATCCCCTCGGTAGGACTGTTCTCAACGGCGCTGGCAATACCAAGTCAGCTTCTGGCCTCGCATATGGAATCCTTGCATCTGGGTGATACCAGGAGTGGGCAAAGCTGCATTGTGCTACCAAGTAGTAAATCTGAAAATTTGGAACACCCAGGCCACCCCTCTCATAAGTCAGGGTCAATGTATCCCAACTTACTCTAGCCCTCTTCCCTCCCCAGACTAGTCTTGTAAGGTGAGATTGGATGGTTTTAAAAAAGCTATTGGGGAATGGGATGGGGATGTTATGGAATAAATACAAAAATTTGGGAAGTACCACCATCTTTATGATAGCCACGCGGCCCGCCAAGTATAAGGGAAGTTTTAACCAGCGCTCTATCTGTTGCTCTAATTTGCAAATGGCCAGGCCATAATTTAGCAATATCAACTGATGAGAATCTCTGTGTATCTGGATGCCCAAGTATCTCGTCGACTCCTCGCACTATTGCAATGGAAACTCACAGTCCCATTTCGCCGTACTAGCCATGAGGGGAAAAATGACCGATTTGCCCCAATTGATACCAAGTCCAGAGAACCCCCCAAATCGAATGATCTCCCTAATTAATGGCTCTAAATTATCCACAGGATGTCGGACATAGAGGATAACATCATCAGCGTAAAGCGAAACCAATAAAGGGCCTGTCTTGAATTGTAATCCTCTGTGTAAATGCCTTTCCTGAAAGTGCCGGACTAATGGATCAAGCGCAATTATGAATAGTAAAGAGGAGAGCGGACAGCCCTGTCTCGTGCCCCGAGAGAGACAAAACTGCGAAGACAAAGTACCATTGAGCCGCAGCCATGCAGTGGGGGAGGTGTATAAGAGCGAAATAAGCTCCACAAACCCTTTAGGCATTCCCATCCTCTGCATGACCATTAAAAAGAAGGGCCACTCTAGGGAATCGAAGGCCTTTATAGTGTCTAGTAACACCGCCGCTGCGGGGACCTCAGGTGATATCCTATGCAGGACCGTAAATAGGGTTCGGAGATTCAATGCCGTTGATCTATGGGGGACAAATCCCGATTGGGCCGGAGAGATGATGCGGTCTAATAGGAGTGCCAATCTCAAAGCAATCATTTTGGCCAGGATTTTAGAATCGAGATTAAGGAGAGATAATGGCCTATATGATCCACACATGAGAGGGTCTTTCCCAGGTTTGGGCAATAGTATTATAACTGCCTCGCGCAATGTGGGCAGCAATTCTTTACTCTTCAGCGCTTCATCATATACCTCTAGCAAATATGGGGCTAATAGGTCCTTATAGGCTTTATAGAAATTCCCGGTGAACCCATCTAACCCGGGAGCGGTAGAGCCATTCAAGGCATCAATGGCACTTACAATTACCTCTATGGAATATAGTTCCGCCAAAAAGTCCTGCATACCTTTCTCCAGCCACACAAGGGCTATCTCCGACAAATAGTCCATTCGGACCTCCTCACTATGTGTAGCTCGCTCGGTGTATAGCTCGGTGTAGTATTCTAAAAACATATCTCGTATCTCCTGAGTGTGAGATAGTATCCTGCCATCAGGGGCCTGGATACAGGGAATACACGACCGTCCCGTCACCGGGCGAAGTAGCCGCGCCAAGGTATGGCCCGGTCGGTCTCCTTCACCATAACGCCGAGCAGTGGCATATTTACTTAAAAATAGCGTCTCCCGTTCCGCGGCCTCCCGGAACTCCAGCAGGAGTGCCAGACGGCGGTTCTGATCATCGAGGGCTGGACATGCGATATGTGCTTTATCCAATGCCTCAAGCTGCTGCTCGACACGAGCTAATGTGCCCCTTAGGTCCCTAAGCACCCCAGAGTGCTTTGCAATACAGATACCCCGCATTTAAGCTTTGAATGCTTCCCATAGAACTGCCCAAGTCTGCACTGATCCTTTATTCAACATGAAGTAATCGACTATAGCTGTACGGAGCTCAGCATTAAACACTGCATCCATCATTGCCTGTCCCGGAAACCTCCACTGCCTTTCACAGCCCTCTGGTCTGGGGATCCTGACAGTGAGGACCACTGGAGAGTGGTCCGAAAGCGTTCTGGAAAGATGTTTCGTCTTGCGGTACCACGAAGTAAAATTTGGGGATACTAACCAAAAATCCAGCCTAGTCCAGGTTTTGAATTGTGCCGCATAATGAGTAAAATCTATGTCCCCCGGTCGGCAAAGCCTCCAAACATCTACCAACCCAATCGAGTCGCAGAGCTCCAATAATGCGCTGCGGGCTCGGGGTTTGGGATCCGAAGAGCCAGACGTGCTGTCTTTTGTCGGGTCTAGTAGCAAATTTAAATCCCCACCCATAAATATGTAGTGTACGTCGAGCTTCAATAGCTGCGTGTGAAGGTCATGGAAAAAACCTGGATTGTCAGTATTCGGGGCATATACACATGCAAAAGCCACCCTATAGCCCATTAACCGCCCTGCAACTATTGTGTATCGCCCCTCCTCATTGTTGCGAACACACTCCATCTGAAAGGGCAAGCGCTTATGGAGTAAGACAGCTGTTCCCCTAGCATATGTACTAAAATTTGCAAAATACCGATGAGAGCCCCAGGCAGAAGCAAAGTGAGTGACAGTATGTGTAGGAAGGTGCGTCTCCTCCAAAAACACGACATCAACTTGGTGCCACTGCTAATATTGAAGAACCTGTTGTTGAGTCCCCGCACATTCCAAGTAATTAATGTGAGATCCGAATATTTGGGAAGTCTATCTCCAGTACTCATAGGTACAGCTCAAATGTGCTCGCGTGAGTGTGTGACAACAATTACTAAGCTCGTCATGGTGAACATTTAAAACTGTGCACAATAAAACCCCATGGTAATCTGTCTCCCCTCCCCGCACCCCCCTCCCATCCCTGCCCAATCCCAAGCAGGGACAACCTCCTTTAACAACCCTATAGAATGTAACTTGTAAACATGCAGCATAGTAAAAAGGGAACAATTGCACGTACATTGCAACCAGATATCAGAATTTAAAGGTGTTACAACACTAGGGGGGAGGCAACGCCACGCAACAAGCCCAATTATTTAGAATCTTGGACATTTACAAAAGAATTTACATTTGCCCTGCCAACAATACAATATACAACACTTAGGCATAGTGTGTGTAAGAAGGATACAATGTTTATCGATGATTCCGTTGGGAATGGTTTAGATCTTTCCTTTCTGAAAGAACTTTCCAGGTGTCTGCCCCGCCTTTCCTCTCACGTGTCCAGTCTATCGGCCAGGGTGTGCCACAGGGCTCTGCCCTGAGCCCCGTACTCTTCAATTTGTACGTACAACCTCTGGCAGTGATAGCCAGGGACAGGGGTCTCTCCATTGTCTCTTACGCCGATGACACGCAGCTGGTGGTGGTTCTCTCCGACGATTCTACGCAGGATGCCCCTAAATTTAGGAGCGGGCTGGCGGCGGTCGCGGAGTGGATGACCGCTAACTACCTCCAGCTCAATGCTAATAAATCGGAGGTGTTGTTGGTGGGTAAAGACACCGAGCTATGGAGTGAGAACTGGTGGCCGAACACACTAGGGAGCGCACCCACCCCTAAGTCGGTTGTGAAAAACCTAGGGGTATGGATGGACTCAACCCTCAGTTTTCAGGACCATACCAAGAAAATAGCAGGCACGTGTTTCGGCCTACTCTGGGGATTGAAACCCCTTCTGGGTTATTTCGACCCACCCACCAGACAACTGATTGTTCAGGCGGCCATACTGTCAAGGCTTGACTATGCCAGTTCGCTCTTCCTGGGGGCTAATAAAGCAGAGGTCATGCGCTTGCAAAGGGTCGAAAATGCGGCTGCCAGAGTTCTTCTTGGACTCCCTAGAAGGCGCCCCATTTCGGGTGTGATTCGACGGTTACACTGGCTGCCTATGGCCAAGCGCATAGAATTCAAAGCTCTCTGCCTGGCCTTCAAAATTCTGAAGCTCTCTTCCCCATGTATTCTGACCGATTTATTGGTACCATACACACCCACGCGCCATCTGCGCTCTATGGGGCTATGCCTGGCTCTTGTCCCGCGGGTAAAACATCTACGTGCCGGGGGACGATCTTTCCGCAGCCTAGCGGCCAAGCTCTGGAATTCCCTTCCCCTCCATATTCGCAGTCTGGATAACTATCTGACGTTTAGGAAGGCAATCAAAACTCATCTCTTCCCTTAGGTTTAGGCTCTAGTTTTCAGTCTCGCTGCAGTCAGCGCCGGGACGCCTCTTTGCTGAGGCAGCTGTTGCGCTCTACAAGTTGGGCTAACATAACATAACATAACAAAAGTACACCACTGGCCGCCGACCCACTGTGCGGAGGAGAATCTCCAGTTTGGTCCCTGGTCTTCCAACTGGAGTTTGCTTTATAATTTTGACAAAAAACTTGGACCGCTGCGGGGGAATCAAAGATTCTGGATCTGCCATCTATGTCCACCCAGAGGCGAGCAGGGTAAATCATGCCATACCGAAGGCCCAGATTGCGTAGCGTGGCCTTCACACCCATATATTTCCTTCTCGCCTCCTGGACTATAGCAGTAAAGTCAGGATACAGCGCCAGAGTGGACCCCTGCCATGTCGTCGCGCCACTTTCCCTGGCCAGTCTGAGCGCCGTGTCCCTATCACGGTAATTCATCAGGCGGGTGATTATAGGCCTGGGGGACATCCCGGATTAGGCCTGGGACCAAGGGAACGATGCGCCCCTTCTACCAGGATAGCAGGAGTGAAAGCGTCTTTGCCAAAGAGATCGGTGAGCAGTTTCTACACGAATAAATACATACGCCCCACATTGGTGGACTCCGGAACCCCTAAAATGCGGATATTATTGCGCCTACTGCGCGCTTTTAAGTCCTCATTCTTCAGTGCCAACGACTTCAGTATTTTCTCCATTCGGTCTATTTTCTTCGTGGACTGCGCCGCGCCGTCTTCCAAATCCGACACCCTGCCCTCTACAGTGTCCAATCTTTTTTCATGAGTGTCCAATCTGGCCCCCATCGTGTCTAGCCTCTTTTCTAGGGAGTCAAAGCGTCCGTCCAATGCTCTAAAGCCCGCTCTAAGTTCCAGCATCAGTGGCTCAGAGGGGGAGGGATCGAAGAAGCGCCCTCAACTCCCCCCTCCGCCATGGTCACTGCGGTCTCCACTGGGACAGTATCAGCATGGCTAAACTGTAGTAGGCGCTGCTTCGGGTCTTTCCGACCCATATCAGAGATTGTTTCCTGTCCTTGCACCCATAGGCACCAGTCTGCTGGAAACAGGCAAAGTCACCAATGCGGCACGAGGGGGATAGTATTACACCAAAATGGCGCTCTCTGAGTTGAATGAGGGGGACTGGATCACAGACGTAGGGGTCTCACGAAGGCCTTCTTGCAAACTGGGTCCGGAAGGATGGGAGACCCACTCAGGCAGACGTCTCTCCACCAGACACAGGGGGCCATATACTATGCAAATCACTCCCCACAGATAGCGTGGCACAGTCCACGGGGGCTCCACAGGCAGGATACAACATCCCCTACTTGCCCCAACTCGATTTGCTCAATGTGTCCCACCATGGCACCTCGCATCTGGCTGCAGTTCAGGGCAGTCACTCATGTGAGGCAAAATCGCAATTCCGGCGTCCCCAACCCTCGTGCAGTCGGCCTCCTCTCTCAGCGCACAGCAATCCAGTTCGCCCGCAACGGTAGTCAACCCGGGCTAGGTCGGGCCGGCCCACTCCGCCGCCAGAAGGTCGGACGTACCACTTCAGGGCGCCACAGGGATCGCCGCACTGCGTGCAGACCAAGGAGAAATGTGAGTCAGCCGGAATTTGTATCTATGTCTCTAATTTAATTAGGGCTTCCAAGATTACAATGTTGCTATCCGAAATTTATTATCAAATTATATTGATACATCTAGATAATAATTGTATATTGGCCCTGATAAATTTTTATAATAATGCCCCGAAAGATCAGTTGAGGGCAATTCTGAAGAAGCTGAATAGTGACCTGTATAAATTACAGGAAGATAGAGAGTCTGCCGTGATTACCATCTGGGGAGGTGATTTTAACATCGGATTATGCCCTCTAAGTGGGGATGGCAAATGTGGTTTATTACTAGAAGAAAATGATCCCTATCCTCACTTTCTGCATTCTGACTGTGGGGATTTATTAAATGAGATTTTATTCTCACATGATTTGGGGTTTGCTAACAGCTTGTGTTCTCTCCCAGTCGATTTTGAGCATACTTTTATTGGGAGAGGCTTGAAATCAACAATCGACTTTATCATTTTATCTAGTCGATATGCTTCATGCATTTTAAACTATAAAACCCATAAGAACGTAACAAGTGACCATCTTCCATTGAGTATAAGTCTAGCACTTCCAAATAGTAGGCAGAACCAATATAGTAGTCAAGTAGCTTGGGTTCGGAATTTATCGCTGGGGAAGATTAATGGATATACTTTGCGTTGGTCGAGCTGCGAACCCACAGAGTTTAATAAACAAATCGTGACCAAGTCTTATAAATCTATTTTAACCTGTTTGGAGGAATTTACTCCCCATGTTAGGATATTAGAAGCCTTTGCTCAACTTACATTAGAAATACAAAATCTTCTTAGGGTGGAGCGTAAAGGCGCACAAACAGGCAGTCAGGGTTGGTTCGATACAAAATGTACCAAAGCCAATACTAAATTAAAGATGGCTCTTCATAAACCTGTCAGGGACAGTGTGGAAATTAGGGAGTGCAGGAGGGAACATAATCAAGCACTAAGATCACGCAAAAAGGAGTTAAAAGAGAATGCATGGTTTACCCTTTATGAAGCCTCACTGAACAAAGATAGCGCCGCCTTTTGGCGGGCGGTGAATGCTCCTTTTTTTACTGCCCCTAACAAACCATCGATAGAGGTTGCAATAGATGAAAAGCAATGGGTTGACTTTTTTCTAAGGTTTATAATCCTTATTCAGATGAGGTAAGGGAAATGTCCCCGGGTATTCAGCAGGGAGCAAGTTCTCACGAATTACCTCCTCTAGATCTCTATTTTACCCATGAGGAGGTTATCGATGCAATAAATGAAAGCAAGGGCGGCAAGGCTCCTGCCCAGATGGTGTGCCAATTGACTTGTTTAAATCAAATCTGCCCCTGGACTCCTTCATTGACACGGGTGCTGCAAGCTTGTTGCTCGGAGGGTTTTATTAAGACCTGGTCCGAGTCTATTATAGTACCCATTTTTAAGAAAGGCGACCGGCAAAACCCAGCCTGCTACCGTCCAATATCTTTATTGGACTCTTTGGTGAAGGTAGCAGGGCGGATTGTTTTAAACCGACTTCAAGACTGGGCAGAGGAAAAAAAGATTTTATCAGACGTGCAATATGGTTTTAGGCAGGGGCTGGGCACTATGGAGCAAGCTCTTAATCTTAGCATTTTAATAGGGAAATATACTCAGGCTAAAACAGGGAGATTTTATCTAGCATTTGTTGACCTTACAGCCGCTTTTGACTGTGTCATACACAGTAAACTATGGGACATTTTAACTGATATGAGGGTGGATCCCCCGCTGGTACGGTTTTTGAGACAGTTGTACAGCAGGGCGACTGCTAAGGTACGACATGGAACTAAGGGGGAATGCACTGCATCGTTCAAAGTGGAAAGGGGGGATAGACAGGGCTGTGTCCTGGCACCGTTCTTGTTCACACTGTATACGAACAAGTGATGGTGGAAAAGGTAAAGGATCCACCATACATCAACAAACACCCAATAGCTACCCTTCTCTGTGCGGATGATGCAGTATTGATGGCCTGCACATAGATAGGCTTACAAAAAGCACTTTCCACCTATACTGCATTTATGGATAATCCAGGCCTAAAACTGACCGCCAAGAAAACCTACATAATGACGTGTGGGAAGGGAAGTCAGAAATGTAGAAGCCTGTCCATATGGGGCAGCAGGGTAGAATCTACCAAGATATTTTCATATTTAGGTATCTTGTTTGCTTCTATTGGTTCCTGGCGTCAGGCCGTCAAAAGTAGGAGTCTTCTTTTTATGAAATCGACGGCAGCTGTGGCCAATTTTGCAAACAAATTGGGTAGAAGGCCTCCAGCGCTGCTCCTCCAGATCTATCAGGTGAAATGTGTGACTATGGCTACTTATGGCATGGGCGTGTGGGGTTTTCATGATTCCCAACCCATCCCAAAGCGGTCCCAGCTAGCACTTCCGTTCATAATTGCCATAGCGAGCTGGGCGTTCCATATATTGCAGATATTATTAAAGCTCAGCCTGTTCTACTATGGCACAGAATCTGGACATCTGCTAGAACTGGTCTTAATCAAGATATCATTAAGGATTCCATGAAGTTGGATTAGGCCACTAAGATCGCCTGGTTGAAATATATAAAAAACGTCATGTATGACCTTGGGTACCCTGAATATTACAATTCACCTGAATCTATTAACTCTGTCCCCAGGAAGGAGTTTAAAAGAATATGTATGACCCACCTGGAGGCAAACAGATTCGCTCTGGAAGCAAACAAGCCGACAGTACAACAGCAACAATTGATCTTAACAACTCATGATATTCAGTCGTATTTACTGTTTAATCTAAGCGGGTATGATAGATATATTTTAACCCGACTCAGATTTGGGAACTTTTATTGTTTGATTAGTTTCCCCGAAACAAACAACTGGTCTAATAGAGCTATGCCGTTGCCCATGCGATGACCTATCTGTGCAATCATCAATGCATGCGGTTTTATTTGGCAAATTCTATAAAAAAAAGAGAATGAGGTGGATCCTGCCAATTTTAAGGCTAGGTGGGTGGACCTAATGTCGACCGGCATTTTTATTTTTGCAAATTTTAGACAACGAATGTTTTACTGTAGCCATTGCCTGATTTTTAAAAAGTATACTGAGAATCAGAAAGTCTATTATCATTTAAATCTCGCTAGGATATGGGCGTTTGGCACTCTACGATGGTTTTTAATTTTGTGAGATACATCTTTTAAAATAGATTTCTCTTTTTTACTTTATGACACATGTTTATATGTAAGTCCGTTTATAAGATGAATGTTTTTTATCTGTTGTGTTTGCTTTTGTGATTTTACATGTATAAAATCGAATAAAGCTTGTTCTGATTCTGATTCTGATTCAGTTCGCCCGCAAAGGTAGTCAACCCGGGCCAGGTCGGGCCGGCCCACTCCGCCGCCAGAAGGTCAGGCGTACCACTTCAGGGCACCACAGGGATCGCTGCACTGCGTGCAGACCAAGGAGAAATGTGAGTCAGCGGTCGCAGGGCCTTCTATCGCACCGCGGCACCGCCGCCTCAGCTGGAGCGCCCTCTGGGGCAGCACAGAAATCCAGTCCGCACATCCGGCCCGCCGTGCCAAAGGCCTCACAGGCCTCCGCGGGCAATGCCGTATCTGGCACTTTCGGCCTCCGCTCTTTCCCTGCGCTTGGGGATCGGGGTCTCCACTGTTTTATGGCGTGTCAATTTTGGGGTTTAGGAGTCAGGATCCACTTTGGAAGGGCCAGGATGTCTGGCTATGCTGCAGGGCTTCAGCGCTGCGTGACCATCTTGGTCGGTAGCCTGGCCACGCCCCCTAGTTCCTAATCTTTTGACCTGTGTGGTTTACCTGCGTGCAGCCTGTGTTTCGCTGTCTGTGGTGCCCTTTCGAGTGTGCACTAGACGTTTTCTTTGCAATCCAATTGATACAATCTATGGAGATGGATCTACTGATACATCTAATGAAGCCCATTTTTGGAGTTGTCGCATGAGACGGCCATTGCTCCAGGATGCTTTATACAAGCCATTCTATTCCTTAGATATGGCCAGTTATTGGATCCTGGCTCTTCTAATGCAGGTGCACTGCAGGATGACACTCCGTTGGCAGCGGCTGAATGTGCTGACCACGTTTGTTCTTTGGAACTAGTCAATGAGGCCAATGTGGAAATATTGTCTGTGGATGCTGAATCTACCTTGGATTCCCATGACACTTGAACATAGATGACATCTTGAGAGCCTCCTTTGATTTTTAATTTGGCTCTTGTTTTTATAAATAGTTTTTAACATTTTATTAATTTTTAGTTCATTTTAATTGGCATATTTTTAAATGGCTTTGTTTGCCCGGCTTGTGAATGTGACTATTTATATTATTATTTTTAGTATAGTCTTATATAGAAGCTGAATGTTTACACAGCCAAAGGGACGGTGTAGTCAGGAACTCTCTGACCCACTTTGGTTCTCCATTTTAGTTTTATATTTTACATGTTTTAGCAGGCTTGATTTTAGTGATGTTATTTTCACACAATATTATTCTAGGAAGATCCTGTATATGCTGCTTGTTTTTAGAAAAGCCTTTCCTGCAACATAATCTGTACACTTTGTTCAAGACTAAGAACAGAAAAAGATATCCTAGTGCTTGTGTTGCCCACTCGGAGACAGCTTCTAACATCTAGACACACCATTGCATCAAAGCTGTGCCTCCAACACAGTGGTTTTGTTATATAGACTGTGCACTGTCCCTTTACGGGTCAGAGGGCCAAGCCGTGGAGGAAGCCCTGCTGCGTCTAAGCGGACCTGTGGTGACGCCAACCGGCGGACATCATTGCGGGACAGGTGCTTGTAATGGCGGCTTCAAGGCGCTAGCGGAGTAAGCGCAGGTTGGCACATCAACCCACTGGGGTGTTGTATTGAACTAGACTTACGGAGTACATGTCAACTCACTGGAGGAACACTTGGGGCACTACAGATACCAGGAGGCCGTGCGAGCGGCCACGCCCATTGGGGGCGGGTATCGGAATGAAATGCAGGTGCTCAATGCCATGTATCTCTGCTGAACAGATGCCTATGACAAAGGGCGGGAGCCCGAAACGCGTCGGCTTTATGAAAATTGATGTGAGGCATCCTGCCTACTTACGCTGCAGCTTCCATTAAAATTGAAAAGCTTCACTTACCTGTGTGGGCTCCTCCGTTGTGGCAAACTTTTCGATGGATGTTTACGGTTGGCCAAGCCGTGGAAGAAGCCCCGCTGCGTCTAAGAGGACCTGTGGTGAGACTTACGGAGTACATGTCAACTCACTGTAGGAACACTTGGGGCACTACAGATACCAGGAGGCCGTGCGAGCGCCCACGCCCACTGGGGGCGGGTATCAGAATGAGATGCAGGTGCTCAATGCCATGTATCTCTGCTGAACAGATGCCTATGACAAAGGGCGGGGGCCCGAAACGCGTCGGATTTATGAAAATTGATGTGAGGCATCCTGCCTACTTACGCTGCAGCTTCCAGTAAAATTGATAAAGCTTCACTTACCTGTGTGGGCTCCTCCGTTGTGGCAAACTTTTCGATATATATATATATATATATCCAACACCGTAAACGCCCCTCCTCCTCCTCTTCGGTAAGGCCAAAAGAAGGGCACGAACACCTCTTGTTGCGCAAATTATGTCATTTATTCATCTCCTTGTCATAACGCGTTTCGGTCACGGAGTGACCTTGATCACATCACATGCCACGGTTGGACTGTTTATTCCTTTCACCATGTTCATAATGCTGGTTCCTGTGCTTTGTTTTATCTGCCTGATAATTGCACCTCATTCTTTCTCTGCAAGATTACGATTGCTTCCATGAATGTATTGAAAACTTTTTTGTATCTTTCTTATGTTTACCAAGGGCATGCATGACAATCAAAGGGGTAAGATCTATTCCCAAGATTCCCTTGGGGATCAGAGTGTCATGTTCAAGGTTGCCAAAATCACCTGCCGCTCAAGGAAGGTTAGTGGTTCAGGTGAGGCACTGTGAGTTAGCTAGGAATTGGGCCAACAGTCTCTGATGGTGTAGATGGACTCAGTCCCTGCATTCTTGTTAGAATAGAAACCGTTTATGCTTACGCAGTGCTCTATGTAAGTTAGCATTTGCTGCACCATTTTCTATATGGGCGCCATTTTAGGCTGTTCGAAACTGATCCAGTTCAATTCTGAGAAATACCCTTCTGTAAGTTTCGATTCCTCCTCTGTGTCCTGTTTTAGCAATAAGCATACCGTTCATATTAGCACATAGCTTTCTCACTAGATAGAGGCCTTCTCCCCCTTGTTTGGTGGCAGGCTCCGGATGGAACGACCTTGGACTGCGATACTTTGTGGAAGATAAAAGCGCTGAAACTGTTTTTTCTGTATTTCACTGTTTAGCTGCACCTGCCTTGAAAATTCCACTGTGGGCGTGTTTTAGCCCTGTTACGAAATGTACATAATGTATCTTTATGCTTGTCAATTTCAGTCCTCTCTGCAGCACTCCTAGCGTCTGGGCAGGCCGGGCTCCGCTCTGAGTGTATACTAAAAAATAGTTATTGGTTTGTATTCTGTACTGTCTGACCGACTCTTCATTTGGTATGGAAGGCTGAGAGGTGGTCATTAGTGACCCGGGTGGCCCTAAACGGGTCACTTCCTTCAGTTGGCGCCTGAACAGGGACTCCTTCGGGTGATTGATCCATCCCCTTTCCGCAGACAGGGGGGAGGCCGAGGACTTCGTCGGATTGGACTGACGGCTCAGGGATCCCTGCAAGAAGAGTGTTTGTCGCTCACAGCTGCTCCTTCTGTCCCGCCGGACGGTGCCTCGCCCAGTGGTCATCCCGACTGGAGTCCTGAATGGCGAAACCCTTGGCTCTGACCGTTTGGTCTGAAGAGTCGGCAGTGGAGAACTGGTTCGTTGTATTACTGATATTAGGAGACTTTGTTTCGGTTATTTGTGGATATGGTGCCGTTTGAGTTTGAGTTTGATAAGGTCTAAGGACTGTCTTGATAAAAAGTATTTGCAAATACTTTGCCAGGTAAAAGTTAACAATTTCGTTTTTCTTTCAAAATGCCTGGTCTCAGCAAGTTTTGGAATTTGTGTTGTCAGTGTTGTTCTGCAGATGCTCGATTGGAAGAGGCTCAACCTGCACCTCCTGAAGGCAGTCCTAATTTTGATATGTATGTGAAACATGGTCTTGGCCCTATTATGTTTAGTACATTATGGCACAAATATACGAGGGACAATGCCAAGTTCCAGTGGCCTTTGACGGGCACCTTTGATGAACAAAAAATTGGGTTTTTACAGGAACAGTTATTTAAGAAATGGAGTAGACAGTCGATGTTTGACTCCCTTCGGACTTGGCAGAAGGAGGCCAAACAGAGACGATTAAAAATGGAAAGAGACGCACGGAAAGGGAAAATGCAAACATTGACACAGAAGGCTGTAGCATATGATAGAGAAAAGCAGGAGTCAGGGACAGAATGTGAAGATAGAAGATTTCGGATGCATGTTGACAAGTCTTATCTGGCCAAAGAGGAAAATCATGCTTTCGTAGAGGAGCTCTTAGATACTCGACCCCGCCTCCTTAAGCCCCGCAGAGGATATATCCCACTGTTCCTTTATAGTCACAGCAGCCTGTTTCATCTGCTTCTGTTGTTCCCGTGTCTACGGCTATTCCTTCGATAGCTGTGGCTACGGCGCCTCCCGCTCCTTCTTTGCCCTCGCCATCTTTGATGACTGTGACTTCTAGTACATCTACTATTCCAACTTCTGTGTCGTCTGTTCTTTCTCCTCCGGTGCAAGCGTTAACAACGATTGTACCTGTTACTTCTGTCGCTTCTCCTTCTATGGTTTTTCACCCTCCGATATCTTTGAATGCTGAGACGCCCGTATGTGGGTTTGAGGACATATACTGGACAAAATTCAGGGAACGGATGGGTCCGTTGGTGCGCTCTGAAGTAGGAGAAGATGAGAAGGAGGTGTTAGCCAGACAGGCTATGAAGTGGGCTAGTAATCCGGTTTATGGCGCTGAAGATATTTGGCAGGCTGTGTGTGAGTTTGAGCCTTTTCTACAGCAGCATGTTCTTCAGCATATGTCTGCTACATTGATCAATCTTTGGCGCACACATATTCAAATTGAGGCTCCACAAGTGTTATTTGATATTAAAGATCGTGTTCATATTGCTGATTTAGCCCCAGGGCAGGTGCTCGCAAATATTAATACTATAGTTTCCTATAGAGTTCGGTTGTTTGAAAAGAGTCCCACTAAAATTACTCAGTTCCCTATGCGTAAGGTTCATCCAATATATCATCCAGAAATACCTGAGTTAACGGATCAGCACGGTAATGTCACGAGAGCAGCCGTAGCCACTTGTTTTCAGGAACAATGGTCTATACTCCGTGGAAAAGGAGCGAGGTTTTAGCCCTTAAGGCTACCCTGCCCGACCCTAGGAAAAATCCCACAGCTTATTATAAGGAATTAACAGAGGCTGCTTCTTCTACTGTAATGACTCTTGCTGATATTGAAATGTTTTTTGGTCTTCTTGTTCCGGTTGATATTTGGCGGCAGGTGCATACTCAAGATCATGTTGCAGAATTGGGCGGTACATGGGATGTGATTAGATAATTTGGGATCAGGAAAGGAAGCCAGGTGATAAACCCCGTACTGAGATACTTGCTTTGCACGGTCGTATTATTACATACATGCACACACTTATTCCACCTAAGAAGGTCAGCTGGGACAGATTGACGGCTTGTCGACAGAAGAAGGATGAGAGTGTATCTGACTTCTTTACTCGGTTTGAAGATTATAGTGGGCTGGATATGTCCACGGAGGGAGGAGTCCGCTTGTTTGTGGACAGACTTGTTACTAATCTTCTTCCTGAGATAGTGGCTCGTTTGCAAGCGTCTGAGAGTACTTGGTCTATGTCTTCCCCCTCTGTTATTTTGAATATGGCTCAATATTATGAACATCAAGATCAGGAGGAGAAGGATAAAACAGACAAGAAACATAAGGACTTAAAGACAAAGGTATTGTACAGCAAGCGTTTAGGGGAAATAATAGGGGACAAGGAGGTCCTTCTAGAAAACTTCCACGTACTAGGCAGCCTTCGACGACACCTTTAGGACAGAATCATTGTGCTTATTAGGAAGGACATTGGCGCAGCCAGTGCCCTGTGTTTTTACAGGGGGTTTTGTCCCCTAGAGGACGCGGTTCTGGTGGTAGAGGCTGTGGCACTGATAGAAATCAGAATTCTGAGGCTCCTGGGGGCCGTTCTGATACTAATTATTTTGTTGATCCCAGAGAGGGACAGTATTATCATGATGATTATGACATGGATGATGTGACAGGTATGTCTTACAGCTCGGACAGCCAGGGACAGGATGAGGGACCAGTTTGGATACCTGTAGATCAGTGTGGTCCTTATGTCACAGCGGATTTACAAGGTTCGACTAAGGAATTATTGGTTGATACAGGTGCGACAAAGAGTTCTGTTTCTCGTCATATGGTCCCTGGGGCGGCTCTGTCTGGCCATAATAATGTTTCGGTAGGTTTTTCAGAAGTACCGGTTGTAAGCCCCATTTCACGACCTCTTGCGTTGACTGTTGGTCCTTTTACTGTGGAGCCTCCGTTCTTGTTAACGTCTAATTGTGGTGAAAATTTGATGGGTCTGGATTTGTTAAAGAAACTACATGCTACTATTTATTGTTCCCCTGCAGGTGTTTATATTACTATGGGTCCAGATGTGAGTACTAAACAGTGTTAGTCTCACGATGCGCCCCTCCCGGCTGAATTTGCTGAGGTCCCACCCACGTTGTGGGCCACAGGTGATACGGACGTAGGTTTGTTGCATATACTACCAGTTTCTATTCAAGTTAAGGATAATGCTGTTCTACCTCGTATTCCTCAGTATAAAATACCACAGGCAGGAGAACGGGTTCTTCTTCAGATTATTCAGGATTTGATATGAAAGGGAGTGGTTGAAGAAACATCTGCCAACATTTGTACTAGTCCTATTCTTCCGGTCCTTAAGAGGACACCCTCGGTTTCCTCTGAGACTCCTGACGATGTTTATCGCTTTGTAATTGATTTGCGCGAGGTTAATAAAATTGTAGTTCCGCAGTTTCTGGTGGTTCCTGATATCACTACACTTTTAACGATGATTCCATCTACTGCTAAGTTCTTTTCTGTCATTGATCTGAAAAATGCATTTTTTAGTATTCCTATCCATCCAGACAGTAGGTATTTGTTTGGGTTTACATTGGCTGGCAGAAGCTTTCGGTTCTGTCGCGCACCTCAAGGCTATACAGAGAGTCCTAGTATTTATAGTCAAGCATTAAAAAGTCAGTTGGATTCATTATCGCTTCCCTCAGGTAATGTATTAGTGCAATATGTCGATGATCTACTAATAGCTTCCGATACAGAACAAGGTTGTAAAGACAGTACAGTGAAATTGTTGTTGCATTTGGCTCATCAAGGACATAAGGTTTCCCTTTCCAAATTTCAGTATTGTCGACAGGAGGTCATCTATTTAGGTCACCTACTGCCGAAGGAGGGTAGGAGGTTGACCCCTGAGCGTATTAGTACCATTGTTAAAATGCCCATTCCACAAACTCAGAAAGACGTACGTGCTTTTATAGGTATTACTTCCTACTGTCGCCAGTGGATCCCAAATTACTCGTTACTAATCAAACCTTTGCTTGCATTAACAATGAAGACAGTGCATGAGCCTTTGCCTTGGACGCCCGAATGTCAGCAGTCTTTTGAGCAATTAAAAACTGCACTTTGTTCGGCTCCGGTACTTGGTACACCGAATTATAACAAACCGTTTGAGCTCTATGTCCATGAGATGGCTGGTTGTGCGCTTTCTGTCATAACACAAAAGTTTGGGGATAAGCTGAGGCCTTGCGCTTATTTTTCATCTGTGCTTGACCCTGTTGCTAGGGCCCTTCCGAGTTGCCTGAGAGCGGTCGCGGCTGTGGCCACTTCAATCAGGCAATCGGCTGCACTCGTACTGGATACAGACATCACAGTTATGGTACCCCATGCTGTGGATACACTTTTGAATAAGACGAAGACACAGCACCTCACCAGTGCACGTCTTACTGGTTATGAATTGACATTGTTTGCTAAACATATTACAATCAAGAGATGTGCCACTCTGAATCCAGCCACGTTACTACCCCTCCCTTCTGAGAGTGATGCAGTCGACAAACATGACTGTATTTTCCGGACAGAGGAAGAGATGAAAGGACGGGTAGACCTGACTGATGTTCCCTTGTCTGACCCTCAAGGGGAACTATATGTCGATAGCTCTTGTTTTAAATTACCAGACGGCACCACTACTGCAGCTTATGCTATTACTACATTACGGACGGTGGTAGAGACATCACGAGTTCCTTATCAATCGGCCCAAGCTACTGAGCTTGCTGCCCTTATTCGAGCTGGCAAATTGAGTGAAGGGTTGGTTGTCAATATTTATACTGACAGCGAGTACGCATTTGGGGTGGCCCATAATTTTGGCCGGCTTTGGGAAGAGAGAGGGTTTCTTACTTCTCATGGAACAAAGATCCAGCATAGCCAACTGATATTGCGGCTTTTGTCTGCTTTAACGCTCCCCAAGAAATTGGCAATAGTTAAGTGCAGCGCTCATAGAAAGGTCACAGACGATGTGGGTAGAGGGAATGCTTTTGCAGACCAGACTGCTAAGGAAACAGCTCGGAGTAAAATGAAACGCATGTTTGTTGCAGGTCCAGCTAGGTGGGTTCCTGAAGTTGTCATGTTTGAAAATACCCTAGAAAGTGTGAAAGAGATACAGAGTGAAGCACGATAGAGGAATTGGCGAAATGGCAGGAGAGTACAGCCCAGTTGAATGAGGAAGGGTATTGGATTGATAAATCGGGGCAACAGAAGTGGATGTTGCCGGATGCATACGTTCTGCCCGTGGTTACTATGGCACATGGTCCAGCTCATATTAGTGCAAAAGGCATTTGTAAATTGTTAGCTCCTGTATGGCATAATTATAACATCTCCAAGACAGCTGCACATTTGGAGAAATATTGTATGGTCTGTATGATGCATAATCCAGGGAAAGGTACCCCTACACCGCCTGGTAATTTTGCACCACCCACTTTTCCTTTTGGGGTCCTTCAAATGGACTATATCGAATTAGACAGATGCAATAATCTCAAGTACATTTTGGTGGTTGTATGTGCATTCAGTAAATGGGTTGAGGCCTACCCCACTAAAGATAATATGGCCATTACGACTGCGAAGGTACTCCTCAAAGAGTACTTTCCTCGTTTCGGCTTGCCTCGAGTTATCTGGAGTGACAACAAAAGAAATTTTAATGGGAAAGTGATTAAATTGATTTGTTTGCACGTTAAGCAGAAATTCCATGCTGCTAATCACCCTCAATCAGCTGGCCTTGTTGAGAAGTACAATTGTACTCTCAAACTGAAATTGGCGAAAATCCAAGAAACAACGGGGTTGCAATGGCCGGATGCCTTATAGTTAGTTCTTTTGTCAACAAGAACGACAGCTCATTGTAGGACAGGATTGTCTCCTTACAAGGTCGTGTTTGGGTGCCCGGCAAATGTTTGGGGTGTCCCGCGTCCTCATAAGTATTCTGATATTGAATATCCTGTGTTGCTTGATTATCTTGGCCAGTTAACGGAAAATTTGCGTTCTATTCACCAACAGATCCGAGAATCTCTGCCTTCTGGACCAGAGGGGCCGGGCCACGACATCCAGCCCGGGGACTCTGTGTTCATTCGAAATTTCCAGCGAAAGAAAAATTTGGAGCTGCGCTGGAAAGGTCCTGAGCAGGTTCTGTTGGTGACACGGACGGCTGTAAAGGTTGCTGGTCGAAAGAACTGGGTGCATGCCACCCATTGCTGGAGGATTCCTTTGCCGTTACCTTACGATCAATGGGTGAAAGAAGGTGTGGGTGACTCAGAGTGCAAGCAGGTGCCCAGGTTTGTTCCCTTCAGTGACGCCCAGTTGATCTGGACGCAGACGGATAAGGAGAGCGAGGATGTTTTAAATGAGGCTGTTCCTCCAGAGATCCGAGCTATCCAGGAGTCCTTGTTTGTTGATCACACAGTGCCTGGGGCCACTAGGTACAATTTGTGCCCTCGGTTGAGGGATACTTAGTCCAAGGAGAAGAAAGATTAGGGATGGACTGCCCAAGACAGGTAGTACTGAGTCATAGTACCAACGGCATTAATTCAAATCAGTGGAAAATATTGCATTCACTTTGTCTTTGTTGTTTGAACATTAGCTAGGGAAAACTGAAGTATACCCTGAAGGTATACCATCTTTATCGACATGGGCTAGATTAGAGAGCTTAGGACAGAGCAAGCTCCACCGCCGGTGCTCAAGAGTGCCAACCTATTGATGGACAATAGGAGCCTGTACCAGTGAGGCTCTGACGGACACTGGGAACTTGTATATCTTTTTGCATTTTTGCCCCTCTATAATACATTATGCATCCCTTTGGTAGAAAGGTTGCTGATGAAGAGCTGTCAATGGTTCTTGTTGCTCAGCACAATCCGGTGTGGACACAAACAAGAAAAATAATATGTGTTGTTCTGTTGGTTTTGTTGATGATAATATTGTGTGGGGTATCATGGGTTTTGGAAAATGATCAAAATGTGCCTTTACGCAGCAAGGGTAAGGTTATTTCCCCGAAAAGAAATAAAAGAACGGCCCGAGTAATGTATTCTTGAAGACACATAAGAGGTTCTTTGGAGAAGGGACAGCTTGTTACCCCACCCAAAGTGTCACTAGTTTGTGGACTGCATATCTATTATCACTTGTCAATTATACTTATACTCGGCAACCCCAATTTACTGAAGTAAAAGGAGTATTTGGTTTTGGTTATCCGGGACCATGTCTATATCATAGACAGCCACTAGGAGTGGGTTATCCAGGTTGTGATAACACCTATTGTGATAATTTTTATATGGAGAAAACAGAATGTCACATTGGTGGGTTAGCATTACAAGGAATTGATAATCACCTGGGAGGCTGGTTATTATCCTGCTTGCTGCCCCATCGTGAATAGCACTGACACTTCCTTGTATATCAGCTGTTCTGGAATAGTGCTGTACAAGAATACAATCCCTTTCGGTGAATGACAATGATCCGACTACTTTTGAAATGAACACTAGATATGCTGCAGTAGATTATGAAGGGCCGATCTATGTACACCCGGGGTTTTACTTCTTGTCTAACGGTACATATTCCAACGTCAATAATGGTACAGATGATGTAGCCCTTGGGATGGTGTTGCCCTGTAAATATGCTAAGCCTAATGTACGCTGGGTTAAAAGGACTTTGACGAAAGAATTCTGTGAGGGAGTGACTGATATAGAGGTCAATAATTATAGTAATGGGAACACTTTTGAATACATCCTTTCTTCTATTTTCACTTTGGGTGGTACCTCCATGACCAGGGGTGAGAAAGCTAGAGAATATTTTGGGTGTAAGCTGCATATTCTGTCTAATACCACAGTAGCAGCTTTGCGTGACATCACCACTCAATTGGAGAGTATGCGAATATATTCAGAACAGACCAGGTATGCAGTGGACTTTATTCTAGCTAAGAGTGGTGGTGTATGCGCAGTTGAGGGCGATCAGTGTTTGGTCGGGATCAAGAATATGGAAAAGAATATTACCAAATATTCTTGAAAATGTCAAAAAGTGATTTACCTGATTGTGATAGAGGTGACTTGCCGTGCTCTTATTCAGTGCCTTCCCTTCTGTTGCTCCTATTGCACCACTATCCTCACCCCAAAAAGGAAAATATCGATTCATGACACCAATGCCGCCATTATGATACAGAAGGATATTGAGGATATGATGAACATTGATGAGGGAATTTCTGAGAATTCTTCCCTCCTTTCTGTTTCATTTCCTGATGTTGAAAATATTGAGTGATTATAATTGTTATCAATGCGATTTCTTATTACTGTTTACAGTTTTGTTTCTTCCTGTTGCTGTTAGAAAATGTTTTAGCTCATGCTAAAAGGAGGGTCTGTTAAAATAGAAACCGTTTATGCTTACGCAATGCTCTATGTAAGTTAGCATTCGCTGTGCCATTTTCTATATGGACGCCATTTTAGGTTGTTTGAAACTGATCCAGTTCAATTCTGAGAAATGCCCTTCTGTAAGTTTCGATTCCTCCTCTGTGTCCTGTTTTAGCAATAAGCATACTGTCATATTAGCACATAGCTTTCTCAATAGTTAGAGGCCTTCTCCCCCTTGTCTGGTGGCAGGCTCTGGATGGAACGACCTTGGAGTGCGATACTTTGTGTAAGATAGAAGCGCTGAAACCGTTTTTTCTGTATTTCACTGTTTAGCTGCACCTGCCTGGAAAATTCCACTATGGGCGTGTTTTAGCCCTGTTACGAAATGTACATAATGTATCTTTATGCTTGTCAATTTCAGTCCTCTCTGCAGCACTCCTAGCGATTGGGCAGACCGGGCTCCGCCCTGAGTGTACACTAATAAATAGTTATTGGTTTGTATTCTCTACTGTCTGACCGACTCTTCATTTGGTACGGAAGGCTGAGAGGTGGGTATTAGTGACCCAGGTGGCCCTAAATGGGTCACTTCCTTCATTCTGACGTCCTATTGTCCTAATATGCAGTCCCATCTTTTTTAGTGGGAGCCGTATAACAGTTTTTGTCAAATTATAATAGTGTATATTCCTGGGACTAGTCGGAAGATTCTTTTGCTGACTTCGGTCTGAGAAGACCCTTCTCACCTCTGCTGATCTCCACAGCCTGAGTGCACAGTCTTCATGCCTAAGCATTCTCATTCTCTTGGTCAGAGACCTTTATTTGGTTTTCTGAAGCTGACACCTCACCTTATTTACTCAAATTAAACGCCCTTTTCTCCATACCATATCTGCTAATTTAAATGAGGGATTTTCTTTATGGAACACACTTTCTGGATATCTTGTATTCTTTATGTAATTCTTGGTAATGTTCTATTTTTCCTTATTCTGAAATATGGACTCTTGGACCATTTAAATTGGTAACTAACAATGCTGAACACAACTGTTCATGGATTAATGTTATTGGTTTAATCAAATCTTGTTAATACACCCTGTTCAATATATTTAAAAATGTCCTTTTTGTTTCCTGTGGAGCCTAATGGTTTCACTGTATACGGTAATGTATGTTCATGCTACCTCCTAATTATCTCTTCACTTTGACAAACAAAGGTCCATACGATCAGTGGCGAGGTTTGTATGACGATTATACCCGTAGATTAAGATTCAAGAACCCACGCTCTATTACCCCTGAGGGGTCTCAGACAAGTTTGGGGAACACCACTTTGATAACTTCCATAACAGCTGGAGGCAGAGATAGTAAATGTGGAATTAGCATTGACTTAAAGGAACAATTACATTCTATAGTCAGTCCAACGGAGGCAGTTGTTTTGCCCCAGGCAAGTTGTTTGATTAGATGTTTTGATCTCAGTTGGTGTCATGGGTTCCTCTAGGGTATTTTTCTGTAGCTGAGTTGGAGTTCGGGTTTCAATTGTATCCAAGTAAGACTGAATCTGGGTTAAGTCCTGTATAGTAAGGACCTAATAATGTCTAGTGTAACAATCAGTAACAGTGTGAATAATGATGCGGTGCAAGCAATGGTGTAACGTAAAATGATGCCCCCCCTGCAGAATGTGAAGAGTGCCCCCGAGTCTCCCATATCTCGCATATATTCATTGATCTTGGCCTCAACGGGGGCCCTCTGAAGGGTACCTTTGCCCACTGCACCACATGGGGCTTTAGGGGCCTGTGTTGCATCCTTGGCTGTAAGTGCAAGATCTTGCCCCTGTCAGTGTAAATCTCACGGATTGGTTTTCAGGGTTTCAATGAGGAGAGTCACCAAGCCTTCTATATGCTGTCTTGTTACATAGCCCCTGTCTTTGAGATATCTCATCCTCTCTGTTCCGCATATTTGGTTCTAGCTTGTTGCATCTGGTAAGACACCTATGGATCTCCCAGGAGGTCTTTTTGGGTCTCCTCGAGTTTCTTCACCTGCTGTCTCAGTACCATTTTTGCTGTATACGAGGGCTTAATATATATCAGATGAAATACTGCTTTCAAAGCTTTCCAATCGATGGGCGTGTTCTGCACTGAGCCTTCATTGACTGAAAGAAGTCTGTTATCCCATCCTTTATTGTACTACTGAATACTGCAGCTTGCAGTGCAGTTACTTGCAGCTTCAACATGGGTATCACCATGGCCTGTTTACCCCACTCTAGTTTCATCATAAAGGACCATGATCGCATAATGCAATGTGTTCTCATTGATGAACGAGTGCTGGGCATGACTGAGTGACTGCTAGCCTAACCAGAAGCCATCAGGCTAATGGACTGTATTTATGATGTCAGTGATAAAGAAGCAACTTATACTGACTGTGCCATCGGAGGTTGAAGAGAGCTTAATATTACAGATCAATTGGCACACATAAAGCATCTGAAATACATAATAAGCCTTCTTTTCTCCCAATGGTATTTTGTTCTAACTTTGTTCAGTCATAGGGGCAGATTTACAAGCCCCTTGCGCCACTTTTGCGTCACTTTTAACATGGGAAAAGTGACGCAAAAGTGGCGCAAGGGGCTTGTAAATCTGTCCCATAGTCTTTATCATATGGCAAACAGTTTATTTCTTGTATTCAGTAGAAGTTATGGACCTTGGTGCTACAGTTGCAGGGTTTGAGCACAGAGGTACACACACAGGGCTATTTCTTTTTCTCACCCTCTTATTTTTGGAAACCACCCATCCATCACCCTTTTTTCATGATTGAGGTTTTGAAGTTTGCTAACACTTTTAGTGTTTGACAGCCCAACTTCTTTTGTTTCTCTGTTACTATTATGTAATTTATCAGAATGATGAATGGCTAATTTGGCTTTTGCTGGGCTACAAAGTAGTGCTCTTCAAGTCACACTAAACTTCACAAGCAAGCATTTAACTCGCCGAGCTAACTTGTCAGCCTGCTTTTCAGAATCTTCAAATGCCTACTTATTTTGAGACTGGGAGATGTTGGAAGACAACCTTGTTTGTCCCACACGGGAAACATTCTGATATGCTTAGGTCACCATAGTCTGTGGTCTGAACCAGAGTAATAATACCGGGGTTCCTCAGAGCAGTTAGTAAACAATTGAGAGAAGATTGAAATTGAGGAGTATGATTTCTTTTAAGTACATTTCTGGGTGGTTCTTACCAACTATATAAGACAGTCATATCATTGGGAGCCTATCTGGATTGAGTTAATACTCCCTTTAGCGCACACCGTATATCAAGATTGGAGATTTTACCCTATTAAGTTTAACATCTAGATGACATTTAGGGCACTCAGGTCTCTGTCACTGTAGTTCAGTTTAAATTCTTTATTTCGGCCAAAGGCCATAAAAGATTTCATTATAAAACATCATTCGTAAAATAATCTAAAAAGTATCCAGCCAAGTATTACATGATTTCAGTAAAAGGATCAACAATCACAACAACAGGTCTCTGTCACTGTAATATTGGTCGTAGCGAATGTATAATTCATTTTTATATCCATCTGATCATTATGTAAGGTTAAAATTTAATTGGTTGAATCTATTGTTATTATTGCATGAGGTATGGAGTAGGAGTGATGCATTGAAATTATGTAAACATTGTTCAATCATCGGTATTCAGTTTTGGGACTACTACTTTTTTTTCGGAGAGCCTGGAGTCGGAGAGACAAGAATTTATCTTTTGAGTTCTTATCCGTTTCATTAGGAATTTTCAAAATATTTGTATTAAGCAGTTGATATGGAACCATTTCCTTTAATGCGTACAGGTGTTAATTATGGCTGTTTTAAGAAAGTTGCATATGTGTTTATATAGGATTTGTTTTGCTTTCATGGTTATTTCTAAATAAGTTAATTGAAGAAAAAAGAAAATAAATGTCTCTTTAACTGGCACAGTTAAGCAAGAGCAAAAAGATATAATTTCCCTCCAGCTACCCAGCAGAAAGACACTGAGATAAGAGTAAAACAGCAGCAATTTACTATACATACCGACTTCCCCCAGTATCCAACTCTTGTGTAGACTGTTCAGAAAACAAACTGGAGCCTGAGAAGCTGACATCAGGAAATCACTGACCGCTAAATTCATGATGAAGTAGTTTGGGGGTGTTCTCAGCCTCTTGTTGCTAAAATAAAAATAGGGAAAATCACTAAGATATAGTTGTCTTTGCGTCAAATCATTCAAAAGGAATAAAGACTGATGAGCATTTTTTGATGATTATCATTGACTTAAAAAAAGCATTAGAAATGCAAGGCCAATAAGTATGGTTTATAACCGAAAGGGTCTCTTGGCTCTTAATAAGTTATCATACATGTACTCTATCACTCATACTTGCACTCATACATCCAGTTATCCAACCACTGATTCATTCCTGCATTCAACCACTTACCTATTCACAATGAAACAGACACAGAAACTCAACAAATATATGGAAGGTAAATTGAAAGATTAAAGCAGAAAAGAAAACACGGCACTACCTACTCTTGCCGGCCATATGCTTGTAATACAAAAATAAGATTTAACAAAGCAGTAGAAAGCCACCTTGGAATTGTATGGTAGGTAGTGTATTGTTGTTTAAAAGTTCCAACATAGCTGCCACGTTTAGAGGCAACGTTTTGGGTATCTTGCAGCAGTAAAACAGTGATACACTATGCACAATAACATTCCAAAATGGCTGCTCAGTAACCATAACACTGGCCGGACAACTACAAATGCTAAAGTGTATCACTGTTGTAGGAGAGTAGGATCTGCTTCTTATAGTTACCCCCACTTTTTGCTGATGTTTCACTGTTTTTCGACCTAGCCAGACTGAGGCCCTGCTAATCAGGACCCCAGTCTATCTGATTTCTCCTCTAAATTGATTGTATGTACTTTAGGTACACTCCAGATTGGATTCTGGGGTACCCTTGTGAGTCCCTAGTATATGGTATACTATGTACCCAGGGCATAGGTACCCCAGAGGCCTACCAGGGGCTGCAGCATGTATTGTGCCACCCCTGGGAAGCCTTTTAAAATGACACAACAGGTCTGCTACAGCAGCCTGTGTAAGGTGGTGTACCCACCCCTTACTGAGATATAGGTTCCCTATATCTCTCCATATCACTGCACATGTAAACCTATCAGTCACCCCTATGGCAGGCCTTAACAATCCTGAAGGCAGGGTGCTGGGTTTCATGTGAGAGGGTGCCCATGCATGAGCAGAGCCCCTCTGCAGCTTTCAGAATCTTTATTCCGGGGTTGTTTGTGATGCAGCCAGACCATATACTCTTAAGTGCATTATAACCCCGCAGTAAATGCTAACTTGAGAATGGCTGCATGGAAAACTGTCGTGTTTGGTGTCAAACACCTTGGAATCATACCTCCACCCCAGTCCTGGGGTGGGAGGTATGATTCCTCCCTTCTAGAGGGAGCAACATGGCACCACCGGTACACCCGGTACCAGCTTAACAGAACCCTGGCATCACAAAATGGACGCTGCAGCCACAGACACGAGTTTGCCCTCCTGCTGCTGGACGAAACTCCGGCAGGGGAGGCCTGGACAATAGGTTTCCTGTCACAGGGAGGTGTGACCACCTCCCAGACAGGCTTTAGTGTATTGGGGCTGGGTGGGTGCACTCTCAGCGTGCTTTGAAGTCTGCACTGGGGGCACATTTGGTGTCCCTGTGCATAGTCCAGCTCAAACCGGTTGCAGGGGCACACAGCCCCTGCTCTGGCGCGAAACTGGACAAAGGAAATGGGTGTAGCCACCCCTCTTTCCTGACCCTCCCATAGGTGGGTCCCCAGAGTTTGTCCCACCCCTTCCTTGGGTATAAAGTAGGAAACCCTCACTACAGGACTTTAGATTACACCTGGACTAAACTCTGATACAAGAAACCAAGTACTTCGATGATCTGCACTACGCTGGATGACTGAAGAATCTCCCTTGGAGTAAAGGAGTTACTCCCCTGCAAGGCAGGCACCTTTAATGCAACTGACCGGTTGGCATCTCCAAGCTCCGACGGACTCCGAAGAATATTGCCACACAGAAGGTGGGTTTTCCAAGGTCTCTGAGGTTGATATGTGCCCACAGCAAGTCTGAGGCCCGTATCCCTCGTGGAGACCGTGCAACCCGAACCCCTGGACACCGCGACCATTTGCAGAAGCATCAGCTTTCCGGCAACTTCTGAGGCTGGGCTTTGGGTTACTTGTAGCCCTAACCCCAAGCAGTGATCACACCAAAGATTGCAGGCCTACACTCAACGAGTGTTCCGTGGACCACCATTTTGTGATTCCTCTTGAGGTCCCTTTGCGATCCCTGGTCCGTTGACCTGTGGGTCCCCAAGAAGGCAACTCTAACTTTTATTGGGCTTCCCTGGTTGGGTAAGACGTGCCCTGACTTTCCATTGCTTGGGGAGTCCCCAGGACCTTGCTGGTCCGCACAGAAGCATCTTTTCTTTTCCTGCATGGGTTGCTGTTGCCAAGGCTTGTTGTGGTCAATCCGATCAACGACACCCCAGCACTCGACATCTTTTGTGGGACAGCTCGAATACGGCTCCTGGTTGTCATCGACATCTCCGGGACCCCGTGGCTGCAGAGTCAAGCTTCACCTCTTCGCACCTGAAGCACCCGACATCGGTGGGCATTCGATTGCTCCGCTCCTGGTCACTGGCTAGTGACCCAGACTCTGTCCCCTCTGCTTTCAGGTTCTTCACATCTTCGATCCAGGCTTGGATCACACCGGACACTTTTCTCCTTCACGGCAGCAGCACTTTGCAGCAGATCGCCATTGAAAACGACGACGATTCCTGACACCCTTTGACACCTATGCACCCTGGGTGAGGTAACTCGGGTACTCCGGTGCTCCCGTGGGTGTTGGCCCTAGAACCCCTTAAGTCTAAAGGGGTTTGCTCAAAGTCCTCTCCTAAGTGTCCTTTATCTTTAAAAGTCCAATCGCGACTTTCCGCATTGAATCCTACGGCGCTCGCGGCTGTGTTCTCACACTGCACACGTCCCCCGTGGGTCTCCTGTGTCACTACCTTGGGTGGTTCCTTGGGGTCCCAGAGATTCTACGTGCTCTAGGCACTGTGTCTAGTCAAGTCGTGGTTCTTATACCACTTTCTTAGTATATGGTTTGGTCCCCCCCTGGGGCCCAGTGTATATTGTGCTATTTACTGTCGTTTTAATACTGTGATATTGTGTATCTTGAACTCTAATCTCATAAAGAGATTAGTAGTTAGTGTTTAGAAATAAATACATATATTTTATATATATACCTTGTGTGGTTCTCCTTTCATTTAGTTATTCAAGAGGTTATAATCTGGTAAACCAAGCTGCTTTACACTCCTTCAAGACTTAGCCGGAAGGCTGCTCTCCATAGCTACTACTAGGATAGCTTTCAATAAAGGTTGTCTTTAAACCGATCATCAATAGGGTCGTTTGGACTGGTGCAAGGTGCCCACTATAACTAGTGGACAGCATATGCCAGGCCAACTTCTCACATTGGTGTGCAGCGGTGGGATTCAAGCTTGCTATTGCTTTACCAGATAATCTCTTTGAAGAACTGAAAACCACTATAGGTACATAGGTACATATAAATCAAGTTTAGAATACAGTAAGTTCTACTGAACTTAGAGTTGTGTGTCAAGGGCTTAGCACACCCTTTCTACAACTAAAGAGAGTTTCAGTTTGCACTAGAGTAGGTAGGTGCATACACCACACCACACTAGAATGTCTTCAAGGCCTGAAGTCAGTGACTCCTTGCTCATTAGGTATGACAATCTCACATTCCAGGAATTGAGAAATATGTGTACCTCTAGGAGACTGAAGACAGGGAGACATGCAAGCACTCAACGCCTCATATAGGCTTTGCTGTTAGATGACCTCAGAAAGACACCAGGGTCTGATGAGGCAGGCAAGTTGGGTGGGGCAGTAGAAGAGGAAAGGCCAGGTAGTGAAAACTACTATGACCCAGACTCTGATGCTGGCCAGGGGGATCAACATGATTCCCACCTGGAAAATCCAATTCTTCCTGAAGGTGAGGAAGGAGACCCCAGTGGGGTTCTCTTTACCCCACCTGGAAGGGTTAATAGTCTACCAAGAAGATCAAGATCTCCTTCTCAGGAATCTAATCATTCTGGTACTTCTATAGGGTCCTCTGCTTCTCATAAAAGGGCATCCTCTAATAAGAAGAAGTGCCAACTGCTTGAGTTTGAGAGAGCTAAGCTCAGAATCAAGAGAGAGCAATTGGCCTTAGACAGGGCATCCCTGGAGCTTCAGAAAGCTTCACAGAAATTGGGACTAGGGTCCCATGGTAGCAGCAGCAGTGTCCCTAGAGGTAGAGATCATACTCATGACCATAGGAACCTGAACAAGATTGTCCCTCCCTACCAGAGTGGGGATGACATCCACAAATGGATAACTGCACTGGAAAGGGCCTGTAAGGTACAGAGGGTCCCTCAGGAGCAGTGGGCAGCAACCTTGTGGCTCTCCTTTGCAGACAAAGGTAGAGACAAGCTCCTCACTGTAAGAGAAGAGGATGCTGACAATTACAAAGTCCTGAAGAGTGCTCTGATTGAAGGGTTTGGCCTAACCACTGCTGTAACACTAACCACTGAACAATACAGGTTAAAGTTCAGAGATACCCAAAAGGCACAGACTCAGGACTGGGTTGACTTTGTTGATTGTGCTACTAAGGCTCTGGAAGGCTGGTTACTTGGCAGTAAGGTGTGCGATTTCAAAGGATTGTATAATTTAATCACGAGAGAGCAGACCCTTAATAACTGTCAAAATCAACTGTTGCATCAGTACCTGGTGGACTCTGATCTGACCTCTCCCCAAGAATTGGGTCAGAAGGCAGACAAGTGGGTCAGAACCAGGGTGAGGCAGAAGGTTCAGAACCAAGGTGGTGACTCTAAGAAGCAAGATTCTAAGAACTCTGATAAGGGTGGGGAGAAGGGTAAAGACCAGAAGTCTTCTCAAGAGCCCCAAAAATCTGCATCTGGTGGGGAGTCCCAATCTAACAAAGGAAAAGGCCAAAAGAAACCATGGTGTAAAATCTGTAAGCAGAAAACCCATTGGACTAGTGATTGTACAAAGACTCAACTCCAGCCACCATTGCCCCTAAGGCAACTGTTCCCCCTAGTTCAGCTCCAAGTGGTGGTGTTCCAAATAAGGGTGTAGTAGGGTTGACCCTGGGATCTGAGATGGACTCTGGCCTGAGTCAGAGTTCCAACTCAGGCTGTACTGGTCTGTGATGGAGGCATGGATATGTCCTCCTATGTGAGTCCCAGTAATCTGGGCAAATACAGACAGCAGCCCTTAATTAATGGAAGAGAGGCTTTGGCATTCAGGGACACAGGAGCAAGTGTCACAATGGTGACAAAAGATCTTGTAGCCCCTGAGCAGATCATACTTGGTGAAATGTACCAAGTGACCAATGCTAGCAATGTCAGGACAGACCATTCCCTGGCAGTTGTTAATTTCTCCTGGGGAGGGGTAACTGGCCCTAAGAAGGTTGTGGTAAGTGCAGACCTCCCTGTTGAATGCTTGCTTGGAAATGATTTGGAAAGTTCAGCTTGGGCTGAAGTTGAACTCAGGACCCATGCAGAAATGTTGGGCATCCCTGCAGATGTGTTTGCTATGACCAGGTCACAGGCAAAAATGTCTAAAACTGAACAGGCCCTGGATTCTGGAAGAATGGACCAGGTGCCTCCCAAGAGGAGGAGCAGTAGGGTTAAGGCAGTGTCTTCCACCTTGCCTCAGACTGCAGATCAGTCTCTTGAGGGAGATGATCTCAGTCCTGAAGAAGGAACTGTCCCAGAGGAGCTTGAGCCTGATCAGGTTGAGTTCTTGGGGACAGGGGGCCCTTCCAGGGCAGATCTGAGCCAGGAGCAACTGAGCTGCCCCTCTCTTGAACCCCTCAGACAGCAAGCTGCTGCTGAGGCTGCTGGGAGTGCTAGTGGTACCCATAGGATCTATTGGGATGATGGACTCCTTTACTCAGAGTGTAGAGACCCCAAGCCTGGAGCCACCAGGAGGTTGGTTATACCTCTGAAGTTTAGGAGCTTCCTACTGACCCTAGCACATGATATCCCATTGGCAGGTCACCTAGGCCAAAACAAGACTTGGGACAGAATTGTCCCTCACTTTCATTGGCCTCATATGTCTGAGGACACCAAGGAGCTTTGTCGCTCCTGTGTTACCTGTCAAGCCAGTGGTAAGGCAGGTAGCACTACAAAGGCCCCCCTGATACCACTACCTGTGGTGGGGTTCCCTTTGAGAAGATAGGGATTGACATTGTTGGTCCCCTAGATCCTCAAACAGCATCTGGGCACAGATTTATCCTGGTGGTGGTGGACCATGCCACTAGGTACCCAGAAGCAATTCCTCTCAGGACCACCACAGCTCCTGTGGTGGCAAGGGGCCTCCTGGGAATCTTTTCCAGGGTGGGTTTTCCTAAGGAGGTAGTATCAGACAGAGATGCCAACTTCATGTCTAGTTACTTGACTGCTATGTGGAAGGAGTGTGGAGTAAATTATAATTTTACCACCCCTTATCACCCACAATGCAATGGTTTAGTTGAGAGGTTCAACAAAACCTTGAAGGGCATGATTAAAGGTCTCCCAGAAAAGCTTAGGCGCAGATGGGACATACTTTTGCCCTGCCTTCTCTTTGCCTACAGAGAGGTTCCACAGAAGGGGGTTGGTTACAGCCCATTTGAACTTCTGTTTGGACATCCAGTTAGGGGTCCATTGTGTCTAGTGAAGGAGGGATGGGAGTTACCTCTCAAACCCCTAAACAGGATATTGTGGACTATGTACTTGCTCTCCGCTCCCGGATGGCTGAGTACATGAAGAAGGCAACTAAAAACCTTGAGGCTAGCCAGGAATTACAAAAAGCCTGGCATGACCAAAAGGCTGTGTTGACTGTTTATCAGCCAGGACAGAAAGTATGGGTGTTGGAGCCTGTGGCCCCAGCAGCCCTCCAAGATAAGTGGAGTGGCCCCCATACCATTGTTGAACAGAAGGGAGAGGTTACCTATCTGGTAGACCTTGGAACTCCCAGGAGCCCCCACAGGGTGCTCCATGTCAACAGACTGAAACCATATGTTGACAGGGCAGACATGGGCTTGCTCATGGCTACTGATGAGGGACAGGAGGAAGAGAGTGATACACTCCCTGACCTGCTCTCTCAGAACCCTGATGATGGTTCAGTAGATGGTGTAGCCTTGGCAGGCAGCCTCACTGACCAGCAGCAAACTGATTGCAGAAGAGTTCTCAATCAGTTCAGACATATGTTCTCTCTGACTCGAAGTCAGACTACCTGGTGCACTCATGAAGTGGACACTGGGGACAGTCTGCCTGTTAAAAATAAGATTTACAGGCAACCTGACCATGTCAGGGACTGCATCAGGACTGAAGTCCAGAAGATGTTGGATTTGGGTGTGATTGAACCCTCAGATAGCCCTTGGGCTAGTCCAGTAGTCTTAGTGCCTAAACCTCACACCCAGGGTGGTAAGAGATAGATGAGGTTTTGTGTAGACTACAGAGGTCTCAATGCAGTCACTAGGACTGATGCCCATCCCATACCAAGGGTAGATGAGCTCATAGACACTTTGGCCTCAGCCAAGTTTCTCAGCACATTTGACCTGACAGCTGGCTACTGGCAAATCAGACTAGCTGAGGATGCAAAAGCCAAAACAGCATTTTCTACCCCTAGTGGGCACTACCAATTTGTGGTGATGCCCTTTGGTTTGAAAAATGCACCTGCCACTTTTCAAAGGTTGGTGAACAAAGTCCTTACAGGCCTGGAAGCCTATGGTGCAGCATATCTAGATGATATTGCTGTCTTTAGCTCCACCTGGGAGGATCACCTGGTCCACCTGAGAAATGTTTTGGAGGCCCTGCAGAAAGCAGGCCTAACTATAAAGGCCACCAAGTGCCAGATAGGGCAGAGTCAGGTTGTGTACCTGGGCCACCTTGTGGGTGGAGGCCAGGTTCAACCATTGCAGAGCAAAATCCAGACCATCATGGATTGGGTTGCTCCAACCACCCAGACTCAGGTCAGAGCTTTCTTGGGCCTGACTGGGTACTATAGAAGATTTGTCAAAGGTTATGGATCCATAGTGACCCCTTTGAATGACTTAACTTCTAAAAGAATGCCAAAGAAAGTTCAGTGGACAGTTAGCTGTCAAAAGGCATTTGATGACCTGAAGTAGGCCATGTGCACTGCTCCCATTCTGCAAAGTCCTGATTACGCCAAGCAATTCATTGTCCAAACAGATGCATCTGAGTTGGGGGTAGGGGCTGTGTTATCACAATTGAATGATGAAGGTCAGGATCAGCCAGTAGCTTTTATTAGCAGAAGGTTGACCCCCAGAGAGAAACGTTGGTCAGCCATTGAGAGGGAGGCCTTTGCTGTGGTTTGGGCCTTGAAGAAGCTGAGGCCATACTTGTTTGGCACTCACTTCATTGTTCAGACAGACCACAAGCCCCTCTTATGGCTAAAACAGATGAAGGGTGAAAACCCCAAACTTTTGAGGTGGTCCATTTCCCTACAGGGGATGGACTATACAGTGGAACATAGACCTGGGAGTAACCATGCCAATGCAGATGGACTCTCCAGATATTTCCACTTAGAACATGAAGACTCAACTGGTCAAGGTTAGTTTAATGTCCTGACGTTTGGGGGGTTGTGTAGGAGAGTAGGATCTGCTTCTTATAGTTACCCCCACTTTTTGCTGATGTTTCACTGTTTTTCGACCTAGCCAGACTGAGGCCCTGCTAATCAGGACCCCAGTCTATCTGATTTCTCCTCTAAATTGATTGTATGTACTTTAGGTACACTCCAGATTGGATTCTGGGGTACCCTTGTGAGTCCCTAGTATATGGTATACTATGTACCCAGGGCATAGGTACCCCAGAGGCCTACCAGGGGCTGCAGCATGTATTGTGCCCCCCCTGGGAAGCCTTTTAAAATGACACAACAGGTCTGCTACAGCAGCCTGTGTAAGGTGGTGTACCCACCCCTTACTGAGATATAGGTTCCCTATATCTCTCCATATCACTGCACATGTAAACCTATCAGTCACCCCTATGGCAGGCCTTAACAATCCTGAAGGCAGGGTGCTGGGTTTCATGTGAGAGGGTGCCCATGCATGAGCAGAGCCCCTCTGCAGCTTTCAGAATCTTTATTCCGGGGTTGTTTGTGATGCAGCCAGACCATATACTCTTAAGTGCATTATAACCCCGCAGTAAATGCTAACTTGAGAATGGCTGCATGGAAAACTGTCGTGTTTGGTGTCAAACACCTTGGAATCATACCTCCACCCCAGTCCTGGGGTGGGAGGTATGATTCCTCCCTTCTAGAGGGAGCAACATGGCACCACCGGTACACCCGGTACCAGCTTAACAGAACCCTGGCATCACAAAATGGACGCTGCAGCCACAGACACGAGTTTGCCCTCCTGCTGCTGGACGAAACTCCGGCAGGGGAGGCCTGGACAATAGGTTTCCTGTCACAGGGAGGTGTGACCACCTCCCAGACAGGCTTTAGTGTATTGGGGCTGGGTGGGTGCACTCTCAGCGTGCTTTGAAGTCTGCACTGGGGGCACATTTGGTGTCCCTGTGCATAGTCCAGCTCAAACCGGTTGCAGGGGCACACAGCCCCTGCTCTGGCGCGAAACTGGACAAAGGAAATGGGTGTAGCCACCCCTCTTTCCTGACCCTCCCATAGGTGGGTCCCCAGAGTTTGTCCCACCCCTTCCTTGGGTATAAAGTAGGAAACCCTGACTACAGGACTTTAGATTACACCTGGACTAAACTCTGATACCAGAAACCAAGTACTTAGATGATCTACACTACGCTGGATGACTGAAGAATCTCTTTGGAGTAAAGGAGTTACTCCCCTGCATGGCAGGCACCTTTAATGCAACTGACCGGTTGGCATCTCCGAGCTACGATGGACTCTGAAGAATATTGCCACACAGGAGGTAGGTTTTCCGAGGTCTCTGAGGTCGATCTGTGCCCACAGCAAGTCTGAGGCCCGTATCCCTCGTGGAGACCGTGCAACCCGAACCCCTGGACACCGCAACCATTTGCAGAAGCATCAGCTTTCCGGCAACCCCTGAGGTTGAGCTTTGGGTTACTTGTAGCCCTGACCCCGATCAGTAATCACACTAAAGATTGCAGGCCTACACTCAATGAGTGTTCCGTGGGAGGCCATTTTGTGATTCCTCTCGAGGTCCCTTCGCGATCCCTGGTCCATTGACCTGTGGGTCCCCAAGAAGGCAACTCTAACTTTTATTGGGCTTCCCTGGTTGCTCCAGACATGCCCTGACTCTCCATTGCTTGGGGAGACCCCAGGACCTTGCTGGTCCGCACAGAAGCATCTTTTCTTTTCCTGCGTGGATTGCTGTTGCCAAGGCTTGTTGTGGTCAATCCGATCACCGACACCCCAGCACTCGACATCCTTTGTGGGACAGCTCGAATCCGGCTCCTGGTTGTCGTCAACGTCTCCGGGACCCCGTGGCTGCAGAGTCAAGCTTCACCTCTTCGCACCTGAAGCACCCGACATCGGTGGGCATTCGATTACTCCACTCCTGGTCACTGGCTAGTGACCCAGACTCTGTCCCCTCTGCTTTCAGGTTCTTCACATCTTCGATCCAGGCTTGGATCACACTGGACACTTTTCTCTTTCACGGCAGCAGCACTTTGCAGCAGATCGCCATTGAAAACGACGACGATTCCCGACACCCTTTGACACCTATGCACCCGGCTTCCCTGGGTGAGGTAACTCGAGTACTCCGGTGCTCCCATGGGTGTTGGCCCTAGAACCCCTTAAGTCTAAAGGGGTTTGCTCAAAGTCCTCTCCTAAGTGTCCTTTATCTTTAAAAGTCCAACCGCGACTTTCCGCATTGAATCCTACGGCGCTCGCGGCTGTGTTCTCACACTGCACACGTCCCCGTGGGTCTCCTGTTTCACTACCTTGGGTGGTTCCTTGGGGTCCCAGCGATTCTACGTGCTCTAGGCACTGTGTCTAGTCAAGTCGTGGTTCTTATACCACTTTCTTAGTATATGGTTTGGTCCCCCCTGGGGCCCAGTGTATATTGTGCTATTTACTGTCGTTTTAATACTGTGATATTGTGTATCTTGAACTCTAATCTCATAAAGAGATTAGTAGTTAGTGTTTAGAAATAAATACATATATTTTATATATATACCTTGTGTGGTTCTCCTTTCATTTAGTTATTCAAGAGGTTATAATCTGGTAAACCAAGCTGCTTTACACTCCTTCAAGACTTAGCCGGAAGGCTGCTCTCCATAGCTACCACTAGGATAGCTTTCAATAAAGGTTGTCTTTAAACCTATCATCAATAGGGTCGTTTGGACTGGTGCAAGGTGCCCACTATAACTAGTGGACAGCATATGCCAGGCCAACTTCTCACAACTGTTGTACTGCTCCAAGGTGGACAGCTTCCAAATAGGTGGGCAATTTTGGAATAGTTGTGAAATCATTATAGCATCCATGTAATGATATCTACCGGTTGCAGTAAATACCTCACCCTTTTCTGGCATATTCAAAATCGGGTTCAGCAATTTCATTTTTCAACCAGCTATCTTTTTTAACTTCAGCTTCGTTTGGTGAATGTTTGCTGTCAATCACTCGCTATCTTTCAGGTTTATAATCTCCCCTACTAATTACTTCAGTTAAAAATGGGAGAAAGATATATATTTTTACAAACAATCGATTAGCACATCAGCAAATAATGGCAAGCAATTATGAATTATAAATATTGATTCAAAATTAGCTATTTGCTAACAATATGTAGTAGACATTTGAAAATTGTGAATAGATGCAGAGTCAGCAAATTACACTTATGAATTACCATTGAGGTAAACAAGTGGGTAAGTTTTAGAAACTGGGTTGTTGGTTGACTGGGGTGTGAGCCCTGGTCAAACAACAGCCACAATCCCTTGCAGTGTGAACCACAAAAAGTCAATAAATTAACCTGTGCTTCACCATGGTTAGCTTGGCACAAAAATAAGTCAGGCTTAACTTAGAGGCAATGAGTAAGCATTAACGCAGCACACAAACAGTATTAAAGTGAATAAACAACGCAAGAAAAAAACCCAAACCAATTTAGAAAAATAGAGTAAATTGTAATAAATTATTTGACACTAAAACAAGAAAAATACAATCAGTAGAACTAAAGTTATGCAATTTTTATGATTTTAGTGAAAATAGAGCTAAAAAGCACAAAGCGTCAACTAGGGAGATCTGGTCGAGTTGGACTGGGTCAAAGCTACAATTTTAGGCCGATCGCAATGGAGCTAAGGTTTGCTACAGTCACCAGGTTAGGCCTGCTGAAGTTTTAACTTCTCAAATCGTTGGCAATAGTCCTGTTCACAGTAGAGGTGGCCGTGAGGAGCAGGGTAAGAGTTGCAGGAGGCTGCCGGAGTAGTGCAAAGAGCAGGCCAGGCATCACCGACAGGCATTGCTGGGGCTTCGTGTGGCCGGGCACTGTGAGCAATCAATGCTGTAGTGTGAAGGGTTGGGCTCACTGAGTTTTGCGTTGAATAGTGGTACGAGTGGTGAGGTCTCAGTGAGAACAGGCCTGCGTGCAGTCACAAAGCATCCAAAAGCTTGAAAACAGCTCGCTGATACACACCAAGGGTCCAGGACCTGAGGAGCACCCCTTGGGGGTCAGGAACTCACTTCAGCTGGGTCCAGGTGCTGGTACAGGATGCTGGGGAGCCTTTTATGTCCCTGAGACTCAGATCAGGAGGCCAGCAGACTAGCTCTGGGAGCCCTGGGTTCAAGGTACAGTTGCAGGGCCAGTTCTTGTTCCCCAAGCAAGAGGGCAGTTGGGCAGAAAGGCAGTAATTCAGCAAGGCAGTATCAGGTCAGTGTAGCAATCTGCCAGCCAAGTCACTCGCCAATAAGTATGCCACACATGGAGAGAAATTTTACATATCTTTATTCCGTCGCGTGTAAGTCAGAACTCAACATTCTAAGCCTGGCTTCAACTCATCCCTACAACACTAACGTCACAGGCCAACGGTACACAGTGGGAACCAAAAGAGATCCAGTGTTCTTTTACTACAAGACACTACAGTCGTCAGTCCAGCAGGGTGTCGGTTCTTTCAGCAGCACAGCTGTCCTTTTTCCTGGCAGAGTATCCACAGGTCCAGAAGTATAATGAAAGCTGGTGTCTGAAGCCCCCTTTCTAAACCCTGGTGCCCTGGTTCTGGAAGGTGGGAGAAGCTTCTAGGCAGTGACTCTGAAGTACATGGAATTTCCTGACTCCCCTGCCCGGGCTCCAAGCTGGCTGCAGTGGCAATGTGAGGTTGTTAAACCCTTTGTGTGAAGGCAGAGCACAGGCTATTCAGTTGCAAGTGGTGCTGTGCTCCACTACACCCCCCATCCAGCTAGCAGGTGGCTCATTCAGGCACACCTATTTTGTGAATGTCTGGGAGCAATTCACAAAGTCTGTCAGTTACACTCAGTCCTGTGACCCATGCTAGGCAACAGGCACAAAAGAGCTAAGGCAGGAAAATGCCAACTTTTTAAAAGTGGCATTTTCAAAACTGTAATGAAAAATGTGACTTTACAATTAAAGAGGGTTTATCATTACAGTTTCATAGACACCAAACATAGCATAGCTACCAGCTACCAGTTGGAAATTACAGCTTATTAAATGTAATAAGGAATCCCCAATGTTGTCCTATGAGAGGGGGCCTCAGAGTAGTGAAAAACAAATGTAGGACTTTTTAACTACCTGGACATGTAAAACTTAAAAGTACACATCCAACCTTTTAATTACACAGTGCCCTGCCATATGGGCTACCTAGGGGCTACCTAAGGGTTGAATTATATGTCATAAAAGGGGAGTTTAAGGCTTGGCAAGGGGGTTCTAATGTCAAGTCAACATGGCAGTTTAACACTGCATTCAGGCTGGGGGGGTATTTCCAAAAGGGTGGTCAGGGTTCCCACCAGAGGAAGTAGGGGTAAAAAGAAGGAGTCATCTCAAGGCCCCCAAAACTGTTCACAAGGGAAAGGGTTCCTTCCCAATCTGGCCACCTGAAAAAGAGCTTCCCTGACAAGAGTCAGAACAAACCCCTCAAGTGTTATGAGTGCTTTGAATACAAGTGGGATCCCAAGTGTCCCAAGAGGGCACAGCCTCCCACTAGAGGTAAGACACCAGGGGCGGCAAGTATATTGCTTGAGGAGGAGTTTTTCCCAGTCAGTGAGGAGGGAGTTAGTGAGGTCACTGTAGTGTGCTTGTGTGTCGTGGAGATGGTGCCTAGAGCCCACATGTCTTCCAATACTACAAAGTATAGATAGTGGGTCACCATTAATGGGTAAGGTGTTGAGGCTCTGAGGTACACAGGAACCAGTATGACTATTGTAAGGAGTCAACTGGTGGCCCCAGAGCAGATTTTACCAAATACATTCCACCAGAGTGTAATAGTTGACAACCATGAGGGTCACTATCCAGTGGCCCTTGTTCCATTTGAGTGCAGGGGGAGGCCTCAGATGGCAATCTGCCATGCTTGTGGACTGTTTGTTAGGCAATGGCCTGGAGCACACTACTCAAAAGGAAATGAAACTCAAGTCACACCTGAAAATGTTGGGGTTACCTGAGTGGGTGTGTGCAACCACCAGGTCCATGGCCTTCCAGAAAGGGAGTTAGGAAGTCTTGAGCCTAGAAAAATGGCCCACGCAGCTACCAAGAGAGGGATGGGCAAGGGGCATGGGAAGTCAGTCCCTGAATATCTCCCAGCTGAGGTGGATGGGGTGCCAGTAGAGGTTGCCCTGGAGCCCACTGAGGAGGATATTGCCTCCCTTGGTGACTAACCTGAACTTGCTAGATGGCACGTGGAGTGGGGATCCACCAGGGAGGAGTTCCGCAAGGCACAGGAGTGCCAAACCCTGGAGAGCATGAGGTAACTGTCCAAAGCCCAGGCAGCTAGTGATGCCGCTGGTAATCACCACATCTACTTGGAGGGAAATTTCCTGTATAGTGAGCCTAAGGAACCTGTGCATAGGGCAACAAGGGCACTAGTCATTCCCCTACACTACCTTCCTAATGGGGCTGGCTCATGGGATACCGCAGGCAGGACATCTGGGGCAGGCCAAGACCTTTGCCAGGCTTGTCCCCCACTTTTCTTGGGCCGGATGAAGATTTCCTCAGACACATTCTATAGGACTTGCTTGACCTGCCAGGCCACTGGGAAAACAGGACAGAAGCTGAAAACTACCCTGAATCCCTTGCCTGTCATTAGCACCCCCTTTTAGAGGGTAGGCATCGACATTGTAGGGCTCATGGATCCCCAGACAACCTCTGGTCACAGGTTTATCCTGGTTCTGGTGGACCATCCCACAAGATACTCAGTACCATACCTCTAAGGTCCACAACTGTACTTGCAGTGGCTGGGTCCCCGACTGGGATTTATACCCGAGTGGGTTTCCTCAAGGAAGTGGTGTCTGAAAGGGGCACCAACTTAATTTCTGTTTATATTCAGTCAATGTGGAAGGAGTGTGGCGTTACCTATAGTTTTCCACACCCTACCATCCACAAACCAGTGGGCCTGTTGAAAGGTTCTGAGGCATAAGTGGGATGTCCTCTTGCCATGCCTACTTTTTGCATACAGAGAGATATCATAGAAGGGGGTTGGCTTTTGCACCTTTGAGCTCCTGTTTGGACCTCCTGTATAGGGACCTCTCTGTCTGGTGAAGGAGGGGTGGTAGCAAGCACCCAAGAAACCTCCCCAGGATGTGGTTAGCTACATGCTAACCCTCCGGCACCAGATGGCTATGCTTTGGAAGCAAGCTACTGAAAACTTAGAAGCCAGCCAAGAGGTGATGAACCAGTGGTACAACCAGCAGGCTAACACTGTGGAATTTCAGCCTGGGCAGAAAGTGTGGGTAATGGAGCCTGTGGAGCCCAGGTCCCTCAAAGACCGTTAGACTGGACCCTATGAGATTGCTGAGGAAGGGGGAGGCCATCTACTTGGTGGACTTTAAGACCCCCCAGACATGCCCTAAGGGTTCTCCACCTCACCCGTCTCAAAACCCACTTTGAGAGGTCTGAGGTCACCATGTTGTTGGTGACAGATGGTGGGGAGGAAGAGGAGAGTGAGCCACTCTCTGACCTCATATCCTCAAAAGCGGAGGATGGGTCATTGGAAGGTATAAACCTTTCCCTTACTCTAACTTCAGAACAGCAAATGGACTGTTACCAGTTGTTAGGACAATTATCCTCTCTGTTTTCCCTCATTCCTGGGCGTACACACTAGTGTACCCATGGCATTGACACAGGAGACAGTCTTCTTTCAAGAATAAAATCTATAAGCTGTCAGACAAAGTGGAGGGACAGCATCAAGGATGAGGTGTCCAAGATGTTGGAAATGGGGGAGAATGAACCCTCCAGTAGCCCCTGGCCCAGCTCTGTGGTGCTGGTACCCAAAGCTGCCCCACCACCGGGCACTACACCCGAACCCAGGTTCTGTGTAGATTACAGGGGGCAAAACTCTGTCACCAAGACTGATGCTCATCCCATCCATCAGGATGATGAACTGATTGACATATTAGGGGCTGCAATGTTCCTGAGCACTTTTTACCTTACTTCAGGATACTGGCAGATTGCCCTAACTGAAGGAGCCAAGGAGAGGTCAACCTTCTCCAAACCAGAGGGCCACTACCAATTTAGAGTCATGCCCTTTGGACTCAAGAATGCCCCTGCCACCATCCAGAGGCTGGTGAACCAGGTTTTGGCTGGTGTAGAGGCCTTCAGTGCTGCTTCCTTGGATGACATAGCTGTCTTCAGTAACAGCTGGAAGGACCACCTCTTTCACCTGCAAGAGGTGCTTCAGGCCCTGCAAAATGCAGGCCTGACTATCAGGGCCAATAAGTGCCAGATAGGGCAGGGGTCATTGCTGTGCAAGGGACATTCGGTAGGCGGGGGGTAAGTGCATCCTCTCCAGGCCAACATATAGACCATCATGAGCTGGAAAACCCCAAAAACTCAAAAGGAGGTTTGTCAAGGGGTATGGAACCATTGTTCCCTCTTTGCCTGAGCTGACCTCAAAGAAACAACCCAGAATGGTGATATAGACAGAGGCATGCCAGAAAGCATTTGCCTCCCTAATGCAGGCCATGTGCACAGCCCCTGTGCTCAAGGCCCTTGACTTTTCCATGGAATTCATTGTTCAGACCGATGCCTCAGAGCATGGCATAGGGAGAGTACTTTCACAACTTAATGAAGAGGGCCAGGACCAACCTGTACCTCTCATCTCTAGGAGGTTACTTCCAAGGGAACAGAGGTAGAGTGCTATTGATAGGGAAGCCTTTGCTGTCATCTGGGCACTGAATAAGTCAAGACCATACCTGTTTGGGACTCACTTCCGGATTCAGACAGACCACAGTCCCCTCAGGTGGATAATGCAAATGAGGGGTGAGAATACAATTTTGTTGAGGTGGTCCATCTCCCTACAGACAATTGACTTTACGGTGGAACACAGACCTGGGACAGGCCGCACCAATGCTGATGGTCTCTCTAGGCTCTTCCTCCTTGGTGATGAGAACTCCCAAGAGGTTGGGTAGCTCTCCCCACTTTTAGCTGGGGGACACATGTCAGACCTGACAGCCTTAGGGTGGTCTTCCCCAAAGCGTTTTGTCTGTTTGCCTCACTTTTTGCTGAACTGTTTTGTTGGTTTTAGGACTCTGGGCATTTTACAACTGCTAATCATTGCTATAGAGCATGTGCTCACTCCCCTAAACATGGTGACATTAGTTTTTCTACATTTGCCATATTTAATTTACTTATAAGTCCCTAGTGAAGTGCACTATATGTGTCCAGGGCCTGTAATTTAAATGCTCCTAGTGGGCCTGCAAAAAGAACTATTGATGGACGGAATGCTGAACAATGTCAAACACTCACCCCACTAGTTGGCCTGCAGCACTGACTGTACTACCCACTTAACTAACCCTTTAAACATGGCTTAGGCCTGCCACTGCAGAGCATGTATGTGCAGTTTTACTGCCATGTCGACTTAGCATTCAAAACCCCTTTGCCAAGCCTTAAACTCCCCTTTAATTACATATACGTCACCCCTAAGGTAGGCCCTAGGTAGCCCTTAGGGTAGGGTGCAGTGTAACTACAAGGGAGGACATGTACTTTTAAATGTTGCATGTCCTGGTAGTGAAAAACTCCAAAATTAATTTTTCACTACTGTGAGGGCTACCCCTCTCATAGGTCATAAATGGGGATTTCGTATTACATATAATAAGTTTTAATTCCTGATTGAGAAGGAATAGATCTGTCATGTTTTGTACCTGTAAACCTGTGCTAATAAATCTTCTTTAATGGCATGGTTGGATTTATGATTTATAATAAAAAAAAGTCACTTTTAGAAAGTTGCCATTTTTCTGCTGTTAAGCCCTGTATGCCTGCTGCCTGTCTCCAATACATGTCTGGAATGGGTGACAGCTGGGACTTGTGCATTCCCTCTAGACACCCACACACAAAGAGAGCTTAGGTGTGCCTAATGGGCCATTCACATCCTGATGGGCCATACTGGGCACAGTGGGAGGGAGGAGCTGGACACAGCCTCACACTTACACCTGAATGGGCTGTGTCCTGTCCCCACAAGGGACTGCGTAACCCCCTGTAGTGAGCCCTGAGCCAGGGCAGGAAAGGGGGGACCTCTGTTCACATCAAAGCCCCTCTTCGAAGTATCCCCCACTTCAAAGGCAGAACTGGGTAAAGTACTGGAACTCTGGCACCACCACCTCAGTACACTTCTCGACCTGTGGACACTCTGCCAGGAAGAAGGACTGCTGTGCTGCTGCAGGACTTCCACTCTGCTGGACTGTTGCTCTAGAAGAACTGCTTTTCTGCTGTGCTAACCTGCCTGCTGCCCTCCTTTCCTGGGTGAGAAGCACTGCACCTACACTACTTGAACTCGGAGTCACTCAAAGGGCTTGTCTGTTTGCCTCCTGCTGGAGTCTCAGGGACATCAAACACTTCAATCCACTACACTAACAGCACCTGGACTCTGCCATCTGAGAGTCTTGCCCTACCAAGTGGTGTCAATCCAGTCCTAGGCCCTTGGACGTGGGCATAATGTGCTGTAACTACCAAAATCCACGCATCAATGCCATTTGTGCTGCTCGGAACCGGTGCATCTCCATCGACGCATCACCGCTGCTGGAAGCATCAAGTGACAGCACCGTGCATCACCTTCATTCCTGAGCCATCTCTGACTTTGTGCGGCACGGAGCCGACACATCCCTACATTTCAAGGATCGACGCAGACGCATCGCATCCTTTGCTCCATCGATGTCAAGGACGATATGTCCTTGACATCGATGCAACCCAGAACCAAGGTACTGTTTCAGTGGACCAAGGCTGGTCCTTGTATCCGACCCACTCTCCATTGCGGTCAGCATGATCTTTTAAATTTGACGCGGTCTAGGGCAACCAGATAGCCCTGGTTGGCGCTTTATGTTTTTAAGCTCTATATTTGAAGATATATTCTTAAAAAATCATAACTCCGGTTCTCCTTATTGGATTTTTGTTGTTTTGGTCTTGTTTTGTTCATTAAATCAAGTTCTATTTTTCTAACCAGGTATCTTTTTGTGTGGTGGTTTGAGTGATTTACTGTTTGAAGTGTTGCACAGATATTTTACACATTGCCTCTTAAGTTAAGCCTAACTGCTCTGTGCCAAGCTTCTACATGGTAAGCACAGGTTAATTTAGGGAGTGTATCTGACTTACCCTGACTAGAGTTGTGGTTCCTGATTGGACGGGGTGCATACCTCTGCCAACTAGAAACCCAATTTCTAACAGATGGTATCCCAAGATAATGCACAGTTGTGCTATGCACTGTATTGTATTACTTTGCATCAAGAGGGTTTTCATGGATGGTGCATGGGCGCTCCCATGCAAATACCCATGGGTTTTGATGAAAATCCCTATCTACAAAGATAGGTAGACAGAGATTTGCACCAAAATCTTATGCCTTCTCGAGGCAGATGTAACAAGGAGAAATAGCTTGATCTCCTTGTTATTCTATGTTTGCATTGTAGCACACAAACAAAGTGGGAAAAGCCTTAAAGCATAGTTTGTGTACTGGAAAGAACCCTGTCCAGTACAAAACATGTTCTTCACAAGGATGTGTGCATTGGTGCATAGCTGCCAAAAGTGTGTCAGCATTGGGGGAGAGAGAAATTTACCATACCTCAATAGTTATGGTGCACGTTTTCTCCCTCTCTTTGATGCTTGGTGAAAAACTGAGAAAATACCCAAAATAAAGCAATTTGTTTTTGAAAAATTGAAAAAGTGTTGTGCAAGAATGCGGGTGCTTTTTAAAAAAAAAGCTGTGTCAACAAAAGGTTTGCTGTGCCGAGATCACCATCTTCTCAGTTTTCGGGAAAAAGCAGAGTTGTAGAATAAAAATATCAACATTTTTATCACAGTTTTTGCGTTTTCCTAATATTTAAATGTATTTATCTTTTTACCTACTTGCAGTATGTGGTGGTAACAGGTGTAAATCCCTTGGGTGAGCCAGGGAATCTATACATTTCTGAAAACTAAAGACAATTCCAAATTCAGCAATAGGTTGGTTGTATGGACTGTTCAGGGTTTCCCCAAAAAAGAATTGTTTAAATAAATCAAAAATGAAAATAAATTGGCAAAAAATAGAAATTTGTGACATTTATATCTGTAATCTTTTGCTACAATGCCTATTTACAAGACTAATATACCACTATATCCATCAGACTCTTTTGGTCACTTAGGGCCAGATGTACAAAGCATTTTTCCAGTCGCAAACTTCCCGATCGGGCCGTTTGTGACCAGAAAAATGCTTTCTCAAATGTACAAAATGCGATTCAGTAACTTGTTAGTGATTACTCGTGAATACCTTTGTGAATCAGGTCCGATTTTGTTGGTTGTACAAAAACATGTGACAGCCAGAGCCAACAACTGAGCTCCCGCTTATAGTGATTTTTCATTAAGTACAGACTATGCTTTAATTCATATCTAATGAATGAAAAATATGTCTGTGTTTATGGCTCCTGTTAGGATAGGCACATGGAATGTGCGAGGTATACATAGCCCAGCGCCCGCTATCTTATATATTCCTATCTTAAGCGACATCACATACAAATAGCACTTCTTCAGGAAACACATTTGGCTAAGGCAGAAATTGCGCGCCTTCACAGGCGCTGGAGAGGGCAACTATATGCAACAGGGTATTCGTCCTATGCACGGGGGGCTCTAGTGTGGGTGAGGCCGGGGACCCCATTTAAGGTGGTGGACGTGATAGTGGACGGGGAGGGCAGGTATGTTTTGGTAAGGGGGACATTGGATGGCAAACCGATTGTATTGGCATCCCTTTATGCGCCCAATGTCGAGCAAGCTGCTTTTTAGACCAGCTGTCGCAGAAGTTATCCGTATGGCATGATATTCCTATGGTTTTGGGTGGGGATTATAACTGTGTCCTAGACATCTCTCTAGATCGGTCCTTTCCCCCTTACCGGGCACCACCACACACGCGGCAGCGAAAGCATTGACACACTGGGCTGCGCAGTGGCATTTCACAGACGCGTGGCGACATAGGAATCCACTAGATAGGGTATACTCCTATTACTCTGGGGCCCATCGACTGTATGTGCGCTTAGACCGATTTATGGTGTCGGACGGACTCCTGCCCTGCGTTGCAGATGCGCTATATATGGGACGCACACATTCTGATCATAACCCACATGTCTTAGAGCTTCAATGGGAAGTGGAACTGCCGCCGATTCCGATATGGCGTCTTCAACCGGATGTACTGCTTGATGCGCCATTTCGCGACTCGCTGGCTACCGCTGTAGCACAATACTTTGAAGACAATGAGGGAACGGCCACTTCGGCGTTGGTGGAATGGGATGCCCTCAAGGTAGTGACCAGGGGACATTGCTTGGGGACGCAAGCGGGAATGCGCAGGCAACTGGAAAAAGACCTTACCAGTTTAGAACAGAGACTAGCCGCAAGCGAACAGGCTGCCATAAACGGAGCTCAGGAACGGCTGGAAAGCCATAGGGAGGAACACACGCAGCTGCTAGAACGGTTGCGCTGTCTCAATTATGCTGCACACTCGGCGAGAACGCATCACATGGGCGATAGAGCGGGCAGGCTGCTCACGTGGCTTATCCGCCTGAACGAGTCGTCGACGCCGATAGCATCGGTGAAATCAGCCACTGGAGATATCGCATACACCCAGCGGAGCATACATGGTGCGTTTGTCACACACTATCGAGACCTGTACAGCTCGTGTATGCGGGTTATGCCTTCGGAACTGCGGGATTACTTGGGTGATATAGCTTTGCCACAGCTCACCTGCACCCAAAGGGATGAATTAAATGTTGCCCTTAGCCCTGAGGAAATCCGAGATAGCGTTTTCTCCTTGTCTAACGGGAAATCGCCAGGTCCGGACGGTCTACCGGCCGAATTTTACAAAGCATATTCACATATCTTGATACCGCAATTATTGAAGGTATACGAGGCGGCACTCGATGACGCTGCCCTCTCCACCACACAAAATGAAGCCCTGTTGGTATCCCTCCTCAAGCCTGATAAAAATCCGGAGCTGCTGGGCTCTTATCGGCCGCTTGCGCTCCTCAACACGGATTACAAGATATTTGCATCTCTACTGGCCAGGCGTCTTTCACCATTAGTGTCTACGATGGTGCACCCCGATCAAAATGGCTTTGTCCCCGCGCGATGCACCTCCCTTAATATACGGAGGCTATTCAGAGTACAACAATATGCAACACATAGTTGGCCACACTCAGGCTGCCTGGTACTAGATCTGGAAAAAGCCTTCGATTCATTGGAATGGCCTTACCTGGCAGCTGTGTTGGAAAAGTATGACTTGGGGGATCAATATTTACGCATGGTTAGTTTACTGTATCGGCGACCTACGGTCCGGGTCCGCACCGGTAATCTGGTTTCCGACTGCATTAGGGTGAAACGAGGGACGCGCCAGGGTTGCCCACTGTCCCCGTTGTTGTTCTCTCTCGCTATGGAGCCTCTGGCGGTGCTGCTCAGGGCTGATGGTGAGCACTGGGGTATACGATTGGGAGATGGGTTACATGCCGTCTCCCTGTATGCGGATGACTTGCTGTTGTATCTCCGAGATATCACGGCGATCCCGGAATCCATTGCAGGGATACTTCAGGCATTTGAAGAGAAATCAGGACTGCGGGTCAATTGGGCCAAGTCAGGGATATACTCCTTTAACGCTGGCGTAGTGGAGGAAGATGTCACTTTGAACGGATCACCTCTTACGTGGTATCCCACCACTTTCAGGTATCTTGGAATTTTTATATATCGCTCACCTGATGATTTATTTGACGGAAATTTGGTGCGGGCTATTTCCGCCATACGAGCCCAGGTGCAATTTTGGAAAACGCTCCCACTAAATGTGCCGAGCCGTATAGCTCTGTTGAAAATGATTGTACTCCCTAAATTGCTCTATTATTTTTCCAATCTCCCTCTTTATGTCCAGCCTAAGATCTTTCGAGATCTGGAACGCTTGTTCCGTGATCTCATATGGAATAAGGGCAGGCCACGGGTAGCTTTATGGAAGATGTATGCTCCTCTCGATCAAGGTGGGTTAGCCGTTCCTAATATGGAGTTGTATTATTTAGCTGCACAACTACAGTGGGTGACGAAATGGTTAGACGGTAGACATCTGGAGGATACGGCAACGCTGCAACAGCCCTGGACATATTCTCAAATATGTCATTTATATCATCCCATTGCTAAATCCCCGCGGCCAAAGCAATTATATTTAGGCCTGGCCCATAAATGCTACAAAAGAGGTTTATATCTTACCCGCATGACGACACCTTATGCCCCGATCCTGCCATTATTGGGGACCCCGCGAGGAAGGTTGGGCACGTCAGAGGCAGTGTTGTCGACCTGGCATGAGGCAGATTTACACACTCTGGGTGATTTGTATAGGGACGGGGCACTGCTTACATTTGAGGCATTGGTCGAAGAGTCCGGGTTACCGGCAGGCCAATTCCTACTACATACTTCTCTTTTGAAGGCTCTGTCATCGGTTTGGGGTGATCTAACGACTGAACCGCCGACGCACCTGGTGTTGCAATACCTGCATGTTATGGGGGCTGGATCGCATGTAGTACACTGGCTGGTGGAGGCGCTGCTCGCGCACACATTGAAACCGATGCAGCGACTCAGGGAACGATGGGAGACAGACAGGGGTCGGCCCTGGACGGAGAGGGAGTGGGGGGCCATACTATCAGGAGCTAGGAATATACCAAGAAACGCCAGATTTAGGATTATACAAACATATATTATACACAGAGCATACCTTTCACCGGATGTGATAACCAGGTATTTTAACACCGCCACTGCGGCATGCGCACGCTGTCAACAACTTGGCGCGGACCTGCTTCACATGCTGTGGGCCTGTGCATCTCTTCAGCAGTACTGGCAGGAAGTCGTCACGGCACTGAACTCCTGTACGACTATGCAGCTGCCACTGTCATGGGAGTCCTGTCTCTTAGGGCTCTATGCCAGATCCAAAAAAATAAAGTTGTCTCGAGATTTCAGGATTTGGGCTTAATTACTGCAAAGCGCCTTATAACCAAAAACTGGAAGAACGCGAACCCTCCAGTAGTGCCCAACTGGCAGCGATCCTTCCTGACATGGGCACAAGCGGAAAGCACGGTGTTGCACAGGGAGGAGACCGCAGGGCTCCGTAAATTCCCTATTGCGCAAGATTGGGATGCACTTCTCATTACATTACGGGCCAATATTGCCGCCGCTGTAGAGGGTAACTTAGTCACCGTTCAGTGATTGCACCATACGCCTTCACCACATCTCCCTGACTCCGAGCATGGGGCGCTATCCATTCTCTGACTGTCTGACCAGACACTGGAGTCCCCTTCTCCTGAATGGCAATTACGCCAGAAGGCACGCACCGTCCCATTGAACAGAGAGTACTAGATTCAACAATATCTTCAAACACCCAGCCAAGAGAGAATGTTTCCTTTGGTATTTTATGATGGCAAATTTCCCTTTTTTTTTTTTTTTTTCCGTTATTTGTTGTTTATAGTATTAGTTTGGGTTGCATAGTTTTTAATAATAAGATTTGTTGGACATTCTCGGTGTTCTCGTTTCACACACTGTCACTGGACGGAAATGTCATTTCTTTTATGTAATAACGTACGATTCAGTCCCGAGAAGCAGCAAAGGTATATCTGTGTTGGAGATATATAGGAAAATGTTAATATGTAGCCAATTTATTGAGGCGAGAGTTAGTTATGATTAGGACTGATAATAAAGTTAAAATTGTGTAATAGAAGCATTGTGAGTGATGGCACACTGAAATTCTAGTGTGCATATCTAGCAGAGATGCAAGCCAAGTTCTTCGCAAAGGTAAAGACGTCATCAACGGTGTTTGTTGAAATATAAGATATATTTTGTTCCTTTTTATATTGTATAAAATGTTATTGACACTTGGATATATTGTGAATGTCTGTGTGAAATATTCTGTCTGAGATTGCAGAATTCTGAAAATGCCAATAAAGAAATTTAAACAAAAAAAAATGAATGAAAAATATGTCTGAAGGAACTTATGCATTTTTTAAATGTGCTGATGTTACTGTATTTATATTTGCCATGGATAGAAATTCAACTGCTAATAAGAAATGTTATACTATTCTGTTTGCACATTTTTCTGAATAATAACAGAGCATCACTTGTGTGTGTGAGTTTATCACTTGCAACATAATATTCCCCAAAAATGCAGCATAGAGACATCAAATTTCTGCCATGAAAAATTATCAGTTTTGGCAAAGTGTGTTGCTGAGGTATTTAGGCCCAGGTTAGGTTACCACCCAAGAAAAACCTACCATAGATAATTCTGACAACTAGACGCTCAGCAGAGTTGTGGTCGATGTGACCTGCATGGATCCCATTATTTTTTCTTACCCTGAATGCCCTGCAAACCTTGAACTTTGGCTAAAATCAAATATTTTTCTCACATTTCTGTGAGGGAAAGGACCATGGCATGGGGGTTCAACAACATCTCTACCACCAAGCATTTTCCTGCTACTCCCTATAAAAACAATACCTCTCTGGTGTGGTTGTGCCTATCACTTGCAACATCCCTGGTGTCTAATGGGCTTTCTACACCCTGGCAGGGGGTAAATTTGGGGTAAGTGTCCCAAATGCCTCACACCAGAGGGCAACAAGACTAATGGGGTTGTTTAAAAAAATAATACCTCTGCACTTGTAGCTTTATACTCCCCTCCCTCCAACTGGCTGATTTGTGTAAACCCTGCATTTAAATTCACCTTCACAGGCAAGCAGAAAGACTGTTTTTTTTGTTTTTTAGGGGGAGCTCTTCCCCTTCCCCAGAGGGGCCACTCCCCCCAAACAAACTACCTTGTGTTTAGTGGGGGTAGATTGGGGGTAAATGCCCCAATCATCCCAAGTGGCTGCAGAAAGACTTTTTTAAAAATTTTGGAGCTCTTGCACAGGGCAGCCTCTCCCCCAAAACAAAATCCCTGGTGTCTAGTGGACTTTCTATGCTCTGGGGGAGTTGAGTAAAGCAAGTGCCCCAATCGCCCCAAGTAGGCAGCTCAAAAGACTGATGGGGTCATTTTGGGGTGGGGACAATGGCTGATGCCAGTTTCGGCCTCCAATACTCCATCTATTTTTTTAAAAATTGGTCCCTTGGTGTCTATTGGGCTTTCTGTCCCATGCTAGGCTGACTGGGGGTGAACACCCTCTATCTTCCTCTCCCGGGGGACAGATAGACTGGTGTGCCCTGGGTTGGTGGTAGCACTTGTTGATGTCGAGGGAGGCCACTGCCCCCAAATATATCTCTGGTATCTAATGAATGAATCCCTTCTTGGGGACCATGGACTTGGAGTCATACCCAAGTAGGGATCCACTTGGGAGAGGTACAACTGGAAATGAGACACTGTCCCCTTCCCAGCAATACCTCTCTTGCACAGATCAGTGCTCGAGGTCAGAGTTATGCCCCCCCAGCACACATGAAAGTGAACGCAGACAGTTACTAACATCAGGGAATCACTCAATGTGTTCAAATGTATTCTCTCTGTTTTAATGGATTAGATGTTTTTTGTTATTTTATTTCAGGATGACCACTAGTCACATATAGTAATTGTTGATCATGCTCTTGGAAGGACTTAAACAGAGCACATATCCACCTAGGTGGAATTTTTGCTTTGACCTGACTATTCACCTACTGAGGATAAAGCATATTCACATTTTCTACTAATATTGCTCACTACAGCAGTATAGTTTGTGTTGTCTCTTTACTCTAAATTACTATTATGATGACACCTATTATAAATTAAGAGAATCTAATATGACATTATGTAGAGACATCATGCATATAATGATATTTGTCCACTTCTGTTTAACAGAATGAATGTATGCTGAATTAAATTATGCTGAATTTGGAAAAAAAGTGAAAGAAGGAGGTGGCTAATAGTGTTGCGTGCTTACACTTTATTTACTGTTGACGTCAGTGTGCACGCGTCACAGCAAACAAAAACGAAAATCAGGAACAAGGGAAGCTCTTTCTTTGCATTTTCTTCTTGAATGTGGAGGATGACCTGTTGACATCCTCCACACTACAGAGGTAATGCGATGGACTTCAATGAAGCCTGCAGAGCATTTAAGAGGTTAATCGCGGTAATGCTACACAAGGATATGATGAAGCATCATCAGTGGTTGTCAATGTGACCCGATGGTGTAACCTGTCACTATGAACTCCCCTTTTCTTGTGTGCTGGGGATCCCAGAGCAGGGCTTATCTGCACCAACGTTCAGTCCCCATATGAACTCTTGTGAACTTGCGTCAATATCGGAGTGTGGGCTGTGTACATATTTTTAGTGGGGGTTTTGCTTTGCACTGTAAGCCTGCGCATGTTCTGTTTTCCTCACTTAGACCATGATTACGGGTTACTAGCTTCTAACTGGTGCAAACTCTGAACCTGTAATTATAGGTACCTAGTAGTAACACCCCACTAGTTCCATGCAATTCTCTGATAAACCCAAAAGAATGGTTAACATCTGGGTGGACCAGGATTTACCAGGCAGTATTCAGCATGGTATTTCATCCATTTTATGTGGTATTATGTGGCATTTAATGAGTACATTTATGTAGTTTAAAATGTTTTCTTGAGTCATACAGGAATAAACAAAACGCTCCCTACTCGATGATAATTGTAGGGGATTTTAACATACGCTTGTGCAGTATGGATTGCCAGGTCAGTGATATTCTTGGCCCAGAGAATTGCTCAAATTTGCACTTTGAGCACACACAGCAAGGAGGTTATCTAGAGACATTTTGGCTGACTTCGACCTATCAAATCCGTGTATCAATAAGGGTGAGGATAGTATTCCCTCCTTTAAGGGTAGAGGAGCGAATTCTACAATTGATTTTATTTTTATCTCCTCTTGTCTTTTTTCCCAGGTTGTAGCGTATGCAGCCCAGTGGTCTCACTTTAGCGATCATAATCCTATATTTTTGAGGATGCGCGGGGGGTCAGGAGAAGATACTAAAACAGGGTAAGGCACGTCTAATGTCAATGTTAATCTAAAAGACCAGGGGCACAGACTTCACTGGAGCAAGGTAGTCCCTGATCAGTTTCTCTTAGATTTAGAAGAAACTACCAGGGATGAAATTGACCTCTGCCTGAATAGCACGAATGATGGGGAGGAAACCTTATTAGCTTATGACAGGATTTGTCAAGAGGTAGCGAGAGTTCTCTTGCGACCTGCCAGAAAAGACAAGGAGGGTGGTTTGGTCACAAATGTACAGATGTCTGATCTGGGGAGAGAACTCTCCCCCTCCAAACGCACAGCTTAGAACGCCCACTGGGCAGCCATCTGAATATACCAAATGTATCCAATGTTCCATATTAAATCCATAAGTAAACCCTTTTGTTCCGCTTGTTTTTCAACATGTTTTCTCCACACGTGGAGTGGTGTTTGCTAATTTCCTCATTTTCTTATGCTTAAGCTGGGCCATCCGAACCTCTTGCAAAAACACAAATAATCCAATTTCGTCAAAGGCAGTGTTCTTTATTTTAAAAATACCCAATGCATTTCGGGCCACTGGTGCCCTTCGTCAGGGGTCACTACAATGACAAATAAAACAGCTGCTGTTACCAAAAATAACGTTACTGTCATCATATTACTGTACAATGATTGAAATGCTCTATATAATTAATTAAACGTAACCAATCATATTTGCCACAATGTTAAAACATATCCGTTCAGTATTTCTCATAGTGATTATATACAACATTCAACTGGCGGGACGCTAAACCATTCCCCAATAATTTCTCTCCCCAATTTTCATCAATACCAACACCATCTAACTTCTCCCCTCTCCCTTATATTAACATATCTTCATTCACCCCAACATTCATGTATTTCACTTATTTTACCTAACGCATCTCTCTCTAAACTTGCACTTCCACAACACCAAACCCCAGCTCTATGCATTCACACTTAGGGGCCGATTCCGATCTCGGCCGGTAGGGCTCCGAACCGGATTCGGCTTTACCGGATCCGATTCGGAGCCCTGTTTCCCGACCGATTCGTACGTGCGTCCGGGTGAGCGAGTACAATGCGAAATCTCCGACCGACTCGTTCGCGAGACCCAACCGCACCGACCGACTCGTTCGCGAAAGCCGACCGCTCCGACCGACTCGCACGGACACGACTCGCACCGCGCAATGGAGACGTTCCCCCGCCGGGTAAGTACGATGCGCGCCGCAAGCAGTCCGACCGACTCGCGCCGTCCGGCTCGAAAGATCAGTCGGAGCCGCACTTTGGGGGTCCGTGTCGGACCCCCTGTACGCCTAGCCGCGCGAGTCGCACACAGGGGGACCCATGGGTCCCCCTACCTGTGCATGTGCGGCGCGACCCGCTCGACGCGTACCCGCTGTAGGGGGCACCCTTGTTCGCCTCGCACCCATTGAGTCAATGGGAGCCCGCGTACGCGATGTACGACCGGCTCCCATTGACTTCAATGGGAGTCCGACCGAATCGAGTCCGATAGCATGCGAACGCATCGTACTCGTTCGGTCGGACTGCTAGGGTCCGATTCGGTCGGAAATCTCTCCGGGTCTGGCTCGGTCGGAGAGATTTCCGGCCTGAATCGGAATCGGCCCCTTTGACACTTGAGTCCAACACGTAACTTGACTCCAACTGACCTGCACTCTTGCACCACTCCCCCAAACAGAACCCGCCCTCAAACTGAAATACAAACACGCACACTTCCACACCTCACATCCACACGATTGCTTGCCTCCCCTCTTTAACGGCTACTGACACAAACTAACAACACCGTCTATCTCTAACTCCATTCACAGATCTTCCCACCACTCGCACTCAACTGATGAAACAAATTACTTTATCTTTCACTCTGCAATCGCGCCTGTTCATACCTTCCACGGCCGTTGCCGAACAATCATCCTCTTTACTGCTCACAAGTGCTGATACCCTCCCTGTTTTTCACCCTTCATTTAAACACATTCGCTCCTCCCCATTGGTCAGCTACTTTCTCAATTCCCGCCAGCAAAACTGCAAGCTAATCAATCCCGAAAACTCCATTTCCCATAACCCATTGCTATTGTGGGAGTTTACAAATATATGTCAATCATGTGGTTGTTGTAATGAACATTCAAAAACACTATAAATATCAACGCATTTCATCTTCAATAAATGCTCACGAAGGATTTCCAGATCTTATTTTTCAACACCGTCTTTTGTGACGAACCACGTTCTCTCGCCTATTGTGTGGAATCAGTCAATGTTCATTATTCTTCTGTCTCTTTTAACTTTTCTTGCGGGTGCTATCCCAATGTAGGGCATCAATATCAACATGCATTCTCAAGGATAGGGATGCACACCTCCTCAACAAAATTCGTAAATGTTTATCCAATTCTTAAATTGAAATGCGTGCAGTTTGGCTAGTGCCATGCCCAAGCGGCACCGGGGTAAACAACAGCATCTGATCTGGGGAGAGAACTCTCCCCCTCCAAACGCACAGCTTAGAACGCCCACTGGGCAGCCATCTGAATATACCAAATGTATCCAATGTTCCATATTAAATCCATAAGTAAACCCTTTTGTTCCGCTTGTTTTTCAACATGTTTTCTCCACACGTGGAGTGGTGTTTGCTCATTTCCTCATTTTCTTATGCTTAAGCTGGGCCATCCGAACCTCTTGCAAAAACACGAATAATCCAATTTCGTCAAAGGCAGTGTTCTTTATTTTAAAAATACCCAATGCATTTCGGGCCACTGGTGCCCTTCGTCAGGGGTCACTACAATGACAAATAAAACAGCTGCTGTTACCAAAAAAGGGTTTACTTATGGATTTAATATGGAACATTGGATACATTTGGTATATTCAGATGGCTGCCCAGTGGGCGTTCTAAGCTGTGCGTTTGGAGGGGGAGAGTTCTCTCCCCAGATCAGATGCTGTTGTTTACCCCGGTGCCGCTTGGGCATGGCACTAGCCAAACTGCACGCATTTCAATTTAAGAATTGGATAAACATTTACGAATTTTGTTGAGGAGGTGTGCATCCCTATCCTTGAGAATGCATGTTGATATTGATGCCCTACATTGGGATAGCACCCGCAAGAAAAGTTAAAAGAGACAGAAGAATAATGAACATTGACTGATTCCACACGATAGGCGAGAGAACGTGGTTCGTCACAAAAGACGGTGTTGAAAAAATAAGATCTGGAAATCCTTCGTGAGCATTTATTGAAGATGAAATGCGTTGATATTTATAGTGTTTTTGAATGTTCATTACAACAACCACATGATTGACATATATTTGTAAACTCCCACAATAGCAATGGGTTATGGGAAATGGAGTTTTCGGGATTGATTAGCTTGCAGTTTTGCTGGCGGGAATTGAGAAAGTAGCTGACCAATGGGGAGGAGCGAATGTGTTTAAATGAAGGGTGAAAAACAGGGAGGGTATCAGCACTTGTGAGCAGTAAAGAGGATGATTGTTCGGCAACGGCCGCGGCAGGTATGAACAGGCGCGATTGCAGAGTGAAAGATAAAGTAATTTGTTTCATCAGTTGAGTGCGAGTGGTGGGAAGATCTGTGAATGGAGTTAGAGATAGACGGTGTTGTTAGTTTGTGTCAGTAGCCGTTAAAGAGGGGAGGCAAGCAATCGTGTGGATGTGAGGTGTGGAAGTGTGCGTGTTTGTATTTCAGTTTGAGGGCGGGTTCTGTTTGGGGGAGTGGTGCAAGAGTGCAGGTCAGTTGGAGTCAAGTTACGTGTTGGACTCAAGTGACTAAGTGTGAATGCATAGAGCTGGGGTTTGGTGTTGTGGAAGTGCAAGTTTAGAGAGAGATGCGTTAGGTAAAATAAGTGAAATACATGAATGTTGGGGTGAATGAAGATATGTTAATATAAGGGAGAGGGGAGAAGTTAGATGGTGTTGGTATTGATGAAAATTGGGGAGAGAAATTATTGGGGAATGGTTTAGAGTCCCGCCAGTTGAATGTTGTATATAATCACTATGAGAAATACGAACGGATATGTTTTAACATTGTGGCAAATATGATTGGTTACGTTTAATTAATTATATAGAGCATTTCAATCATTGTACAGTAATATGATGACAGTAACGTTATTTTTTGGTAACAGCAGCTGTTTTATTTGTCATTGTAGTGACCCCTGACGAAGGGCACCAGTGGCCCGAAATGCATTGGGTATTTTTAAAATAAAGAACACTGCCTTTGACGAAATTGGATTATTCGTGTTTTTGCAAGAGGTTCGGATGGCTCCAGCTTAAGCATAAGAAAATGAGGAAATTAGCAAACACCACTCCACGTGTGGAGAAAACATGTTGAAAAACAAGCGGAACAAAAGGGTTTACTTATGGATTTAATATGGAACATTGGATACATTTGGTATATTCAGATGGCTGCCCAGTGGGCGTTCTAAGCTGTGCGTTTGGAGGGGGAGAGTTCTCTCCCCAGATCAGATGCTGTTGTTTACCCCGGTGCCGCTTGGGCATGGCACTAGCCAAACTGAACGCATTTCAATTTAAGAATTGGATAAACATTTACGAATTTTGTTGAGGAGGTGTGCATCCCTATCCTTGAGAATGCACAAATGTACAGATGCCCACAACAAGCTAGCTGATGCTTTGAAACAAGTTCCCCAAGATAAAGTTCAAATAGCTATGCTCAGGAAAAAGTACAAGCAAACTTTAGAAATACCTAAAGCAGAAAGTAAAAACGAAACTTGGAATGAGCTATTGTTGGCTGATTTCATTAAGAATAGCACTAAGTTCTGGAGATTGTCAATAAACCCTTTTTTACAGGTGTAAGTAATTGCCCCTTGTATTGTACCATTCCAGAAGAATTGTGGTATACTCATTTGAAAAATTTATATGGCGATCAGGTTGAGACAGGAACTGCTTGCTCCTTGCTTTCAGTCAGGGGTAACAACACCTTGGTTTTTAATGAAGTAGAAGTTAGTGAGGCAATAATGCAAATGCCTAGTAATAAGGCCCCTGGACGGGATGGTGTCCCGGCTGATCTTCATAAGATTAATGTGACACTTTGGTTGAAATTACTGACAAATGTGTTTAACGTAGCCTGTCTGTATGGTTTGCCGGGGACTTGGTCTCAATCAATCATTTTACCAGTCTTCAAGAAGGGGCAGAGATGGGACCCAAGATGTTATAGATCGATATCGCTGATTGATTCAGCAGTTAAAGTAATGGGGAGAGTGATCCTTAAGAAATTAACAGATTGGATAGATGAGTGCGAAGTATTGTCAAATCTTCAATATGGGTTCAAAAAGGTAGGGTAGATCAGTGCCTAAACTTACATCTGATTGCAGGAAAATATATTATCGCTAAGAGGGGGACATTACATCTGGCCTTTATGGATCTGTCCTCGGCCTTTGACCGAGTGAACAGATCCAAATTGTGGGCTCTGTTAATTGATATAGGGATGGACCGGAATATTGTTCATTTTCTGTTGGATCTACATAGGGACCTCTCTGCTACGGTGAGATATGATCAAAGGGGAAATCACACACGACATATCCGCATTATAAGAGGAGTCAGACAGGGATGTATTCTAACTCCCCTTTTGTTCACATTATACATTAATAACCTAGATTCCATATTGTGTACAGCCTGAAAAGCTCTCTCTCATGTGGGGGACTAGCTAATTCCTGCGCTCCTATATGTGGACGACAATGTTTTATTAGCACGTACTGCAGTTAGGCTCTAATGTCTCCTAGACTCCTTTGCAGATTTTATGAGTTTGTTGGATTTAAGCGTTAACTTCTCCAAATCGCATACTATGATTATGGGCCCAAGACCTAAAAGACCAAAAACGCATTATTGTGAAAGTAATGAAAATTCTAGGGTGACCACTTTTTTGTATCTTGGAGTACTGTTTGATGAAGGAGGCTCTTGGGTATCGCAAAAGAAAGTAAAAAGAAATGCAATGGCGAGAGCGACAGTAGCGGTCCTTGATTTTGTGCGCAGGCTATGGGCCAAACCTATTCAAGCGATGGTAAACATATACAGGGCTAAATGTATTGCCATCGCCAAATATGGATCTGCAATCTGGGGTTATAAGAACTCCACTTCCACCATGAACTGGGTGTTGATTTTGTAGCAGATCTGATCAGTATGGCTCTGCTTCTGTGGTGGATTACGATTTGGACCAACCCAGAATTGGAGCTGAATCGTAAGATCACTCGGGACTGCTTATCCCTAGATAGAGCAAGTAGCATTCCCTGGCTAGGTTACATCAAGAGCCTAACTGAGAAATGAGGGCGGCCCACTTTATTTTATTCCCTCAATAAGGGGCATATTATCAAGCCGGCGATAAGAAATTATCGCCGCTTTAGCGTCTGTTTTCAGACGAAAAGCGGCGATAATTTTATCGCTGTATTAGCAAGGTCACGCTATCGCGTGAATCCTTGCCCTATCGCCCTTTTCCATAACGCCCACCCTTGCATCTCTAATGAGATGCAAAGTGGGCGTTCCGTCCCAAAATAACTGGAGAAATGTCGTTAACCGACAATTCTCCAATTATCAAGGGAATCCCCAACAAGCATAGCGATGAGAAAAGTAGCGCTAACCTTGGTTAACGCTACTTTCTTACGCATGCTTTTAGTTTGACTTAGCCATGATATCCAATGGAAGGTGGATATCATGGTTAAGTATGCCCAGCCCTATCAACAAGCTATCGCCAAATGTCGTGCGATTATCGCTGGATTTCCAGCGATATTCGGACATTTGGCAGCTTGCGCCAGGAATTTTATCGATTCTGAGATAAGCGTTGCTAATAGCACGCTATCTCAGCGATAAAATTCATCGATAGCCGGCGATAAATATCCTAGCGCTAAGTGCGCTTAGCGATATTTATCGCCGGTTGTTGATAATATGCCCCTAAGTTGGTAAAGGAGGACCTATTATGGGTTAAAAAACATTTTGTTTGTATGATGCAATCAGAAAGGGAGGCTATAGAGCTTTCAAAACCCATGGTTTGCGCCTACATATCTTTGAAAACAGCCCCTGCATTGGAACCGTACCTAAATGAAATCACAAACCCTTACCACTGTTTTCTTTTAACAAGATTTAGATTTAACTTTGTATTGGCATTCTCTCAGGGGTGGTGTAAGTTGAAATATTTGGACCCCGCGATAATTTTTCTATCCAAGACACTTTACATTTTTTAATGTTTTGTGACCATTATCACCACATTGGCAAACGCTTTTTATTGCCCATACTGAAAGATAAAGGTTTTATGCAGTTAAGGTCTACATTAGTATACTTACAGATGCTGAACAACCCTTGGGAATGCTATAACATTGCTAGTTTTTTAGAGGCGGCAGTTAGGGAAAGAAAAAAGGCTCCTCTGATGTGATACATATTTGTTTTTTCTATGGTTATGTTTTAAGTGTTTTTAGTGTGATGTTTTTGGTGACAAGACCACATTTTCTAATGAAATTAGTAGCTCAGGATCAAGTCATAAAAGAAATCTGTACCTATTTGACCTTTTTAAAGTGTTATGGTGAAGATGATTTTATCCTGATGTTTATGCCGCAGAAGATCCTGTCCTAAAAGTATTATGTATATGTTTTTATCAGATTTTTTTTGTAGTGCACTTTTATGGTTTTAATTACCCGAATAAAGTGATTTTGACTGAGTACATTTATCATCTGCTTATAGCAGGTGTTAAATGTTGTGGGCTGGGAGGCTAGTGTAAGACAGGGTGGATAGAAGGGATCTGAGATAGTTGAAGAGGGAAGGAGTGACTGTTACATGATCCCCCTGTGGCATGCCTGGGGGTTTAGTACAGTCCAGGTAACAGGTCTAGGCTGCAATGCAGGCCTTTCCCCAGGGTTTTTTAACGGCAGGATTTTCTGGCCTGTAAAATCAGATCCATTGTTCCTGCACCTGGTAAATCTGCTGGTCAGGAACAATGGACCCTTATAATTACACAGAGTGAGAATCCACACAGGATTTCCACTCCACAAAGTTCCTAATAAGGTGTCTTAGGGCCTGATTGTTAGTTCAATGTACAATTTATTCCATCATAAACGTGTTGAATATTATGTCCGCTATATTATTTATTTATTTATTTATATAATTTGTAAAGCGCAACTAATGCCGAATAGGCGTCTTGGCGCTGTAGGAACTGATAAAAGTTGCTGAATTAGATGACCTCATCAAGGTTTAGCTAGGGCCGGGTGTCTTTAAGTCTCCTGAGGAAACAGCCAGGTCTTTAGGGCTTTTCTGAAAGTGAGTAGTGAGCCATTGGATATAAAGCACTTGTAATACGGCTGACAGAATATCCATTACATTTGTGATGGAGTAACCCATGCACCGAACTATAAATCAGTCCCTTAGTAGTTTAGCAATGCCTTACCAGTAGACTCACATTAGAAAATCATGAGTCCCTGCTTGTATTTTTATGCCCTATTGTGTAATTGATATAATAAAATATTTGTTCTTTTTTTTAAATTCACAAATAAATCTTAATTTATTTAGTGATATTACATTTAGTGTTGAGTTTTGAGTAGGCCTAGGATAACCCTCCTCACTCCTGTGAGAGGGTGTTCTTTGGACTCCGTAATTGGTGACCATGACAGGGCAGGCCTCAAGACACCAATCCTAAACTTTGCAAAAGTCTCTTCCTCTGGTAATCACATGGATCCTATGACACAGCAAGCACTGGATCACGTCTGGGCATACAAATTGTTAGACCTGATATCCTTGGGGTGATATTCCCTGAGACGTTTTGCCTTCACTACCCCATTTGCACTGAAGTTGTTTTTGTTGGCGTTGGAACTCTGTAGACTTAACCCCAGCTAACCAGTGGTAAAGGGTTTATGCTCTCTTCCTTAAACATGGTACAATTGGTATGCACCTATGTTTTACATGTCTTGATAATGAAAAACTCCTAAAGTAATTTTTCACTGTAGCAAGGCTATCTCTCCCATAGATCAACACTGGGTTACCTTATTACATTTATTAAGTGATAACTTCGGTTTGGGAACAGATAAAAAAAATGCTTCTTCCACTCATTTGAATAGTAATTAAAAATCCTCTGTAATGGTAAATTTGGATTTTAAATTGCTATTATGAAAATGCCACTTTTAGAAAGTTCAAATGTGTTAGAGAGGATAGGCCCTTGACTGGCAGCTAGATAGGGTCTTGTTAAACTGAAAAAAGGAGTTATTCTAGCTGTCACTTTTCATGCTGTTCTCTACTTGAACAGACTCAGACCAATTACTGATTATATTGACCTTTGTATTTATTGACCATGATTTTATATTTTTTAGAGCAATTGCCAATCTCTTTTTTGTCAGAGAAAAGGAAAACACTATCAATTGTTTCAATATATGCATACAAAATTGGTGAATAATTGTGACAAAACTTTCTAAGTGACAAACATAAACAAATTTAAAATGCAGAAGAAACATATGCTATAACAATTCATGTATCAAATTGATTGCAGGAATAAATTACAAAAATGAACCAGTCATCGATTTGTAAGGTGTAGCAGCAGTTGTGGTAATTTCTTTTTTGAAAGATGGATCTATTAAGCCGCTGCTGAACTTCTGGGAACTAATATTTTGGTATCTAGGGTTGAAGGTTCCTAACTGATCCCCTAAAGGATCCTGATCATGTGTTGATGTTTCCCATGAGGTCTAGAGATGTCATTTTTTCAGAAAGTTGTCATTTTCCTGCCCTACCCAAATGCTACTTTCTGTCAGTGTCCAGGGTCACATGACTGTGAATGGCTCTCCTGCATGTGTAGTGTATTCCTTTCAGACATGGGGACAAAAGGGACCTGGATCTAGATGGTGTGGGTCTTCCTGACAGGATAGCTGAGGAGGAGTCTGATTAACTTCAAAGGACCTTGCCTGCAGCACTCACAAAGGAACTTGACACCAGGCTTGCCCTTGCCTTTGTCACCCTAGACAGTTTGGAGCCAACCCAGGAGAAGCTAAAGAACTGACCTGAACCAGTTTGGGAGTAATCCATGGATTGTCTCCCACACAAAGGCTGGCACTAGGTATAAACGTGGCACCTTCAGAACCTCTAATCAGAACACTCATGGAGCTGTAGAAGATTCAGAAGGACTTCCCTGCTGTCTGAAGAAGACAGACTGGACATCTTGCCTTGAACCCAGGATCCCCTTAAGTGGCTTATTTAGTTGGCTAACCTCATATATGAGCTACTGGGACACAACAATCTTCCAGACAGGGCCGGACTGGCTACCGGGCGTTTTGGTGTGCTGCCAAGCTGGGGGCTGATTTCGTTGATGGGGACCTGCGTGTGCTTAAAACCATTCGTTTTGCTTTGTTTATTTAGAAGCACACGCAGGTCCCCATCAACGAAATCAGCCCCCACCGCAGTGAAATCAGCCCCCAGCTTGGCAGCACACCAAAACGCCCGGTAGCCAGTCCGGCCCTGCTTCCAGAGGCCTACTTGCAACTGCCCAGCTTACCAGCACCACAAGGACCTGCCTAATCCCTGCTGCTGGCCTCTGCTGGAGAGAGTCCTAATCCCTAAGAGGTACCACCAGGTCTTGGACTTTTGGCTGGCATCAGAGCAGTAGCGGCTCCTGGTGGGAGTGCTGCCGGGCGGTGATGCGGGGCGGGGGAGGGGCAGGGTGGGGGGGAGTAAACTCTGGAATAGGCCCAACAGAGGTAAGTAAACAAATAAATAAATAAAACAAAATTTATTGCGCGCGCTGCATCACATTTGACGATGCAGCGCGCGCAATGAAATTTGTTTTATTTATTTATTTGTTTACTTACCTTTGTTGGGCCTATTCCAGAGTTTACTACCCCCCACCCTGCCCCTCCCCCGCCCCGCGTCACCGCCCGGCAGCACTCCCACCAGGAGTTGCTACTGCATCAGAGTATACTCCTCCTGCCTCAAAATAAAGGTACAGGTGACAATCTAGAGGTTTGGGGCTCTTTGCGACCGCGAGCAGGCTCCTCCTGTCAGCAATGGTCGCCACATCTCCTGCCAACCAAATATCTGATGGCTAAATGCTCTTCGCGCCAAACAGCAACCACATGCGTTTCTGGCCACTGCGAGGCTCAAGCGATGACTACTCCTTGCACCGACATCGACCTCCTCGAGGCCACCCCAACACAAAGCTCCAGCTTAGGCTTCTCACATGGACTTGTACTTTGAGAAGGTAAACTCTTCACCGGGATGAACCTGGTCCCTTTATCAGACCTGCAGTCCATTGCTGTTGACCTAAACTTGTGATTTTGACCAGGTCCATTGCAACCATATATCCATGATTGTTGCTTTGTGCTTCTTGGTACTATTTCTACCTGAAATTTTGAAAAATCATAACTGTGGTTCTACTGATTGGAGTTTTGTTGTTTTGGTGGCACTTTATTCAGTAAATTGTTCTCTATTGTTCTATGTTGGGTTAGGAATTTTCTTGTGTTGTGTTTTCACTTATTACTCTTTGAGTGGTGCCTCTAAGATAAGCCTGACTGCTTTTGTGTCAAGCTACCAGAGAGTTAATCACAGGTTTTCTTTAGCAACTTTTGTGGTTCCCCTTGACAAGGATTGTGTTTATTACTTGAGTGGTGGTCTCATCCCTCTCAAGTAATAACCCAATCTCTGACACCCATCGCTTGAAACTTGTTGTGCAGAAGGTAAACAAATGAATTGGAATGTGGCCAAAGTGATTACCAGCATCTGAGCCATTTGCAATTTCTTTGTTGAATAATGCAACTGTCCCAGTAAGGTTGTTTGAGGTATAATGAAGGCTGACTTCTTAACTGTTAAACTCACTCCTTTAGGTCTGAAAGAAAACATTGTGGTTGGTCCGCAACCCTGCCGGAAGATTTCCTGGTTATCTGAAGCTTCTTTTCATATGAATAAATATCAACAGCTGATTTAGTCCCATCCATATTCCTACCTGTCGTACCCCTGACTGAAATCTACAGAAAACCTTCAGACATATTCTAGCCAATAAATTAATATGTAATACAAATTGTCCTAAAACTGAAAATTGTTAGAGATATTTCTATCCAGCTTTGTTCAATTTTAATTTCCACGTTTTGTGGTATGTAACTAACAGACGTTTATTTTTGATTAGCGTAGTTTGGCCCTTACTTTCTTTATTATATTAAACTCAAGAGGGTTTTAGGAAATGTTTGGTCTTGCAACCGTAGCATAACTAACGATTAATTAGAGTAGGGCTTGAGCTTGCTCCACGGTACAAAAAGGTAAAACCTAACACTTTAAGCAGAATTTGATTTTGTTTTGTGTTTGCTTTCTTGTAATATCTCATGCAAGAGCTCTCAGGGAGGTCAGCTACACCCTATGTCAATGTCTCTACTCACCCCGCCACCTTCAGATGCCAGGGGCATTTCATACTTTGTGGAATCTGCAGGTTTGAAATTTGAACTCTGATTCTTTGTACAAAAGAAATCACAAAACAGCTCTCTTTGTTTTAAAAGTTAAAGTATATTTAATGTATTGTGAGAGGTCCTACAGATAAACTACACACGTATATGACTCAAGGACAGGTGACAGTGTTTGTTTACCATCCAGGTAGTGCACATACACCATGTCTTAAGTATGTGGTTTTGACACAGTTCTTGCAAACGCAGAATAGGGCATCAGTCCATGATCCACGTTTAACATGAAGGGGTCTGCGACATGGACCTCATTCGCAATCTATATTCTTTCTTCATGAGTGTCTTTATGAGGCACGGTCTATTGCCTAATGTAGGCTGCTGTCTGGGTTTCCTTTGCATTATTCCCCATTACATACAATGCCCTATAACATACTTTATATCCTGACTGGACCTACACTCCCATGTGCTCAGTGCTTAATTTGTAAAAGATTAAGGGCCAGATGTACGACCATAGCATTTTGCGACTCGCAAATTGCGCCAAATTGCGAGTCGCAATTTACGAGTTGCAAAATGCTATGTACAACAGTGTCTGAAACACTGTTTGCGATTCCCAATGGAGTCGCAAATTGCATGCCTCATGAATATAAATGAGGCTGTCGCAATTTACGACCCCTTTGGGAATGGCTAGCACTCCCAGGGCTGGTGGCCTGCTGGGTTCAGCAGACCACCATGTCTGGGACTGCTTTTAAATAAAGCAGTTTTAAAAAAAAATGCATTTAAAAAATAAAAATTAAACTTTTCCGTTTCATTTTTTAAGGGCAGGCAGTGGTCCCAGGGACCACTGACTGCCCTTAAAAAATGTTTGCCCATGCATTCCCAAAGGACCCCTTCCCGTTTGCGAGTGCTTTACCATCCTTCTGAGAAGGATGGTAAACTGCAAGTGTTTTGCGACTGCAATTGAGGTCTCAAAACATTCATACATAGCTTTAGGAGTCGCTTTTAGGAAGGGACGCCCTTGGAACGCCCCTTCCTAATAGCGAGTCGCTAACCCTATTTTGCGAGTCGCAAGTTGTTTGCAACTCGCAAAATAGAGTTGGTACATGGGCCACACATTTTTAGCGGTCGCAAACGGGCCTAAAACCCCTTTGCGACCGCAAAAAACGGTCGTACATCTAGCCTTAAGTGATGGCTTTTCAGAAGCCAGCCTACGTCGCTGCTGCATGTCAAGGCTGTCAAATGTCCATACTGTGGAATACCAAGGCTGTCTAGTCTTGATTTCACCTCCCACCTCTTTAGTCCACCAACATACTTTGCCTGCCCCTTATCTCGCTTTTGAAGGTTACTTTCCATCTCTGCTTTCTCCCTGTTTAACTGTTTTTCTCTTCCTTCCGTATTTCTCTTCCTTCTTCTTCCCCATTTTTCTGCCTTTCTCTCTATCTCGTTAAACTTTGATTATTTAAATTAAGTCCTGGTCCCCAAAAATGGGTGCAGGTGGGCCCACCTGCAACCACCTAAATCAAGTACTGCACTTGCCCTTTTTAAATTCAGATCCTTTGAAATACTGGCTCTTCTCCTCTGGAACTCTGCCGCTTTCCAAGGTATTGTCACACCACCCTCTTAAAGAAATCTGGCAAGACCACACAAATATTCAAACATTTCCAACCAAAATACTCTGGAAATATTATTATGTGTATACTGGAAATAATAAAAGTAAATACGAATATAAGTAACCATGTTATGGTTGAAATATTTTCTTTGTCATGTCATTGCCATCACATCCCCTTGCCTCCCGCAGAGCATGGATAACGCAAATCTTTTTTTGTTTATTGCTGTGTGCAGCTGTTTTTTAGACAGGCTTCAATTTTCGTCAATTATACAAAACATACAAAAAGCCCACTTGAAAACAAATTGCGTTTTAAGTTTGAATAATTCCCTGCTAATTGAAAGCATCCCTAAATGGCGGTGCATTAACACGATTGGATTCCACTTAATGCATTATTTGATTCTCCAAAACCATTTAATGTGAAGTATCTGTCACAGTCTCGCAGTGGAAAAACATGTTGCTCCTATCAAAACAGGTATTTTTGTTAGTGAATTTTAGCATGTCACAGTTTTTGAGGAACAGCAAAATATCACGTCAGATTCAGCAGTGTTTATGTGTCATCAATTCTTGACAGCTTCCCTTCATTGCTGTCTCTAGCCAATGTTCTGAAAAAGAGTCCGTGGGAGTAGAGGGACATGCATGTTTGTTTAGCTATTTCAATCAGACCCACCGATGTGTTTTTTCATAACAAATTGAAGGCCAATCCCTTCGTTGTCACCATTGTATTTATTTATTTAATTACACACTTATTTATTTCTCTAAGTATTTACAAATGTATGTATTTTGTTCGTTTTCTCTAGTGCCCATTTCAGACAAAGAGATTTGCTTGCACGAATGATGCGTTAATATACTGTACCAAGTGCGGTTATTGCAGTTGTTAATCTTTGAGTTTGATACAGCCATTTCAGTTTTTGAGGTGTTTACGCATTTTGCGTTTTACTCAGGAAAGTTAGTGAGTAAGTACAGTGGTGTCATACATAGTGCTTTGTTCGGAATATTGTATGCTAGAAATTGCAAGCATGCAAACTTCCTATCATCTACATAACTCAGTTGCTGTGACTTGCAGTTTCAGTTCTTGGTCTTCTATATGTTTGAAAGGTTTGCTGTTCACTTGACTGGCTGACTGGAGATTTTCCAGTAGATGTAATTGGCTGTTATGCCTGAACATAGGCTGATTCATAGTGCCAGAACTCCCATCTATGGTGCACAAGAGTTTTAATGTAACTCTGTATTTGACCATTAGAGGGAGAAGTGTTTTCAAGATTGGTGCAATGTGATTGTGTTTTTTTTCAGCTGAGGTCAAGCAATATCACCTGGATTTGATCTTATCGCCTGCTGGACATGCCTGTGAAGACCATATTGTAATAGACTAAAGGTGCCACAACCAGCGTTCCGATCACCTCTAGCCTGTGATTTTGTGGCATACCATTACAAAGCGGAGGTAGATAAAGAATGGCCGAATTGGCTATTTATTTGGGGTGGAAGGATGGGCCTGAATCATAGATTACTCTCAAATTTCAGCTGCTATATGTTGTTGCTGGAGTTGTACCCATGAAAGCAGGTTATTGCAAAGGGATTGTTCTTCTGACCTTTTCATCAACAGCAACAGATTTTCTATTTTAAATCAGTTGAACTTTTGCCTCCATCCAGGGATAGACACAGCCAGTCCTCTCCTAACGATGGTTTGTTTATTTCTATGTTGAACATTTACTTGTTTTACCATAGGTTTGAGATTGGCCTGAACTTCAATAAGATCTCTGGGTCTGCTTTTGGTTTCTCCAGGAGAATTGTAATGAGAGGCTGCTAAATAAATGTATGTATGTATGTGGTATTTCTACAGCTCGAACCTAGCTAAAAGGCAGGAAGCACTGTTCAGTGCCAAAGATAAGCAAAAAGTCAACAAGTGTTAACTAGTTTGCGGACTCTTAATGCATTGTGATGTAGCGTTCTTCAAAGAGGTGCTTCTTCAGTTCTTTCCTAAATTAGAGCATCATTATGGCGGTTCTGACGGATATAGGGATGTTGTTTCAAATCCTAGATGCATAGATGGAAAAGACCTGGTGCAAAGATTTTGTATTTTTTTACATTTCTTAGCCTGTAGTCTGATGGTGTCTTGGCTGCAGGTGTGCCGAGACCCCCAGAGATGGTGAGCTTGTCTACAATATTAGCGGGGTACTAATTGTGATGACTTTGTAAATTATGCTGCTGTTTGTGAAGATGATGCGGTTGCAAGATAAGCCAATGCAGTTCCATCAAGGTGGGGGTGATATGACCCTATTTCTTGCTGGAAGTGATGGCTTCAGATGGTTAGGGTTTTCCACACTGTGAAGAGAGGCAGTTTATTGCATTTTGGTAAGTATTCTTGAGGTATTATTTAATGTTAGATACTGGCAAGAAATCGGCAGGCTATTTGGACAGAGTACATGGATCACTTTGCTCAATTGATAACTTCCCCAATTTCCATCAGCTTTCAATGTGCCAGTGTGACAATACTTGTGAGATGGTCACACGTTTTCAACTTGGAAAAAACTAGTAAGACTTACTCATTTAGGAAGATCAAATTATAGATTCTAAGGTTACTTGAAAAAATTAACCATGTTGTTTACGTTAATTGCTGATCGACAATTGTAATTTTGAAGGGAAGCAAGAAGGCTTAAATATTCCCAGGAATGCCACTCAGAAATAGTCTCTAATGTCACTGAGAGATGCCCTTATGTCCCTCACTTAACAGCAGACCATCTTTGATGTACTGAGGGAATTCTTTGTCTACTGAATTCCTGCATGTGCATGCACTCATCCCAAGCTTCGCATACTCCTTCATGTGTTTACATTCAATTCTATGCATCCACTTGGGTCCTTACATACACTTGCAGTCTGTCCTCTATATCTTGTCAGTATCGAGAAGGCACGTGCCCTGCGCCCTTTCCTGTCTGACTCCCACAGGAGCTTGCAGTCTGTTCACTATATAGAGTAAAAGTCTACTTATCACTGCCCCATTAAGTTGCTCAAGTCTATGTCCCCTTTCTCAGTCTTACCAGAACCCATCTAACACCCCCTTCCTGGTTTCCAAGCTCACATTGCAGCTGTAATGTCTCTTTCCCTTGGATTGCAAGCAGGTGTAATGTTTAAAGCAGTGGCGTAACAAAACGTGAGCCCCACCCTGCAAACTACAAGGAGCAACCCCCCCCCACAGGGTCCAGTTAGGAGCTCTAAGGTCAGAGTCCTGCAGCCCCTGCACAGTGCCGGAGGGAGCCCCCTGGAGCTCGGTACCCACCCGGCACCGCAAATGCTGTGGGGGCTAATGTTACTCCACTGGTTTAAAGCAGGGCATACTAAAATGTATGCTACTCAGTGACACCCATGCCAATTGCAGGAGCTGCTCTAAAGTGCCTTGATACGTGCGAATCGAGATTTGTCTTCCACTGACTTTGAATATAACATTGGCCAATTCTTTATACCATTTTGATTCAATCACTTGATTTCTGTACATTTTGATTGGCCCTGGTTGGCAAATCCTCAGTTTCATCTCTTTGAGCCTTGAATCCTTAAATTCTCAAGTAGGCCTCATTGGTGCAGAATGTGCCAGTGGGGTTCATTTAATTCCCCCTGTAAATGTGTGATACCACTGAAGTTGACGCATCGTTGTTCTACCGAATTTCCTAATAGTTTACAATTGTTAAGTAGTTTAGCTTTTTGCTTTGACAATGGCTCTTATGGCCAAGTGTTTGGATTATTTGTATCAACAGGATTTACTGTAGCTCTTTTTACTAAAGAGCTTGATAAATATTAATGAGCTGATACAACAAATAAATGCAGAAATAAGAAGACAGAGAAACGGAGCGTTCATAGATCCAGTGGAGGACCAAGGTGAAAAGTAAAATATAAAACTGATTTAAAATTCCAGTTTGAAGTCCCATATGGTTCTTCCAAATGAAGAGGGATATAATCACTTAGGGATATTGAAGGTTGAAAGCATCAACAATGAACCCTGTTTCTACTGTCCACTGTCCGAAGATAAAAAGTTCCTTAAAGGTGTGAATCACTGCCTGTAGAGCTGAACATTCTAGGCTAGTGTAACAATATAATAATGCCAGGAAACATCTCCAGCAACTTAATAGGATGCTACCCGATACATCTCAGTAAGTCATACCAGAATTAGGAAATATAATTAAACTCCCTAATCAATGTGGGGACTGATAATCTAGAATCTTACACAATACTCACAGACACCATAGGCTTCCCTGGAATACAGATAGCAGAATTTGGGAATCACATAATCCACAGAGAGACAAGGAAATCCCACAATGTCTTTGTGAACTGGAAGGGTGGTGGATAACCAGAAACTCTAGGGAAAAAAAACTTTTAAAAAGTGGGGAACTTACAGGGCACAAACACAGACGTGTAACCTGAGTACATTGAACTGATTTCAAGACCCAAGAGTGTGTGAGAGGCCTGGCATAGTAGTGAATAAACAGTTGACAAACAGCACTCGTAGGAAGAAAACATGTTTTATGGCACTGGTATTTGTGCCAATCATTAGAAATACCAATCTGATGTTTTTGGTTGGGTTACATCACAGCTAGCTGAGCATGCTGGATAGGAGCTCTCCAGCTAAGCGGTGTACGGAAAATTACCTGCTTATAGCTTGAGAGAACAGGCAAGTGGAGACACATGTATGGTGATTGGGAGCATCGTGAAGACTTGGCGGGCTCCTCTGGGAAATTCTGTGGCAGAATTGAGCACTGGAGGGAAGCAGTGTGAGGGCAGCTCAAGATCGGTGGGCCTCGGCGATAATTCCCTTCTGGGGAGGAATTAGCAGTGTCAGCACAGGCTGGCGGATGCATGTTGTGGCACCCAGAGAAACTGGAGACAACGCAACCAGAGCTAGTGAAAGTGAGCACTGAGAAACTGTTGAACAGCACTTGAGTGCGTTGCGGCAGCCCGCAGTAGGCAGTGGTGCTGAGGGGCCTGGTGAGGTGCCTCTAAACCCAACCGAGCAAGAGAACCTCTTAGACCTGGCATCCATGGCGTGGTTTTCCCCTGTCTTTTTGTCTGTCTCCTGTATTTTTGCTGTGTGCTGGATTTTGTTTTTGCTGGTCTAGATGCTTTGGGTACTTTGCCACAGCTAATCAGTGCCAAAGTGCAAGTCCTCCCTTTGTAAATTGTGAATATGGATTGGTGATTCCATGATTGGCTTGGTTGACTTACTACTAAGTCCCTAGTACAGTGCACTGTGTCTGCCCAAGGCCTGTAAGTCAAATACTGCTAGTGGGCATGCAGCACTGATTGTGCCACCCACAAAAGCAGCATTGCAAAGGGTTCTCAGACCTACCACTGCAGTGTCTGCGTGCAGTCTCTACTGCCATGTCGACCTGGCAAGTGCACCCACTTGCCAGGCCCTAACCTTCCCTTTATTACACGTGAGTCACCCCTAAGGTAGGCCCAAGGTACCCTTGTGGGCAGGGTACAATGTATGTGAAGGGTAGGATATGTACTGATGTGTGTAACATGTCCTTAAAAACAGTGTATTTCTTTTTTTTAACTATTGAAAGGCTATCTGTCCCATAGGATAGAATGGGATTTTATGTATAACATCTTATAAGTATAACTTCCCATTGGGACAAGACAGAAAGATGGAGTTTAGTATGCCTGAACTCAGAAAAAGTGCCACCTTTTAGTAAAGATGATTTTTGTACTGCATGTTTGAAAATACCACTTTTAGAAGGTGGCTATTTTCTTGCTTAGCCATCCTGTGTGCCTCTGCTGGTTTGTGGATTGACTGTTTGGCTTTGGAGTGACAGGGTCTGGGGATGTGCATTCTCTTCAGAAAGCCACTGGGGGGGTTGAGGTGTGTCCTGCCTTTCCTGGATGAGTCAGGGCTGGGCTGAATAGACCTGGGCTGCATTTAGAGTAGTGGGAGGCGATTTCCTTGTACCTGAATGGGCCTGGTCTGCCTTACATGATGCTGTCTCCACCTCCTGCTGGGAAGCTGGACCAGAGAGGACAGAACTGGTTTTGTCTGAGCACAGAGTGTCTCTGCCACAAGAGAACAAAGAGAAATTGAGTATAAATATTGGGGCCCAGACCCCAGAACTTTAGAATACTTCTGGACTCAAGAGGAACCTCTGCCGAGGAGAAGAGCTAGGAAAGCTGAAGGAGAAGTACTACTCCTTTGCTGTATGCTGTCTGGGGTTGGCCTGCAGTGGCTGTGTCTGCCAAGGAGTGGACAAAGACTTTGCTATGCAGATAAAATATTTGGGGGGGGTGCACAGAAAAAACTCCACACAATGCAAATATCACCCCTTCTCTAAGGTCTTTTTTAAAAGTCCAGTCCATGAAGGAGTCAAGCTAACTAGCTTTCAACTAGCAGAAACTCTCAGGTGACAGGCACAAGAATATACCCACTATGGAAATAGGAGGAGGAGGAGTGTGAGGGTCTGTAAATGTAGAAGAGACCGTGGTTTGGTTACCCACAAAATATAGATTTCAGAGTTTAGCAGAGATGGGCCTCAACTTGAGCCAGGACAATGTACCGTGACCCCATAGGGAGACCTCACTAGACTCTACTAGACAGGCAGAGATTGAGAGGTTACTAGCGAGTCTAATGGAAGAAGTAAAATCTAAATTCACAATTTCTGAGAAGAATCAGGCAATCCTACAAGGTACATGTGAGGCACTAGAAGGGAAAATGGATAAGTTAATGCAAAGGATGGACACGTTAGATGCTTCTCTGGAGGTTCTTAAGGGAGAATTGGAGGTAAACCGGGAAGAGATTCATACTGCGAGAAAAAGCTCTGTGACAAACTGGAAACTCTAGAGAATAATGCAAGGTGCAATAATGTGAGATTGCTGAATATTCCAGAGGGAGCAGAAGGGTAAGATATAAGAGGCTTTGTGACAAACCTAATCTTAAAATTTATTCCATCATTAGATTCCAGTGAATTATCTGCAGATATACAGAGAGTACATTGAGACCCTTTCAAGAAACATCCAAATTGGAAAAGCACAATGAAGATTTTGGTCCTACGTCCTACGTCCTACTCCCCAAAAGACCAGATTCTTGCAGCGGCTCTAAAAGCAGATAGCGTTAACACAGAATATTGGCCCTTTCATATCAGGTCAGACATTTCAAGGGCCACACAGGACCGGAAACACATACAAGAACGTATGGAGCTGGGAGCTACATTCCAGCTAAGGTTTCCTGCAACTCTTAAAATCATGTAGGAAAACTGCATGCTTAACCTCAGAATACCAGGAGAGGTGAAAAACCTACTAAAAAAAATCAAAGTGCAAAAGCAGTAAGAATGGCATTAGAGGAAGAACTCAAATGGGTATTTTGAGAGTACCTAAAAGACTAGAATGGAAGGTTCCCCAGAGAGGGTGTAAGTAGAGAGTTGTCACAATTAAGTGGTGTGAGGAAGATGAGACATTGAGAGTGTAGCATTAGTGGGAAAAATCCCCCCCCCCCAAAAAAAAGATCCTAATATGCAGTTAAGGATGACATAAAGTGAAAGAGAAAAGAGTGGTGGGCGGGCTTTCAAGAACGTTACCTCAAGCACCTAGGTTTAATTCGAGAAAAGGCTGGGGGAGATAGAGAGGTTGCATTGAAGGTCCTATCATGGAATGTGAATGGGCTTAGAGTAACACGTAGATGGAGGAAGTTCTTTGAGTATCTAAGACTCTCAGAAGTCGGTATAATAATCATACAAAAGACTCATTTTCTGACAAAGGAGTGCAAAGAAGCACTAAAGGGGCAAAATGGGTCAGTGAATTTGCTTGTACGGATCAGACGTGTTGCGTTAAGAGGGTGGCCATCTTGTTTGAAAAATCAGTCCAGGCTACTTTGGTAGAGGATACAGCAGACACCAGTGGGTCGTGCTTGATAGCAAAAATTAAGATACATAACATGTGGAACGCTGTACTGGGTTTTTACTGCCTGAATAATGATGAGCCTGGTCCTCTCCAAGCTTAATATTGCCAGTAGTTGGAGCTCTTAGTGATGGGGAGACTTTATTGTAATACTCAATCCTGCTTTGGATAAATCCTCCGCAAGGAAAATAGCTACCTCTCCAAGGATGATAGCTCAAGTGAGGCTACTGATGAAGGATCTAGGCTTATGTGATGTGTGGAGGTAGAGGGTGGATAGTGATAAAGGTTTCATGTTCCATAATAAGAAATATGGCAATTTTTACAGAATTGACTTCTTCCTTTGAGATGCTAGAATGGTAAATAGAGTGAAGGTGGTGAGTCACCTCCCTGAACACTTGTCTGACCTCACAGCAGTTAGGTTATATTTGAAGTTAGGCAAGAGGTGTGAGCCTCCGAGTTGGACTTTAGTTAAGTCATTATTGCTTCACCCAAGGATAATCAGTCAGTTGAGGCAGGATACGAAGATCTACTTTGAAATGAACACAGGTTCAGACCCTTTGCACATAATCTGAGATACCTTCAAGGCTTTCATTAGAGGGAAGATTATAAGTATAGTGACTTGGAAACATAGAGTCTAAGCATAAAATTGGTGACTTGGAGGAGAAAATTGCAAGAGCACATAAGGCGTGGGATTCCCAGGGTGGAGTGCAAGACCCAACTACTCTTAACACCAAGATTAGGGAGGCAAAAGATGATCTCACTGGTTATTTGAATGGTATCTGGTGCAGAAAATGGGTGGCTATTAAATAAGCCCACTGTGAGTATGGGGAAGGGTGTGGAAAATTACTAGCCTGGAAAACGAAGGTGGACCGCACAAGGAACATTATCAGGAGGATTAAGGATAGAGACACAGGGGAATGGGCCCTGAAGAGAAAGATATAAGACAGGCTTTCAATGATTTCTATCAACATCTATATACTGAGGATTTGGAGGTATGGGATGAATGAATAGAGAATTGGCCCTGTGTGATGTGGATTCCTAAGCTTGAGCTCACCTCAAAAAGAGTTTTAAATCAGTAAATAATACAAGAAGAAAGGGGGGGCAATCAGAGAGCTAAAAAGAGGGAAGGCTTCATGCCCCGATGCTCTCCCTAATGAGCTGTACATCACTATGGTGGAGGAGATACTCCCGATACAATTTAGATTGTTGGATTACATTTTCTCAGGAGGAAACAACTCACTGAGGTCATGGGAAGAGGCCACAATAAGTGTGATATTGAATCCTGACAAGGACCCAAAACTTTGTGAATCATATAGGCCAATGTCACTGCTGAACTGTGATTATAAGATCTACACACATATCTTGGCAATGAGACTGGATAAAGTGTTTGGGCACCTAACATATGAGGACCAATAGGGGTTCATAAGGGGATGGCAGCTACACAAACTCACACATGGCCTGCTGGGGGCGGTCGATATGGCAATAGATGGGAAGGTACAACTAACAAATGTAACTTTTAATGCTGCTAATGTGTTTGACAGAGTGAGTTGGCCCTTCTTGAACAAAGGGATCCAACATAATGATTTGGGTAAGGTCTTCTCAAGAGCAATGTAATCAATTTATAGAGAGCTGACTGCAGGAATCATTGTGAATGGGAGATTAGACCTATCGAACCATTAGTGATAAGAATTAGGGAGAATTTAGGCATTATACCGTTTGAATGTAACAGCTGCGAGAGGTAGGTGGCGTATATGCTGATGATCTAATGGTCTATACGTCTAATTTAACAGTTTCATATCCTAATATTCAGCAAACACTGAAAAACTTTGGCAAGGCTTTGGGCTACTTAGTGAAGCCACAAAAACTAATATTATGTCATGGATTACCCTGTGTGACAGTCCCTTTTAAAGATAATAAATCAGATACCTAGAGATAACAGTGGTACAAGATCTGGACAAGATGACTCAAGTAAATTTTAAGAAAGTTATAATGGATACTATGAGGCTCCTGAGGGAATGGATGTGTCTCCTGCTCACGATCTCTGGGAAGGCTAACATCACAAACATGTTGATCCTGCAGAAGTTCACTTTTCTCCTTAATGCGATACCACTATCGTTCAGTAATTTTGGATCCAGAAATTACAGGGAGAAGTGAGTAGTTTCATCTGGGACTCCAGGGGAGTTAGAATTTCCTGGAAAAAACTCAGAAGGAGAATGATTGATGGCGCTATAGCTGCCCTGGACTTTCAATTCTATTGCTGGGCTTTCCAGCTAAAGAACATTAGAATGTTGCTAAGGGGAGAGGACCACTCACAGGCAGAGCTTATTTTCCAAGCCAAGCTGAAAAACTAGTCTTATGTGGTCAGGCACTTTTTGTATAAGTTCGAGAACACTAGATTTTTCAAAAAAGTCAGGCTAAAGAAGCTGAATGCTGCATGTAGATTTTGAGTGCAAATCAGATGATTATTTTGAATATCTTACTTTAGCGAATTTGCCCCTACATGGAATTTTCCTGGAACTCCAGATTGTTAACAGGATGTTAGCAAGATGGGGCCAATTGTCAATGGAGGCAGCCTGATATCTTGGGAAGATCAATCACGGATAACAGGAAACAGACTATCTAGATTCAAGTACTATCAACTGGCCAGCTGGGCACGTGGATTGCTGCAAGTTAGTAAAGGGGATGCTAAGTGGGAGGAATTACTACAAGGAGGCTCCGCTATAAAGAGAGAGGTGGCCAAATGGTACTGGAGGATGGTGCAAGGCAGCGATGAAGACTTCACCCTGCTGGAGGAATTGTAGAAATGGGTTCTCCCATAGTTGGAAATAATACGTCTCTCTGGCAAGTATCTATGTTTACTTTACGTGAGTCTGTGAAATCTGCATCTCTCAGGAAAACCATCTGTTTACATTGCACAGAGCCTACTGGACACAGAAAAAGCTGTCAGGACTTGGAACAAGTAGTGAAGTCCTGTCCTAGATGTGGTCTAGACTTGGCAGATGATTTTCACATTTATGATGTACCCCAGGATTCAGCTTCTGGGAAGAAAACTTTATCCAAGATACTTGGTAAAGAGGTTAAGGTAAGCCTTGCACTGATAATTTTTGGCATCTTAGTAGATAAAGGGACAATTGTGGAATTCCATAAGAAGCAAAGATACTTTTATTTGTGCTGATCCTACTGGCAAGAATGGAGATCTGCATGAAATGGTTAGCTTCTACCTCCCCGATCCTTACTGACTAGGCCCTTTCTGCTATGCGAGTTGGCAAGTTAGACAGTGATTGCTCTACACCAAAGAAGGCAAAGACATGGGTTCCATTAGAGAACTTGTGAAAAGAGTGATTGCTTGGAAGGGCTGGATAACAGCTCAGTAGGAGTCCAATGATTTGAGGTCTATGATCCAATCTTGGGATTTACCAGGGCCTGTAATGATTAAGGAACATGATGCTATAAAGGCCTTGCTCAGATTGAGACGTATAGGTAGGGGGTCAGCAGTCTCTGCGATCATACTCCTTGAAAACTCCAACCTGCTGCATAATGAGGACAAAAAGAATTTACAAAAAAAATGAAGAAATAGCAATCTCATTGTAAATTGCTGAAAGGATAAATCTCATTACTTGGGGTATCATCACTCCTCATACTTCTAATTGCTTGCAGTCTTATGACCTGACTCTCTAGAATCACTTGATTCTGTCCATTGAGTTGAAAGGGATGTCTTTATCCATATTTAATAATTGACTGTGTAGCAATTGTTCAACACTTGTAACCAAAATAGATATACCACTTCCTACACGATCAATAGAGTTGGACATTTCTGAGAGGGCACTTCAATTTCACATCCACCTTTTATATATTGCTCTTTAGGCACCACCAAACTCTATTTTTTGCCCTTCCAGTTCATTTCATTGGACCCTCTTAATGTCATTACTTCATGTAGCTTACAGACCAATATGCCTTTAATTCATCTTTTTCAGTGGACAGCAACACACATTTTTGATTTCAGTTGAAAATGGCAGATTAATCTATTGTTTCAAAATCTCTTTCCTAGACATATTAATTAATTGTCAGAGTCATCATGCTAAGATCTTAACCTTCATTGAGGATGTGGCAGGTATTATATCCTCATTGATTATATCCTCAGAATACAAGCTCAAAGAATGTTCCGAGAAACCATTAAGTCTCTCAGATGAACTGGCACCCTGGCCATTGAAAATAGAAAAGTAAAACTCCCCTCCCTCTGCAAGTGTCCAGAAAAAAACTTTCATGAACCTCACAACACCAACGTGAGGAGCGGAACAATGGGTACAGGGAAAGAAAGCAGCAGTCATATCTGAAACACTTCATCTGGCATCACCATAGCTATCGGCAATCCCAGACGCTCCTTCATTTCAACAGGCCAACCAAGTTGGTCCTTCTGTATTGAGAGCAGGGGCACAACAGTAGCTGATGAAATCCTGTGTAAGCTCAGCACAACACAGGCCATAGTTGCAATTCCATACTGCAACACTGCAGTGACCAAGTAGAAAAACAGGAAGCAGCTTGATGAGCCAGCTGGAACTTGACTCAACGCCAGCAGCCAACTCCATTTTGACCCCACCATGGACCGAAAGGCAAGTGAAGCAGGATGTTAGGAGAAAATTGTATTCAGAATTGTATTCAAAAATTAAGTCTTCTCTTCAGGGATGTCTCATGTTTCCTCAAGGAGAATGATTGTATGACAGGATAGCGTAGAAAAAATATTGGCGACAAAAACTACTCACAGTCATTTGCCTGTGCACAATTGTTCATGGAAAGTCCGCTTGCTACATACTCTCTAACCCTGTTAGGTGGTGAAGGCTATTCTATGCACAGCCTTTGTTCCATTGCCAACTCTTCAGAGAGCTCACACCCTTCACACACGCAAGTCTCCTTAGAAAGCCAAGCATTGTACAAAAGCCTACACACATTAGCACCACAGAAGCTTTGGGTAATTTGCTCTAGATGTAGCTCACTGAATACCTTCACTGTAAGAAGCGTATAACAAATTATCATGCACACTGTATGATGTAATCATTATTTGATATGTCATCATTGATGTCATCAATAATGTCATTGAACATGTCATGAGTGATGAAATATGTAAGGTCATAAACAGAGTAAGGCCTGGGTACAAGTTATAGTTGCTCAGTAAACTATAACTGATGATGTTCTTTCCATCATTTCAACTAAGGGTCTGTGATATATGATATTACCACAATATTTAAGGAATTGGATATTGTTTTCTTGCCATGGGAATACTCAGGGTCCCTTTAGGTCACATGATTTATTGAAAACTGCTACATGTAATCAAATATGAAATGCTGTTTGCTAGTAGCCTCGGGTTGGCATGGGTATGAAAAACATTTTTAGAAAACTATTTTAGTTCAAATGTTTTTAGCCCATTTAGTGTAGTAGGATTCGTGCACAATGATGAAGATTTGTTGCTATGGATTTAGGATTTGGGCACTGGCCCATAACAACCTGTTGGACAGAAAATATAAATATTTTGGAAGTGCTGCTTTCAAGTCTTGAATCACATTCTCCATTTAAGAGTTGTTATATTCTCTCTTTACATGTATGGTATATATTGATGATATTATAAAAAAACCTTTATATATTTTTATATATATTTATTTATATATTTATATCCTGACATGTTCTTACTATAAAAAGAAAGAAGATGTTTTTAAGAAATCATACCTGATGTTATTTAGAGAGAAAGAACAATCCTTTGTAACATTGATGAATTTAGTATTTATTGTTTAGCATATTTGCACTTTTAAGCACTATTTCGACTTGGTGTGTTAGGGATGTTTTAAGAAATTCTAAAAAGTATTTCTTCAATGTTATTGGTGATTTTCACATAATTAATGGGAGGAGAACAAAGATGGAGCATTAGCACTTTGAGAAAGGCTTTTGCCGAAACCTGTCAGTGTGTTAGGTTTGGTGAATAAATCTATTTATACCTGCCCTCCTGGAGTGCCCGCTTACTTTTTGGTCCTTTGACCGAGGCTTGGAGGATATATATCTATACAAGCTCAAAGTCACTACGACCTCTGCACTCACAGGTAGGTGCTTGACCGCATGAGTGTGAACTCATTGATTAAATAGTACCTCCAAAGGATTAATGGTCAGCACTCATGGGCGAGAGAAATCCAGTTTTGGATGGAAGAAAGGTTTAACCAGACATGTTTTGGCCTTTCTCAATGTTAGCGAACGCCATCTTGGCACATCGTTATATACAATACATTTTACTGGTTAACTGAAGTTCTTATATTAAACAAAAGACTAACATAGAAGTTATGTGTGCAATTCGACATCAACTTAGAATGCGCCATCTTAAATGACACCTTGGTTCCCACAATTCATATGCGTTTTATCGAGCAGAGGTCCTATATACTCTTTGTACAATATTACAATTTCATTTCCTCCAATTTTTTATATTAAAATTTTTTTTTTAAAAAGGGTCAGGCCCTGGGGGATGGGGTCCCCGTCGCCCAAAATGGTCCATGGAAGGGGGACCACGCAGCCCCCCTTCCTAAAATATTAAAAAAGCAACAACAAAAAAGCAGGCAACTCTCTAGGGGCCCGACCCCTTTCTCCACTACTCTGCAAACGCACCTCCTGGCATGCTCCTGGTTGGGGGATGAAGCCCTACACAGTGGGATTGCTCGACTGGTCGGAGGCTATGCCCCCTTTCTCCACCACTCTGCAAACGTGCGTCTCAGCGCACTGCTGGTGGGGGGATGAGAACCCCTTGCCTCCTGAGGGCCTCAGGACAAAAGTAGACTTCTTTCCCCAACGACTAGTGTGTCAGGAGGGGCGTTTGCAAAGTGGTGGAGAAAGGGGGCGTGGCCTCTGATGACCCTCTCAGCAATCTACCTGTGTGGGTCTTACTGGAGGTAACAGGAGGGCTAGTTGGCCCCCAAGGACCCTCAAGAGCCAAGGGACCCCCCCAACTAGTAGTGCGCCAGGAGGCATGTTTGCAGAGTGGTGGAGAAAGGGGGTGTGGCCACCGGAAACCTCTTAGCAGACCCACTGTGTGGGACTTGCTGGAGGTACCAGGAGGGGTAGTTGGCCCCAAGGACCCTCAATAGCCAAGGGGACTTCATCCCCCTACTAGTAGTGTGCCAGGAGGCGTGTTTGCAGAGTGGTGGAGAAAGGGGGCTTGGCCTCCTATCAGGTCTCAGCAATCCTGCTGTGTGGGACTTACTGGTGGTAACAGGAGGGGTAGTTGACCACGAAGGACGTCCTTGGGGGGCCAACTACACCTCCTCTTATCTCCAATAAGTCCCACATAGGAGGATTGCTAAGAGGTCTTTGGATGCCACACCTTCTTTCTCCACCACTCTGCAAACATGGCTTGTGGTACACTATTGGTTGGGGATGATGTCCACTTAACTCCTGAGGGACCTTGAGGGTCAAGAAGCCCTCCTGTTACCTCCTGTAATTCCTACACAGCGAGATGCCTGAGTTCTGGTCAGCGGCCCGGCTCCCTTTCACCACCACTCTGCAAATACAACTACTAGTTAAAAAACCATAGAAATTCGCTGAAAAACCCAAAGGTCACAGTGATGTTATAGCTATGAAATCGAATAAACAAAACCTTAGAAATTCACTGAAAAAAACCAAAGGTTACAGAGATGTAATTGTTAGGCTCAGTTTCTCACTCGTACAAAGCCATAGAAATTAAGCAGTTATTGTTAGCTAAGCTAACTATATTTTGTGCCCCCACAATCCACTGCTTATGACCTCACATACTACATCACTCATAACATGGTCAGTGACATTACTGATTACATCACTGATGACATCTCAAATGAAATCACTGATGACATCATCCACAGAATCTCTGTTGCACCCACTCACACCTCAATATAACATTTAATACACCCACTCCAACTTCCACCCTACCATTCTCAAAACCACTGACACACCCATATCAGTACTTATACACTCACTCACTGATACATAGGGCTACACACACATCCACTCAGTCACCCATACAGCCACTTATACACCAACTCACTCACTAATACAGCCACTGATAGATCCACTCATACACCCATACAGCCACTCACACACTGTCAGTCACAACAGAGCTACTCACTCACCCATAGAGTCAATCACACAGCCACTTATTCACCTATACAGTTATATACATACCCACTCTCTTATTCATAGAGATACTAACACATACTCACTCACCTGTACAGCCAGTGGCACAAGCACACACTCACCCATACAGCCACTCTCATAATCACTCACTCACACATACAATCACTCGTATACCCAACACTCACTGATACTGCCTTTCACATATGCAGTTACTCACCCATATGTTATGTTATTTGTTATTTTGATTTATAGAGCGCACGGATACTCACGAGTGTCCCGGCGCAATGCCAGAAAGGGTGAAGGTGTCTGTTTAAGCGAAAAGGTGTGTTTTCAAGTTTTTCTTAAATACGGCTGGGTCCTGGATGTTACGTAAGGCAAGGGGCAGTGCGTTCCAAGCAACAGCGGCCTTCCTTGCCAACGAGCTGCCTCCTAGCCTCTGGTATTTGAATCGGGGAACCTGAGCAAGGCGAAGGGACATAGAGCGCAACTGTCTAGATGAAACATAGAAGGAGAACCGTTTTTGTAGATAGAATGGGCCGAGGCCATGAAGAGCGCGGTGGGCCAGAACCAATGATTTGTACTTCACCCGTTCCGCCACAGGAAGCCAGTGTAGTGAGTGTAGGTGATGTCGCACGCTGTTCCTGGCGGAAATACCCAAAAGAAGTCTGGCTGCCACATTTTGGACCACCTGGAGCTTTTTCAGCAGGTAGCCCGGAATGCCAATGTAAAGAGCATTGGCATAATCTAGCCGGGACAGAATGAGTGCACAGGTGACCGTTTCTCTCGCTGCCTGGGGAAGGAGAGGGAAGAACTTCCTCAGAGTCTTAAGGAGACCAAAACAGTTGCCGGCCAGCTTCTTGATATGGAATGAGAAGGAGAGGCTCTCGCCAAACTACACCCCCAAATTCTTGGCAGGCTTCCCTACAGAGGTGGGCAAGGGGAACTCAGGAGGCCAAAGTGATTAGCACTGACACATCATTCACTCACCAACATAGCCATACACACACTCAGTCACCCATACAGCCCCTCACATACGCACTCACTAACCCATACAGCCACTGACTCACCCACTCGCTCATCCACGCAGGCAGTCACATACCCCCTCACCTACCCACACAGACACTCATGCAGGCACTCAGACAACCAATCAATCACCCATACAGTCACTCACGTACCCACTCACCAACCCATGCAGCCACTTAGACATCAACTGACAGACTGATACAGACATTCACACAACCTAGTCACTCAGCCATACATCCTTTGAGACACCTAATCACTCACTTAACCAGTCAGTCACGTACCCACTGAATTATCCATACAGGTACTCATACACCCACTGATTCACCTATACACTGAATCATCTGTACAGGCACTCATACATCCACTGATTCACCAATACACCTTAGTATGTATATTTAACACTCAAAACCTTTTTTAAAACACTCACAGTAACTGGGATGTTGTCATCAGTGATGTCATTTGAGATGTCACCAGTGATGTAACTGACCATGTAATGAGCAATGTAATATGTGAGGTCATAAGCAATGCATTCTGGGGGCAAAAGCTCAGCTAACTATAAGTGCTGAATTTCTCTGTTTTTGTATGTGTGAAACCTGAGCCTAACTATAACATCTCTGGAACCTTTGGTTTTTTCAGTGAATTGCTAAGGTTTTTTTAATTCCATTTCCTAACTATAATGTCACTGTAACCTATGGTTTTTTCAGTGAATATATATGTATTCACTGAAGAAACCAAAGGTTACAGGGATTTTATAGTTAGGCTCAGGTTTCAATCATACAAAACCAGTGAAATTCAGCAGTTTAATTAGCTGAGCTAACTATAACTCTCGCCCCCAAAATGCACTGCTTATGACCTCACATATTACATTGCTCATGACATGGTCAGTGACATCACTGATGACATCTCAAATTACATCACTGATGACATTACCAATGAAAACATCCAGTGACTGCGAGTGTTTTAAAAAAGTTTATGAGTGTTAAATATATATACCAAGGTGTATTGGTGAATCAGAGGGTCCTTTTTGTTATTTGATCTCAAATGGTTCAGTTGTTTATAAGTAATATGAGAGAAAATCTTAGTGATACATCGTGCCACATTATATCTGTGGTGTCTTCAGTGTGGAATAACGAAGCAGGACCACGAAGGTAAGAGACATGTAGGGTTTATTCACCTCAGCCATCAACAGCAAAATCAACTGACACTCATGGAACCCACAAATGCAATCTTTAACCAACATTCTACATAGAATGTACAGAGTGGTTCTGCATGGAGATTCCATGTGGAGCCTAATACAATGTCACACACCTCCCTCCTTTACAACAGAATAATAACACTGCAACCAAGGGAAAATAAATGAAACGAGAAACAAGCATGAAAAATTTTGAGCATGTCATACATAGTCCTTCATGTACACAGGAAGTCTTCGCACCCTCTGACTCCTCTCCCTTACATTACAAGACAATTCAGGAGATCTTGTAAGGGAGGGAAAAATGCCTGATGATGATGAGGGATAGGAGCTAGTACAACTTCCAGGACTCTCAGCTGGAGGAAGGTTTGAATTTATTACAACCACACGGCTCTTATTCCAAATCCTCCCATCTTCAGTCTTGACCGCATTCTTAAAGATCTTTACCACATTCCTAATTTTTGAATATTTAGACCAGGGTTGACGCCCCACAGGAGTTTTTATCTTCACACGGTCACCCACCTTCACCTCATTGGTTTGAGCACATTTTTTCTCATCAAAATACATTTTCCTATTAGACTGCTTATCCAGTTCTCTGTTTCTCCAATCCCCTATCTGATTGTTAACTAAACCTTTGTTTAACCTCATCCACCCTGGACACAATTTCGAATTGGAAGCCCGACCTTTGAATAACTCAAAAGGAGATCTCCCCGTAGTCATGTGTGGAGATAAGCGATAAGCCGTAATCCTGTCCTGAAGAACCACTTTCCAGTTCAACCCATTGACCCTGGCTAATTGTATACTCTCTTTGAGCGTTTTATTGACCCTTTCCACAGCTCCGTTGGTTTCTGGGTGGTATACTGCACTTCTCTTTTGAACAATGCCACAGTCTTTTAAAAACACTGAAACTCATTCGAACAGAACTGAGGCCCATTGTCAGAGAGAATGCTGTTAGGATAGCTTTCTCTCTTAAAAATTTCCTCTAAAAACTTAATAACACATCCTGTAGAGATATCCCTAACAGCACTCACCTCAATCCACCTGGAATATAAATCTAAAACAACAATGAGATAAGGGGTGTCACTCACACCGTGCAATGGACCAACAATGTCAATTGCAACTTCATCCCAGGGGTGATTCGGTAATTTCCTGCAGACCATAGGCATCTGCTTAGTTTTCAAAATCTTGTCACTAGCACAACACTCCATGCAATCCCGGACCAATCTTTCAACCTCCAGATCTATACCAGGCCACCAAAATTGTAATCTAAGAAACTCCTTGGTCTTCACTATCCCAAGATGACCAGTGTGAGCAAGGCTTAGGAGTTTGCTCCTTATGCCTGATGGAGGGACCAGTTTGGTGCCCGTGCAAGCACACCATCAACAACGGACAACTCTTCACCAATCAAAGCCCAAGGTTTCTCAAGACGCTTGTTATTCATCAACATATCCATGACCTTCTTGATTTCTTGATCTTTTCCAATTTCCTCCTTCCATTCCGCTTCACTAACCGCACCTGAGGTGATTTCACAAACACTAATCACCTCATCATCAATAAACTCTTCATCCGTGTCAAATTCCTTAACATTGACCAACCGAGAAAGGCAATCTGCAGATTTGTTGGTAGCACCGGGAATGTAATCAACTTCAAAATCAAATTCTTGAAGAGAGATGACCCACCTCTTAATCCTTGAAGAAATTGAATCCAGACCTTTTTTGAAAATACCTCCTTAAGAGGTTTATGATCAGACAACACTTTCACTTTGGTACCCCAAATCAAGTTTCTAAACTTCCTTAGTGCCCAAAAAATGGCCAAAGACTCTTTCTCAATGACTGAGTAATTAATTTCCGAACCTCTCAGACATCTGGAGGCGCAAGCAATCAATCGTTCCACACCATCTTTCTTTTGAAGTAATACTGCACCTAACCCCTTTGCACTTGCATCAGTAAAAATTTGAGTCATATCACCCGGCACAAATGCTTGTAAAGATGGAGCTTTCCTCAATTCTTCCTTAATAGAACTAAACTCTTTCACACAATCATCACACCATTGAAAAACTACACTTTTACCAGTGAGTCTCCTTAAATTTTGAGTCTTGTCGGCATACCCTGGAATAAACTTACTATAAAATTCTACCATACCTAGGAAAGATAAGAGCTCCTCTTTACTGACTGGTTCACTTATATTAATAATAGAATCAACCAGTTCCTTCTTAGGAAAAACACCCTGTACCTTTGTGGGATAATGCGGTATCTGACGATGACAAAACACAATTTGATTGGTTAATGAAAGCCCTTGCATAATGAAAAATCAGCCATATTGTTGAGACCACACTTTGCCTTTGTTTTGTTTTTCAAAGTAAAATATAGGTGATTACTGTTGTTTTAATGTAGAGGAAGAAATGAGACACTTTATCAGACTCTGTAGAGGAAGGGAAAAGTCGTTTTACTGATTTATATATTTTTTAAAACATTTTAAAAGTTTACGGAGTATTGTGGTACTCTCGCCAAAGGATCTTAAAAGTACTGTGGTCCCTACTGAAATATTTGAAAAAATGAATTTATGTGACAAAATAAAATATATACTATAATATGTACTATAATATAGGGTGGATCATCAAAAAGCCATCGTTTTTTTCACTTAGACATATTTTAAAATGTTTGCCAAGCCAAGTTTTAGGTTTGAAAGGAAAATAGGTCTTCCTCAAATTGTAAAACATCCACCATTAGGACGATCAGTGTTGGAATATTTTAGATTCAAAGGAAAAATGGAAGACATTCCATGATCTCAAAGGAATGCAGAGAATACCTTGTTGACATGTCTTCGAATCTTTTCAAGCTTAGCAACATGTAGAGTAGACCACTTCCACTTTTGTCTCTGACAAATGTTTGAGGAGACAACATGTGTGTTCAGAAACATAGACATTAGATGGAAAATGTCTCCTTAATCTCAATTTCCAGTCTAACACCAGCTAAGTGTCCTGTAACATTGCCACCATAGTGGATAACCATAAAATGGGGACGGTCACATTTACTAACAGAATAAAGTAGCGTGAGTAAGTCATTCACTCTTAAACTTCTTTGACAAATACATGTTATTTCTACTCCTTCCATACCTAAATCATTTTCCAAATCTGCTATCTTGGCATGCTCTCTGGCCTAAAAAATGAAACTGTGCTCCAACATGCCACACCCAAACCATCGTGCACATACACTGACATACAAGGATGAGGAATACAGAGGCAGACAAACAAATATAACAAACTTCATTTTGAAAGGACAATTAGTGGCTTAAATATAATTTGAGCTACCAATGCGGCACAATATTACTAAAAGCCCAAAAAATAAATTAGTCTGCAGTAATGAGGTTTCACAAGTATTAGAAAGGCCTTTGAAACATCCATTTCTGTTGACATGACAATGAAAATCAATAGAAAACTAGAAAAAAATTAAGACATGAAGCATTATGTGATTGGTTATAAACACAAACTGAGCTATATGGACTGTCCAATAATAATAAATAACATCAACAACTATACAAACTCTGCCGACTGTTGGAAAGCAATACAGCTGTATTTCTTCATAGATATTACAGAAAGATTTAAAATTGTTCCTTATCACCTCCCTCTCTACACACACCACTCCATTCTACCACATGGCACTCCACTCATCCGCATGCCACTCCACTGTACACCACTCCACTCTATGCCACTCCATTCTAAGACACTGCAACATGCCAATCTATGATATGCCACTCCACTCTACTGTACGAAACGCCACTCCATTCTATGCCACTCAATGCTACAACACTCTACTCCACGGTACACCCCAAATCTACGCCACTCTTCTCCACTGTACAGCACTCTGCGACATGCCACTCCACTCTATGACACTCCACTCCACTGCACCACATGCCACACTACTCTATGACATCCCACTCCACTCTATGCCCTTCCAATCTAACACACTGTACGACACCACACTCTATGATATGCCACTCCACTGTATGCGACTCTGCTCTACAACAGTCTATTCCACTCTAAGCTTTTCCACTCTATGCCACTTGAGGACACACGCCACTCCACTCTACACCATGCCACTCCACTCTATGACACGCCATGCCATTCTAATCTACCACATGCCACTCCACTGTATGACACGCAACTCCACTTTACGCCATGCTACTCTACAACAGCCACTCCATTCTAGCACATGCCACTTCACAGGACAACATGCCTTTCCACTGCATGCCACTCTGCTCTACATCCCTCCACTCTAAGGCACTCTACAACACTCCACTCTATGAGATGCCACTCCACTCTACTGAATGACATGCCACTGCACAGTATGCCACGATACTCTACAACACTCTACTCCACTCTATGGCCCTCCCATCTATTCCTCTCTATGACATTCTATGACACACCACTCCAGTCCACTCTATGACATGCCACTTCACTTCTTGACATGACACTCCACTCTACCATATGCCACTCTATGACATCCCACTACACTCTACGGCACTCCACTATACACACTTACACTCAAAGACATCGTATAACATGACACTCCATGACACTCCACTCTACAACACTCTACTTCACGCTATGCCCCTCCACTCAGTGCCTCTCTACTCCACTTTATGATACTGTTCGACACGCCACTCCATGCCACTCCCCTCCACTCTAGGACACACCACTCCACTCTATGGCATGCCACTACAATCTACTACATACCACTCCACTCTATGACATTCCACTTCATTCTTCGATACCCCATGCCACTCCACTCTACGACACACGACTCTAATCTATGACAGGCCACTCCAATTTATGACACACCAGTTCCACTGTATGACATGCCACTCCACTGTACGCCACTCCACTCTATGCCCCTCCACTGTAAGACACTGTACGACACGCCACTCCACTCCACTCTACTGTATGACATGCCACTCCACTCTACCTAACTCCACTGTACTCTACGACAAGCCACTCCTCTACACCACTCCACTCTATGCCACTCTACAAAATTCTATTACACTCTAAGCTACTCCACTCTATGACACTTCACTCAAATGTGCTGGAGGGACAGATGCAGCAGGTTTTGGTGGAGGTCCTGATGATGCAGAAGAAGTTGAAGGTGTTCCAGTAAGTGAAGAAGTGGCCGCTGCCGATGTTCCTGCTGTGGCCTCTTCCAACTCCTTCTGACACCTTCTTATATGGTAAAAACAACTTTTTAACAAAACAACATACACATTCAATGGAAAAACAAAAGAGAGATTAAACATTAGTAATAGTTAGGAAAACTTCATTTATTTTGTTCCATAGAGAAACAACTTAACTACACAATCCTTAAAAATTAAAAAGTTATAGCTTTATAGTTTAGTCTTGTCAACTTGCTAGCCAGATTAAATTAACTATAACTGGTGCCTTCCCCGTGCACTGCTTATACCCTGTCATATTACATCACTTTTTGGATGTTTAATCATAGCATTCATAGCAACACTCATGTCATCTTCAATTACATCATTTATGAGAAGACAGTGCAAGGTTGTACTTCTGTGATGCATTGCTTATGACCTCACATATTACATCACTGATGACACGTGGAATTTATGGTGGTGCAAGTTATACTCAAGTTAGATGTGCATAACTGGTGAATTTCAGTGTTTTAGTTTTAAATCAGTAGTTTTTTATCATTAGAAGGCCTATGTATACCTTCGCTTTAACCTTTGTTTTTTGCAGTGAATTGCTAAGGTTTTTATAACGTAAGTTAACATTTTACTACTTTACGTGCAACTCCAATTTAACCTTTGTTTTTTCAGTGAATTTATATGTTTTTTTAACATAAAGTAATATCTTATAACAATATATCTATGGCCAACCCTTGTGGTTCCAACCCCACCGTAGGCCGTCAAGCCGCTGCTGTGCACAACCTTCTAACAAGCCCTGTACCCACATCCACACGGGCGGCCAACCCCCTGTACGCGGCCGCCTGCACACAGACCAATCCCCACATTCTTCTTTTCTGTGGGATCACCACAGGAGTGGGGGGCACTCTACCTCCCATAGGACTCCCGTGGGACCACACAGGGCCACACAGGGCCACCCTGGTGCCTGTGGGAGTTCCACGGGATTGTGACAACCACAAATAATATATTTTTACATTTATAACTTGCACCACAGTGATGTACTGCTGAAGACCTCACATATTACATCACTTATGACGTGCAATTTATGGTGGCATATGTTATACTTTGGTCAGTTACAAACAACTAGTGAATTTCAGTGTTTTTTTTGTTTTAAAACTAGATGGTCTACATATACCTCCACTTTGTGTGTAGTAGAAGCTTAGCCACTTAATGGGGCTTGTGTGTCTAGAGGCATTGGCCTTTCCATGATAGTTGTGCACAGGGCAAAGGTTGTGCGCAGTAGCGGCTTCGCCTTCTAATGAGGCTTGGGTGTGCAGAGAGACTGGACTCTTCGTAAGGGCCTGTGCATAGGGTGAAGGATGAGTGTAGGAGGGGCTATCTACATGATGCTGATTTTGTGTACAGGGAGTGGGCTACAGTAAAATAATTTTATACAAGTACATACTTTCATGTAATTTATACTTTTCATGATTTCGCACCATGTAGCAGTTATTTTAATATTTGAAATATTTGAAAATCTGTACTGGTTTGTACAGTAAATTGAACAGCAGTAGGTTGGATACTGTCATCAGTGATATCATCAGTAATATCATCAATATGTCATTCGAGATGCCATCAGTGATGTCTTCAATGAGGTCATTGAGAATGTCAGGAGTGATGTAAGATGTGAGGGCAAAGGCAGGGCATGTTCAGGATGCAAGTTTTAGGAGTTAGCTCACTGATCTATGACTGGCTAATGTCACTGTTTTCTTTTTCTTTTTAAGTGTTAGTTTTGAACTCATTTTGAACACCTAGCTGTATCATTACTTTAACCTGTGGATTTGTAAGTGAATTTCTAGGGGTGTTTTTTAACGTAAGCTAAGATCGTCACTTTAAGCACTGTTTTTCCAGTGAATAGTTATATGTCAAAGCAAATGCATGAGTTTATTACGCATACTTTCTAGTTCCTTCAATTACATTATAAACAAAGTCGTTATGCTTAACTTTAACTTCTATAATAAAACAAGCATTTGCAATGCAATAGGTCTCGCATTTATGCAAGTTTGAGCTATTGGCATTGTAAATGACAATGCCTTTTATTTATGTATTGTATTTATAAAACATAAATAAAAGACATTGTTATTTACAATGCATCGGACAAGAGAGGGTAGCATCAAACAAGAGAGGGTAGCATCAGACAAGAGAGGGTAGCATCCATCAAGAGAGGGTAGCATCGGACGAGAGGGTAGCATCGGACAAGAGAGGGTAGCATCGGACAAGAGAGGGTAGCATCGGAGTGGTTAGCATCGGAGAGGGTAGCATCAGACAAGAGAGGGTAGCATCAGACAAGAGAGGGTAGCATCGGACAAGAGAGGGTAGCATCGGACAAGAGAGGGTAGCATCGGACAAGAGAGGGTAGTATCGGACATGAGAGGGTAGTATCGGACAAGAGAGGGTAGCATCAAACAAGAGAGGGTAGCATCAAACAAGAGAGGGTAGCATCAGACAAGAGAGGGTAGCATCAGACAAGAGAGGGTAGCATTAGACAAGAGAGCGTAGCATTAGACATGAGAGGGTAGCATCAGACAAGAGAGGGTAGCATCAGACAAGAGAGGGTAGCATCAGACAAGAGAGGGAAGCATCCGACAGGGTAGCATCAAACAAGAGAGGGTAGCATCAGACAAGAGGGTAGCATCAGACAAGAGAGGGTAGCATCATACAAGAGAGGGTAGCATCGGACAAGAGAGGGTAGCATCAGACAAGAGAGTGTAGCATCAGACAAGAGAGGGTAGCCTCGGACAGGGTAGCATTAGACAAGAGGGTAGCATCAGACAAGAGAGGGTAGCATCAGACAAGAGAGGGTAGCATCAGACAAGAGAGGGTAGCATCAGACAAGAGAGGGTAGCATTAGACAAGAGAGGGTGGCATTAGACAAGAGAGGGTAGCATCAGACAAGAGAGGGTAGCATTGGACAGGGTAGCATCAGACAAGAGGGTAGCATTAGACAAAAGGGTAGCATCATACAAGAGAGGGTAGCATCAGGGTAGCATCAGACAAGAGAGGGTAGCATTAGACAAGAGGGTAGCATCAGACAAGAGAGGGTAGCATCAGACATGAGAGGGTAGCATCAGACAAGAGAGGGTAGCATCAGACAAGAGAGGGTAGCATCAGACGAGAGTGTAGCGTCAGACGAGAGGGTAGCGTCAGACGAGAGGGTAGCATCGGACAGGGTAGCATCAGACAAGAGAGGGTAGCATCGGACAGGGTAGCATGAGACAAGAGGGTAGCATCAGACAAGAGAGGGTAGCATCAGACAAGAGAGGGTAGCATCAGACAAGAGAGGGTAGCATCAGACAAGAGAGGGTAGCATTAGACAAGAGAGGGTAGCATCAGACAAGAGAGGGTAGCATTGGACAGGGTAGCATTAGACAAGAGGGTATCATCATACAAGAGAGGGTAGCATCAGACAAGAGAGGGTTTACAAACAGCCCAGCCGCAGCCATTGTGTGCAGCCATCTGGGGCAGGGGCAGATTAACCGAACAACTGGCACAGGGGAGGGGTCCTTCCCTCACTTTCAAATAAACCCATTGTTGTCTGGGGCGAGTCCTCCCGACACCCCATTGAGGGAGGGCCCACTTACAACTTTACATCACAAGATCACTTCTGATTAACCGGTGCAAAGGCACCGCCGGCAAAGGACTGAATAATAGAGGCTTCGACTGCAGGAAAGCACAAGACGTGTTGCACCCCACACCGCCCTACAAAGACATGGAAAAAGAAATACAGCAATCTACCCCCAAAGGAGCCCACGAAGGGCCTGGCTGGACACCACCCGGAGTGCAGGGTAACAATCCATCCACCCCAAGACTGATGGCAGAACTCGCAAAGCTCACCGAGGACCTGCTGGTGGGCGCTTTAAGGCATGGATCCAGCGCTCAGGAAAGTTTGATAAATAACACAAGAGCTATAGAATTCAACCCCGTAGGAGAACCATGTCCAACATTCTTATCGGTTGTAGGGTTTTATGTTTTTCTAATGGGCTGTGCGGGCCCTGTCACTGGGGCGAAGTACACTGCCGAACAGAATCAAGTGACGCCCTAGCAAGTGTGCCACAATAACACCGACACTAAAGTGTGCCACAACAGCTTCGCACACTACCTGCAACCTTACAACAGTGGATATTGGGATCGCAGCTGAGCCGTGCCCATGCGATCCCTGGCCTCTTTGCAGGCACTGCCACGTGGCTGGCTCATTCTTTGAAAAGGAGGAATACAGCAATCTACCCCCAAAGGAGCCCACGAAGGGCCTGGCTGGACACCACCCGGAGTGCAGGGTAACAATCCATCCACCCCAAGACTGATGGCACAACTCGCAAAGCGCACCGAGGACCTGCTGGTGGGCGCTTTAAGGCGTGGATCCAGCGCTCAGGAAAGTTTGATAAATAACACAAGAGCTATAGAATTCAACCCCGTAGGAGAACCATGTCCAACATTCTTATCGGTTGTAGGCTTTTATGTTTTTCTAATGGGCTGTGCGGGCCCTGTCACTGGGGCGAAGTACACTGCCGAACAGAATCAAGTGACGCCCTAGCTAGTGTGCCACAATAACACCGACACTAAAGTGTGCCACAACAGCTTCGCACACTACCTGCAACCTTACAACAGTGGATATTGGGATCGCAGCTGAGCCGTGCCCATGCAATCCCTGGCCTCTTTGCAGGCACTGCCATGTGGCTGGCTCATTCTTTGAAAAGGAGGTGCAGGTTGATGGAAAAGGCAGAGAGAGGTGTGGGCAGGAGGAGGCGGCTGAGAAATATCCAAGCGGCAGAGTGAGATGTATCCATGTGATAATAGACACTAGCTGAAATGTTTATAATGTGTAACTTAACGTGTATTCAAGAAACGAAGATAGAAGCAAAACTCGGGAGGGTGGACATGGCCCCGAGCCCCTGAACCTGTCAGAACCCGATTACTCACATGCTCAACACGAAAAGGGTGCTGGGAACAGGCGCCCTCGGAATGCCTGTGCGCCGTGGCTCTCTGCTTCACAGCCCTTGTGAAGACTTTTCTTATCTGCTTGTTAAATAAACAAGCAGATAAGAAAAGTCTTCACAGCAGCCGTGAAGCACAAAAAGAAAAAAAAACGCTCGCCATCTGTTTTAATTCAGCCGCTTGTCTTTGCGTCTGGGCTGAGTGAAAACAGATGCGCTTGTCGCGATGGGGCATTCCAAAACTGCAAGGGCGGTAACAAAAATGACGTCCAGCAAATTGAAAGCCAGAATTAAACATAAATCAGGACACGAGCGAATCATAAACGATTCGGACACAGGGGCGTGGATTTAACCCCTTCGCTGCGTTCGTCGGCCAACGGCCGTCGCGAGCTCTACCTCCGTAGTGCTGCGCACGTCCGTTGGCCGACGCGGCCCCGCCCACTCCGCTAAACGGCCGCACCGCCGCGGAATTGCCGCCGCGGTTAAGTCCCCTTCTTTCTAGTGTTTACTATAGCTCTCGCAGGTGAGGAGCGCATGCGCGCTCCAACGCCAGGCCGAGACCTAAAAACGTTTGTGTTCGGTGTAGTGCAGACATTCTTCATCCTAGGTGATCTGGCACATCTGCACATATCAGATGAGTCATTGGCTGGAGCTCACGGAGTATCCATTAGTGGCCTGCCCTTTGCAACATCTTTCAGTTCTAATTACTGTCCCGCAGGAATGTCTATTTCTTCACAGCAAAACAAAAGCCCAGAAGCTGTTGTGACCTTGGTTTTTTTCTGCATTCCAAAACAACTTGTTACAAATGCCTCTTTCTATATACTTTTTTCACATTGCTTTAAAATCTTGACAAGCGTTCTGGTCTAGACAAACCTTTTTATCTCCTGCAGTGGAAGCATCTTTATAAAAGAAGTTTCAGGTATTGCAAATTACTTTATTGCAGTTGATATACCCTGACAGCTTTTGCTTGCTGTTAGTACTTTCTCTGGGAGAAACAGTGAGATCTGTAATAAACATTTTCCAAATTGGGTAGGTTTTGCTTAGTAATTGTTGGTTGTACAATTTTTAACTGACATTTCCCTTGTTCAATGGATGGAGTAAGGCGTGCATAATATTGTTTTACATTGGTCAGTGCGGGTTACTTTTCACATGGTGCAAAGGTCAGTGCAAATTTCAAGTGTAATTTTCTTGATCTACAAATATACAAACAAAGGTCTCGATCATGACCAGAACACTGAACCTGTCTACACGTTGTGAATCTGCAAATTTTCGATAGCACTGTCTTTATAAATTAGCCCGGGTACAACTTCAACCAATTATGTCAAAATTGGGAATAATATGCAAATAAAGTACGCTTTTCCAAAATTATGCATGCACTAAGAGCATTTGTTATTTGCTCCCGCAGTTTGTGTAAGGTTTTCCCAGCCAGAAAATATGGAAGCAACAACTCGTATTTTTCACATAAATCATAATCCCCTTTTGGGCCCTCACAACAGTTTGCATCCAAAATGGGTTTTACGGCATAATCGTGATTGGGGTCAGTGTTGCACTGACAATGTTGCAATCTGTTAAATCAGTCGCTGCTCCTTCAAATTTTATGCTACCTGAGCTCCATTAGTCTCCTTCCACCCCTCCCCCTGCCCCAAGGGCAACTGTTCAAAGTAAGGGTCTTATTTCAAGTTTGGCAGTGCGGGAGTGGACCGCCATGCTGGCGGCCTGCTGCCACACTGCCAAACCTGTGGTCGGCCGCCTGCCAGATTATGAGTGTTTCGAGTGTCTGGCAGGCTTTTTTGGTGATCCCACGGCGGTGTCTCTGAAAATGGGCAGCACAATGGGAACGCTAAAAATAGTTCCTTCACAGCATGGACTGTAAAGTTCCTGTCGTGCAGGAACTGTGATGCATGCACACAGGGGGCACTTGTAGGGCCTGTGGGACCCCCTTTGTTTCCTCTCCATCACGGTTTTCATGGAGGAGGAACTGCCATGAAAACCGTGGCGGATAGGAAACTCGTAATATGCTTGGTGGGACCGCAGCGGCCCGCCAAGCATATTGCTGCCTCTACGCCGCCGTGCCACCACCAGGGTACAGTGGTTCCCTGGCGGCATCTGCGCTGCACTGGCAGTTCAACCGTCCTACTCGTAATCAGGTGGTCAGAGCGCCGGTGCCGGGGAGGCATGCCTCCACAAGTCTGGCTATCCTCAGACCGCAAGTCTCGTAATTAGCCCCTAAAAAGTGACATCAATTATTGTGAGGTTAAATTTTGTATTAATTCATTGTACGCAAAAAAGCATATGGGACCTTATGACAAACTATGGGAGTAATCTAGACCTTGGTGTCCCCTGTTCAGCCAGGGCAGCAGGGGGATGTGCTCCACTTCCCTAAAGGACTACCGCCTTTTTATCATGGTATTATGTATTCATTTATTCTTTTATGGCTATGTGCTGAAATAAAGATTAATGTGAATGACTACAGTCTGCCGCACTCACACTTGGCCTGCCTTGTGAGATCTCAATGCTTTAGGAGGAGACACAACCACAGCAGCTCTCTGACGACACTGAACATTTGTTGAGTGGCAGCCATGTTTCATACAGCTGATCAGCAAACGTTTTTTGTTTCACAAAAACAAACTCTCAAAGTAGGTTAGAGGCAGAGCTCTAGGACAGTATTTTGTGTTTTGCCTGGTTATGCAGTGTGTGTGAGAGGTGGACACACAGGGCTGATTCACAAAGGTAAACTTAAATTGTTTATGTGCTGAGACTCCGCAGTCGTAAAGATACTCCTAGTAAAATATCTTTGTGAATAGCAAACAATCATAAGCTTACACAAAAGTGTTATTTTACCTTTGTGAATGAGGGCCACCACATTTAGTAAGGAATGGGAAAAGGATGGGTTGTGGAGGTAATGGAGTGAGAGATTTTGATGCTGCTATTCTTTTTTTTAGATTACCATAGGGAAGTGTTGGGTAATTCAGCACTGCTTGTTTATATAATGCAACATATGCCTTTTTTTGCACTCTACCTGAGCTAACAGTTCACAGTCCTAATTTGCACTGGCATATTTTGTGTATTTTGTACTCTACATAAGAACCTACATGGACGGCTGCAACTTTGTCGGTCCAATAATGTAGGGTTTCCGGCGGAGGAGCCAGCTGAGGCACTTAAGACAGAAACAGGATGATCTACCCAGCTCTCAATAGAGAGGGCAGACAAGCAGTTTGGCTAATAGGTTTCTCCACCACATTTGTGGCAGGCAGAGAAACCTCATCAGGAAATTCTAAACTAGAGGTGTACAAAAATTTGCTTCATTTTCTTTTGCGTAATTGCGCAAAATTTCTGCAAAATGATGTGAAATTTAGCAAACAGTGAATCTGTCATTTAGTGCTATATTTTACAGTGAAATGCATCCCCGAGGTAAATTTAGACACAAGGCTGCATTTTCAGTTAAAATAACAATGCAAAAAACACGATTGACATGAGAAACAGTTGCTTCGGTTCTAGTTGTGCATGTTGTACCCTCTCTCCCACCCTATATTTGTGCTACAAACTGCAGTGTAATTACACAATGTGATGTTATGTTGTAATTATAGCAATTTTGCAAAACAAGCCTAACCTGTAATTCCTCAAAGTATGCAAAATACACTGGCGAAATCTAAATTTCACCCTGGCCTACTTTACATCAGGCCCTATGCTTGAATTTGAGGTACTACATCTTCTGATTTTCTAAACATATTTGAAGATATCGCACCAGATAGGGCCTTCTAAAATGAGCCATCTACTAAATCATTGTGGAAGTATCACCTTCATTGTAGAAAATGGATATACAAACAATTTTCCTGCTATACAGGTATACTCATTTAATAATGAGTCCAATCTTTGTCGAAAGGAGCGTGTCCAAATTCGTCATTAAATATTTCTTGTATTTTCAATGTCTTTGATTAGGTCTTGTCATAACATAAATCTCATAATCCAATAATTCACATGGGAGTCTTGTCTTTCATGTCAATCTTGATGTTTATTTGTTCAATCTCAATACTAGTAGTCAACTCAGCCCAGCCAACGCATTTCGTCCACAAGGACATCATCAGGGCGATCTCGTTATCTCCACCTTCATCCATCAAGACCTCCTCTCCGATTCACATCTCGTGTCAAAGTATTTCATGCGCCTTTTTTTAAGCCCTCACTGCCTTTGTTTATATTTTCGGATTGTTTAATAATGACCTGGTATTTTTGCCCTGTTCTAGATATTTTTGTGAAAACATAAGTAGATACCCCACACCATTATTGTTTTCATGGGCCCTTCTTGAGAATGATAAAAAATGTATACTTTGTTATCAGAATATTCAATTTATTAAAGTTTGGACTTCCTGTCCAAAGGTTCTGATACATTAAAAAAACAGGGACAAAACCAATAATATTGGGATTTATCTAGTAAAAATGTTTTCTTCAGTATCATACACAGACACACACGTAGAATAATGAAGAAAAGAGTGGACAGATTGGAGAGCTAGAGTGTATTTCTCTAAATCTGTTCAGGATTCAAGAACACCTCTCATGGTATTCCATAAAAGGCCACAAGCACTGGTAATGTCTAAGAGTGTTAGAAATTGAGAAATTTGAGGTTTCTGGTTGGCAGAGTATACACTCTGTCCAAGCAGAAGCCACAATCCTAGTCAGGGTAAGCCAGATGCACAACCTAAATTAAGCTTTACTTGCCCTCTGGTAGCTTGGCTTGGCACAGAGCAGTCAGGCTTAACCTAAGAGGCAATGTGTAAAGTATTTGTGCACACTTTGATTACAGTAATACAGTGAAAGCACAACAAAACGACTCCACACCAGTTTAGTAAAATAAGGAATATTTATCTGAGTAAAACGACCAAAAAGACAAACATCCAATAAGTAGAAGCAGAGATATGAATTTTAAAAGATTAAATCCAAAAACAGTGTTTAGAAGTCAATAGTGCTAAAAGGTTACTCGAGGTCACGCAAGACCGGGGGGAAATCCAAAGTTCAGGCTGACCGCGATAGAGGGCAGGCCGGCTAAAGGACCCATGCAGGGCCAGCTGAAAAAGTACCTTTGTATGGAGCAAGCGTCAACGTTGAAGACTAGATATGTAAGTTCCGATTCAAACAGTCAGGTCGATGTGTCAGAGTCGAGCCTGGAAGTCGATGTAAAAGGATCAGTGCTGCATCGAAGCCGAGCCTCGCAGTGACGTCTCCAGATTGGCACTACGTCATCGTAGAACCTTGTAGTCGAGACCTCCGTCATCGTCGAATCGGCCCTGCATTGAAAGGCACTGCGTCGGTTCCGATCAGCGCAAAGGAGTCACTGCATTGATGTTTTTTCAGAAAACAGCTGCAGAACCCACTTCTGAGGGCTACGACTTGAGTGGGCACCACAGGCAAGGGTAGGACGCACAGATACACAGGCCAGCAGCACCAGCAGAGTTGCAAGAAGTCTTTTGTGACCCTGAGACTTCAGAGAACAGGAGGCAAGCCAACAAGCCCTTGGAGAAACTTGAGCTCAAGGATGTAGAGAACAGTTCCAGTCTTCAGTCCCAAACAAGAAGCAGCAGGCCAACACAGCAGAGCAGGTAGCAAAGTGGCAGTCCCTCCTACAGCACAGCAATCAGCAGGCCAACACAGCAATGCAGGTAGGAAAGTGGTAGTCCCTCCTACAGCACAGCTGCTCTTCTTCCAGGAAGAATGTCCTTGGTTCTAGCAAAGTTCTGATTTGGTGGTGTCTGGGGTCCAGCACTTATACCCAAAGGTGCCTCTGATGCAGTAGAGACTTCAAAGAGGCCTTTGAAGATCACAAGGTCCCTGTCTTTTCTGCCCTGACTCCAGACGCAGTACAGGGGATTATGCAGCTCTTTGCTTAGGGGCAGGCACAGCCCTATTCAAGTGTGAGTGTCAGCGCCTCCCTCCAAATCTTCCTCAGGAAGGCCATCAGCCTGATGATGGGTCATCAGGATGCAAATTTACACCGTAGCTCCCTTTGTGTAACTCTCTAGAGGAAATGCACAAAGTCCAGCTGTCACTCAACTCAGAAGTATATTCTGAGACAGGCAGAGGCACAGAATGGTTAAAGTAAGAAAATGCCAACTTTCTAAACCTGCCATTTTCAGACTTGCGATTTAAAATCCGACTTCACCATAAGTTGTGATTTAAATTGTGAGTCTAGAGACAGCAAACTCTAAATGTCTGTCTTTTCCCAATTGGAAATTACACTTAAAAGATGTTTTAAAGCAATCTCAATGTTAACCTACGGGAGAGATAGGCTTTTCAGTAGTAAAAAACGAATTTAGCAGTTTTTCACTACCAGGACATGTAAAACTCAAAAGTGCAATGTCCTACCTTTTTAAAATACATTGCACCCTGCCCATAGGGCTGTCTTGGGACTACCCTAGGGGTAACGTATATGTAATAAAAGGAAAGGTTTAGGCCTGGCAAGTGGGCTAACTTGCCAGGTCGAAGTGGCAGTTTAAAACTGCACACACAGGCGCTGCAGTAGCAGGGCTGAACCATGTTTAAAGGGCTACTGAGTGGGTGGCAAAATCAGTGCTGCAGGCCCACTAGTATAGGGTGACCAGAATTTTAAAGCCAAAAACCGGGACATTTCACAAAAATAGAAGAAGGACTACAATTTTACTTCAAGCGAGCACACAGAATGACAGCGCTCCTCACCAGAGAATTACAGAACAGGCAGTAAGAACATACATAAAATGCAATTTTTAAACCCAGTAGCTTGCCGGTTAATTAAATTGTTTTCTTGAAACAAGCGCGAACTATCCCTGCTTTGTGAAACATAAAAAAGCACCTCCTGCCGTTTTCAGTCGACCCTCTTTATAAACAGGGACATGAGCTAAATTTCTTGAAATCTGCGGGGACAGCTGGTGAAAAACCGGGACTGTCCTGGCAAATCTGGGACGCCTGGTCACCCTATACTAGTAGCATTTAATTTACATGCCCTGGGCACATATAGTGCACTCTACAAGGGACTTTTAAATACATTTAATATGCCAATTGCGGATAAGCCAATGTTATCATGTTTTGAGTACAGAGCATATGCACTGTAACACTGGTTAGCAGTGGTAAAGTGCCCAGAATCCTAAAGCCAGCAAAAATGAAGTCAGCAAAACAGGAGGTCAGAAGGCATTAAGTCAGAAGAAACCACACCAAGAGTGCTAGGTCGAAAAGAGAGTCATCATAAACACATGAAAATACTTGAGGTTTGATTACTGCCAGCAAATTCCATGCACAGCAGTGAATGCCCACAGAATGCTTGCTCTTTTTACAGCCTCAGACATTTCACATTTCCTATTCTATTAATTGTATGTCACCATTGTGTGTAGGTGCAATTGTGTGTGTTTCATAGGTGCAGTATGTAGTGTGGGGGTTCAAGGTGTGATTTTTTTTAGGTCTGTTTTTTTTTCTAGAAGCGTGAGTTCGATGGAAAACATTTGCTGCATTTTAAGGATCGTCTAAAATTGTCCATGCATTTCTCTCTTGATACTCATCATCTTAAGGCCAATAGCTGACCATCACCAATCAAAACTATCTTTTATGAAAAAAGGTCTTCTTGATGTCCATAGCAATTTAAGATTCTCCATCTTAAATCTCCATCTCCCACCAAAATGTTCTGAATGGCGCATGCTATGGTGTAAACGTAATTTGCATTATATTATGCAGATTTACCAAAGCAACATTTCAAATCGGTAACCCAAGGCAGTAGTTTGCTTCTGTCAGTGAATCCATTGAAGAAATTGCAGCTAAGTGGTGCTGAGTAACTGCATGCTTTAGAACAAATGACATGCTGCCACTCAGGCACAGCACATACCAATTATTGTTTCGACAGAACTGAAATGTTTGGCTCTCATGCTTATCTCAGCTGAATTGCTCGCACGTGTCATAAAGGCCTTCTGTTTCGGCAGCCATTTTAGCTGCTCTCTGTTCTGCCTTCCCTTGAGGTGGTAGTCAAGCTGCTTTTACACAATATTGCCTCCCTGCGGGTGGGCTCACTATTATGCAAAGTGCTCTGTGCTTTTTCCCTGATGAAAGATAGATGGTCTTTGCATTTTTTTCCAAATATCTTTTGATCATAAAATATACGTTTGTTTCATTATGGAAATAGATCATTTGTGGAGTCATCTCTCCCGCAGATTATGCACGAGGGCTGCCGCCAATTCTGCATAACAAAGCATGGACATTATCACAAATTACACTCACTCTGATGTAGGCATCCGTAAATCTTCATTGCTTTGCCTTTTATCACATTACAGACAAAAACTCACTTACTGATCAATGCACTTCATTGGTATTTGCCACAGGTCAGGAACTTCGCTGTCTGGCAGAAATGTAAGCATGAAATACCGTACATGGACAGACGGCTCTAGTTTTTTCAGTTTTCTATTCAGGCGATTTTCATAAAGGGAAAGGTAAGGAAAAACAGCAGATATAGCAGGGCTGGGAGGAGATGCAGGGTCGCTAGGAAATAAGAGGGAGCAAGCAACAACTCATAGATAGGCGGGCATCGGAAGGTGCTTAACTCTAGCAATATTAAAGCCAATAGGTCTGTCCTTGATTTGATATTTGCTATGGCGTTTTCTAATGTATTTTATTGTGTTTATAAGAGTGCTAGAAGCATTTATTGACAATGTTGCAGCCATTTTTCAGTTATTTGCCAAGAACCACAAGCTATAAAGATTTAAACATGGTTCAATAACATGAACTTGGTGACTTTGAACCCAAATTTCACCCAATGCCGAATCCCTAATTCACATTGGACACCAGTCTCAAACTCAAGAAACGCATTGCAATGAAAATAAAGACAGCCTCGTGCGTGCTCTCTCTGCTGTAGAGAGTGAAACTATTACTCCCTAAAAGCAACTTCAGACATACTCTTTAACCACTCCTAAAGTCACAACTGAATGGTGAAAACACCACACTCCATGGCCTTCCAGATTCCATACTGGCCCCTCTTAAGGACATCCTACACACCTCTTTCTCATTTCGGGCCTGATTAAATATCATCACATCTCCCACACCTTACTGAAACTCCACTGGTTGCCCTTGATGGCCCGCACCATCTTCAAAACCAGCAGCATCTTTTCCATAGCCATCATGACCTCCACCACCACCTATCTGGCTGACAAGCTGAGCATCTCTGGTGGCTCATAGAATGCCCACAGCAAGGACACCACCAGACTTGAGACAAAGAGATATACCAAAAAAGAAAAAAAAGAAGGCAAAAGGGCTCTGTTAGCTATTCACAAAGGGTCTGGAACAACATCCCTTTATGCATCAGTAATGTCCCAACCCAGCTCCACCCCTTTCTTACAATAGGGCATAATTGTGCAGAATTCTGCACAGTAATCCTGGATTCACACAATTACCCATTGCAACAAGTTTTACTCATAATAAAAAGAATCCCATATGAGGGTTTAGGCCTCTAACAGTAATTCAAGCTGCCGGGAATCTCTGTACGGAATTCTGCCAGTCTCATAATCAGCCCACTAGTGAAGACTGGAACCCAAATTAATTAAGAGTGTTATTAGTTGATTGACAATTCAAGAGCTTTTTTGAAATATTATACACCTTGCCTCAAAAAGTTCTACCCCTATGGCAGCCATTACTCTAGATGCCCAAAAAAGCTTTTGATCATGTGCACTGGCACTTTATGATGCATGCACACAAATGGTACAGATTTGGCCCCAAATTTTTTAATTATATTAGTTTGCTTTATTCTTCACTGACCACTTCCGTTTTCATGAATGGCACCCAATCCTTCTATTTTACTCTCCAACGAGGTACCAGGCAAGGTTGCCCTTTGTCACAGTTACTTTTTATTTGATCTCTGGAACCCTTTTACATATTTTGTGCCAGTCACCTTCTTTTCATGGCTTCTTTTACAAAAACACAGAAATCAAATTCACACCTTATGCAGACGATATCACCTTATACGTCTCAGACCCACAAACCTCCATACCTGCCTATATAAGTCTCTTAAATACCTATTCCAGTATATCAGGTCATACACTTCATTTTTCCAAATCTGAAGTCCTTCGTTTAAATAAATTCTGTCTGAAAGAGATGTTTGCAAATAATGGTTTTAAATGGAATTCTAATTATATTAAATGTTTAGGGATTAAATACTTTTCCTCAATTACGGAAACAATACAGACTAATCTAATACTCCTTTGAAACATTCTTCAAATGTCCGAAAAATGATCTCCACCATATTTATCTTTGTGGGGCAGGTTAGAAACAATAATGACAATGATGCTCCCTGTCATCAATTTTTTATCTTTCCATGCTACCTGTTAAAATCACTTTGAATTCTTTTAAGTCTCTTAACAGTCCATTTAGTACGTTTTTATGAAATGGAAAGAAAGCTCGTATTTCCTTATCCTTTTTGTGCAAACCTAAAGATAACAGTGGAGTTAACTTTCGTAACTTTCAACACAATCATTCCTTCCTTTTACTTAAACAAGTTTTACTTCACATACACACAGCTTTTTAGACACATTTAACCATCTGGCGCTGGCTTTTCAGACACCTTTAACCATCTGGAGTTGGAAGACTCTTTCATTTTCCGTTTTACTTTTCAGACTCTGGCTTATTTTACTCACCCTCCACGCTCTTGTCTCACCTACCATTATTCACTCAATCTTTAATATATTTCCGTTCCTTACCAGATCTCTCGCATCTTCGTATGTTTTCTTAGAATCCTCTATATGGCATAATAAGTCTATTAAAATATCATATCGCACTATTTTTTGGAAGGATTGGATTGCAAAGGGTATTATTCAAGTTAAACAGCTATTTTTTTGGGAGGAGGATTTGTAGATCTATTTCACATATATGCTCTATTAAGTTTCCTTTTGAGACTACGTCTATTTTTTTTGGGTAGAACCTCGTCTATGCTCACAAACTGGGTAAATTTGTGGATTTGTTGATTGCCATCGCTTTCAATTCATTGCATCTAATTGGAAAGATGCTTCCAAAGCTGCTTTTTCTGTATGGTGGAATTTACTATGTTATCGTCATAGACTTGACAGAGCCTCTGCCACCTCCACGTATCAACTTCTTCATTTTTTGGTCACCTCTTACCAATTACCTTTCTACCCCTCCTGCTCGTATCCAGGACAGTAAATGTACTTTTCAACCGCCATGAACTGTTAGTTATTGTTTATTACTCTATTAACGTATTACTAGATGTTCTCTTTATGTGTAATATTTTTGATTATCCACAATAATTGTTCTCTGTAAATTTGACTGTTTGTATTATTATATTTATTATCTAATCTATTTATCTCTTTCTTTTCCCTTCCCCTCCTTTCCCCCTTTCTTTCTTTGTGTTAGCAGGATAGGTGGGGTAGATGTGTTTCCTGTCCCACTTAAATTTCAAAGTGCCCTCTTACCTTGTCTGCTGTAGGAGGAGGAGTCCAGCCTGCCCGCGCTACGCACAGAAAAGCACTGATTCACTCTCGCAGTGCGGGAAGCTGTTGTTGACTCTGCCAGCAGGACTCTGTGTCCCAGTGTGCCCTGTTGCCTTGCCTGTCGTAGGAGGAAGAGCCCAGCCTGCCCGCGCCACACACAGAAAAGTGCAGTTTCACTCCAGTCCGCATCCGTCAGAGACCGGAAGAGGATGGGCTGGGCCCCCCCTCTTGGCCTCTTGATGCAACCTCTCCAGGCTGTCACAAACGTACACCCATCCAGCATTAGTGATCCTTGAAGACAGGCTTGGACTCCATCTTGCCACCGGTATAAGGTAGGCCTGCTGGGGATTTCCATTGCAGACTTATTATAGCCCAGGGATCAAGTGGCTCACGCCTTTCCTCCCCACACACTGTGCGCTAGCGTATAATAGTTTTTTCATTCCTGTCCTCACGTACTTTCGGGCATACGGTTCTGGGGTCAACATCCTGTTGCAACGTAGCCCTGATTCAAAGGTCACCGCTACTACACAGCTCGGACCCATGGGGAAACGCAAGACAGCTGTGGAAGTCCATGCGGCCCCGGCAATAACCACTATGGACTGTTTCCTACAGCGAGAAGCGGGGGTCCTAGACAAGGAAATCGAGCTTGTGGCTCGTCAGCTCTCCCGCTCCCCAGAAAACCAACTGCTCCCATGCTCCTCTAGTCCAACAAGAGGCCGGGCCCCATTATTACGCACCCCTGAATTGGTAGATCGGGCGGATCCTGCAGGGGCGATTCCTCCTGCACCCCCTCCCGGTCAGGACCTAGGCAGGGTAGGAGACACACAGGACGTCATGGGCAGGACCAGCGGGGTCAAGTCTGCACCAGTGCTCGTGTCTGCTCGCATGGTGATTACCACCTAGCTGGCAGCGACTCGCTCTGATGCCCGGGGGCGTTCTGGTGAGGACACAGGGACAGGGGCTAGGCGAAAGTGTTCCTTGCCAGGGGCCATGGCAAAGCATCTCAAAGCGGAGACTTAGATACCCACCATCTCTGGAGCACTGCCCCTGTCCAAAAATGAGCTGGCAGCTATGTTGGAAGCGTGTGTGGGTTCACTCCTGGCAGGACTGGATTCTAAACTGGAACCGATCAAGGTACGTCTGGCTACCATTGAGAGGGAACATATTGAGCTGGCCCAGCATAACAAGATGGACAGTAACACAGATAATAATGATCCTGTGGCCTCTCTGGTTCGTGGTGGAAATAATGACCATAGACAGTATGGTCCTCATCTCATAACCAGGGAGGAATTATCATCTCGCCCCAATTTGCACAAGAGCACCATCCCTCACACCAACCCAACGACACAGCACCCAACCCCAAATGAAGGGTCAAAGGAATTAGCAACAGCTCCGGATAGCCCTAGGATGAAGACCCACCTATGTAGAAATAGGCCCATCAGGAGGGAGTCTGAGCGAGAAGGGGAATCCAACTTTGCAAACGGAGTGCAGGGCACGCAGTCCCAGGGCCCAATTTCCCTCCCCTTACCTCCGGAAGCAACACCGTACGTTTTGCTCTTACAGTGAAAACCCTTCAAAGTCATTTTTCACTGTGGCAAGGCTGGCTCTCCCATAGGAAAACACTAGGGTACACTATAAAAATTTATAGTGCTACATTTCAGTTTGGGAGCAGCTGGAAAAAAATGGTTCAACGACTCATTTTATTAGTAATTTAAAATCCAACTTATTGGTCAAGTCGAATTTTATATTACTATTTTGAAAATAAATTTTTTAGAAAGTTGTCAACCTCCTGCATAAGCCAAAAGGGGCCTTTCTGCCAGTCTCCAGATTCACCTGTCTGCTGATGCCTCTTCTGTGGGTGAGATGTGGATTGCTCGAAAGGCAGTCAACAAAGGGATTGGTATGAAAAGGTGTTTTTCTTTCTTGAGCAGGATGGCCCGGGCGGGCCCTTTCTAATCCCTTCCTGAGCTTCAAGGAATGCCTACCCTATCTCTGCCAGATGGAGCTCATACCTAGCCCTGTCTCCCTTTTGTCTTGCTAGTCAGCTTGGCTCCAAATCCAGTGGGCGGGAGGAGCTGCCCCAGAACTTGTTTGGAATGACCACAAGGGAGGGTTTGCCCATTATCATAGTGACACCTCTGGGTGAGCACAGGGAGCTGTCACCAGGTGAAGAAGTGTTCTGCCACGTTGGGCTTGGGTATATATAGGCACTGTGAGATAGTATACAGTAAAACACACAGGAAGTGCTTCAAAAGGGGGTAGGGTCACCCCTGTGAACATTTACCCCATTGGCTAGGGAGTTGTCAGGAGTTTTCTCACCTACAGACTGGCACAGGGCATTTATGTGGCATCTGCAGAACCCTCCTCAGAACATGCCTGTAATGATCAGAAAAAGGCCTGCCCTGCTATCCAATGGAAGGCTGGACCTGTTAGCTTTGACCCAGCAATCCAGAAGCGACTCGCGAGAAGTGACTCGCTGCAACTGCCCAGCTGACCAGTACTAACTGGACCTTGCTGCTGGCCTCTGTTGGAGTGAGTCCTAACCAACAAGTGGTGCCCCACAGGTACCGAACCCATGGATGGTGTTAGAGTGTACTCCTCCTGTTCCCAAACAGCAAGATCTGGGACTCAGATACTTTTTGCCAAATTTCTGCCTCGAAAACCATTGTAGACCGGGACTGCTGTCGAAGGCACAGTCGTTGGTCAGCCTCAGCTTGTTGGTTTGCCCTGCTGAAGGAGATCTGACTTCCAGAAAAGTAATAAGTGCGAACATAGAGAACTTCATCGAGACCAACGCTGAGCAGCAACCCCCCAACATCCCACCTTAGTCAATGACCACACTAGGACCCAGCACTCCATCAACCTGCCGTTGTCTTGCCCGCATAGGATCCAGCGTGTTCCATCAATGCCTCGTCGATGACCACTTTTTCTCCATAAAAGTTTCTAAGTCAGAAGGTAAACTTTCCACCAGGACGCACCTGGCCCCTTTATCTGACCGACCATCCATCGCAGTCTGCCTTAAATTTTAACTTTGGCCTTGTCTAGCATGACCAGATAACTGTGGTTTGCGCTTTGTGCTTTTTGGAGCTGTTTTTGATTAAAAATTGAAAAATTCATATCTTCGCTTCTACTTATTGGATTATTGAAATGTTGGTGTTATTTTATTAATGAAAGTGTACTCTAGTTTTCTTAATTGGTTTGGGATTTTCTTCTGTTGTGTTTTCACCTTATTGCTGTTTGAGTGCTGCATAAAGGCTTTACACATTGCTTCTAAGTTAAGCCTGACTTCTTTGTGCCAAGCTATCAGAGTGTTAAGCACAAATTCATTTATTAAGATTTTGTGGTTCACCCTAACAAGGATTGTGATTATTATTTGAAGTTAGTCCCCCCCCCTTCAAATTATACTCCAGTTTCTTACACTGTGAAACTACATGTATTTATTTCTTTTCTTTCAGAAAGGGGTTCCCGCATATGTAGCAAATGGAACCGATAGAGGGCAGCCGCCACACAGTAAAAAAAGCACTTTGATACTGGGGATTGTTGATAGCTAATCTTAAAACAAGTAAGCAACAACAGCAAAAACAACTGGTTAGGCAATTTGAGAGTGCACTGCTTTAATACTTGTTTCTACTTCTATTAGAAAGAAAAACAAAATGTACACAATTGTGCATAATTGCTTAAATAGCTACAGCATTGAAAATACTTTCTGTCAATCTTTTCAACAACAAGGAATGAGAAAAAAAAGTCTGCCACTCCTAGGTCATTCACACATGGGGCCTCGTTTACAAGAAATGATGCATCGCAGCAGGAATGGGTGTGATGCGTCAAAATCACATGAGCCTGCCTCAGAAATCCTTACGACGCCATGGATGCGCCGTATTTACAATATGGGGCTCCATGGGGCAAGGATTCATGGATGCGTAAGAAATTCTAATGTATCTGTGGGAAGTATGCCTCAAGACATCCGGCGAAAACTGGCACATTGCTGTAGTTGGTCATAAAACTGACTACTACTATTACTGACGAAAGTAGCCTACTGTATATGACAAAAGTAATAGAGTGTGAAAAGGTGAAAAACTCACCTTTCACTCTATTACATTGGTCCTGTATGTCACAAATACAAGTGGGCATAGTGTACTTTTGTGAACCACTATGCCCACATATGTGTGATATAAGGCATTAATGAAGTGTAATGTGTAGTTTACTGTGTTACCTTCCTAATGTGTGCACTTACCTTTTGAGGGGATGTGACTTGATTGCAGTTTACACTGTTTTATGTCACTTCAGCTGGTCAAATTCCTCTGAAACAGCCAATGCGTCATTCCTATGCCTGGGGTTTTGAGGTGCAGGGATTTTGACGTATCTCAAGTGCAGCATCCCTCTTCCCGACAATGCGTCATTTTGGAAAAGAAGTCATAAATACAACTGTGTCAGTTTTATGGGGGATTTTCCGACAGAACGCCTACCTTGTATATATTAAAACTAACGTGACGCAGTCAATTCCGACGGCGGAAAAAACGACGCAGGCAGATGAAAAGTGACGCATCCTCAAAGATATTTCACCTGTAAATATGGAGCAGTGATGGCGTCACTAATGCGTCAAAACTTTTGACGTATTGGTGGTGCAAACTCCTTGTAAATAAGCCCCTACGGTTACTAGCCAATCAAGTCCAACACTTCAGTGCACAGTCAAAAAATGCTGTCACTTATCATAAATGATGCAGCAAATATCAAATACCTGTCCTGTGGGCTTAATAAAAACAAGACTAACTCTGCCATAACAACCAGTTGGTACAGGGGTATGAGCCTTCCCCTGACTATATGTGTGCTTTTCTCTGAGTTGATCCAACATTTGTTTCACACTCCAATTACGCAGTGGTTAAAGAAAGTTGGGCAAAAGCCCATTTCTATATAGCTTATTTGTGTGATTATGGTGTTATACTTCTAAGGTCTTATATGACTGGCCTACAGCTAAGGCTTGCTGCTAGACCTGACCTAAAAGGAAGAAAGGATGGGGAAGACATAGCAATGGAGACATGGGGGATGGGGTGTTTGAGAAAAACATGGCTGCAGATGCGGGCTGGCAATGCTAGGGCAGGGTAGCCAATCCCCAGTCTACATAGTTGGAGGTTTTAGCAAGCGGAGACAGACCGTGGGACAGCCATGCACATTTAGCCATTTTATTGCCAAACTGATGGAGACTGACAGGGGGTCCATAGTGAGCGGGAACATTGGTATACAGGATGAGAATGGGGAAGTCTCTCAGTGAACTGGGCAAAATATAACTTGGGGCTGGGCGGTAGAGAATGTTTATACCCCTATGGTTTCACACTATATTTTCATAACATTTTCTATGTCGTTTTTTAATAGTTAAATAACCTATAGCAAAACACATTGTTTATCAAATGATCACCTCTTCACTGATCTGCCCCTGCTGCAGAGGGAGACTCGAAAAATGTACTGAACAATAGAAATGTGACCTTAAGTTAAGCACATCACCTCTACTAATAAAGTAAAAAAGTGGCAAACAGATTACTCAATGACTATTTGCAACTCATTTAACAGTAGCACAAAAATGGAAGGCTCGCGATTTACTGGGTATGATGATGTGGTGGACTAAAGTATTGAACTGTATGCACTGGAAAAGTTACCTGCAACTTTGAGAGACCACATTAGTTCTTTTGACTAATATGAACCCCTTTTGTAACATATGCAAAAAGAACTGAGATGTCGAGGACACCGCAGGGACTTCCTAATTTGCTGTGAGTAGGGAGGATAAATTAAAGGCTGCCAGAATCCTTTGACTGAAAAACAAATGTTCAAGTAGTATCATGATGGGGCTGAGGAGCAATACTTTACATTGATTATAATGAGGAGGAAAACAATACTTTGTACTAACTGTTAGCAAACCTGCTTTCCCCATCAAACCTGACCTTGTTAACCATTTGTATGCTGGCCCATTCTCACTACGGCGATGATGCTGGTGTTGTCTACTCCTATATAATAACTGTGATACTTGTTTGTGATCGATCCTAAATAAAGTTGTTAAAAAATGTATTCCACATCATATTTACTGTCCCGTCCTCACTTTCAAAACGGCACCTTCCAAAAACAATAACAGCCTACCATACGTTATTGCTTCACTTAATGGGACCGTTTCATAGTCATGACCACCCAGTTACTCTGCAACTTCAAATGAAGCTAACCAAGACTGGTCTTATTGGTGAATTACAAGCATGGACATCATTTAAGGGTCACCAGGGTGGTCGCAACTGCGACCCCTGGCTTTCCCCTTGCTACCCCTGGCACTGATCTTGTGACCCCTGGCCTCAGGGCTCACAAAACCAGTATGAGTCACAGAGTCCTTTGACATGTTGATATGATATGATATGAGTAGGATTTGTAGAGCACACGGCCACTCCATGGAGTGTCATGGTACTAGGCCATTTAGTTATCTGCTACAAGCACATCTTGTTGTTACCCTTGTTGGAACAGCCAGGTCTATAGCTGTTTCTTGGACACAGATATAACAACCACTGAGCATATCTCAAAAGGGAGTTTATTCCAAGCCACTGGACCGAGGTAGGAGAAAATCTGACCTCCAGTTCTCGTGCGGTGAGTCTTAGGAATCCTTGCCAACAGACTGTTGGCTGATCGCAGGTTTCTGGAGGGGGTATAGTGTTTAATTCTATCACTAAGACATCCTGCGCCTGTAAAGTGCAGTGCTTTATGGACCAGGACTAGCATTTTAAAGAGAATTATTTTCTTTATTGGAAGCCAGTGAAGGGCACATAGGTGTAGAGACACATGAGTTCTTGCAGGCAGGTTAAGGAGAGTGCCGGCTGTTGTATTCTGGACCACCTGAAGCTTATTAAGCAGATAATCAAGAAATTCCAAATACAAGGCAATTCCATAGTCCAATCTGGACATTATGAGTGCCTGGATGACCATCTTTTTTGCAGAGAAAGATAACAATGGGAGGAACTTTTTCAGAGTATGCAGAAGCTCAAAACATGTACCAGCCACTTATTTAATTTGTGGCTGAAAGGAGAAAGCACTATCCAATTTTGCGCTCAAATTCTTAACTACTCCCTCCTGAGGACTAGGAGGTGGGGCGTCTTTCGGCCATAGGGTCTGACATGAGTTTGGCGCATTAGTGCCGAAGTATAATATTTCGGTCTTATATGCGTTGCATTTAAGTTGGTGAGTGATCATCCAATGAAACACAGATGAAAGGCATTTTTTGATGGTCTCTCCCGCAAATTCCTCTTCAAAAGTACACAGCAGCTGTGTGTCATCTGCATATGAAATCCTCTTAGCCCCTAAGGCCTCTGCTAGATGAACTAAGAGAGTGAGGTACACATTAAACAGTGTGGGGCTAAGGGTTGAGCCCTGTGGCACTCCCTCTGTCAGCTCGTGTGCTCTTGAGGAAAAAGGAGGTATCCATACTTCTTGACTTCTATCCTTCAAAAAGGAGGATATCCATTTTAAGGCCATTCCACCTATCCCAGTGGATTGGAGGTGGGCTAGCAACCTCGAGTGGGGGACCGTATCGAAGGCCGCATAACGATCAAGCATAATCCGAATGGCCTCCCCCCTCGTCTAAGGTGCTTTTGATACGCTCGATGACTTCCATTAATGCTGGCTCTGTACTGATATTTGATCTAAAGCTGGACTGGCTAGAATGAAACAAATCATAAATTTCGAGCTACTGAGAGAGCTGCTGGTTTACAAATTTCCTTAGTCAAGACAGAAATCTCCTTTGGGTATCCTAATATACTAAATCACATACACACAATCATCTGTTCAAATCACCAGAATGTAACACCACTACCACCAAGGGCCAATAGCTTATAAAAAATATACACATTTTATTCAGTGTTAAAAATCATTACAAATTAGTTAAAAACACAATAAAACAAATAATGCCCACAACATTTTTCTAGAGAACACACATTTAGTACAGTATTGGGAGAACCTGCAAGAAAAATGGTTTCTAATCAATTCAGCAGGCCAATACATCAGACCAAGTTCTTTCTTATGACATTTGGTTTTCGTACATTAAACATGATTGTCATACAATAAACTTAACACCATTAGCAAATGTCATCCACAGTCTACAGTAGGCCTGTTATCAAATGGCGTCTTACTAAGATTCCTGATAACGGAGGCGCTTTTCTGATGTATTGGCCTGCTGAATTGATTAGAAACCATTTTGGGGACATGCACTAGGTTGTATGAGGGAGACGCCGCCACATAAATATGTGAAGTAAGAGAGGTGCCTCTTCCCCCTCTTGGACCAGATACGAACGTCTACATATGAATTAATGTATTCTACATTTTAAAAAGGACCTACACATCGCCAGTCCTTGCCGCATAAATAGCACTCCTTAGCGTGAGTGTTAAAAATGCATTTCATGTGGTAATAATTTTTATCACACTTTTTCACATCACTCACATTTATTTATTTGAGAGGTCCTGAAGAAAGCCCGTATATATTTTTGTTAAGGGCTGAAACATGTCGACCTAAGGATAATATAACAACTACGCAGAATATTAGTAGTTTCTTATCCACTCTCATGTCTTTTTTAACTATATCCCAGACTACCACGAATAAAAGTAACGGGTAGTATTCTGGAGGTATTTTTATATTTCACTTACTTCATCACACTCACATTCACCTTGAAACCCGCCTCCACTGTAAACAGGTGTTGTAGCACAGCCGGGTAGCATTCGGCCACCCAGCTGGGACCCGATTATGAAGCATGACACCAACCAGGTTGGTGTGTGAGGGTTTTCTTAACAAACCTTCGAGGTGCCAGACATTTTATGTCAGACAGTCATTTTTTTCATATTTCTTGGCCGTCTTCTTTGGTTATATCATACAATAAACTTAACACCATTAGCAAATGTCATCCACAGTCTACAGTAGGCCTGTTATCAAATGGCGTCTTACTAAGATTCCTGATAACGGAGGCGCTTTTCTGATGTATTGGCCTGCTGAATTGATTAGAAACCATTTTTCTTGCAGGTTCTCCCAATACTGTACTAAATGTGTGTTCTCTAGAAAAATGTTGTGGGCATTATTTGTTTTATTGTATTTTTAACTAATTTGTAATGATTTTTAACACTGAATAAAATTTGTATATTTTTATAAGCTATTGGCCCTTGGTGGTAGTGGTGTTATGTTCTGGTGATTTGAACAGATGATTGTGTGTATGTGATTTAGTATATTAGGATACCCAAAGGAGATTTCTGTCTTGACTAAGGTCTATTTGGTGCCCTACTCCTTTGGTGGTAAAGGGGCACCTCTCATTTTCTGTTAAGGTTTACAAATTTCTCCAGAACCTTAGACAGAACTGGCAGTAGAGATATTGGCCTATAGTTTGATTGCTCGTTAGGATCCGCTAAACGTTTTTTAAGCAGAGGCATAATCTTTTGCTTGCTTCCATTGCACAGGGACTATTCCCACATAAAGTGAGGCATTCAGCACCTGATTTACCATAGGATGAATGATTGGTGCCCCTACTTCAAGCAAGTTCGGAGGACAAGGGTCTGTCAGAGAACCTGATTTACGGCTTCGAATAGCAGCCAGCGATCCTTCCAAAGGGATAGGTTGGAAGTGAGATAGAGTGGCCTTCACTGAAGCAGTTATGCTGGAGCTAACTGGCTCCAAGAGACTCTCCATCATCTGCGTGCCCGAGATCAGGCTCGCTTGAATGGTTATGATTTTATGTTGAAAGTAAGAGCCCAGCTTGTTGCACAATTCTGCTGACGGTTGGTGGACTCTGGTCAGGTGTCCGGGGATATGAAGTTTTCAACAAGTGGGATATCTCAAAAGCCATGGCAACAAGGATGCACAAAGAGAGCATTGAATTGTGAAGGCATAGTAGCAGCAGGGGCTGTTGCTAGGGGTGTGGCTCCAGTGCGGATGTTTAGGGTAATACATTGATTCTGAGGTGTGTAGTTGGGCCCAGGGGCATCAAGTTGCGCTAACAGTGTCTGTGTAAGGGTTTCCACTCAGATTAGCAGCCCGCATAGCACAGACACACATCTCTATGCAACTTTACAGAGCTCAGCCACCCCTCCTCTTCCATCTCACATAACAGGCTAAGAGTAAACAAAGGACTGGATGGCTCTTATGTGGTGCAGAGAAGCCTATTAAATTTACTACTATTTAAATTCATTTTGCTATTTCAAAGGCAGTGATGGTTGGGAAATCTCTGTTCCAAACCCTTGGAATCTAAGGGGCCGATTCACAGAACTAATCTGAGATAAAATCCTAAACTTACTACTTTTGGTAATCACAGAAGGCATTTAGTAGTAGTAAAGTTAGGAGTCCTAACTTTACTACTACTAAATGCCTTCTGTGAATACCAAAAGTAGTAAGTGTAGGATTTTATCTCAGTTTAGTAGTAGTAAAGTTAGGAGTCCTAACTTTACTACTACTAAATGCCTTCTGTGAATACCAAAAGTGGTAAGTGTAGGATTTTATCTCAGTTTAGTAGTAGTAAAGTTAGGAGTCCTAACTTTACTACTACTAAATGCCTTCTGTGAATACCAAAAGTAGTAAGTGTAGGATTTTATCTCAGTTTAGTAGTAGTAAAGTTAGGAGTCCTAACTTTACTACTACTAAATGCCTTCTGTGAATACCAAAAGTAGTAAGTGTAGGATTTTATCTCAGTTTAGTAGTAGTAAAGTTAGGAGTCCTAACTTTACTGCTACTAAATGCCTTCTGTGAATACCAAAAGTGGTAAGTTTAGGATTTTATCTCAGATTAGTTCTGTGAATCGGCCCCTAACTGACTAAACTACGCCCCTGGCTGTTGGGCTTAATTTGCTGGAAGTCTCATTCACGCTCCAACGCCCTGCATTCTGTGACATGGCAGATATATTGAAGAAGGTAGCCTTCTTTTTGATAAAAACAGTTTAAAAGAAGTGCATTTATGGGCTCCTGGGCGGCAGTGCTCGCATTTTTCAAGACTTTCCAAGGTCCAGAAATGAAACTAAATAAAAATGCCCTCTTTCGTTTTCCTATGTCGATGTTTCCTTTCCTTTGTAGCTATCCCTCGCATAAGCAATTATCATTTTTTGTATTAACTTGGTGTAATGTTGTATACAATTGACCTGCATTATAGCCGAAGGGTATCAATTTAAGTTAAAAAGAAAAGCGGATTAAAAACTTTAGAAAAATAGTAAAGACCTCACCGTTCAAACAGACTCACTCGTATTAACTTCAGTAATTTACACCTTGTCCTTCCGCTTGTTGATCCTATTTAGCGCCAAGAAACCTCTGCGTTATCGCGATAGTTATAAACGCACTTAACCTAACATATAACATAACATAACATAATACAAGCTATAATCCATGTACTAATCTTTTTAAGATCCTAGCAAGGTTCTTTCTTTCAAAATACTTATTACATAATTAATCCATGAACCTGCTCTGTTGTTTGTATTTAGTTTGTTTGCTCGTGTGGTGTAGCCTGTTACTTGTAAATAGAAGCAGTCGTTCTGTTACCTTACTTCATAAATATCATCTAAGTGGCCACTGCCATAGTTTTAAAGATAAATATGCCAATTTTACATATTTATTCTTTCAAGTATAGCACTGATAATCTGCAATCCCTTAATTAATTTCTTTTATTTATATCTGCTACTACTAAAACCTCAAAACGCCTATTTGAATTAGAGCTATTTAACTGCTACACAGCTCCTAATCGAAGGCTCCCTGCGGTTGGATTTACATGCAAAAGCAACATTATGAGAGTTGATTAAATTAATGTTTTTTAGAGCATTGCACTGTGTTAAAATCTTACACATGATGATCGATTTCCAAGTGCAGTCTGTTCTCAAAACTTTGTAAATATACTTTAGATTGTAGAGTTGTGCCCCACGTACTATTAATTACGTTCTGTGGTTCACACTGATTCTTACGTTTCTTACTGAGAACAGGGGGCGCATAATGAGGTAGGACAATGATTGTTTTAGAACACCCCGAGATTTTAGGAAAACAAATTGTCAACTGGAGTCCTAGAAGTTCTGAAGAAGTAGATTGTGATCTTACGCTTGTTGATCATTTTAAGAATATCTTAGAGAACTTGTAAATCTATCTCGTTCGTATAAAAATAACTGTAACCAGGAGATTCCTGGTCATTTGATAAGGAATGAAACGAGTCAAAGAAGAGATCGTTAGAGGCTGATGAAAAGTTTCAAGATTAGTCACAAGAAGTTGCATACCAGTTACATAGATTCCTGCTAATGACAAAATATATATTATGGGGTATAATGCTTGGAGCGTTTCCATGAGACGATTTTAGGGATTAACTGTTAGCTGTTTTGGACATTCACAGGGAGGGGCTGTAAGGCCAGAGAGAGACAGCCTCAATACCACATCAGCTGTGTGGTTCTCCCATTTTTCTAACCTTTAGGGTGTTGTGCCATTGGTAGTCATTGCCACATATTGTTCCAGGGATGAAATGGGAGGAGGGAGTAATAGGCCTTGGCTTGGAGCTCATTTGAGGAAGATGAGGTGTCTCTCAAAGTGTAAAAGAAGGGAACTACAAATAGTCATGAACTAGTACTGTTACATTTATTTGCTTTCAAGAGTGACATTAGGTCTGTTCCTTTAATGATACTCTACAGTAAGATCTTGGACAAAGGATTGGTTCTTTTTGGCAGCATGCTGCAATTGTGCCAGTCATGAGAATGGAGACCAGATGGCTCAGTTGGCTCCCACCAACTGTTGCCATATCTCACTTTTGTGGCCTGGTAACAAGGAGCGTTATTACCATACCTGGCATTACCTATACAAGGGAGTATTTCGGCATCTGTGCTGGGAAGTTCTTAGTTTAACGTAGTGAAAGCGGCATTGGTAAACCATTTTCCACATGCTTTCCCCAGACTGTCTAATGGATCCACTTTTATTTTTATCTTTTCAGCAATAATGTGCATGAAAAGGTCTGTTGAAAGTGGCATTGATTGCCTCAAGGACAACAATACAGAGGCAATATTTCCAGTAGTGGTCGGTGGTGGGAGTGCCGCCGGGCGCTGACGTGGGGCGGGGGAGGGGCAGGATGGGGGGTAGTAAACTACGGATTACAGCCGATACAGGTAAGTACACATCTAAATAAATAAAACTAATTTCGTTTCTCGCGCTGCATCGCCAAATGCGATGCAGCGCGTGCAACGAAATTCGTTTTATTTATTTATATGTGTACTTACCTGTAATCGGCCATAATCCGTAGTTTACTACCCCCCACCCTGCCCCTCCCCCGCCCTACGTCAGTGCCCGACGGCACTCCCACCACCGACCGCTACTGAATATTTTTCCTTCTCATAGAAGGATGACATTGCAATGCTGGCCCGAACATAAAATGAGCTGCATACGCTGCATGAGCTTTTATCTTGATTTCAAGATTACTGCAACCTGGAAAAACTGAAGCCAATGAGATAAAATGTGAGGTTTTAAATGTGGGGAGACAATGTTCTGCGAAGAGACCTTGCCTATTATATAATGGCAAACTGGAAATTGTTATACACTTTGATAACCGAGAATTTGATTTTTGAAAAAGGGCTTGTTTCATTTTTAAATAAAGAAAAGTGAGGATACTCTTTATAATTCCAGCCAATCTATGTTGGCACATATTATTCTAATACGTCCTAGGCCACTGCCGACTATTATAGAGGTAAATATTCAGCTAGTGAACTGTATGGGGCAGATTTATGAGGCCAAATACACATAAATAAGTTATTCCAAAATCCACAGTCAATATCATATCCTACGCCGACGACACACAACTCATCCTCTCCTTCACCGAAGACACCACCACCACCAAGACCAAAGTCCACAACTGCATGACAGATGTCGCCAACTGGATGAAGGACTACTCCCTAAGCTCAAGACGGACAAGAAAGAGGTACCGATTTTCGGAAACAAAAGCTCACAATGGGATGCCTCCTGCTGCCCCTCAGAACTCGGACCTACTCCTACCCCCACTGACCACGCTAGGAGCCTAGGCATTATTCTGGACAACAAGATAACCATGATGACTCAGGTCAACTCCATCTCCTGCTTCTTCATCCTCCTCATGCTTCTTAAGATATTCAAATGGCTAGCCCAAAGCTCAAGACGCACCATCACCCAGGCCATCATCTCCAGCCAACTGGACTACGGCAACGCTCTCTGCACAGAGATCGCAGCTCACCTCCTCCAACGACTACAGACAATACAGAATGCCTCAGCCAAAGTTGTCCTGGATCTCCCGAGACAAACTCACAACACCCTCTACCTCGGGGAACTCCACTGGCTCCCTGTACAGAAAAGATGCCAGTTCAAGCTCCTGACCCATGCATACAAAGCCCAAGTGGAGGTCCTTCCCTCAGGGCAGAGGAGCATCTCCCGGCCTGCTGTGAGTGCAACAGGGACGTAAATAATGGCCATTATCATTTTATTACAGGCCAGCGCTGTTTTAACGCGATTGTCGGAGAGTGAGGGTGGGGATGGAGCTGATGGCAGCAGCAGCAGGATGACTTGTGAAGCTGGCAGCTGCCAGTGCGGTCGGATTGGCTGGTTATCTTCCGACGGCCAGCCTGACATGCACACTTCAGACCATACTAATCCCAGCTGTGTTAAACTGCCGGTGGATTGCAGGCACAGGCACCTAGCCTCAACAAACACTGGAATGTTGGAGCTCCAGGCTTCTACCGGCCATTAGAAATCCAGAGCACTCCATTATTTTCAATGGAGCTCTCAACATTCCAATGTTCTAATACTTGATTTGTGAATGCTAGGCAGATGCTTTACGGGGTGTTCACAAGCTGCTTTTAACTTATCTGAGGAAGGGGAGTTGCAGGCTGGGGAAGTTGTTGTGGATGAAATATCTGAATGCTGGAGCAGGTTTTCTGCACAATGTAGATCCCACATGCTTATTGGTACTTTATGTACACCAACAGTCGCTGTAGGTCTTCTTTTCCACATTATAGGCTTCAGTCGCCCGTTGCAACTGAAAGCCAATAATGTGCACCTTTGAAGTGACTCACCAAGAGGTCCCTTTAGTTTTAACTCAAGCGGATTTACTTACCGTCAGAGAGATGGACAGAAACATGGATGAAGAGACATAAATATGACAGTGAAGAGAAGTTAAAATGTGCACGGACATGCGTGCTTGCTTTCTCTCCACCAAAAGTTATTATTGTGACGAAGTAGTGCATCAGGGCTAAGGACAAGCAAACATAAGCATTGCTGCGCTGCCCTACGCCAAAGTGAAAGGGCTGGAATGCTCCGTATTTATGCAATACGGTTCATTCCTATCCCTTCCCCCTGCGTTTTCACCGTTTCGGCAGCCAAGCACCAATGGAGGCACTATTGCACAATGATGCAAGGGTGCCTGTGTTGTATGCAGGATTGGTTTTGTGAGGAAAAAACAATCCTAAGATGTGTTTTCCTCTTTCTATATGTGCTCCAGAATGCAGCACACATAGAAAGAGGTAAAAACGAGGAGAAATAAAGTAAATTCTCCTTGTTACGCCTCACCTCAGGATACGTAAGATTTTGGCACAGCTTTTCATGCTCTCGTAAATCTGGGCAAGTGTCAAAATCCATGGGTGTTTCATGGCAAAACCCACTGCAACGCCCATAGAATGCCTCCCAAGTGCAGAGTAAGGCAACGCAGTGATTTGCGCTGCCTTGCCTTACTCAATATCTACGAGGCCATTCAAAGCCACACATAATGGCTTTGTTTGGCCTCATAGATATGAGTTTGTGACTTGTTCTGCTTTAGCATCACAAAGAGTGACGCTCCGGTGGCGCAAAGGGTTCGTAAATATGACCTTAAATGTACATTGTATTTAATTACCGAGTTCTATTTTGTTCTGATATGTTGCTTTACGGTCACAACAGAGCTTGTGGTAGAATAGTTTTTTAGCGCCAACGGCTAGAGCGGTCGACATCGATGCTGGGGAACCGGGTTCGAGTCTCGGCAACGACGCTCAACATCCTGTGATTCTGGGCAAATCACTTAATCTCCCCGTGCCTAACAAAAATGAATGTGTCCTTGTGTAACAAAACTGGTGCTATGTAAAGCGCTCTGATACCCGATATCTTCGAGTCTAGTCGCGCTATATAAAACTCTATAAAAAAAACAAAATTGTATAAAAGCTGTGTCAGATGGTAAAGCTTTAAATGCTTCATTGCTCATTCATCCATTTCTTTTGAGAGAATGCATAGATTTACTGCTAACCGTCCTCAGATAATATTTATCTGAATTTGCTTATTCTCATCAGTGTGGAATGTGCCGTAATACAATAAAGCAACCAGGGTCATATGTAGGTTCGATTAAAGAAAATGTTTGGTAAATGCAGGTAACAGAGAGTGTGTATGTCAGATTCTTGTAAAAGGCATTTTAGTGGCAGAATGAAGAAAGAATGGTGCTGATATATTTCGAAGGGACTGTGGAAGAGTGCTGGAGTACAAAGACGGTGAGTCCAGGAGTCAGAAACCACTAGAAGCTCATGAGACTTTTCAGCTTGTTTCCTGGCTTCCTCCCCTTTTCTTCCGTTACTTTACTGTCAATAGACCGGTCAATAGTCGGGAGCAGCTCACAGAAGTTAGCAGAGTGAGCTTCTTCACCAACAGGCCATATCACACAGACAGACTTGTTTATGCCAATGCTGCTTTTTATACACTAACAACACACAGTGCCCTAGTTTATGGGGTGAGCGCGCTGGTATCCCTGTAGGAATGGATAGATTTAACAGCAGGTATTTAACATGCTTAATTGTGGGTGAGTAATAGTGTTCCTGGAGGATGTGAGCGATAAGTCTATAGCGCCCGGGTATAAGGGACTGGAGAAAATAAGGCAAATTTTCCTTGCATGGATTTCATCAGGGGTTGCCGCTTAACTAATAATTCAGTGGTGATGTAGGTGTCGTTGAAGTGCAGTGGTGTTTACTTTCATAAAATGGACCCTTTTCACGTTCCTCTTCCCATTGGCTTGAGGTATGCCTGAAGGCACAACATAGATTTGCTAAATTACCTTAATTTCAGCAATCTCGAGGCTCTAAAATTCCCTCCTTTATAAACATGCCCAAGCTGGTAAATGATTTGGGAGTGCCGAGCCGGGGTTTGGGCTTGGCTCTATGAGCCAGGGCACAATCTATCAACAAATTTGACACATAATAATTATGACAAGTCGAAGGTAAGTGAAAATGCAGTGGTTGCTCACTACTTAAAACTCATCCCTAACTTTTACGCCCACCACTTTCAAATGTCACCAGCCACCACTACAAGGCTCTACACAACTGCAAAGCCACCTACTTAAACCACTGCCTGGACTTCCACCAGCCCACCAGACACCTCCGCTCCACATCCCTTTCTGTAACTTTCACCCCCTGCATCTGACGTAGCCTTTGCAGAGGTCACTCCTTCTTGTATCTTGCAGGGCAGACATGAAAAAAGCTACCTTTTCATCTATGGACCTCTCCATCTCTTCCAGAGTTCCAAAAGTCCCTGAAGACCTGGCTATTCGGCTAATCAACTGGACCCTGCCAGCGCCTGGATACCCTCACGGGTGACAAGTAGCTTTCTACAAATCTTCTGATTGATTGACCTAAAGTCCCAGGATGTTTGCATGAGCAAGTGAATGAATGATGATAAAATCAATTCCTGTATGGATACAAGGAATATGAAAGTTATTGCAGATGCAGCAGCAATTAAGCCTGAACCTTTATGGACCATACGTGGTCTACCGAGTACAACAGAGTTTATCAGGAAACTGGACAATCTTTGAAAAGAAGATCAAGCAGTAAGCCTTTCGTATGTTTCTTATGTTAAACAAGTTTTGGTTTCGTTAGGATTATCATAATTTTTGTCCAACCTTTCATCATGGTCATGTGCCGCAGTATATTTGATCAAAATGAGATACTGGGCTAAAAAGGTGGAATATATACTCCTTCCTTGATAGCTCATTAATCCCACCTTTTTAGGAAATGAAAGAATCGTCAATTTGGCAAAGTTATATGGAGCCAATGTCATTCCCATACATAATATCACTATATATGAGATTTTGCTCTGGAACTCTGTGTCTTGGATGTTACACAAATGGAACACAGGAAATATTGAGCTGTTTTCATGTTATCTCTTCCAAATCGAACATGTCTAATTTTTGTTATTAAATTGTTACTTTGCACCTCTTTTACTGTGAAAAAATTGGCAGCACTAGAAATACATTTTAGTATCGAAAATGTTATGAAAGCTTGGAATGAAAGGAAATTAGTGAAGTAACTGCAAGGCTTTGATTAGTCTACCGATCTACTTTAAATTATGGGGGTATTTGATTAATCCAAGTACAAATGACTGGGACTTGCTATATAGGGAAATGGTTGCATATTTTCTTTGTATTTTCTGACAAATTGAGATATTAAATACATTTGTTGTGAACTTTCTACTTCAGTATTTTGACCCGGATTCACTTGATTTTATGAACTTGGTGGTTCGTTTATAGCTTATTAGGCAGGGAGCACTGCCGTAATCACTGGTGCTAACCCCCACTCAAATCATGGTTCCCCTGCACTATTTAGAGTTGGGGAAAGAGCTGCGTTTCATAAACTTGAGTATCAGCTGGCTCCGGCATAAGAAACCTCTAACCTGTGGCCCCTCTGCCTCTGGGCTTGCATTTGACAGTGACTGTCAGCCTGCCCTATTTAGTGCGTGAACTCTGTGACTAGATTTCCTTATCAAGGTCTAGCATATGAGATATGGTGGTGCAAGGGTGGGGAATAGCAGAATAGCTGATTCACTGAGAGAACCACCCTTGCTCATCGGGACATTGTTATTTTGTTTTGCAAGAACAAACACCCACTTTGGAGGTTCTTTTTTGAAGAACAATATGATTTTTGAAGCAGGCGCATCAAACAAGGAAACTTGTTTAGTAAAGGTCAGTGCCTTGAGTGGAGACACACCAGCATCTCCACTGAAGGAAAAGAGTTTACTGTCTGTCGACAGGGATGTCTACGTTTGGCAGGCTGTCCTCTGCCGAAGAAGCAGAGGCCATGATTTCCGCTGACCTTGACAGCAGCGGCTGACATCCAGGTCCTAAATGAGGCCCTTAAAGAATTGGGATTTGAATGCTATGTTAATGGAAAGCCATACTTTCTGAATAAACATTCGAATAAATATGTTGGATTGTGGTGATGATGATTTATTTTATGTTTTGAACCAACGTGACCAATTTAATTCTATTAAATACTTTAAAAACTATTTGTATTGGTTATTTTCCGATATGATACTGTTACACTGTACTCATTTGCTATAAGTCACTTATTTTCCAAACTTCCATTGTAAATTAAATTTCACTGTGAATCAGCTGATCTAATTTTATTTATGATATCTAGCTAATTATGCCTATCTGTTATATTTTTTATTTTCCTTTGCATGCCCTCAAATGTATTGTGTCTAAGGAATGTCATGGAATGTGATATAATTACTAGTTATTGCTACTTCTGTGTTAAGATGAGTTCTATACCAACACCTCTGGGGTGCATTTCCACTGCTTCTAGGCTTTAGAATTAAAAAAATTCAAATTTTATTCAAAATTCTTGTCAAACTCCTTCACAGTAGGAAATTATAGTCTTTTTGTTTTTGATGACTTTTAAGTATTGTGATATTGTGGGCCTTATTTTGAGTTTGACTGTCACAAACGTGGGGGGTATCCAGTCCACCTTATTACAAGCGCCATAGGATATAAGGCACCTGTAATAATGTAGACGGGCTATCCAGCACGCTGGCTTTGGAATAACCCATCCCCCAAACTCTAAATTAGGCCATAAGTGTTTTAGCTTGAATGATGTGCTTCTAATATATTCCATTCAAAATTGGTGTTCCAGTACGTATGCTAAATATTGAGTTTGATAATTGATTTTGCTCTTAATTACCCATTCCTTTAAATTTTTACCTTTGTTGAACTTTTTGCATACTTTGCTTTAAATTAGTTTATGTTGAACCATTTTTAGATCGAACCTAGGCAGCGCATGCGCTGTCTCTTCGAGACCTGCTTTAATCTCTTCTGTGGGCTTACATACCGCTCATGCATTGCCACTCGTTCTTTTGTCCGTCCTTCAAAAATGCTCCGTCGCTACTGGTCTCTTCTTCGTTTTTCTCCCACCTTCCTTGCATTTGTATCCTCCCAGGAGCAGAGTCTAACAGTCCGTCTCATTGGTGGCAAAACAAAGGTGGGGAAAAACGCTTTTTAATTGGAATATTTCATTCTCCTCTTTTGAAAGAATAATTAACAGTGGTAAATGTGTTTCCGCCATCCAATTTATACTTGTATTGAACGCGGTGCAAATGATTAACAATCTGTACATGTGCGATCAATGTATGTGATCTGTCTCCAGCCTCGAAGCTCCACTCATCCTATATTTTCGCAGGCAGCTCTTTAGGGAGGATGCCAAGCCCCATTCTTGTAGTGTCCGGCTGGACACGTTCTAGTGTTTTGCCTAGTGCTAACCCACACTTTACACCCACCCACCACAGGCGTCACCGGTCAGGTGACCCTGCTAATAAAAGGGGCCGGGCGCACGTGCCCTGGGCCGGTTCCAGTTACCACACATGCCGAGTCTGTGTAATTATTTATGCAGGATGTGGGCCTAGGGCCCAAGACACCACAATGGCGACGAGCGGGTCGTTCCCCGCGTGGACTATCAACTGTTTGGGTACTACACTGTGGGTGGGAAGAGTAGCCTGAATCCTAGGCATCCCCACACCTGCTGCCAGTGAGACAGCTATGCCGCGAGGGGAGAGAAAAGTGTCTGGCCTCTATGTCGGAAGTCGCCTGCCTGCCGTGACACTCTATAGGGCAGCAGCGGACTGCGGCATGCGAGTTTAGCCCCGCATGTGGCAGTGGGCAACCCTGAGTGGAGGAGAGGGCCCTGCTGCCCTGTGGAGGAGTTCGAAGCCGCAGAACAACCCCGCAGGTGAGAGATCTGCGGTTTAGCCTGCAGCTGTAGCCGGCGGCGATATCACCCAAGCCGGCAAGCACACCACTTCCCTTGATGTCAGGAGGGTTGCCGTAGCCTCCACCGCTGAAGGGGCAGCACCCCCTTACCGAGGCACGTCGAGCGTGGTTATCCCGATGGGGGAGTCAGCATCAGGACACCAGAAGGCCCACACTAGCGCAGCACACAGCCCCGTACTGGCATCACCCGGGACTGCACCGGCCCGAGGTTGAAGGAAAGTCTGCTACGGCCAGGGCGGAGAGACGCCTGTAGCCCACCCTGCATGAAATGCCCTCTAATGCCTCTCTGCTGGGACCGCTGGTCCGACGCTGACTGTCGCCGCACAAGCCCGCTGCCGCACTCAGGCGAATACTAATGCAAGTGAGAAGTGCGCCCAAAGATCATTATCTACGGCGGTGAGAGTACCCGCAGCCCTGCCACCTGTGAACGAGGGAAGAAATGCCTGCCCCAGCCTTCTGCCCGCCCGCATGGGAGATTTCAATAGTGTTAGCAAGGTGGTGCTGCACCGCAAAGGGCCGAAAAAAGGGACTGCCAGTGAAGCGGCCTCCCACTCTGTAAAATACAGGCCGGCCCTGCTCCCTGCATCAAGAGGTATCTGCAGCGCCCCCGCGATCTCGCCCGCAGCAGCAGCAAGAACAAGTAAGAAGAAAACCCGGTACCTCATTGAAAAGCGGTCTGTGAGTGAAGGGTCCAAACTTACTGGACTCATTCCATGCGATCACCTGACCGGGGTTAACAGAATGAGCCTCCCAGCACTGCACCCCCTCCCGCATCGACAGCTCTAATCAGAGCGCGGCCTGAAGTTTCAACCGAGAGCTGCGGCCGATTAGGTGACTGCAGCGCCACCTAGTGGTAAAATACCGCATGGAGCATGAAGCTATCTCACATGTAACCTTCTGCTGTTTTCTCACCCCGAGTGTGCCTGTAGACTCGGCTGCAAGGTTCAGAGCCCAAGGAAGACGCTGACAAAAGTAGCCTGCCTCCGGTCGTCCCAGGAAGGAAAGAAAGGAGGAGCGCATGGTCAACCAGGCAGAACTATACTGCAACTCCCCCATGCCAAAGCTCATGCACTCTTGTGAACACTGCAGCACAAACAGGTAAACAGACTTGACCCAACATGAGCAGCGCCCCTCTCCCTGGCCAACCTCCCATACCTAAACAGCAGCATTAAAACACAGAAGAAGCTCCATCAACTCCCCCAGCACTCTACTGCACAGCCCCCCATGGAACGGCAAAGCCCACAGCCTGAGGAAAGTGACAGAGGCACCTCCGAAAGCACCCACAGCGCCACCTGCTGCCACAGTGACAAACTGCACTCTGAGATGGGACACAAGGGAAAAGGCAGAAGCAGGCTCAGAGACACACAGCCAGGACTGATGGTGAGTGCACCACACACCCCTAGTACCAGTAGACCTCGAAAGCAGTACCCTATGGGAAGAGAAGGAGGTCGGCAGCTAAGGCACAAAGAGCCTAGAGAGAGACTGTGAGGAGCAGCACAGTCCACAGCGTCAGGAGGGCCACCCCAGCACACAGAGGGGCCAAGAGTGAGTGCACAGACTGTCCACCCCAAAAATGCAGCGTTGACCAGAGAACCAGAAAGCACCTGCCTATCTCCCTGAAAGGGGAGCATCATAAGCTGAGGGCACCGCAGGCCCCCAATGAGCTGCCTAACTTTTGGGAAAGAGGAAGACTGTCACACCCCACATTTGAAGAACGTGCACAGAGCGTGCAAACCCCCAGTTGCCGTCGGACGCCACCGCAGGCAAGAAGGATTTTGCTACACACGCCCCGGTGGTGACCCGACGTCACCGCAAGCCAAGGAAATGGGCACGCCCAGCTCCAGAAAAGGGGCCCGAAAGAAGGTCCAAGAGCTCAAAGACTGAGGTGCGCCGACGCAGGCACCCAGAAGCTGACAACACGGTCAAGCGCACAGAAGAGAGAGAAACATGTCAACACAATTGGACTGCTGAAGACCGAAGGGAGATCCCCTACGTCCCCACCATGCCAGCGAAGCCCCGCAGTGGGCAGAAGACAGCAGAGTGTCCTCCCTCACACTGCCTCAAGACAGGAGTCGCCAGAGGCCCAAGACAGGCAAGTGAGTCGCACACCCCACATGGCAAGCCGCCACCACAACGTGCGTTCCGACGGACGCCACAGCCGCATCGCAAGCATGGAGCACGTTACTCGAAGTGACCAACTCCGCCAAGCATGCCCGAAGGGAGGCAGGATCAAGTGCCACGACGGCGCAGCCTCGAGGCGCAAGCACGACACCCTCGAGTGAAGAGAAGAGGAGCATCGCGAAATCCCTGAGGAGGGGATGGTGCCCGTGCAAGGTCCCCAAGAGGAAGAAGCAAGTCCTACTGACAGGACAGACCTGCGACAGGTCAGCAGGACAGTGAAGACCGTCCCAAGAACTGGACGCGACCAGCGAGATGTCCATGTGGCGTAAACATGAGACATGCGGCAGGACGCCACATCCAAGTGAGTACCTGGTCGAAGGAGGAAAAGAGAGTGGCAGGACGCCACTCCGCGAAGGAAGAAGGAACAGTGGCACAACGCCACAGGGCAGACAACCACCACAGGCGCGCAGGAGAAAAGGAGCAGAGCGACAGGACAGAGGACTCGTACCACCACATGATGATCGCACCCAGAGACACCAGACAGCCATCAAGCCGGACCGACATCCCTGGAGACAGCCCAATGGCAGAACCAAATGTAAGCAGCAGCTAGCGCGAACAGCGTCTCTCTCCAACGCTTCCCAGTGCGACCGTCCAGTCCCGAAGCCAGACCGACGTCCCTGGAGACAGCCCAATGGGAGAACCAAGTGTAAGCCGCAGCCAGCGCGAACCGCGTCTCTCTCCAACGCTTCCCAGCGCGACCGTCCAGTCACAAGCATCGGCAGTCCAAGTTGAACGGCATCCCTGCTTCTCACCGCAGATGCCACGGGTGAAGAACAGCCTCAGCAAGATGAAGACATGGGCTGCGAAGTCCCTCCAGTCCTCCTCACTCCCCGAGGTCACCTAAAACCAGAGATCGCCGCCTGTTTGCCCAACTGATAGAAAATAACTATGTTCATCATCCAGGTGCATCATCACCAAGGAGCATCGCACCACCAGAGTGGATCCCTGCACTCCAGACAACCGGAGTTCAACGAGGCGAGCCACCCAGGAACCTTCTGTGTGCCCCCGTCAACCTGAAGCCTGCCGAAGTAGAGCATACCCGACCATTGGAATATCCACCCTTGGAGTTACACAAGACTTGGCCGTGGCCCTGTTGGGAGTTCCGCAGCGACCCCTCAGCGCGGCCTACGCAAAGGCCCGCACAGCCCACGCGGTCACGTGGCAATCCAGGGGCAAGGGCCTCGATGGAGTTCCTGTGAGAGGGGAATCCGAATAGGAGTGATGCGTCGGCAGCAGCTCCACGACAGGCACGGGAAGCATGGCGGTCACAGTCGAAGACTGGTCACCCAAAGACCATCAGAGGAAGGCACAGAACCTGAGTCCTGACGGCGAGGACTTCCAGACCGAGACACCACCCTCTGCGGCTACATGAGCGACTTGGCTGTGAGTCCTGTTGGCAGTTCCTCAGCAACGCCTTCGCGCGGCTTTCACGAAGCCCGCACAGTCCACACGGCCCCATGGCAGCCCGGCAGGAAGGCCCTCTAGGAGGCTCCAGTGAGAGAGGAGTCCAGGCGAGAGAGGCAAGTCTGAAGTGGCTTGGCTGTCATGAGCGAGGAAGACCATCAAGCACGTTGCCTCCAAGGAAAGGCCTCACACACCGAGATCATCTCCAACTGCTGTAGGTTTGTCATCCACCGGAACCTGAGCGCCTGAGAGATCTCCAGAGTGGACTCCACCACCGCTCCAGATGCACCGATACTTGAACTTTGTAAATAGACTCCAACGCCGCGAGACCAGGCCGGTCTGAAGTACATCGCCAAGGCGGACTAAAGCATCCTGACCATGTGGTCCGAAGCTCCAGCGCTGCCTGGCTGACGGCCTGAAGAGACTCATTTGGTGCTATGTGTTGTTTATTTGTTTTCTTCCAGGTTGGACTTTTGTTTGTTTCTTTTCATTAAAGATTGAGAGGGATGTAGTGTCCGGCTGGACACGTTCTAGTGTTTTGCCTAGTGCTAACCCACACTTTACACCCACCCACCACAGGCGTCACCGGTCAGGTGACCCTGCTAATAAAAGGGGCCGGGCGCACGTGCCCTGGGCCGGTTCCAGTTACCACACATGCCGAGTCTGTGTAATTATTTATGCAGGATGTGGGCCTAGGGCCCAAGACACCACAATACTGTCCCTGCTTCACCCAGCAGCCTTTAGACTCATACAAATAAAGACACACATGCAGGCACAGCCTTAATGCACAACCCGTGCCTCTGTGGGTGCCGGCGTGTCCACACTTCCTGCTTTGAAAACCTCTCTGGCTGAGGAGAACCAGCTGAATCAGGGCGTAGGTGGGAGGGAAGAGACTGCAGCTCTGTCTTCTGATGGAAGAGGGGACCAAGTAATTCAAGAAAGAGGAGTGCCTGCATGCCCCCAGATAAACAGTTACTTTTCTATTTTTTTTATTAAGACCCAGAGCATTAGGTATTATCAATTATGCAAAATAAAAGAATAAACAATATCTCATATAACAATTCATATCTCATATATATATATAGTTATATACTATTAAATAGATAGAGAATAGCAGCAATAAGAACAGTCTGTTTAATACATTTCATGCATATTTTACAGTATATCCAATACCAGCAACGTCTTTGTGATAGATAAATCATACCACTCCCAGAGAAAGGCCTGGCAGAAAATAGAGCCTCACTGGCCAGGGATCCTGCCCTTGCCAATTAACCACCCTGGTTTACAGAATATTCTGAATTAGTAGATCGCCACTTCAGTGTCATAGGCACCCAGCAACTTGGTCTGCCATGCAATCAGTATTATTCTTCCAATCTATGATAGGGGACCGGATTTGTTTCCCCAGCTTCCTGGCCTGTCTACCCCTACATTCATAGAGGGCCATCTCTTGTTTATATATAGCAAGCAGCCGAGCTAGCCAGACTGAAACGAGGGAGGATCCGGATCCTTCCACCTGGTGGCAATTAATATCCTAGCAACAGCTACTGAAACCAATACAAAATACTTCTGGGTTGTATTCAAACCGATGTTATTATCGTGCCCCAAGATCATCAGGGTTGGGCTAAATGTAATCCTGATCCCTAGCAATCCTTTCCAAAAGAGTTCCAACCTGCTTTTTAAAGGGAATAGCCTGGCGCAGTCATAAAACATATGAACCAACGTGGTTGGGCCTCCAATACATCTGGGACACTTGTCGTCTGTTCTCTTGCCCCATTCAAACAGTTTGGCAGATGTGAAATAAAGATTAAATAACGTTTTGAAGTGCTGCGCCTTCAAGCTCGCTGACAAAAAAACCTTTGCGGCTAGTGCTAATGCATTATCTATATCAATGTCCGGGTCGGTAAGCTTCCTAGCCCAACTTGCCTCAGTTTTCTCGAGGTCATCCGGGAGATTTTCTAAGATAATGCTATAGATATCTCTTATTTTGCAATCACTCTGGGTGATTACCTCCATCATAGGTATTTTATCAGAAATTATAACCTCCCTGGAGTTATTGAGAAACTCCCTAATTTGCATATATTTGAAATACTGAGTTTCCGGGATACCAAACCTTTGCTGTAGATAAATAAAAGGAAGTAGCTGATCTGAATGATACATGTCCCCAATTACTGTCAGACCATACCGCTCCCATTGTCTACCCATTACATTATGGAAGATAGGTGGAAAAAAAGAGGAGCGCCACAGTGGAGTATATCTGCTATATTTAGGAATTTTCATGGCTTTGCGGACTTTACTCCATATCTCCATGCACTAAATTTTATCTTGAAGCATACTTTTTTAAATAGCTTGGCTCTAACTGCTGCAGTAGTAGTCCACCAGCCCTTCTTCCCAGAGCAAGTTCGTATAATGTTGGAAGTGTGCTGTGACTCTCCTGGTCTATCCCTTCCTTATTTTGCGTGATAAATAAAATGCGCATTTGCTGCATGAGAGCCGCCCAATAATAAAATGTGATCTTGGGGACTGTCAGCCCCACGTCTCTGTGGGAGAGACATATATTTTACTGAGCGCCTCACCTTCCCATACTGTCAGATAAAATTAATGAATGTGTCGTCCAGGGTTTTCAATATTATTTCGTCTATAACCACTGGTAGTGACCGAAAGAGACATAAAACCTTGGGCAGCATGGTCATTTTTAAAACATTACCCCTGCCAATAATTGACAGATGTAGCCCATTTATGTGTTTTAGGTCAGTAGATATTTTCTCGATCAGGGGATCAAAATTAATTCTCCCCACAGTAGCTATTTTAGGGCTAATACAGACTCCAAGATACACAGCTGAATTGACACGCTGAGGGTCTTGAAAGGTGAGATTGTCCATACAGATGACCTGTGTTTTATTTTTATTCAGGGAATAGCCTGAGATTTTGCCAAAGTCTTCGGCCATAACTTCTATTTCCCTGATTGCTCCTTCGGGATCAGTGGTGTACAATGGCGATGTCATCGGCATATGCGAGCACCTTAGTCTCATACCCTTCACTGATAATAGGCTTTATCCCCTGATTATTTATGATATTCTCAATCAAAAGGTTTATATAATGTGCAAATAATATGGGGGAGCAGGGACACCCCTGCCTGGTCCCCCTCGACACCATTATGACATTCGATTCTTCCCCCATTAGTTGGAGCCGTGCATATGGAGAGGAATACATAGCTTTGATAGCTGTGATTATTCGGGGACCAAAACCCTTTAATGCTAATATACCCCGCTCAGCATCAAGTAGGGCCGTAGCCATTTGTCCCCCTGTCCCAGCTGTAATATCAAACAGGGTTATCGCCCGCCTTATATGGTCCGTGGTCCCTCTGCCGGGTATGAACCCATGCTGCCAGGGTGACACTATGTGGGCTATGACCCTACCAAGCCGAGTTGCCAAGATTTTAGAATAGATCTTGGTGTCTGCATTTATTAATGAGATTGGCCTATATGAGGCTGGATTATCCAGGCTTTTACCCTTTTTGGGAAATATAACGATGTCAGTGCCGTTCCAAGACTCCAGCGGGATCCCAGTATATTGCACCCCCAGAAACAGGTCTCATAAAATAGGAGCTAGCTGTAGTTGAAATACCTTATAAAATTCAAGGGATATTTTATCAGGCCCAGCAGCTTTCCCCGAGGGCAGATGATGCAGGGCTGACGGGACCTCCTCAAATGTTATTTCTGTTTCTAGCTCATCCCTGGCGGATTGGTCTAGAACCGCCCAAGATCCCCCTCTGACACTGCATGAAAGATGTCCGATGATGACCCATCACCTTCCTTGTATACGACCTGATAGAATTCCTGAAATATCCTAAGTATATCACTAATCTCTGTATAGGTTCTTCCATCTTTCTGAATTGAGGATAAAGTGCTTCTAGCTTCCTTTTGCCGTATATGTAGCGCGAGCATTCTACCGACTGACTCTCCAAATTCAAATATTCCATTCCTATGGGTTTGAAATTACTCAGCCGTTCTCTGTTTTAGCCAGCCGTTGATTTCTGCTTTTAAGGCAATAATGTTAAACTGGGTTCGGGCCACCCCCTCGCCCGTGCTATCTGCGTCACATGTTCTTGCTCAACCTCTGTCAACTCCCTCAGCAGCCTTTCTTTCTTTACCTGGAGCTGTTGCCTCTCCTGGGCGACAATGCTAATAATCTCTCCCCTCAGGCCGGCCTTGAAGGTATCCCATACTATGCCTCGTGAACCGCTGTACCTATTGATGTCATAGAACCCCTGCACCCAATTCCTGATATGCTCTACAAAGGCTACATTTGCAAGCAACTTTCTATCAAAAGTCCACTTGCGATGGCGTTTAGTGGCTGCTTGGACTTCAACCTCCAAAACAAGTGGAGTATGATCAGAGATTACCTTCGGAAGCCTCCTGATTTCAATTTTACTTAACAAGCCTGTTGTAGTTAAGAAATAATCGAGTCATACATATTTCTTATGGGGGCAGGAGTAGTAGGTGTAACCTGGATCATCGGGATGCTTATAGTTCCATATCTACAAGACCGTGGCTATCCATGAGGGATGTGAAAGCCCTATATACTCGTGGTTTCTTCCCTTGATATCGCTGCACTCGCCAGGCCCCAACAGTTTGGTGAATATTGAGGTCTCCGCAAAGGACCAGCGACTGCGGCCAAAATGCTAATTCAACCTCAAAATCCTCAAATATCTTCGGGTCATCTTGATTCGACCCATAGACTACACAGATTGAGAGTCCTACCTCGAGCTCGACTAATGCCCACCTAACCTGAGTATCTGTGAGCTTACGCCTAACAGGCCCTATTTGTGGTTTGGCTAGTATAGCCACCCCCCGGATATTGGTGCTCTGCGAGGAACAGGCCAACAAGCTATATCCCCTCATTATGATCAGCTCCCTTCTATCCCAGGGAATATGCGTCTCCTGCATACAAATAACATCAGGGTTCATTGCCCTCAGAAACTGTGCCACCCTTATCCGTTTCATCCTATCATTCAACCCTCCTACATTTGCCAAGCATATGGTAATTTTAGCCATCTAACGTATACTCAGGAAAACCCTTGCTGTTCTTAATTGTATCTTTATTAAAACTACTACAGAAATAGATACATCGTACTGATTTAGTTCCTGCTCTGGGTATATTTTAGTTTTGCACCCTCCCCCTACCCCTACACTACCCCCCTGGATTCCCCCAACCCAACACCACCCTCCCCTGACCCACCCAGCCCTCCCTCGAACCCTCCCCACCCCCCTACCCTGAGAAGCTAGCAGACCAAACAAGCAGTCTGAGAGGAGCTGGGACCAGCGCGTGTGACCCGTGGATTAGCCCAGTGTTTCAAAATAGTGATAAAACGTGAAGAGAAAAGTAAGAAAAGAAAACACTAAATGCACAATCATAAGCGAGTACTAAATAATGAGCCCTTATTTCCGGGCCAGGTCCTAACATGAGAGGCCTCATTGCAGAGATGAGTTGAATAAGCCTGTACCCTATTCTCTCGTTTCTTAAGGTTGTTAGAGCTTAATACCATCTAAAAACTCCTTTGCCTTAACCTCAGAGTCGAGAAATCGAGTTTCCCCCTTCCAGATCAAGTTTAGGCGAACCGGATTAACCAAATAAGCCTGTACATTTTGATCTTGGAAGGGCTTTATCATCTGCTGCAACCACCAGCATCTCTCGACTGTAGCATGGCAAAAGTCTGGTCGGACAAAGAACGAAATATCACCACTGGCACGCTTTGATTCAGGCCTTAGTTTCTCAGAAATAGCTTGTCTGAGGAGGAAGTTCCCGAAGTAGATGAGAATAGCCCTTGGCCTCGCCCCCTCCCTAAGTGGTTGCCTTAATACAAAGGGTACCCTATGGGCCCGCTGGACTTATTGTGTCCAATTCAAGCCTGATAACTCTGGGAAGGCTGTCCGTAAGAGTTCCACCACATAGGTCCGAATATCCAAGCCCTTAACCCCTTCCGGGACCCCAAGCAAGCGGAGATTGTTACGCCACTGGCGGTTTTCTTGATCTTCTAGCTTCCATTGTATGTCCACCAGTCGAGCTTCATGAGCCTCAGCTTGTGCCCTAGTAACAGCAAGATCTGTCTCGGTCACAGCAGTTCTAATTTACAGGTCGGTGAGGCGTTCCCCAGTGATGTTACACACCTTGGTGAGTTTTCTGACCACCCCAAGGACTTTCCTCAATGCAGTTTGAGCCTTAGGGCTATGTTGACGTGTTTCTTTGCGATGCATTGAGACTGCCTGGTAGATAGCGTCCAGTGTAAGGGAGTCAGAACAGCCTGCCCCCTGTAGATTCGCAGAAGGGGAACCAGTCAGGTGCTCTGTAGGCGTATAATCCCAGGCTAAATCCTTACCCTTTGAGGGTCGCTGGCCAGACTTTTTACTTATCTTACGAGCTGTCAAGGTGCTGCCCTATTTGCCCTCCTCATGGTCACTGTCATTCTCACTAAAGCTGGAAGAGGTATCGGACCCCTCCACAGACCACTCGGCTGCGTCAGATAGCCAGAAAAAAACAATCGCTAGGTTCCTTTTCTGGCTCAAATTTGGCATCCTCTGCCCCCCACCCCCTGCTGCGATACGAGCATTGCTGAGCTCGCGGCTAGTTCTTTAGCCTGGCCATTTTATGCACAAGTTGCAAGATCAGGGGAGTTACAGTTGCGCGTATCGAGTGGCAATAAGCTCTGTGGGAGGAGGCTTAGATTCTCCCTTTTGAGAGTCGCAGCAGCATCTTTAGCCACACCTGAGTGATCAAAATCCTCTATGTTTACAGAGAGCCCTTCGCCTGAATTAAGGATATTGCCCTCAATGTTAGTAATCGCCTTTACCATTGTGGTTGCAATACCCTTAGCTAGGACTGGGGGCTGGGTAAAAGAATGCACCTGCATACCTTCATCATGTTGTATGACGGAGTGCTCTGCCACCAAGGTTTTGCTATCATGAGCCCGAGGACTGGACACATCCTGTGGCTCATCACGCGGCATTGGTAGGGCTGAATCTGTGGCCTCCGGCTGTTCCGATTCACTCCCAGCAATCACTCCTTGCATCCGCTAGTCTCGCTTCAGGGCTGACCCCTTCAGGAGGTCAACCACTGAAGGGCCCGCTGGACGTGAACCACCAGCAGTCCCGCCTCTCCCCTTCCTCTCTGACTCCAATTCCTGAGCAGGAGGTGCACGTCGACCTGGCTGAGAAATCGGCACCACACCTTCGTCCCCTTTGCCCCAGCGAACCCGCCTGTATGAAGATCCAGGCCGCCTTTGCCTTCTGAGCTCTGCCGGTGGTCTTGGGCCCCATTCCTGATGTCGATGCCACTGCACGGCAGAGGGAACAGTTCAAATGGTAGAGGACGGCTGCCGCCAGACACCTGTAGGCAAAGAAACCCTCCAGAATTACTACTGCTAGGGAACATATCCCAGGAGCACCAGAGCAACTATGGAGAGCGTCAAGTGTCTCTGACATCTTACAAGGTTAGTTCATTTGTGAAGTATATCCACAGGTCAGCGCACTGCTGCTGTCGGCCACCTACGCGGCCGCCATCTTGCCTCCCCAATCAGCAGTAAACAGTTTCTTTTCTTGTGACCCATAACTGCCCACCAGAGGCTTTTCTGCAAAGCTCTTTGGCAGTAGGATGTCCTTTGCAAAATGTTTTAAACTGTGCACTTTAATTAATATACTTATTTGTGGCTCTATCTCTGATCTGTAAGGTAAATTCACTGTTTTGTATTCAGCACACCATATGTTGAAGAGCGGTTTCCCTCCTGTACTTCTCATCCCCTGTGTTGTTGTTCGTTGCCTTCCCTCTTCCCTGTTGGGCTCGCCCGTGTGTGCACTTCCCATTGTCTTGTTCAGTGGTGTAATTGCAGCGCTGGAGAGGCACTTTACATGTGCACAAATTCCATCTTTCTTCTTTGTTTTAAAGCACTACTCATACCAGTGTACGATGTTGGACATAGATTTCTCAGCAATACTGTGCAACATGATGTACTTTCTTTACAGAAACAGTTGCTTGCAGAAACTCCGCCCTTTTCCACCCAGCCCAGTCTTTTGCATTAGCTCTCCAGCCAGACTTAAACATGGAGTAAATGCCGCCTGGATTCAATTTACTCCACTCTTTTGCATGATTGTGACCGTGGTTCAGCACTCTGCACACTTCACACGAAGTCAATAGGTCACCAAAGTCAGCAGAAACAAAGGCAGGCTGGGCTCTTGACAGCTTAAGCCACTGCCTCTTAAGCCCTGTATAAACAAAAAAGAAGGGCAAGGAAATTTAACTTTCTCAATAGAGCATCCTGGAACAATGCATGCCTCATTCAACACAGCTGCAAAGGAGTGACCTCAAGCTGCCTTTAATGACCAAACCCACCTCCCGCTGTAGAGCCCATGTTGAAACTTCAAAGTGGTCATAAATTCAACCGCCTGAAGCTCAAGTCATCACAAGACTCAAAAGCTATTGCAGGGGAGACAGAAGCAACTGCTGCATGCCATTCACAATGTGTTAGCCAGTTTCAGGGTGGTACGATGACAGACAAAAGAAACAACTTAGTTTCACCTCCCATGAAGGCTGCTCCATCAGCACTGCTGTAGATAAACAGGCATTCAACTCCACATAATTCCACAACACACAATTCAACGCCACACAACATAATTATACTCCACATAATACCAGTCAACACCACATAATTCAACTCCACCTAATTACATGCTACTCAGTACCACATAAGTACACCCCACATAAATCCACTCTATGCCACATAACAACAATCCACATTAATACACTCCACACCATGCCACATAATTCCACTCAACATAATTTCACTCAACGCCACATTGTTCCATGCCACCATATTCAACTCCGCACAAATCCATTCCACACCACATATTTCCACACCAAACCACACAATTCCACTCCACACCACATATATCCATTTCACAACACATAATTCAACATCATGCCACAAAATTCAACAGCACACACCATAATTTACATAATTAAACTCCCCTATATAACGCTCCACAACACAAACTACCATTCCACATAATTACACTCCATGACACACAGTCCCACTCCACATAATTCCAATACACTCAAAAACACATAATTACTATCCACATAATATCACTGCACAACATGCCACGTAATTCCACTACACAAATCCACTCCACACCACACAATTCCACACCACAAAATGGCACAATTAACAATTCCAATCCAATCCACATAATTCCATTACATACCACATACATCCACTCCACTCCATAACACATAGGTAAGAGACATTTACATTTACAACACCAATAGTCTAACTCACTTTCTTTTTTTTTAACACTAAAACACACAGATCTGGAGTTTAGCTCCTACGTATTTCTTTTTTTGTCCCCAAAAGGCAAAGCTATTCACACAGTTCCACGTCAGACAATTCAACTCCAAACATTTCTAATCCACAACACATATTTCGACACCAAACCACATAATAAAACTCAACAACATAATTACACAAAACACCACATACATCCAATCCACACCACACATTTCCACAACATGCCACAAAATTCAACAGCACACCACATAATTAAACTCCACTACATACTACTCCACAACACAAAATACCATTCCACATAATTACACTCCATACCACACAATCCCATTCCACATAATTCAGGTACACCCAATACCACATAATGACTAGCCACATAATTCCACAACACATCATGCCACATAATTCCACTACACACATCCACTCCACACTACACAATTCCACATCATACAATTCCACAACTAACTAATCAAATCCAACCCACATAATTCCACTACACACCACATACATACACCCCATAATTCATAGGTAAAAGACATTGCCATTACAATACCAATAGCTCTAACTCAAACAAATGCAAGACCTATTGAATTTCCAATGCTTGTTTATTTTTAGAGTGCTTATTGCTTGATACCACTGTATCTTAACAAATACTTAGCGGATCATTTAGACTCTGGTGGAATGGGACATCTGCTATAAATTAATGTATGCTTCTTTCTATCAAGCTTATAGTTCCCTCACCACATTTAAGATGAGGGAACACTTGATGCCTGACAGCACAACCTTGGCTGTTTCCACATGAGAAACACTTTCACAATGACACATTCACCACAGGACCTCCAGGATCAAAGTTTTGGAAGGTCCACCCTATTTGGGGATAGCCAACCTATGTAGATCTTCCTTGCAGGGCAAGGGAAATCAGCATGGACTTCCACATGCACGGAGAAAACATTCTGCACATAAGGGCCATTACTTTTTTGTATTTCAGAAATAAACCACCTTTTTGGTTCCTGCCTTTCATAACAATTTCTATGCTTGCCATCACCTTGTTGGCCCACACTCTTTTGTTAAAAATGCTCTGGAAATGCAGAAGAGCTCTATGGTAGGTAGATAGCCACTTGGTCTGTGGACTGTGGAGTTGAGTTCCTTGCCGTCCCGACAGGATGGTAAATGGACTGCTAAATGATAAATGTCTCCTATACTCTTTCTGTAAGTTAGTAGTGGTCTTAGACTGATAGCTCCTTTCACACAATTACCCCTCAGACATATTGATCAATGTTTTTGCAGGGAGGATCTTAATTTTGTTGCTACAGAACTGTAATTTTTAAGAAATCGTATCTAATCTTAAGGTATTGTCACAGATATTGTTTCTGTCTATCTTGTCAACTAATTGTTTCGATCTTCCTTTTCCACTTGGCTCAACATTGAGGCCAACCTTCTTTTGATTCATCTATATATTGGGAAACATCACTCTCTGGGATACTTCAGCATCTCATATAAACCTCATACACAAAACATACTCATGCCGCACGCACGCGCACAAGCACACACACCCACACATGCGCACACACACACACACTCTCTCTCTCTCTCACACACACACTGGAATTTACTAGGGACCACCAGGAGATATTCTAACGGACTGAAATCCACATAAAATAGAATGTTTCCCATTACTATGCCATCAACATCTTTCACTAGCATTAGCTAAATGGAGTACTACTTTTGGTGGACCCTCATCTCCAGCACAGTTAACGTTTGTGCTGATAAGGAACTCACTAAGCCAAAAACCATGTGGAGCTTCTGGTAGGAGGCTCAACATATGAGTCTTTGTGCTGGCTTTTCCGAATCATCATAGCCTAAATTTAAACTTTTATTTAAAACATCTTAATGTAAAGAGGGTACATTTCATTGATATTTCAGAAAAGCCTTTAGCATTCATTAAAAAATTCTAGTGTTGCCTTGTGTGGGAATTCTTCATTGTGAGCCTAGCATTTGTTTATGAGACTCATTGATGTTTAATAGTTCATTTTGATTCAGCTGTGCTCTACACTTAGGCTGGGTCTGGTGGCTTATTGGACTAATGTGTGCACTGTAGGGGCTGTGTTCGACCTTAGGGTCACAGGTTCAAATCCTGGTGGGTCCACTCATCCTTCTGAGGTTGATAAAATGAGTACCATTGAATAGGGTAACAATAAACATCTATTATTCAGTGCCAAGATACCCTAGGGTGAACATGCGCTTTACAAATACACATTATGTTATGTTAATCCCCTAGGTCTGGAGGTAGTCTGTCCCTGTCTCTCTAAAGCTTTTGAAGGGGTTCTTGGTTCCTCTTGAGGAAAGTAAGCCTTTTGCTTCTCTGCAGTTATGTTTACAACCTGTTTCTTACACACCATAGGAGGACTAGTTAAGGTGAAAAGGGCCAGGGAAATGAGCAGTAGAAAAGTCTTTAAATGCAAAATAATGTACGTTGTCCCTCATCAGTGGGTTTCCTGGTTTATTATGGGGATTCATGCATTCACTGTATGGTATTGCATTTATAGTTTGTTGCTACCACCTCTGTACCTTTGAAGCGCTGTTTAGCCCTTGTTTAATTTGTTGTTAGCAAGAGCTAGTGTATGATTGCTTGTCCTATGTGGGAAGCATGGGTGTTGTTTTGAGTGAGGACCTAAAGTGTCCTCCATGTTTCACTGTGACTTTGTGCTGGGCGTAAATGTGTTTTCATTCACTAGATCAAGCCTTGCTATTAGAGCCAAAGCTACACTTCATATTATTATTTATTTTTTATTAAAAGCTGTAGTTCTCCTTTGTACTTGAGACTTAGGCTAATGTCTTGTTACCCAGAGTAGCTATCCATGTATCAGTGTGTCGAATCAGGTAATAAACTACATGAATAGGTTTCTAGAAAAGAAAGAATAAATCACAGAGTTTTCATCAGTGTATTAGCTTCGCTAAGGGAAAATGTCCTAAAATTCAATGCGGAAAAAACAGAGGTACTAAGGATTATAGTCAATCTTACCATGCGTTCTTTCCCATCAGACTTTTGGCCTACATTATGGGCTAATACATTGGGACCGAAATGGTTAATGATCTGGGTTTTTTCCTGCATGACAAATATGACTCTTAATAAATAGATTAACCCTCTCTCTTCCACTTGCTTTTTCTTGCTCGAATTGCTGAGAAAGATTCTACCTTTTATCCCCTTTGCGGTCAGTCGGGTTGTGGTTCAGGCGACTTAGACTACTGTAACACCCTCTTTTTGGGACGCCTGCTGGTGAGCTAATAAATAACAAGCCTTATAAGAATACAAGCTGCTGCTGCCAGACTTGCATTGGGTTTGTCAGAAATCCCTCCGCATCAGCAGCTCTATAGATTCCTTACACTGGATTCCTGTGGAAAATGGGTTAGTTTTAAGTTCATGTGCCTTAATCACAGAGAGCTTTACATGTCTGTACCCGGGTACCTTAAAAAAGAAATTCTGTCAATATGTTCCTACTCGAAACCTCAGATCCGCTGATGCTTCCTTAGTGGTCGTCCCAAGATTTAAGCGGCAAAGATGTGGAATACGTGTCCAATGACCCTGCAAAAACTTCGGCGAATGTCTTTTAAAAAACCTACCTATATGTTCAATAGTGCCTTTCCCTGAAGGTCTCTTTTTGTCTTGTGTCTAGTGCCAGGACACCTTCAAAGGTATCAGAGAGCTTTACAATTTAAATGACATAACATTGAAGGTGATTCCAAATAAAATGTGTATGCCATTGGACTGCCTGCAGCCAATCCCACACAGAATATGATTCATAACTCGTCGTCAAAGAGGTAATTGTTAACTGGAATATAATTCTACTAGTGGTCTTTTCAGCAACAACATTAGATCTAGGATCGCATGTTATTTTTAGAAGCAACGGAGACAAATATATGGTTCCCTTCATTTGATGTACCTATGCTTTGTGCAGTTGTGGAGGGGGCCTGCGCACAGGCAGCTGACTTACCAGAATCATGCAATGCAGCGCGCGCAATGAAATGCGTTTTATTTATTTATTTGTTTACTTACCTCTGTTCGGCCGTATGCTGTAGTTTACTACCCCCCACCCTGCTCCTCCCCCGCCCCACCGCCCCGCAGCACTCCCTCCACGAGCCGCTACTGACTTTGACCCAGTCTAGTGCGACCAGATAGCCACGGTTTGTGCTATATGCTTTTAGGCGCTATGTTTCACTTTATTCTTTAACAATTAAATCTGGTTCTACTGATTGGATTTTTGTCATTTTGGGCTGGGTTTATTTATTAATTTCTACTCTATGGGGCATATTCACAAGGACTTATCTCCGATTTATCTCCACCTTAACTCATCAAAAGTGGAGATAGATTTAACACCCCATTCACAAGCGGGTGCAAACTGCAGACATCGCCAGTATTCCCGCGATAACTGCCCCAAAACTTAACACCGCGGTGGACACCACCAACTAACCCTAATGAGATGCAGAGTAGGGGTACCCGTGCAAAAACACACGAAAAAACCACAACACCACTTTCACAACGAACTGCCAGATGTGCGATGCGAACCAAAAACAGGCGATAAGCCGCGGTAGCACCAGGGAATTAACACCTGCCTTTTGCTGGTGTAAAGCAGGACGACTACCTGCAGCATGAAAGGGAGCCCAGCCAAGAGCCACATCTGAAGACCCACAGATGCCATGGAGACAATGATCATGCAGGTCCGATACCCATGAGGGCCACAACACCCACCACCACCCCCCCAGCCACCCCCGACATACACATACCGTGCACGACACAAGAGCCACAAAAAGCGCCAGATGACGCACATTGATAAAAAATAACACACATGTGTGGCCAGAAGAACGAGAAACAGTCACACAGCACTGAAGTAACAACCAAAAACTTTATTGAAATACAACACAAAACACCAATGCGGAAGACTCCTGTCGGCTCCGTCCGGGACAATCTCGATGTCACAGCCTGGAAAATAAAGCACAAAATCAGAACGTGTGTCATGCGCACATCAAAGGAGCGAGACACAGAGAAATAGAGAATGAAAGAAAGGCAGAGAGAGAAAGAGAGAGAAGGAAAGGAAGGGAGAGAGAGAGAGTGATAGAGGGAAGGAAGGGAGAGAGAGAGAGAGACACCACCGCCCCTGCGCATCCAGGCCCCACTGTTCACCTGCTGCCACAGGTGTGTCTCCAACCACATGCCGGGATGCACTGCAAGCCACCAGGTCTGCAACCTGCAATCGAGGCCAGAGTCAATCATGGCAGAGTCCATCACACAGCACACGGCAACAACGCCTGTCCGTCCCTGCGCACGCATGCAGCCGCACCCCACCCCCTCCCGCGGCCAGCGCTGGCTGTCCGCACTTGCTCACCCCGGGCCCACTGCTCACCTGCCGCCAACGGTGTGTCCACCAGTGGGCACACCACGTGCCCGTGCAAGCTCCAGGCCCCGGTCCCGCCACCATGGCATGGTCCACATCATGCGGAGCCGCCCCACGGCACAGCAGGTCCCACACATGACGCTGAGTCCTGAGGCATCAATGGCAGAGACCACATCAGTGCACACGTCATCATCGCAGGCTGCACACCCGCTCAGCTATTTCGGTGCCACTAACCCTGTGCAACCCCAGTCAGTGTCACGTGGTGGTAGGCCAGTGATGTCCGCAAGGCTTCGGGTGTGACCAACCCTGGGCGCCACAACTCATGGGCCCTTTATGATTGAGAACCGTGGAGCGTCCGTCATCCAGTCACCACCGGCAGTGGGGAATGTGACATTGCCGGCCCCTTATATTGGCGGGGTCACATGGCCTGTGACGCCTGTGTCGGATGGGTGTGGTGTGTGTGCAAACCTGCCCTCAGGGAGTGGCCGTGGCATGCTGACAACTAGACCAGTGACCTGCATACCACCAGCGTGTACACCTGCGACATGTAGTTATGTGGGCCCCCCCTCGGAGCGTAAGCGGAGTGGTCTGGCGTACGCCGGACCAACGCAGGGCTTGCAACAATGACTCGGGGCCTCAGGGCGTGGTTAAGTCCATGTCCGGACAAGGAAGTGACAAATGCGTGTGTCCCTGTTGTAGTGTCCACGGCAAGAGGAATACAATAGGCAATGTGGCACACTGTGACTGGCATCCCACTAGATGAGCATCATTGACGTGAGGGAAATCACTGTCCCTACATTCATCCACACATTCATACATGAATGATGAAGGACATGACACAGCAGTGCGTTTATGGATGTTTATTGCACATCCGGTGGAGTATTGCAGCTGGAGCAGTACAGGTCCATGCCAAGCACACTACACAATATGGGCCCGTGGAGGGCCAGCCAGAGTCCATCCGGGGATGACAAGTACTGCGGAAGAGGAAGGGTATAGTCCGCAGTCTGGTCGCCGTGTCATTGGTCATCGAACAGGATATGGCAGTCCATGTCGCGGGCCAAGATGAGTGCAGCGGAGTGTATCAGGGGTCAGTGGCAGGTCATGGGGCCATGTGCGGCACCAAGCAGAAACAGGCAAGGTGGCGGACATGAATGCTAGTGCCTCCTACTGAACTCAATCCCATCCACGTCCTCGTCCTCGGATGTGTGCTCTGCCCCACCTGTGGGTGTTGCAGTACCGGCTGCGGCACTGTGAGGCACTGACACACCAGGGGGCGGAGTTGTGGATGGTGAGGGGACAGCAGCATTCATCATCGCCACGCCTCGTGGCAGCAATGCCATGATGAGGACATGCAGGGCCTGGTAGATGCCAGCTACATTTCGCTGATGTGCAGCGGTGGCTGCCATCCTTTCCGCCTCCATCCGCACCATGTCCTCCATGAGCCTCCGCATGTGTGCCAGCTCACGGCTGGAATCGCTCCTGCCACTCTGAGCGGACAGGTGTTCTTGTCTCTGAGTCAGGACTCCAGCGATGTCAGTCATGGCTCGTTGGAGACCATGGAGCGGGCTGTGGGTGTCTGTTAGGGACTGGAGCTGGTCCCTGATGGGACCTAGACACCCATGGATGGCGTCCAGTTTGGTAGCCATGAGGTCGAACCCCACCCGCACCTGCTCAGCCATCTCCCTCTGGACCTCCAACACACGGCGTTGGAAGGCCATGTGTTGCTCGGGGGGGGTCTTGGGAGACAGCCGGGGTTGTGGGTGCCTCCTGCTGGGTGGTTTGTGGAGTGGGTGGGGTCTCCTCAATGCAGCTGGGCTGCCCTGGTCCTGGAGGTGCTTGGCGGATGAGTTCAATGATGTCTTGGAGGGCTTGGGTGTCGATGCTGGTGGTGTCCTCCTCGTCATCAGTGAAGAGTGGCTGGGACTGCTCTGCAGGAGGTGTTGACGGTGCCCCTGCAATGTGAAGGGGAGATGGTGTATTACAATGTGTCCGCATGTATGTAGCCGCATGGTACAGGTTCACATTCAGACAGCATGGCATTGTACATTGTGACAGTCTGTGGCTCAGGGCCATGATCCAGAATCATTGTGGGTGTGCACTGTGCCCTGCTTGATTGTGCATGTGTGCCATTGTGGCCATCTCCCCCGTCCCCCAGTACCTGGTGGTCACTCACCCTGTTGCGGTTGTGTTGTGTCCTGTCGAGCAGTGTCCGGTCCCCCGACTCCTGCCACAGTCTCCACACTGATGACTGTCGACACCAGCTCCTCCATGTCATTCAGCTCCTGCTGTGGCGCAGGCCTCCCACCTCCAGTCTGCATTGCTGCCTTCCGGTTGGCTGCAACTTTATCCTTGGTCTTGCGCTTGATGTCATTCCATCGCCTCTTGACCTCGTCCATTGACCTCCTGTACTCTCCGACGGCGTTCACCTAGTCCACGATGGCCCGCCATAATCCATTTCTGGTGCCCAATGACACATTGGAGGCGATGAACAGTTGTTGATGGTGTTCTATCACCTCCGTGACCAGGTTCCGATTCTCCTGCGGACTATACTTCCTCTTCCTCTTCTTCTTGTCCTTGCCCTTCCCTGTCACTGTGGTCCCGGGCTGGTCGTCCGGGGTACTTGTGGGGTTGCGCTCGTCCTCTGCGCCTGCTCCGGCTGCCTCCATGGTGCTTGGGTGTTGATCATTTTGTGTTTGTGTGTTTTTTCTCCTTTTGTAGTGATTTTCCCGCCTGCCGGGTGTGTATGGCAGGCCTGGCGCTGCTTATCGCTGATTTCCTCATCGCGAATGGGCTCATCGCACGTTTTTTGGTGTTGGGGTTTGTGTTGTTATCGCCATCGAGGTGGGTGTATCGCGGACATTGTCCGCGGTTTCAGGAGACTATCGCATGGTACCGCTGTGTTGTGAATACCACGTTAACATGGGGTTATTTTCCCGCGATGGACTGCGATGTGTAAAGTTGCGTTAACATTTTTTGGTGATATTTAGCACACGTTCTTGTGAATATACCGCTATGTTTCTAACTTGGTGTGGGAAACTTTTTGTGTGGTGTTTTCACTGTTAACTGTTTGAAGTGTAGCACAAATACTTTAAACATGGCCTCTAAGTTAAGCCTGACTGCTCTGTGCCAAGCTACTAGGGTGTTGAGCACAGGTTAATTGGTGGTTTGCTTGTCCCCTTCTGTAAAACCTAGCAAACACAAGGAGATAATGGACGGAGTGCTGAAACTTTTCAAACACTCACCCCCAGTCACAGATCTGGGTTGAATCCATCATCATTCTTTAGCTCACTTTGCCACCCCAGTTAAGACACAGCTATATGCAAATCAGTCTTGACCCTGTGCCTCATGGGAACAGTCCAGACCGAACTGCCAAGCCATGTCTTCCCTGGACCGGAATCAAGCATCCTGGGACCGGTTTCAGGCTAACAGCCCTCATCAGCCAGGCTAGCTTGAATCCAGTGGCAAAGTGAGCAAGGGACCCACGTCTGGGCATACCCTGCCAACTTAGGGCGAACAAAGCAAACACAAGGAGATGATAGACGGAGTGCTGAAACTTTTCAAACACTCACCCCCAGTCACAGATCTGGGTTGAATCCATCATAATTCTTTAGCTCACTTTGCCACCCCAGTTCAGGCACAGCTATATGCAAATCAGTCTTGGCCCTGTGCCTCATGGGAACAGTCCAGACTGAACTGCCAAGCCATGTCTTCCCTGGACCGGAATCAAGCATCCTGGCCAGACGTGGGTCCCGTGCTCCCCATGCCACTGGAGTCAAGCTATCCTGGCTGATGAGGGCTGGAAGCCCGAACCGGTCCTAGGATGCTTGTTTCCAGTCCAGGGAGGACCTGGCCTGGCAGTTCGGGCTGGACTGTTCCCATTGGGCGCAGGGTCAAGACTGATTTGCATATGGCTGAGTCCAAACTGGAATGGCATGGTGAGCAAAAAAACGATGTATTTAGGCCCAGATTGTTGTACTGGGGTGAGTGTATGACATTGTTCTGCATTCTGTCCATCAATTGTTGTTTTTGAATTTGTCACCCCGAGTGGGACGGGTATGCCCAGACGTGGGTCCCGTGCTCCCCATGCCACTGGAGTCAAGCTATCCTGGCTGATGAGGGCTGAAAGCCCGAAACCGGTCCTAGGATGCTTGTTTCCAGTCCAGGGAGGACCTGGCCTGGCAGTTCGGGTTGGACTGTTCCCATTGGGCGCAGGGTCAAGACTGATTTGCATATGGCTGAGTCCAAACTGGAATGGCATGGTGAGCAAAAAAACGATGGATTTAGGCCCAGATTTTTGTACTGGGGTGAATGTATGACATTGTTCTGCATTCTGTCCATCAATTGTTGTTTTTGCTTCTGTAAAACCTGGCCTCTTTGTCGTGTTTCCCCTGTCTTTTTTGCTTCTGACCTTCTGTTTTTGAGTGTGCTGCATTTTGTTTTTGATGGTTTATCAACTCTGGGTACTTTAAAACTACTGATCAGTGCTAATGTGCAAGTGCTCCTTGTGCATATTATGATTGTGAATAGGTTATCCATGATTGGCATATTTGATTTACTGGTAAGTCCCTAGTAAAGTACACTGTGTGGGATCAGGGCCTGTAGACCGACTGCTACTAGTGGGCCTGCAGCACTGATTATGCCACCCATATGAGTAGCCCTTCAAACCTGTCTCAGGACTGCCACTGCAGTGTCTGTGTGTGCAATTTTAAACTGCCATGTCGACCTGGCATGTGCCCTCACGTGCCAGGGCCAAACCTTCCTTTTGCTACATGTAAGGCACCCCTAAGGTAGGCCCAAGGTAGCCCCCTGGGCAGGGTGCAGTGTATGTGAAAGATATAACATGTGCTGGTGTGTTTTACATATACTGATAGTGAAATACTGCTAATTTAGTTTTTCACCATTACAAGGACTATCTATCTTATAGGTTATCATTGGAGCTGCCTTGTTGCCTCTTAAAAATGTAATTTTCAATTGGGAAGAGATGGAGATTTGGAGTTTAGAGTCTCTAAACTCACAATTTAAAATACATCTTTTAGTGAAGTTGGTTTTTAAATTGCATGTTTGAAAATGCCACTTTTAGAAAGTGGGCATTTTTATTGCTTTACCATTCTGTGTCTCTGTCTGCCTGTGAAATCCACGTCTGAGGGAGGTTGACAGTTGGGCTGTTTGTGCATTCACTCTAGACACTCACACAAAGGAAGCTGAGGTATGTACTGCATATCCTGATCGCCCATCACCAGGCTGATAGGTGTTCCTGAGCTAGAGTGGTGAGAGGAGTTGTCACTGACACCTGAATGCGACTATGCCTGTCCTCACACAAAGCTGTCTCCACCCCCCTGTAGTGTGCCTGGAGCCAGGTAAGGGAAAGGCAGGAACTTGTACACTACAAAGACTTTCCTTTGAAGTTTGTATACTTCAAAGACAAAGACTGGTATATGTACTGGAGCTGTGACACCATAAGTTCAGAACACTTTTGGACTAAGAGGAGATTCTGCTAAGAAGAAGAGCTGGATGCCGTAAGAGGGGAACTGCCACTCTGCTGATGCTTTGTTGTGCTGGTCTGCTGTTTGCTGCTTCTGTCTTTGGCAGTGAAAGGACTGGACTTTGCTTTCTGTATCTGGCTTCCAAGGTTCTCCAAGGGCTAACCTCCTGTTAAGAAGTCTCAGGGCCATGAAAGACTTCACCTGTGGCCACTGAACTCCTCCGCTGGCTGTTCTGACCTGCTAAGTGGTGCCTATGCCAGTTCTGGGCCCTTGGAGGCAGCATTGCTGCAAAGGACTGAAGAAAATCCACACATTGTCCTTTAACGCATGTTTTTCCGACCGCAGCAATGCCGTCTGGTTGAAAAACCAACACAGAGCCGCAGTGCGGCCAAAGAATTAACACAGTGCCTGCTGTGTGGGTGAAAGATCGCCACAGCCCGAGTCCTGAGCACTGTGTCTCCGACGTACGGGACACCCGCTCTGACTCCGACACAGGCTCTGCTCTGCAGGAATCAACGCATCACCTGCTTCACAGCTGAAAAATCAAAGCAGCGCCCGCTCCGCTACCGCTGGATCGACCCAGCGCATCTAGATTTTCCATGTATTGCACCTGTGCGCCAAATTCTTCATTGACATAGCCCAGCAGTGCAGACCCAAGGCCACATGTCCGGAAAACGATGCTTCTCCTCCCCTCGCAGTAAGGAATCGACGCAACACTTCCCGTGCCGTGCAGAAGGAACTGACACCTCCTTTCCTCTAGGACTAAGGAATTGACGCATAGCTTTTGGTTTCCAGCGCCTCACCTCCCCAGCGTCTGTTTTTCATCTCTGATTTTGACGAATCAAAGGTACTTTGTGCTAAAACCAACGCATCCATAGATTTCTGTGAACTGAACTTGCTTAACCTTTTAAGAGTGATATCTTTGCTTATGTATATTGAAGTTTTGTCGTTTTTTTTAAGGGTGAGCATCAAACTCCGCTCGGCGGACGGAGTAAGTGGAGTTTTACCACTCCATGCCTCAGTTTATGGCGTGGAGTTTTGGCAAATCTCCGACTCCGCCATGTAGCAGAGTTTTTTTTTACGACCGTCCACCACCACCCAATATTCTGGCCAAGCTTGATCGCCGTTGCCAAGGAAACCGGCTGCCGGCAGAGGACAACCACTTCCGGTCCCACCAGGTCATGTTACTCACGTCACCTCCGGTGAAGGACTAAGGAAGGATTGGAGTGATACGAATCTACGGGCCAAGCCTTGTGTATGGTACGTGAGAGGAGAGGTGGTGGCCGCACGTCAAGAAGAGCCTGAGGGGGTCCGAGTGAACGTTTGGCAGTGCACCTGTGGCGAGATCGGGCCTAGGCCCTATGGCTGCATGAAGCACTGAGATGTCGCCTGTGCAGGAGAGGAGCAGTGGTGCAGGCCACAACCGATGACACCGCAAGGTCAATCAGCTCCGTGAAGAGTAGTGATGAGTGGCGAAAATATGGCGGTATACTTGGTAAAACACTTGGCGTTATGTATTGTGTGAATGGTGACGTACAAGTACCTGAGTCAGTGCATACTATGTAACTCCGCCTGCTAGCGGAACTCCCCGTAGTGGTGCCAAGTGGGTTTTTCACGTCATGGAGTTCCGCGTAGCATGGCTACGCAGACTCCGCCCGGGCTTAGTTTTGGTCTTATTTGACTTAGATAAAGATTGGTTCTTTTTCTAAACTGGTGTTGTGTCCATTTGTAGTGTTTTCACTGTGTTACTGTGTGTGTTTGTACAAATGCTTTACACATTGCCTCTGAGATAAGCCTCACTTCCTGCACCAAGCTACAGAGGGGGTGAGAATGGGGTTATTTTAGCTGTGTAATCCCCTTACCCTGACTAGGATAAGGGTCCCTACTTGGACAGGGTGCAAACCAGCCGCGGCTCATTCAGGCAAGAGCAGTGGGGCCGAGTGGGGGGGGGGATTTCGACAGATGACGATGAGGGAAAATTAATTATTTATTCCTCCTGGTCGTCTGTCAAATCCCCCCAACCAGGCCCCACCGCTCTTACCTGCACGGGCCACGGCTGCTGCAAACCTCTGCTGACTAGAGACCACCACTTTTAACATTGGTGGTCAGCGGTGTGGATAGGACTTGTGCTTGTACTTTACATACAGTGATTGATGTACAGTACTTCATAGCGGAGACCATTACGCAACCACATACTGTTTTTGATTTTTTCTCTTCTTGACAACTCTTGAGTTCTTGGTCTACAAATCATGTCTCAGGCTGGTGAGCCAGCAGTTGGAGCTACAGAGATTAGATTTGAGGTGGAGAGGCTGGAGTTCTATATGGTGCCTCAACTTAAACAAATCTGCAAGGCTCTCCAATGCCCTGTTAGACGTTCTGCTAGGAAAGAGGAGCTGCAAAAGGCACTGAGGGCCTGGTGGGCAGCAAGAGAGGCTGGTGGGTATACTGAGGCTGAGAATGAGGATGTAGAGGTGGAGATACAAAGCCAGCATGAGGACTTTGGGTTTCAGGATCTGCCTGAGGGGGGGACCACCCTCCAGGGCTGGCAGCAGTGTGTCCTCCAAGAGTTTGTCCCCAGAGTAGCTGGAGGACAGACGGGAAGGTAGAAAGTCCTGGATGGAAAGGCTGAAACTGGAGCATGAAAGGGAGCTCCAGTTAGAACTAGCTAAACTCACGAGGAAAGCGGAGAAGAATGCCTTGGCCATAAAGAAGGATAAGTTGGCCATGGAGGAGAGAAAGATGATTGTAGCTCAGGAGCTGGGCCTAAAGGAGCTGGACTTGAAGGCCAAGTCCAGCATGGATGGTGGCAGCATTTCATCAGTGCAGTCTGAGAAAGCAGTGCACTTACCCAAGCACAAAGGGAAAGAGCATACCAAGGGGGATGATATCCAGAGATGGTATCAAGGTTATGAGTTGGCCTAACGGCTAGGGCGGTCGACCTCAAATCTGGGGAACTGGGTTTGAGTCTCGGCAATGACGCTGAACATCCTGTGATTCTGGGCAAATCACTTAATCTCCCGTGCCTAACAAAAAAATTAATGTGTCCTCATGTAATGCAACTGGTGCTATGTAAAGCGCTCTGATACCCAGTTTGGGTCAAATTCGCGCTATATAAAACTCTGTAAAAAATTTGTTTTTAAAAATGAGGCAGCACTTCACATGAATAGGGCCCCAGAGAAGTACTGGGGGGCGGAATATGGAATCACTTCACAGTGGAGGGGAGGGATACATTGCTGGCCTTAGGGGATGCACATGCACTCACCTACCCAGAGATGAAGGCAGCCCTTCTTACTCAGTATGGTCTTACCCCTGAGAAGTACAGGGATCAGTTTAGGAAAAGTAAGAAGCTTGATTCCCAAACATGGATGAGTGTGTGGATTCTTTTTGCAGAGCTCTGGATGGTTGGGTGAAGGGCAGTGAGGTAAAAGATTACCAGGGGGTGTACAATTCTTTTTTTAAGAACTTTATTTTTAATTTGCCAACATATAACCTGGCAGTCAGAGTATACATAGATATATCTTGCCAATATATGTTATACATGAGTAGATTAATAAGAAGCCTTCAACAAGTACACATGCACTAGTCTGCTTTTCCTGTCTCCCGGGGGGGGTATTAAGGGGTCCCATTCCTCCAGCTGGTAATGTAGTTATAATTATCAGGTGGAGACACCGCCCGCCCTTCCTCAGTGTTGTGGTGTGCCGTCTGCCTTATTAGTTTTAAGATCCAGATTGGAAGCTCCATATGGAATGGTGTGCGCTTAAATACTGTCACAACAAATTGTTGCCACACTCTAGCGGTCTGTTGCAGAATATATGGAGTATCGCTCAGTGTACCCCTTTCCTTCAATAACAGTTCTGGAAGATGACCGACGTCCACCATTCCCACCAGGAGCAACGTCTCCCAACTAGGGTCTGTGTTGAGCCATCGAGCTGCATGATGAAATTGAGCAGCATAATAATGGAGGTCCAAACATAGGACCGCCAATCCACCTGCAGCGTAAGGCTTGGTCAATGTGGCCAATGTGGCACTCCACTACGCCCACCAGCCCAGAAGAGTGAGAAAAGGAGAGAGTTTAGCTGCCGAAACATTTGAGTTGGGATGGCGCACAGGGTATTTTGGAGCGTGTACAGACATCTTGGCAGGAGTACCATTTTTGAAATGGCCTACCTGCCCATTTAAGACAAGAGCAGTGTGTTCCAAAAGAGTATCGATGTTTGAAAGAGTCGAGCACTCTGCCCATATTAAGCCGTAGTTGTCTTTTGATAAACAAAACAAAAAAATAAATAAGTAAACCGTAGTTGTGGTGCTCTATTATGGCCTACCTGTATTCCCACATATCTAAACGATACTAATTCGCAATGCAAGCCCAGGGAGGGGAGGTGTTCGACCCGAGTCCCAACCAAAGAGGTCAGGAGAAATATCAGAGATTTGGACTGGTTAACTCGGAGTCCCGATACGTCTCCAAATTCCTCCAGGAGAGCTGGCATTGCAAATTGAGGTGATGAAATATAAAATAGTGAGTCATATGCATACAATGATATAGTGTGATGCACGTTTCCTATTTGTATACTGTAGGGCCGCAAGTGCTGTCGGGCTCTAATTGCCAAAGACTCTATCACCAAGGCTTCTGAGCGGGACTGAACCACACAGACTCTGGCAACAGGGTTTGTGTCAAGCAATTTAATCCAACCTCAGAATTGAGGGCCAATTCCTATTACCCAGAGAACCTCCAATAGGTACCCCCATTTAACTGATCAAAGGCTTTCACTAGGTCTATAGAGACCAGTACCATCTCGATCCTGTGACTCAATCAATACGTGTGTAAGTCTCGTAGTTGGGCCGAAATAGGTTGCCGACACGGGCGGCTGACCTTGACGAATGTGTGACTATAGGCACCGCCCCCCGCCGGGATCCATGACATTTCGCTAATTGCTGAATACTATACAGTGTACTGTGCTAAAACTGTGAGTCTTCGGTTCACTATTAATAAGTACACCTTAGCGTGTGTACTCACACCACTGGTCCTGAAGAAAATCCAGCAAACATTACATAAAGGGTTGAAACATGAAGACCAAAACCACGGATGTTTGAGATCAATTTAATCACAAAAAACATCCACCTGTATTCTTAACCTTGCCCAAAGACCCCATTAATAAAGTAGTCTTTTCTCCAGGCTTGGAGGGGGACCCTTGAGACAATTTTAGAAAAACTCACTTCTCACCTCTCTGCACCACGAACACCTGCTCCGCTGTAATCAGGCATCGAAGCACACCTGGGATGCACTCGGCGTCCTAGGTGGGAACCCGATGATAAAGCATGCCACCAACTAGGTTGATGAGTGAGGGTTCTTCTAAAAAAAAACTAAGAGTTTTCCAAAAAATACTTAACAAGTTTCTCATATTTTCATTACTTTCTGGATGTGGTAGATTCAGTTAGGAGCTGTCCTTTTTTGGTTATATAATAAGTCTTTTAAGGTTCATACCCATGTGCCTGCCTGGAATAAAACCACACTAGTATTCATGAACCAGGGTTGCCATGTGTGGAGCCAGTTAATTTGCCAGCAGTTTACACAAACATTTTACGTCTGAGTTGATCATCGTAATTGGGTGATAAGCCACTGGGTTTGTTTCGTCTCCCCCTGGCTTTAGGAACATACAGATCTCCCCCTACCGCATAGTTGGTGGGAGAATCCCTGTGTCCTGTGCTTCAAGAATGACTTCTAGTAGGCACTGAGTTGTTTCCACTTTTGTGGGCCTGGTAGAACTCTGCTGAGAAATCATCTCCCCATGGGGCATTCGAATGGAGGAGCATACATAATGCTGCCCTAAGTTCTTCGAGCAACAATGGGGCTTCAAGCTCCTCATTAGCTTCTTCTGGCAGCTGCGGGAATGCCAAGCTCTCCAGAAACAGGATGTATCTGGCCGGGGTGATGTTGGGATCTGTTGTATACACTTCCTGTAAGTGTGACCTGAACATTTCCACTATGCCCTGCCTTGTGACCACTGACCTGCCCACCTGTGTGAGTAAATGTGTTATGGATGGGGAGGTTCTACCTGCGCCATATCCACACCAAGAGGCGCCCTGTTTTGTCTGCTTCACTAAGTAGCTGCTGTCTGTAGTGTTTTAAGGTGTACTTATCGAGGTGATCCCAGATATCCTATACGCACCTGTGCACTTTCTGTTCTGCGATCTGCTCTTCTGGGTGAGTCAAAGTTTCCTGTCTGCACAGCAGCCAAACTCGTTTCCTCCCTACGCAGCTCTGATTGCAGTTGGTGGCATATGCCACATGTTAGTCCCATGCAGGTCCCCTGCAGTACCGATTTCAGGGCTTCCCACTGTTTGGCTCTGTGTGCTGAGCCCCATTTAATAGTCAAATAGGTAGTCATGGCTTCTGACAATGTCTCTGGGTCTACAAGATCTGTTAATACTTCTGCAGACATTTTTCCAATACTTGCCCCCTAACGGTTGGCTACCCCAGCGCATTTCACAGCAGACAGGGGAGTGGTCAAAGAGAAAGCATCCCATATGTGTTACTTCCATGTCTTCGAGTCAACCATACCCAGAGCTTAGCATTCTGTCTAACCTGCTAAAGGTGTTATGTGTAGTGGAGTGACATGTGTATGCTCTCTGTGTTGGGTTTCTCCTTCTCCATACATCTATGAATCCCAAGTTATGCATGACTTCCTGAAGTGTCGCTGTCTTGAGTGATTTCGTGTTTGCCCTGAGGGTTGTCCTATTGAGGTCTCCATCTAGGACACAGTTAAAGCCCCCCATCCATAATATGGGGGTCGCCGTCTCCTGCATTACCAGATACTGCATAGTCAGAAAAAAGGTTGGGTTATCGATATTAGGGGAATAGGCATTTAGGAGTATAATCGCTCTACAGTCGAGGGAACCTTGCAGGACTACATACCTCCCTCCCACATCTGCTTCCATATCCGTCAGCAAAAATGGAAGACCTGGAGCCACCCACATCAGTGTACCCTGACATAGGTGCTGAACAATTTGATTGTATGGGAGCACTTCTATGTTTTCCAGAGCTACCCCAGCACTTGATGGACAGCAGGCTTACTGACCCCAGGAAGCTTCATTAGGAGGCGGACCGCTGAGTGAGTGCCAGGGTCCACAGGAAGGTGTATGGGGGAGACTACACCAAAGTGGGCAGGGTCCCCAACAGAAGATGGGAGGGGACAAGGGTAACCAGAAGGAGTTCTATAAAGGGTCCCAATCTAGTTCCCAGAGTAAAGATTAGGCTGCCGCTTGACCAAGGCTCACACCAGCGTCAACCAGTAATACAATTTCTTACACCACCTCTAACCCTACACTTGCTAGCAGATTTCCTCTGAAAATATTCAAAGATCCATTGTGCAAACTGTAATTTGCCACTTTTGATGATATATTCTACTTTTGCAGTGACTCTAATCTGTTAAAAAACTGTAAATGGAGGTGTTCTTTTGAATTGGAGGCCTTTTCAATAAATCATGTAAATCTGTATGGGTTTGAAAACAATTGGAGTGGCATGTGGCTGGTATGTGGTTGAGGTGGCCTATGCAAACATGAAAAGGCAGTCAAGTAATATATCACACTTAAGAATGATGGAACTATGTTTTTTACTTTGTTTTTTCCAAAATAAATTTGAGTCGGCTTTATTTGATGTTAGCTTTAAAGTGTCTTTTACCTTAATTGCTTATAGAAGCATAGCTAAGCTTCTGAGGTATTTGGTATTTAATGGAAAGCTGTTGGCAGTATTTACATCAATGCAATGCAGTTAATGGTGAGGGGGCGATGAAAGCAGCTATCAAAAGAGATTGGAAATTCAGCTCATCTGCTCATGCCACTCTTAATTTTTCTTTACGAATCATAATAATCTAAAAGTGACCCACCTAACAGTATTGCTTTTTGTTACTGCATATCAAAATCAGCTTTTATGGCAGGCTAGATAATTTTTTTTAAAACTTTATTTATTGATCATTTTTTGCACAACAGAACCTTGTAATCATAGATGTACATTGTATTACATTGCATGTCATAATTAAATACCAAAATCGACCATGGTGCGTAATTTTTTCTATCAAATCTTCGAGTAACAGCAGTTGACAATTACAGCCCGATATGCAGACAGGTGTATTAGAATATTATTACCAGCAGATCCCCGTGTGGTGACAACAGGACCGGTCTTTGGAGTATAGCTGGGCAGCTCGTGCCCATCTAGGTCGTAGCCCCGCGTGGGCGGTATTAAGGGCGCATTAGTAGGACCCGCAATGTGCGGGACAGGCGAGAAGTGTAATGTGAATGAACTCTTAACCATCTAGCCCACCCCAGTAGGGACTATTCCCGACCCTAGCTGTGCGCCCGAGGCATTGTGTAGGGAGTCAACGTAGGTTCTGTAAGGGCCCCAGATGTCCTTGGGGCGGGAGGAGCAAGGCATTGTGCTTGAATATAATTCACTGTTGGTACTGCAGTAAGCTAAACTGTTCAACCAGCTTTGTAAGGTGGGGGTAGCCTTGCGTCCCCAGTGAAGGGCGATTTCTCGTTTGGCCAACAATAAGCTAAGGGATGCGAATTTTCGCATTGGTTTAGGGAAATTCACTGTGTAGCCTAGGAGTGCCACCTCAGGAGTGGGGATTAGGGACAGTTTAGTCATTTTGCCTAACGTTTTATGAACAATTTCCCAATACTGGTGTAACTGGGGACACGTCCAGGTAAGATGTGCATAATCGGCATGTGGAGCACCACATTTCCTACAAGTATGGGGTCTGGTAGGGTCAAGCCTATGAGCTTTGGCTGGCGTAATGTAGATCCGGCGCAAGAATTTAAAATGCAGCAGTTTATGCCGGCTGTTTAAAGAGATGTCCCTCGTGACCGCACAGCACCTGGCCGATTGGTCGTCCGTGATTGGGCGGCCCAGGTCTCCCTCCCATGCACTACGGACTTTGTCATCGTTAACCGGGATCATCGTGGAGCAGGCCTTATAGAGTTTGGATATGAGATGCACTCCTTTCTCGCTTTCGATGATCAATGAGAGTGGTCTGAAGGAGTCTGGTTCTAAAGGGAACCCGGGGAGCGAGGCCCGCAGCGCAGAGAACAATTGTGTAAGTACAAACCTGTCCATGAACGTGGCGTCCTGGAAGCGGTTATCCTCTGAAGCAGAGAAGATGTGCCCTCCGGGGTACAGTCCTCCAAGCGTAGAAATATCGAACTTGGAGAGCGTGCGTTGCACTAGTTTCTCCCCTGTTATAGGAAGCAAGCGGGTGTTCGGAAGTGGTATAGCCGAGGAGTATAGTACCTGCGTGCCCGTGTATTGTTTAAGCTTTTCCCATGCCCAGCTGGTAGTCGAGACCGTTTGGATCTCGAAAGGGTCTCTGGGCATTCCCTTAGGTAGGACAGCATTTAGTGTGTCTGGAAGAACGAGATCCGTCTCTGGGCGAAGGAACGGGATCCTGGCATCAGGATGATACCACGCATAGGCGTAGCTACATTGGGCCACTAAGTAATATAAGTGAAAGTTCAGTACCCCGTATCCGCCCCTCTCATATGGTAGAGTGAGAACCTGCCAGCGGACACGTGCCTGCTTACCCCCCCATACAAGTCTTGTGAGATGTGTTTGTAATTTCAAGAAAAAACTGTTCGGGAGGGGAATGGGGATATTATTAAAAAGATACAAAAATCTGGGGAGAACAATCATTTTTATAATGGCCACTCTGCCTGCAATAGATAGCGGGAATCGCAGCCATTTCTCTTCTTGGGTCTCGAGTGTCCCTATCGCCTGTCCATAGTTAAGACGAATAATCTGGTCCGTGTCTAGGTGGATATGGATGCCCAAATATTTGACTGAGTCGGAACCACACTCGAGGGGGAATTCACAGTTCCACTGGGCTGTACTACGGGTCAGGGAAAAAATTACCGATTTGTGCCAGTTAATGCCTAGCCCTGAATGTTGACCGAAGCGGAGGATCTCCCGGATGAGTGGTTCTAGGTTCATCTGGGGTTCGCGGACATATAATATTGTGTCGTCAGCATATAATGAAACCAGGAGGGGGCCAGTGTTAAATTGAAGCCCTCGGTGTAGGTGCTTTTCTTGGAAATGTCGGATTAAAGGGTCCATCACGAGAATAAATAAGAGCGGGGATAGCGGACAGCCCTGGCGAGTGCCACGGGAAAGAGGGAAAGGTTTGGACAGCGTGCCGTTGAAACGAAGTCTCGCCGTGGGCCGGTTGTAAAGCAATGCAGTGGTGGCTATAAAGCCGAACGGCATACCCATGCGGCGCATGACGGACACAAAGAAAGGCCATTCCAATGTGTCAAAGGCCTTTTCCGGAACAAGAAGGATAGCCGCGGCTGGGACCTCGGGGTTAATCCTATGCAGTACTGAGAACAATGTCCTGAGATTCAGAGAAGTAGAGCGATGAGGGACGAAGCCGGATTGTGCAGGAGATATGATGAATTCCATCAACTGCGATAAGCGATTTGCTATAATTTTGGCAAGAATTTTGTAATCTAGATTAAGGAGTGATAAAGGTCTATAGGACCCGCAGAGGGCCGGGTCTTTGCCAGGTTTGGGGAGTAGAATTATTACCGCTTCGCGAAGTGTGGGAGGGAGTATCCCCTTCTCTAGGGCCTCAGCGTACATTTCAATCAGCTGCGGTGCCAATAAATCTTTAAAAGTCTTATAGAACTCCCCAGTGGAACCATCTAGCCCGGGGGCGGAGGAACCGCGGATGGCATCAATCGCCCCTAGTATTTCAGTCTCGGTGATTGGTTCCGCAAGAAAGTCCTGCATGTCCTTTCCAAGATATACCAGAGCGATTTCCGAAAGATAGGCTTCCTGTTCAGAGTGGTCCTGCCCTAGCTTGGAGGAATATAAAGAGGTGAAAAATGTCAGAAATTCGTCGCGTATATCCGTGACGGAGGTCAGAACCGTGCCAGTGGAAGTGTGTATTTCAGTGATATATGCCTTGCTGTAAGGGGGTCTAGTATCTGCGCCAGAGTTCTGCCTGGTCGTTCACCCTCACCATACCGGCGCGCGGTTTGGTATTTGCCCAGAAAGAGGATCTCGCGATCCGCGGTATCTCTGTAGTCAGTGAGTAGGGCCAGGCGCCGTCCTGCCAGGCTAGTGTCGTGCAAGTGACGCGCCTCGTTGTCAAGGTCTATGAGGTCCTGTTCTAACCGCGTCAACGTGGCGCGAAGGGCCTTAAGCACTCCTGCATGCTTGGAAATACATACTCCTCTGATGTATGCTTTAAAACCCTCCCATAAGGCCGCGTAGGAGTCAACAGATCCAGTGTTAATAGCAAAATAATCTTCAATTGCCTCGCGAATCTCGTGAAGAAAAAGGTCATCCTGTAGGGCACGGCTGGGGAAGCGCCACTGCCTCTCATACCCATCCGGTCGCGGGACCCGAAGAAATAACTGGACTGGGGAGTGGTCGGAGTAGGTCCTAGGTAGCGTTTTCAAGGAATGATACCAGGAGGAAACTCGGGGGTGACTAACCAATAATCAAGTCTGGTCCATGTGCTGTACCGTCCAGAGTAATGTGTAAAGTCAATGCCTAATGGATTGCGTCTACGCCCAATATCAAGAAGGGAGAAGTGATCGCATATGTCGAGTAGTGTTCGGCGCGCACGTGGTTTAGGGTCTGGGGTGCTGGCAGAGCTATCCAGGTCGGGATTTAGAAGTAAATTGAAGTTACCTCCTACTAGAAGCAGAGTGGTCTCTAGTTTGGAAAGCTGGGCATGCAGTGCGTGGAAAAATTCCGGGGAGTCAGTGTTCGGGGCATATATACATAGTAAAGTGACACAGTGTCCCATCAGTGACCCAGTTATTATGATGTATCTACCCTCAGGGCCTGATTCACAGAACTAACTTACGTCAAAAACGTAAAGTTAGTACTTTTTGGTATTCACAGAATACACTTACTCATTTTGGTATTCACAGAATGAACTTACTCATTTCGGTATTCACAGAAGTTAGTAGTCCTAACTTTAGGACTACTAAATGCCTTCTGTGAATACCGAAAGTCTTAAAGTTAGGAATTTTCTCAGTTACGGAGTAGTAAAGTTAGGACTCCGCCGCGCCGGGATTGGCTCAGTGCAGGCAGCGGGCTCTCAGCAGCACAGCGACGATGTATGGGGGGACATTAACGTGCAGGATGCGGGGAATATATCCGGATTTGTAGGCCGATCGGCAGAGCTTCAGTGACGCGCGGCCATTTTTGCCGGCGTCTTGGCCACGCCCCCCATGATAATTGGCTGGAACCAGTCCTAACAAATAAATGTAAAGAGTATTCCCTTTGAGAAAATACTTTAAGTTATATTAGACTTGTCAACCTTAGGGTGGTCTTCCCCCAAACATTTTGCCTTCCCACTCCAATTTTACTGATCTTGTGTTTGCCTTAGGACTCTACAAGCTTTACCACTGCTAACCAGTGCCAACGTGCTTGTGTTCTCCGTCCTAAACATGGTAACATTGGTTTATACCCAATTGGCAAATTTTATTTGCTTCTAAGTCCCTAGTAAAGTGATACTACATGGACCCAGAGCCTGTAAATTAAATGCTACTAGTGGGCCTGCAGCACTGATTGCGGCTCTCACTTTAATAGCACTTTAAACATGTCTCAGGCTGGCCATTGCAGCCTGTGTGTGCAGTTTAATCTGCCATTTCGACCTGGCAAAGTAAATCTTCTTGCCAGTCCCAAACTTTCCTTTTTCATTCATATAAGTCACCTCTAGAGTAGGCCCTGGACAGCCCAGAGGACAGGTTGCAATGTATCTAAAAAGGAGGACATATTCTTTTAAGTTTTACATGTCTTGGTAGTGAAAAGCTCTTACATTTGTTTTTCGCTACTGCAAAGCATACCTTTCCCATGGGATAACATTGGAGTTACTTTATTACATTTTATAAGTGTAATTTCTAAATGGAAACAGGTAATCAGGTCACGTTTGGTGTCTCTGGAGTTGCAATTTAAAATCCTAATTTATGGTGGTCAGATTTTAAAATACAATTTTGAAAATGACACTTTTAGAAAGTTGGCGTTTTCTTGCCTTAGCCATTTGGTTACTGCAGCCTGTACCTGGGACACATGACCGGGTGTAGCTGACAGTTGAGCTTTGTGTATTCCTCCTAGACAGCCACATACAATATGGAACTTAGGTGTGCCTGGATGGGATATCACTGGCAGGATGGGAGGGAAGAGCTGGGCATAGTTCCACTTACACTTGAATAGGCTGAATTCTGCCGCCACACAAAGGGCTGCATACCACCTGTAGTTATCCTGGAGTCAGGACAGGGGAGGCAGGATACTTGGGGACTTCAGAGGGAAACTTCTAGAAGCTTCTCCCTTCCTTCAAAGGCACAACGGGTATAAATACTCAGACTACACCCCTTCAGTACACTTCTGGACCTGTGGATACTCTGCTAGGAAGAAGGGCTGCTGTGCTGCTGAAGGACTGCCACTCTGTTGGACTACACTCTGCTGAACTGCTGCCTTGCTGTGCTGCTGCTTTGTTGTGCTGATCTGGTGCCTGCTGCCCTCCTCCCTGGGAGAAAAAGACTGGACCTACATCTCTAGAACCCAGAACCCTGGAGTGACTCCAAGGGCTGTTTGGCTGGCCTCCTGACTTGAGCCTCAGGAACAGAAGGCTTCAACAACCTTGCGCCTGCACCTGGACTCTGCCATCTGTGAGTCTGCCCTTCCAAGTGGTGCCACCCCAGTCCTGGACCCTTGGAAGTGGGCCTAAGGTGCTCCGCCAGTCTCTGTGGATCCAGCAGAACCAATGTATCTAATTGCAGCCCATGAATGCTTCGGAACTGCCCCTGCGCACTGCACACTACACTGCTGCACACACCCTCGGTGCAGGACCTCGCATCCCTCATTGTCATCAGCCTTGATGATGACAACGGACTTCACATTTCAGCCTCGCAGCTCCTCATAAGCAACACATCGACCCCACTGCCCAATGCATCCCTGACTCTGGACTTCGTAACATAAGCCCTCGTCAATGGGTTCTTCAACGATGATGCAACGAGACCTCGTACTGCAGCTTTGCTGCATCTCAGAACTGACGCATCACTATGGTTGCACGACGCATCTTCGACGCGGAATCCCGCAACACTCTTCAAACCAGGATTGAAGGTACTTTGTTCAATGGGACAAACTGGGTCCCTGTAGCCAGCCTGTGCTCCATTGCGGTCAGCCTGAACTTGTGACTTTATCCCAGTCTGTCGCGACCAAATATCCACAGTTCTGCTTTACGTCTTTAGGCGCTATTTTGACTAAAATCTTTAAAATGTAATATCTCCGGTTCTAGTGACTGGATTTTTGTCATTTTGGTTTTGTTTTATTTATTAAAAACGACACCATTTTTATAATGACTCCTTTTGTAGTGTTTTTTCACTGTATTACTGTTTAAAGTGCTGCACAAATACTTCACACATTGCCTCTGAGTTAAGCCTGACTGCTCTGTGCTAAGCTACCCTAGGGTTGAGCACAGATTAATTTAGGGTTTGCTTGTAACTTCACCCTGAGGAGAATTGTGGCTGCTGCTTGAGAAGGGTTTCAACCTCCTCAACCAACAACCCAATTTCTTACAAGTTATTTTTTCTTAAATCTGAGTTTATATTCAGCAGGACCTCCTTCACCTAATCAGGGAATTGTGAGCCACGATTTGAGTGGAAATAACCTGAAATATTTTGCAGCCATTTCTTTTTTATAAAGAAAAGGTAATATATGGGATAAACTACCCTTGCTCTACATTTTAAGGAAATTGCAAGTCACTGTGATATGTCAAGGATCAGATCTTACACAGTAGATCATTCCGTAAATCAACATACAGTAATGGTGTCTTGCATTTCAGCTCAGGTCATCTGTTTAAACAGAAGGCTAATATTCCTTACAGAGAACCTCTGAGACATAAATGTAATTGCAGCGAATCACAGATGTATAACCAGCAAGCAATAGAGACTTTACACAGATTTCAATAACAAGGTTATCCCTCCAAAATATTGGCTTCTGCATACAATAGAGCTAATCTAATAAAATTAATAGGGGTTCACTACTCCAGGAGAAAACCTCCAAAGCTAAAAAGAACACTTGTTCTAAGAGTGGACAGATACGTTTTATAACAAAATTCGGGGCTAAGAACCATAAGATTTTCAATATTTTATCCAAACATTTGGATATCTTGAAGGTTGATAAGAAACTTGGTGGTATCTTGGCTGATCGTTCTTCTATCACCTTTAGAAAAGCCAATAGACTTAAAAATATACTAAGCCAGAGTGACACTAACAAATATGCTGAGGTGAAAACTGCTACGCAGCTAGGCAACAAACCTTTAGGTTGTTATAGATGTGGAGGGTGCATATGTTGTAAATATGTCAAAGACAGAACTGTGATGTTTTATAATCATGATGGATCTAAGATGTTTAAGATTAAGAGTTTTATGAACTGTAACACTACGTTTGGGGCTACATAGTGACATGCATTTGTTCATTACAATATCTGGGCTATACTATCAGACCGTTTAATACAAACGTGGAAAGAGCATCTTAATACCATACGAAACTTTGACACCAGATTCCCCATTGCGATGCACTTTACAGGCAAACACCACTATACTCACATGAGTCAAATATCCTTAACAGGTATATATTACATACCTAAACATCATAGAGCAGTAGACAGGGAACTGGAGCTGAAGCATAAGGAAAATTGGTGGATCAATGAACTACAAACAGTGCAATTTGGTTTGAATGTTGATCAAGACTTTTTTTACTATTCTTTGATCCAACTGTTCATGTGTAATGTGAGATATTGTTATAGTTGATACAGTAGTTGTTAATTGTTTCATTGAGAGGATCAAGCTTCTCGTTCCAGTATGCATAACATATAACCATCTGATGATATTGGATTTTGGAATAATGATATAGAACCACCAGATTGGTGGATTTAGATTCTATTATTTGTGTCCATGATGTTTCTCTATTTATAACTTCCTTTTTTGACTTTGGGTTAGGAATTGACAGGTAAGTTCAACAAATTAGGTTTTGGCAGATCAGTAGGGTCAGTAACCCCTTACGGCCTGATTACCAGTTTTGGTGGTGCGGGAGCAGGTGGCATGCCACCAACATGCCCCTGCACAGCCAAGACTCACAGATTACAAGTTTTTTGTGGTCTGGGGGTTAGCGGCGTGTGCCCCCTGCATGCACCCCCGTGCACAGGAGCAATAGGGCTTTCTTTCCTCACTGCCAGCAGTTACATGGAGAAAGAACCTCATGACACTGCTGGCGGTGAGGAAAGTCAGAATATGCTTGGTTGTGCCTCAGGGCACAAACAAGCATATTTTGGCCCTCAAACTGCAGCGCCACCGACAGGGATCTCTGATCCATAGCAGTTGTGGTGGTGCAATGGTGGTCCGACCGCCCAACATGTAATGGGACGGTCGGACAGCCGGTGCAGCAGTGGCTGGACCACAACTGCCGCGCCACTGCGAGTCTGGCGGTCCTCAGCCCTTAGTCTTTTGTATAGTTGTTTTGTATTTATTGCGCCCAGTGTTAGGTTTTTTTATTCCAATTTTTTTATTATCTTTCAAACTGCATAACAGTCATATATGGGGTGTCAAACTGTTAAGGGAGATTACCAGATTGTTTAACAATTTCAGAAGATTGTGAAGTGGTCTGCTACCAAAGTGTTCACCATGTAGCTCTCTTGGAGCACTTTGTTCTTGTATATTTTATAATCTTTCATCTCGGCAAAAAGAACATACAGGATGTCATACTGTTGAATGAGAGTACCAGATTGCGAAGCATTTTCAGTTGTTTGTGAAAGGATCTGCTACCCATGTGTTATCCATGAATCTGTCTTGAAGCACTTTGTTCCTGTATATTTTCTTTTTCAGGGATATAGTAACCTTAGCACACAGATCTGCCTCGGTTTGTTTGATTAGCTCCTATGTTGTTCCGCTTTTTGTTACTCAACAGGATATTTGTGTATCGATATTTATACAATGAGTCAATAGCGTATGTGCAAGTGCGCCATATTATGGGCGCACTATGAAAGAGGGTTCGAGATTCTATAGGGATTTTAGAATTTATTTCAATATATATTTTGAACATTTTGACAATGTCCTCTATATTCTCTGGGGAGTTGTTGTGTAAATTAGTGTGATGAAGTACAATAGGATTGACAGCATAATTATTTCTACTTATCGCACTGAGATGCAAAGAAAAAAAGAATTTTGAGATTTTTGCTGCCTTTTAATGTGGATGTTCTTAAGATTGATGTGATAAATAACTATTGGATTGACAGCACAATTACTTCTACTTGTCGCACTGAGATGCACAATTAAAATTGTTTGTTTTAGCTCTTTGAGTTAAGGTTCAATGCATTGGTCAATGTCCCAATAGCGTACGGACAAGTATATATCGCATCGGGATGTGAGTATATGAGGGTTCAAAAACACATTGAACCTTTATTATTATTTTCTATTACATTTTTCTTCTGTACATTCCTTTCCAAGATTTATTGGTTTCTTTTTTAATTTTTTTTAAACCTTTTGACGTTAAAAGTATTATCAGCAGTTTATTTCCTTTCCTTGGTAATAAATAAATTAGGTTGATGTTTGTGTATATCTCTCTCAAATCTGGAAGCAATTGATTGTAACTGCTGTTGCCAGATTTGTTTGTTTGAATTCTTGGTGACCAGTGATATGTTCAATGTCATTATTGATGTGGATATATAAGGGGACCAACCAGACAATAGTATCTTGACTGGTTAATGTGATGGTGAGGTGGAAGCCATTTACGAGGTATGCGCTATTTGGTTGTTAGGAATCATATTTTCAATTATGGTTTGGCTGTACATGATTGGGTACTCGATTTATGAATTAAGGTTATCTTAACTTATACTTCACATACAGTGCAATAACAAAGTATAGGGCTCTAGCGGGACAGCAAATATATTATCATACAGTGGGTACTGAGGAAGTTAACACATCTGAATGCGTGGCTACGAGAGAAAGGCAAGATGTAAGGTGTAACATGCAGGTTTGTATTATGTTTATTGCAAGCACTGATATAAGATTTTAATTGTTCTCTCGGCGATTAAGGTAACACACTTTGCATACATTGTATCAAGCTAGCACTTCCTTGCTATTGTAGCTACCTTTTATGGGATTTTCTGTGGATGGAACTGGAGTAAGCCCTCTGGCGGAAGATTGTGTATTTAGAAATGTGAAAAACTTGCTGTGAGTAAGACTAAACATGAAGAGTTTCAGATTGGAATGGATATGGGGAGGTGTAGAGGGGAAATAGCTGTTATACTAACCATACAGTGTAACTGCAGAAGGAGTATTTTAACTGTTTTCTCTGTGGTTTATGATGTATACTGTATAGAATGTACAAAGGATTAACATTAGGGTTGAATATTTTTTTTCTCTGATACCTTGTACTACGCAAATATTTTTTCAATGTTTCAGCTATAACTAATGGTAGTTTCGTTTTTGGGACTGATACTATGTCATAAATCATACCAAGATATCGGGCAAAAGCATGAGCATTGATGGATGGAGCAACGTGCGATAGAAGGTATAGCCTATGTGAAACTTTGACTTGTAGGAGAAACTTTTTTCTTTTCGTTTTTATGTAATGCATATTGTTTCTTTGTTTTTCTCTTTTTCTCGTTTCTTTTTTTCCTTGTGGTCTTTCCATTGCTGTAGATTTGAGATGTCCTCAAGATAGCGAAGCATATCAATAGAATTTTATGTTAACCTTGTTACACTACAGGCAGGTGTTATTTGTGGTGCATGAGAGTGGAAATTGGTAAGTTTTGGGAATTTTAAGAGATGTGATGCTTTTAGTTTTGAGTGGTAATGTCTTAGATTTCTTAATTAACAAATACCTCATCTAGAAAACACATGTACATTTGATCAAAGCCATTTGAGAATATTTGATCTACCTGTTACTCCTCCCTCTTTTGCTTCTTTTCTTTCTTTTTTCTTCCTCATCCCATTCCTTCACTTTTCTCCCTTCTCATTCCTCTTTAGCCGCATGCCCTCCTTTCTCACACACTTATACTTGCTCATTTAATTTTGATTCTTTTTGTCTTCTTTCCAACAGTTTTTGATGGAGATTGAGTTTGTATCTTCCAACTGATAATTTTCCCCAGTTCTGTTAATATTTTTTTTTGTAGTCTAAAGACTGCAGTTTTTAGGATATAGTAATCTTGATCAAAATTGTCTAAGTTTGTGACATTAAACCTAAGCATTATTGTATTTCCTGCAGCCCTGAAGAGGCATCAGTATAGAACGTGAGACACGTGTTGACATCAGGGGAGACTCGTCCGTTAATGCGGAGGAGCGCCGCCCCATTAAAAAATTGCCCCTTATAGATGGAAAAATAAAATGGCAATAAAGGTTCATTTATTACCATTATATTTTTCACAACCCCGTCCCGAGCCGAGCGTCAGGACAGGGGTTGGGGCTTTCTGCTGCTGCCAGTCAGGCAGCAGCAGAAAGCAGTGATAGGCAGGGTACTTAGGTTTAAAGTGCGCATGTCTTTTTGGCCGGACGTCTTGCGACGGCCAGCCAGACATGCATGTTTTAAACTTCTCTAACTCAGCTGTCTTAGATAGCTGGGCTAGAGACAGTATAGGGCTCCAGTGTCCTCGGGAGTGGCAAGGGAGGCCGCTCACCCCAATCCTGGCCCTGCTCTCATGCAGCATGAGAGTGATGGAGCAGGATAAATGAAAAATTTTAACCTCCTAATAATTTTCGTAAAATAATTAATAAACATGTTCGTTTAAGTAAATAACCAACAATGTATGTTACATGTGAAGGGTTAAAGGTAACACGCTATTTTGTGTGCAAATTAATCTACTTATAATTGTTGACGTGGCTAATATAAACGTAATATTTGCGTACTAATAAAATAATGAAATGAATGATTTGTGCTTTAAAAATAAAACGTGTAGTGGCAAAATAAAGCGATGGTAAGTAAGGGACGGCTTTATATGTTGCTTTTTGCTAGGTAATACCTAATTGGGGTACGTAGAATGATGGGAGGGAAACGAAAGGGTTTATATTCTTTATTTTAACAATATTTTGTTTATCTTTATAAATAGTGCGCTTAGGCCTGTTGAGCAGCGATATAAAATGGCCGCCATGAGCTAGAGTACGCATGTGCGAGAAGCCGTGTGGAAAAGGAGAAAGGCCGTGAACAAGAATGACCACGTGTTCATTCTGAGAGCCTAGGATGGAAGTATGGTCAAGGCTATCATGACCTTACGGAATAAATGTGTGCCAAGATGATCAGCAAGAAGCGTGAGAAGTCAAAATGAATAAATGGACAAACGGAACTGTTGAACCTAAAAAGTATCAGAAAATGATACAAATTGGACTGATCGAAACTGATGAGTAATGTCATGAACTGTGGGAAACGATGCAAGCATGGACATTCCACAAAGAACTGGTTAAGACAAGGAAGTTTGATAAAAATGTATATGGACTCGAATGGACCAATGAGAGAGAATCACGCCATAAAGAGGCAACATTTTATTTAGTAAGCGAGAATTAGGGTATAAGAAGACCTACTCTTGGTGGGGAGGGGAGTTGATGCTGCTGGTTGCTGAGAGATGCTTTTTGCAGTTTTTGGCTGATGTTAGCTGCGTAAGGAGTTGCTGCTGCTGATGCTGACGAGCTGATGCTGCTGCTGCTATTTTATAATTTTTATTGAGTATAAGATGCTGCTCTTGGAGAACTTTTACTCCGGATAGATTTTCCATTTAGAACTATTAGACTTTTATTCTTAAAATACTGAAGAGGAAATGAACGCGAAGGCCTGTTTTTCCAGAACAGATAGATAGAGATTTTGGGAGTTCTTGCTGTGACGAACTTTATTTTTCCATCTAATAGGTATGCATTGCAATTTCAATTTATTCTTATAATGATGATAAATGTAATAATCTGAATAATAAACCTAAACTTATTCCTTGCTTCAAAACTTTATATACATTTTATTACTCTTTAAACAAATGACTCAGTGGTTCTTTAGCTCAATGATTAATGAAAATGTTAAAAGGTTATTGTGATTGAGCTGGTCTTAATCACCATCAACTGATTCCTACTAGTTGGTCCATCGACCAATGAGCGGAATACCTTAAAAGCAATGAGAGATATTATGTCGTGTTAAAAAGAGGTATCTCGTCTCCTTCCAGCGAATCGATCTACTGTTTTTCTCCTAGGTTGATGACGGAGGAAATCCAGGGAATAAATGAGTGAGTGAATGCATATGCGGTGTTATGGGCCCCACCATCATATGGATATAGTCTGTGTATTGGAGAGATAGTTGTACCTGGATGACCGAGTCATATAGGAGAAGAATTTTTATTGTTAGCGCTGGATCAAGAGCAGCACCAGGATTAGTTACTGCAGTTTCCTGGAGCCTGCCTGCCTCCCTGGAGAAGATCTGAGTGAGGAGGAGGATGTCGCGCCAGGAAGGTAAGTGGGATGTTTTTTACTTTTATTTTAGTCCCTCCTCAGCCCCCCACCCTCCTTACATGCCAGCCGCCACAGGTTGGTATTTTATTTTTAGAGCTAATTGCAGGACTGATTCACTATGTTACAGACAAAGCATCTACACTTAACTGGAAATTATTTTGTTAAATTTACTTATGCTCTTTGATGTGTCTATGACAATTATGTTCTATGATGTTATTCAAAGCAATATAATTAGAATTATAACATCTAGGGTCTGATTATGTCGTCGGTCATAGTTGCCTCCGACCGACATCTCTGCGGTTTCGGAACCGAAGGACCTCGGGTCGGCGGTCCGACACCGCAATTATGATGAGACAGCACATGGTGTGGTCGCAAACTCCCAATTCCCTATGGGAGCTTGTGCGGTGGTCGGAAACCGGCCGCATCACAAGCTCCCATAGAGAAATGAGAGTTACTGTAAATCCCTGCACCGTATGGTGGCCCCAGGTCACAAATGGAGGCCGCGGGATGAGGGGGGCCCTGCTAGGGGCCCCCAAAGTCACTTTCTGACAGGCTTTCCGTGTCAGAAAGCCCGACATGGAAAGCCTGTCGGAAACCGACATCATAATCCCGACGGCGGAAACGTTGTCCGTAAGGGATTATGTGGCGGATCCGACTAGCTGATGGGGTCCTTGAGCCCGTCAGAAGCCATGCGGATAGACCGGCCGGTTTGTGCTCCAACCGCCGTCATCGTAATACGGAAGTAGGACTTCAAACCAAGGATGTCATTCGGTAAGCCTCAGACGAGTGGTCAGAGGCTTACCGACCGACATCTTAATCAGGCCTTTTGTGTTTTACTTTGAATGTTCTTCCAACTATATCAAAAATATAAGCTAAAAATCGAACTGTTTTGTGAGTTAGTGTGGTTTTTGTATTGATTGTGGATCTTTAGCCTGTCTCCCAACTACCATTGAGAGTAAATTTAATGCAAAAAATAAACACGCTGCTATACATGTCTCCTTTCTGCTAACCACTATTAATTTTTGAAAAAAACATATCAAGAATGAAAAGTCAGTTCCTGTTTTGTCCTTTAAGCTACAGCTGTAATTATGCCCCTGTTTGCTGTCTGCAACAGGAGGCATTATGACAACACAACTCCACTCTAAATAGATGATAGTTGAGCAGCTACGTCATTTCTTGACACATCTGTATTGTTATAAGGAAATTAGAGATGGGCTATCTATTATATAGAGATTGGAGATTTACATCTACTACAAACTTTTTTCATTCAATTTATTTATTTTAGTTTTTGGTTATTGTTTCCCTAATTACACTGAACTCGTTTATTGATTGCTTTACTGATGATAAAGAGCGTGGTGCTGAATCGACAGTTCTGCCATCTCAAAGGGTCCATCATATCAAAGTGGTCATCCAGACAAAGATGTCACGTTACATTTCAAAACCCCAGCTGCAATTATCAAACAAAGCAACATTCTAGAATTATTAATGTAGGTGATTGTTAAAAATACAAGACTGGGTAGAAAGAACAGGTTTTTTTCTCTACACTTATTGCCCCCTCGAAGGAGTGGGTTTCTTATGTCCTGACTGACCGGTAGCTCACAAAAAATATGTTTTAAGCCTTACTTATGTTGTTGCAATGAAGGGCACTGTAACATTTTCTTCATCATCAGAGAATGACCCTGCGCAAAGGCAAGAAATGCAGAATAAGGAGAAAGAGGAAAAAAAGAGAAATATATGTAAACAGTGATGAAGGGAGGAAGCAGGAATGAACAGTGGCAGCTCCTCCGCAATGGCGGAGGAGCGTTGCCCTACTGCTTGGCTCAGAGCCAGCAAATGAAAAATAAAATTATGTTGTAGGATCGTTTTATTTTTCGTTGCCGGCTGTGAGCCAGGCTGTAGGGAGGGGCTGGGCCGAGGCATGGGAGGGTGAAGAGGGGTGCTATGTGCACTCCGTAAGTGTGCATATGTGTTTTGGCCTGCCGTCCCAGGACGACCCAAACACACATGCGCAAGCCAGGCTGGAAAAACCCAACAGACTCCCTGACCTGAGTGAAGCTTCTTTTCAGCCCATTCAGGCTAATACCAGCGCTGCTCTGCAGCACGGTGATTGGATAGGAGTCTGCCCCAGGGGCTGCTGGAACAGGAAGAGGAAAGCAGGTGTGACACGACGTGGGAGGCGGCCGGCAGCTTCAGGTAAGTTAATTTTTAAATTAATATATTATTTCTAACCCCTTTGCATGACGCAACCCCTCCCGCATTCACTCCACCTGCCCCACCACCCTTTGTTTGAGGCAGCCACCACTAGGAATGAATAGGAACTTACACGAGTGAGGGAAATAAAAAGAAATAATATTGTGGTGGATGTAAGAGGAATGTGGAGGAAGGAGACCCTTGGCATTTGCCAACCCCGGCATTCATCAGCACTGGTGGTTACAAAAACCTGTAGGACCTTGCACTTATTTATTTACAGAATAAGCACAGGTTATACATGCTCTTGCACATTGTAATGTCGTGACTTACAGGGAGGTTCCATGATAGTTGCTGAAGGAGGGTGACCCAGGTGTAACCCCCTTCAGACGTAGAATAATGGGCTGGCCCGGCGCACGCTAGGCCAGCGTGTGTGTAATCAATAGATAGCCCGGGGCTCTGGGCGTGAGTTAGTTACGTTCTAACCACCACCATACAAGTGTCGTCCGAGTCTCTTTGCCTGCACCACGAGGCCTCGGCCACGACACTACACTGGCGACGAGGTGGTCTCACCACCCGCTGTGCCTCCTTGCACCCGCTGTGTTCGCCGCCTGCATCGGCAGGCCAGGAACGCCCCAGCCGCGTATCCTGCGACCTCAGCACAGCGCACACCGGACCAGACAGGAGGCCCTCTCCTGCGCTGCCTGGAGTTGTGCCGACCCCAGCGCCGTGCACAGTCACGGCCCTCGTCCTCCGCAGCGGCCGCTGCACCAGCTGTACCTGCCTTTGGGGCGCGCGCATGTGTGGCTTTGACCCTGACCCACGTAGCGCTGTGCGCCCTCCTGCGCGGTGGGCGTACATGGAAACCGCACCTCACCAGACCTCCTGCCTCCGGTAAGAGCGGTGCGTGCCTCGCCCCCAGCCGCCCTCCCGCCTTCACACTCTGTTCCACGCGCCTCGCTGGAGTCCCTCTGCCGCAGCCTGCTCTGCCGCCACCGCCGGGAACCACGTGGCGCTGCAATGTCGCGCCCTTCCTGCCGCCTGCAAACGGGGCGCTCTGCTGCACCTGCCCAAAGCCGAACACGACGATCCCACACCGGAGCAGCTACCGCTACGGTGCGCAGTCAGCCTTCGCGCCTCACACCGGTGCGGCTGCACCTACGCAAGGTGAAGAATCACCGTCTGCCCCACCCACTTGGGCCCTGCACAGCACCACCTCCAGGCGTGCGTGCCTCCTCATGCCTCCCGCAGTGAGTGTCACACCTACTCCGGCCACGCCTGCTGTCTTGCCCTCATGGCGTCCGTGCCACCTTTAGAGCCCTTCACTATCACAGGCCCTCCGCCCTCCCAAGCGGCGCGCTGGAAGGCGTGGGTTGAGCGCCTGGAGACATCCTTTGACATGGCGGATATCCCTGCTCCGCGGAGGAGGCCCATGCTGCTTCATATAGGAGGGGCGGACATCCACAAGATAGCAAAAATGGTGCGAGAAGCTGGACCTCCCAGAAATTACGCAACGATGCGCGATGCCATCACAACCCATCCCATTTTGAGCCTTACGCCAACCCTGACTACGAGCGTTTCCTGCTCCGTCAAGCGTGCCAACAACCAGAAGAATCGGTAGACGTCTTCTGCTACCTTAAGCGAGGCTTAAGGAGCTGGCGAGCACCTGCACTCTCCTGGACGAGGATGATGAAGTCCGGGCACAGTTCATCCAAGGCTGCGCTTCTTCTAAGTTGCGTTAACGAGTCCTGGAAGAACAAAACATGCCGATGAGAAACATTTTGACGCTAGGCCGCTCCAAAGAGCTATCCAAGGCAAGAGCGGCGCACATGGACATCAAGCCAGCCGTAGCAGTCAAAGAAGAACCAGTGTGTGCCATTCGCACTGACACTCGGGAACCGCAACTGAAGAGCAACTCACTGATCGCCCATTCGTCCAAACAGAGCCCACGAAGCCGCCCATGTGGGTGGTGTGGGGGTCCATACCCCCACGACGACGCCTGCCCCACAAACGGCAAGACCTGCAGTGCATGTGGGAAGCTGAACCACTACTCCAAGGTATGCCGATCAACGCAAAGGAGAAGGACAAAAGGCCCGCAACAGCAAGTCCGGGCAATCGACCCACTCACCGATGGCCCCCACAGTAGTGACATGGACGACGATGAAGCTGCCACTGTCCACGTAGTCCGAATGCTGAACGCTCTCTCAGCCACCCAACACACCGCGCCCATGTGCAAAATCAACGTGCAGGATCATGCAGTGGCTGCCCTCATTGACACAGGGGCCACCATCAACCTCATGGCTGCCAGCGTCTACAAGTGCCTTCCCAACCCTCCACCACTCCGCAACACCAGAGTACAGGTCTATGTATTTGGCACTCACTCCCCGCTCCGACTGTGCGGGGTGTTCCAAGCCAATCTCTCTCATGATGACACACATCAACAGGCCAAAGTATATGTGTCACAAGAAGGGTCGGGTTTCCTGCTCAGCTGCCGCACCGCCCAGGACCTCAACCTCATCCAGTTTGCCTTCACGGTGCACGCCCATGACCTAGACCGCCTGCTGCAAGATTTCAAGGCTCTCTTCGAAGACATTGGGTGCCTAAAAGGCCCGGCCATCCAGCTACACATCGACAAGTCGGTGGCCCCGATAGCCCTCCGACACCGGGGGATCGCCTTCCACCTCCGTCCTAAAGTAGAGGCTGAGACACGTCTCTTGGAGAAGGCCGGGATCATCGAGCAGGTGAAAGGCCCCACCCCGTGGGTGTCTCCCATCGTCGTCGCGAAGAAGCCAAAGCAGCCGGAAGCAGTCCGCATCTGTGTGGACATGAGAATTCCGAACCTCGCCATCAAGCGTGAACGCCACCTGACTCCGACAGTAGACGACATTATCGGAGAATTAGACGGGTCCAAGTGGTTCTCCAAAATGGATCTTCGTTCAGGATACCATCAGATCCCTCTCCATCCGGACTCGCGGCCCATCATGACGTTTTCCACTCATGCAGGGCTCTGGCGCTACACTCGCCTCAACTTCAGAATCTCGAGTGCAGCCGAGGTATTCCAGAACATCGTCAAGAATGTCCTCCAAGGGCTGGAAGGTGTGCTCAACGTGAGTGACGACATTCTGGTGCACGCTCCCACTCTGGAAGAACACCTCCTGCGCCTCCAAGCTGTGTTCTCCCGCCTTCATGACAGTGGGCTAACCCTACACCGAGAGAAGTGCGAATTCCCGAGAAGAGACATTTGTTTTTTTTGGATACCGGTTCTCAGACAAGGGCATTAAACCTGACAAAGTAAAGGATATACAGGAAGCCCCCGCCCCGACATCAGTGTCCGGAGTACGCAGTTTTTTGGGCATGGTCACATACTGTGGGCGTTTCATCAAGAACCTCTCCGGGGCCATCCGAGAACTCACCAAAACCACCAGCCACTGGGTGTGGGAAGCAGAACAGGAAGACGCCTTTCGCCGCACGAAAGCGGCCCTCTCGGCCGACACAACACTTGTGTACTTCGACCCCAGACACGAGTCCCAACTGGTAGTGGACGCCAGCCCCACCGGCATGGGCGCCGTATTAGCTCAACGGTAGAGCTGTGGAGAATGGGCTCCAGTTGCCTACGCCAGCAGGACACTCACGCCCACAGAACAACGATACTCCCAAATTGAAAGAGAGGCCATCGCGATCTTGTGGGGGTGCCGCCACTTCCACATCTACCTGTACGGACACCCTTTTACAGTCATTACTGACCCCAAGCCTCTCATCCCGCTGTTTCAAGGGTCATCCTCACGCCCTCCCCCGTGCATCGAAAAGTGGGTCCTGCAGCTGCAAGAGTTCCAGTTCACGGTGGAATACAAACCAGGCACCCGAAACCCGGCAGACTTCCTGTCGAGACATGCTCGGCCAGTCACCCTACCGGAAGCGGCAGAAGCGGCGGCCACAGAGGACTATGTGCGGATGATCGTCGAACGGTCCAGGCCTCTACCAATATCGTTGGAGGAAGTGGTGCAGGCCACCAAGGACGATGACTGCCTCCAGATCGCCATCCGGGCGGTCGCCTCTGGAGACTGGAAGCCGCTACAAAACCCAACACAGTTCCGTACCGCGACAGCCCAAGCCACCCTGAAGGCTCTACACCAAGTGCACCAAGAACTGTCCGTATCAGCCGATGGCTGTTTCCTGAGAGGCCCGCGCCTCGTTCTACCAGAAAGCTTAACCCAGCAAGCAGCCCTCCTGGCACATGGAGCACACCAGGGAATGGTCAAGTCAAAGAACCGCCTCAGGAGCAAAGTCTGGTTCCCCGGCCTCGATCAGCAAATTGAGTCAATAGTCCAACGCTGCCCGGTTTGTATTGTAACCAGCCTACCCAGCAGGCCTGTGCCAGTAATCACAGAAGCGTGCCCCAACGCTCCATGGGAACGGGCGAGCGCTGATTTCGGCAGCCTACCAGGAGGGAAGTACATGCTGGTAGTTGTAGACGACTTCTCGCGATACCCGGAAGTCGAAATCGTCTCCTCCACAGCCGCTGGAGGGGTAATTCCCAAACTAGAGAAGCTGATGGCCACCCACGGGCTGTTTGGAGAATTTCGTACAGACAACGGTCCACCATTCACCAGCGCTGAGATCACCGAGTATCTGGCCTCCCACCGAGTCAAGCATCGCCGAATAACGCCAAGGTGGCCCCAAGCGAACGGGGAAGTTGAGCGTCTTATGCGGACTCTGAATAAAACGATCCAAATAGCCTTGGGCGATGGTCGCAACCTGGAACAAGCTCTATACCAATTCCTCCGCGAGTACCGACTTACCCCTCACTGCACCAAATGTGTCTCCCCAAGTAGACTGTGTTTTGGTCGGACGGTGACAGACACCATCCCGCATCACCCAGTGTGGGCCGAAACCCGGAATCCACCGAATCAGTCACTCACAAGACGGACGAAGACCAACCACGAGGTGTCCCAGAGGAGACATGCAAAGGAGAGCCCGATCACGGTCGGTGACCGTGGGCTCGTGCGAGACCGCCACCCCGGAGGAAAGTTCAGGCTACCTTTCGAACTAGACCCCTGGACAGTAACAGAAGTCAAAGGCACGATGGTGACCGCCTCAGGGGGCCACGAACGCGTAACCCGCAACGTATCATTCTTTAAGAGAGTCCCAGATGATGACGTCGAAGACTTTCTGCCACACGATGATCCAGGGACGGCTGTCCCAGAAGATCCTCACGACTCCCAGGAGGGAGCTGGCAGACCTGCATCCCCCGCCACGAACGACAAACAAGACACACCAGCTCGGGAGAGTGCCCGGGACAGTGAACTTGGTAGAGGACAGCCATCCATGGCCTGTGGCAGTGTACCTGAACTGTCGCCCAACCCCTCTGCAAGGAGCAGCCAGAGTCGATACAGCCTGCGGCCCTGTCCGAAACCGTCCCAGAGGTACCGGGACTTCGTGGCATGCTGCCAACCATCTGCCAGAGGGAGATGCTGCGCCTGCAGACCAAGTAAGACTGTTCCATAAGCACCCCTTTGCCATGGACTTAAATGTTTGTTTTGCCTGTTTTTCAGTTTTCCCCCTTTCTCTGCATTTGGTTGGTGCTGTCTGTTATTCTCCTGGTAGAGGAGGAATGTAATGTCGTGACTTAAAGGGAGGTTCCATGACAGTTGCTGAAGGAGGGTGACCCAGGTGTAACCCCCTTCAGACGTAGAATAATGGGCTGGCCCGGCGTACGCTAGGCCAGCGTGTGTGTAATCAATAGATAGCCCGGGGCTCCGGGCGTGAGTTAGTTACGTTCTAACCACGACCATACAAGTGTCGTCCGAGTCTCTTTGCCTGCACCACGAGGCCTCGGCCACGACACTACACACATCATCGTCCACTTTACGAGGCATGTTATTCTGTAAAATAATGTAAAAGTGTCTGAAACTGAAGACAGAGAGATGTGACTAAGGAAATAAAAGGAGCACATATGGCGAAACGGCCTGTACTCTAACAGAGGAGTAAACCAGTTAGCATGCAACAGAGCTGCAAATAGACACTTTTGTGAGCCTCTCTGTGGAAGTTCAGGGACCTAACAGGGGTTGTAAACCTTGACATTGTGCTCATTTTTAAGAGGACTCTTTCATCCCACGGGGTTACAAGTGAACTATTTTAAAATGAATGAACTGTTAGTCCTGTTTTGCCTCATACTGCCTAGTTCAAGGCTGCACAAAGGCATTTGATTATTAGTTTGGTGAAGCAATGTGACTTGTACAAGCCTTTGTTTTACAGGTTATCTTGTCTTTCACAATTTGTGTATATTGGTCTAAGCCTGATTAGAATGTGTGGTGTATTTGCTTTTTTCTTGCCCTCCCCGTTGATCACCACCTGCAGACTTCTTTTCCAAAAACTGTTCATTTCTTAAAATGAATATTGCAAGGGAATATACCAGCTTATATTTGATGCCTGTTTAACTTATTTGAGAAAATATTGTGCTGCATCAGAGGGGACTACCTGTACAAGAATCCTTGCCTGTAAGGAATGGGCAGAAGGAGGAGGCCCCACTGAGCATCTGGTGCTATATAGTGGACATCCAGCTGGCCCGTGCTGCGCCTGTCTTTGCCAGGAAAAAGTCGAGCAGGGCCACTACCTTGGCTCTGCCAGACGATCTATGTCCCCAACTTCTCTGCTTTTTACTAAATCCAGCCTGTAAGACCTAGCTGTTTCCCTTTGGTCACTGTGGAAAGTGTGATTTTTGCCTATGGTACAACATCGATCAGCAGTCATGCAGATTGGCTATGAATACTAACCCTTAACTTGAGCTATTCTGTGGGTATGAAAATGTTATATCACTTCTTCTTATCCCCATGATTTATTTTTGGGATAATTGCTTAATTATGGGGAAAAGAAAGCAATGGATGTACCTTCGGAAAACACAAGGGAGCCAATATTGACTGAATGATGGAGGTCGAGGGCATTTTGAACAATGAAATGAAACAACCGCTAATCAATAATAAAATAATGAATTTTTATTCGGGCACCTTCAAAGGCAAACGGGTCCCTTCAGAGAAAACATCTTCTGATTCTAAATTAACATTAACAGCTTCTACCTCTCCTGCCGCAGGGAATGTTGGTCCCCCCCCAATCCATCTTTCTCTAGGTCTAAGTTGTCTACTTCACTTGCTAATAAAGCCCCTAGTCAAACTGAAGCCAACCCACACAAAGGCAATGACCCACAATATGTCTCAGAGGACCTAAGCTTTGCTAATAATTTTGTCTTGTTGGCAAGCACATTGATGGTTAATGTGCTCCCGGATGGATATGTGGAGCGGGATTTGTTATGAGGCAACCCAGATATTAGGGTCATCATGGATTGCTTGAGATCTGAGCAATCGATTTGTTGGACTAAAGGCTGTAGTATCTACAGGAGGCTGTGGCAAAAGCTGTAGTACCTGCTACTAGACAGGTGGCCCCAGGTGACTTTCAAAGGGAGAAGCCCCCTAGAAATCCGGTCTCTGAACTCGTTAATTCTAAGAATATTTGCATGCAAAGCAAGCCATCATCCCCGAGCACCAGAAGTTCAAACAACGATACATGGATGACCCAAAATGGGAACTTTGGGCAGAATGGCCATGTGAATCTGAACACCTGTAGTATGGGAAGCCATTGTTTTTTTAAAGATATGATGGTTTGCTGACGGATCATGGCCTCTTAGCCCAGCCAACCTCAACTATCCTATCAGGAGAGCCAGAGGTGGTTATACCTCCTGTCTTACATTCCTGTGGACAAATTCCAAAGGAAAGCTTCATCAGGCCGTCAAACATATTTCTGAATATCCTTGCCTCATCCAGAAGATAGGCTCTGTTAAAGAATCTGTAATTTACCTGACGAATATACCAAAGATGAGGCCATGCAAAAGGAAAAGTAAGGTTTCATTATATTTGTTTCAATTGCCACTGCTACTCATTGATCAGTAATATATAATACCTGCCTACTGTCTGGATAAATTTGACTCTATCAAGCCAGCACGACCCCATGAATGACCTATTGGGTATGGAAACCAAGACCTTGCTATGGGGTCTAATGTTGAATTTAATAGCAGTGTGAGATCTAGTGATGCAACCACATCGGACCTCACGACCGTCTCCCTCCTAAGCCCCTCTGCCTCTGCTTTAGCTGATGTGGACAGACCTTATATTGTTCAACCTAGGCACTGGGGTCAGATCCCATTAGCACCAAGTACCTTACTTTCCCTTGATGAAATGACAATGTCTCCAACCGGAACCTAAAATTGGAGCTTCCAACTCCGTCTACATTAACTGGTCATTGTACAGATAAGGAGAAAAGAGCACCGCTCAGCACTAGCAAAGCAACTCCTTCTTTTTTTGCTCAAATATTAAGTAACCATAACCCTATTCTTCAAAAAGCACCACTCTAACATCTATAGGGCTTGACCGCTCCCCCTACCTACAGTTGCTGACATGGAACATGGCAGGGATTACATGCTAAGCTGTCTGATCCGTATTTAGTTAATCATATCAGCCGATTTGACCTAATATTGCTTCAAGGGACTTGGCGAACAGAACCTATTTCTGGTTATACAAACTATAGTATTGAAACCATCCCATCTAGAGTAGGGCACCTGTCTGGTGGCATCCCAATCTGGATACAGATCCTGCTCAATTTGTCTATAAAATATCTGACGACTGACTGCCCTGACATTTTTGGTCTGTCTATTAAATGGAGTAATGGGTTAACTGTGAATTTATACAACATCTACAATTGCTCAGTGGGAAAAGGCAGTGATCATTACCTTTTACATTTATATCCACAGTCCAACTTTTTAAAGACTGAAGCTAAAATACACAATAGATCTGAAACCTTATTGGCCCTTGGCAACAATGAGAGATCTGTAAAGTGGTCAAATGTCACAACTAAGTCTGATAAATTGCTGTGACACCTTTAATCTAATTTTTAGCTCTTAGCTGACAACAATCCTAGCGAGGTATCTTTATTCAGCTGCATCATATCCTGTTTGGTGCATTGAAATTCACATGTACCACAGAAATGAATCTTTTTACCCCCTGGATCTCAAAGATATTGCTGAGGTACAATAATACCTTTAGAAAAGCAAAATCAGAGTTAATTAAAACCATCAAACAGTGTGATTCACAGGAGATGAGAGATTCCAGAGATAGGTAAAAGAAGATTCTCACTATTTCCAAACAGAACTGGATAAATGCAAACTGGGCTGACTTTGTGGAAGCCCATATGATAGCCCATAGTAGCTTATTGAATACAACTTCTCTGGCCTTCTCTATCCCTCCACACCTTTGGGGAAAGCATTCATAGGCTTATATACATCATATAAACTGGTTGCAGAAGTAACAGAAAATGGAGAGGCTAAAATTGACATAGTGGTTGCCCCAGCGGCCTTTGACAGTCAGTATTTAAACCATCCCAGCTTCTTCCTTCACTCTTGAAGACACCCGAAGAGCTATTATTTGCTGGCAACCACAGAAAGCACCTGGCCCTGTCAAGATTCCTGAGGAACTTCACTGCTCCAAGCCTGCTGTTTGTCACCATACATAAACAAATTGTCAAAGAGAATAATGGGAGTGGACAGAGTTCCCCCTTCTTGGAGGGGAATGGAAACTATCCCCATGTACAAAAAGGGTGATACAGGAAGCCCTGGGAATTAGTACCCCATAAGGCTGATTGACAACCTCCAGAGGCTGTTCTGTTTTAGAAAAAACGCAATACTGGATGAGCACAACTAAGTTATGGTCGCCATTACAAGCAGGCTTCCGATCTAGAGTCAGCACGATAGATTATATATAATCCGTTTTTTCTTAATCTCTTGGAAATACTTAAGGTTGACAAAGGATCACTTGCATATGCCATTTGTTGATTTGAGGGCGGCATTTCAGCTTGTTCCAAGGAAATATCTATGGTCCACATTAGGGTCAATGGCATAAGTCCTGAACTGCTAGATATTATTGTTATATTCCATGAGGATACATTTTCCCAAGGTAGGTGGGGCCCCTTCGGAGAGTTAAGGGATCAAATACCTATTGAGAGAGGAGTACACCAGGGTTGCATGTTAACTTTCATCCTATTCTCCTTACACATTAATGATGTGATAATTTACTTGAATGATTGCACTCATGACTCTCCGAGGTTGAGTGGTACCCCTATACCAGCCGTCTTGTTTTCAGATGACAGGCTTTTAATTTCTCAAACCCCCATAGGGCTGCAAAAACTCTTTAACACATTTTTAGGTCTCGCCTACGCAGCGCGCATGCGCTGATTTGGAGGGCCTTTAGCCGTCGCTCTGCTCATTTTCAAGCACACACTCGTGCTTGTGGCGGCATCCACCTTGCGGGAGCGAGCAGCGGCGCGCATGCTAATTGGCTGTTGCTCGCTCCCGCAAGGTGGATGGTGCCACAAGCACGAGTGTGCTTGAAAACAGCTGCATTAGTCATTCCCTCGTGCACGGCTCTCTCTCCTTAAACCAGCTGCTGTTACACTTTTAGCATTAGTCATTCCCACGTGCACTCTCTCTCGCTTTCTCTCTTTATTTTTTTGTATTCCCCCCTCATTCACTCTGTCTTTTGCTCGCACTCTCTCTCGCTATTTCTCTTATTTTTTTATTCCCCCCCTCATTCACTCTGTCTTTTGCTCGCACTCTGTCTCTCGCTTTCTCTATTTATTTATTTTTATTCCCCCACAGGACAAGGCTACATGGACATAATTTACTAACAATGCTTAAATGTACTTTTGCTACTTAGCATAAAATGCATGCGCATGCATTTTGTTAGTTTTAAGCGCTTTTGAAAAATTAATGGAACTTTGAAACAATGCCAAAGCTGTGGTTTAAATAAATCTTCAACTGCAAGACAGCAGTTAAACAACCCTTTAACAAAAAAGACCAATTTTTTAAGTTGGAGGCATTGCTTTGTGCTGTCGTGTTTGTAAAAGTCTTGGGGAGTTATGTATACATTATGCTTTTAAGAAAATAAAACCGTGTTAAAATTCAACATGGAGGAACGGGGTATGTCTTTTTCTTTTAGCGTAATTTTATTATCTACCTTGAAATTCGACTGGATAATTCCTCATCTTGGAAATTGCCAAGCCAAGTTCATACCAACACTTTATTATGGTGCTGTAGCATTTCCGGGTAAGTTTGGGTCTTTCCTAATTGAGCACAAAATAAGGTTTTTAGACTTTTATTCCAGCTTCCTCAGAGTGTATCACCTTCTCAGGTGTGACTGGAATTTGGGCTAATAAATAAAAAATGAACACAAACAGGCTCACTGATCAAATATATGTCATTAATAAGATACTTTGGCGAAACTACACTGCATACTCTGATATGGAAAGAAATCCAGAATAACATACATCAAAATCCGAACAACTGGACCCGAGCTTTCGACGTAGCATTAAAAAATCTGAAAGTTATGGGATCTGGCACTTACACACCACTCCTTTAAAAAAGTAAATTAACAAACAAATGAGGAGGTTGTCATGTCTCGAAGATAAAGAGGAGTTTCGAAAAAGATGGCACGCCTGGACAACGATTGATACTTACAGGGAACCAAGCCCACAGAAATATTTTACAGCACTACTTAGATCATTTTATAAAAGTAAGTTACTTTGCCTACGATTTGGCTTATGTAAAACACTAGAATATATGCCTAAATGGCAACCAAAACCATTGAATACAAACTGCAGACTATGCCAATCATATGAAGAAAGTCTGACACACATTTTATCGATCTGCCCGATTTTACTAACAGAACGAAACATTTTATTGAAAAGAATTTTTAATCTGCAAGGTATCAGATCATGTCGGCATGCCTTACTCTTTTGTATGAAAAGGGAGACTCCTCAAACATTAGCAGCCTTTATAAAATTTTACCTCAAAGTGGAGCGGCTATTGACTGCAAAGGGATTGATGAACATTACGTAATGTCAGCATTTGCAGGAATTTTATCCAAGCGGATTTTGACTGCAAAGTCTTTTATGAACATTATGTAATGTCTGCATTTTCAGAAATATTATGTGTTAGTCAATTTGATCACTATAACCTGCAACTGGCTGTAGACATAGATCATTCGGCAAGTTTGTATTATTATGGAGTGACTTAACTTAGAATCCACATGTATCCTAAAGAGACAACATGTAATCGCCTTTTAGAAAGGGAGGAGCAAGACGGGCAGTGTATTATTTAATTTCCTCCAAGACTAAAGGCAACTTACATGAATATGACTGCAACGTATTATGTACAAGAATGGATCTTAATAAATTGATAAAACGAACATAAAAGACTAGATGAATATAATCATCCAAATAAGCCAGTATCAGTATTATATATGTATTTTAGCGTTGCATAAAATTAAATTGTCCAAAAATCCATTAAAAAAACCCATCAATTTTAATGATCTCATTGTATAAAATATTATGGTTTTTATTAACTGAAAAAAATATACTTTGACTTTCAACATTTGGAAATCGCATCTACATATAAGCAGCATTGCCCTGCTGCACGGGGCCTCTGTAATTTCAAAAGGTATAAAATTGATAGAGCGAAATGTTCTTGAGAATTGTAGGGGTGCATCATAATCACTGATAGGCCGCACCCACATGTATTCAGACATATATTCGTATATTCAGCTTCATATTCATGTATGTTTATTAAAGAATGAATAGTTTGCTGAGACAAAGCGAATCAGCAGCATAAAGGTGTTAGGATATTGATGTAATGTAATGCTTATTGAATTGTGTGAACCTAATGCCTAGGGAATTAGTTTGTGTGTGTAACATAATTGCAGTAGTTTAAACGTGCACCATATTAAAGTTGCACATGTAATTCAGTGTTTGCATATGAATCATAATGAAAATGTTCATAGGGAAAAGTAAGATGTGTGTTTAAAGTTATATGTAAAGGCCTGACTACATATATGCTTAGGGAAGGCCTGGTATATTCTTATGTTAGCTTATAATGTAGGCCGAGAAAAGTTTCTCTTGGTAAGGCTCTCTGGGTACAAACGGTAGATTTGATAACGCCGATTCTTATCTAATTATCTATAAGAACCTTCTGGCCGCCAAGATCTTTTTACCTGTTGAATAGTGTAAAGGAGAGAATCTCATCAGGTTAGATATCAGCATTCATTTTGTCTGAAAGGACCACTGACTCCGAATTCAAGTTTGAGAATTTATTATCGCCAAAAATAACTGAACGTGCAGGCACCTCAACACGAGGTTAAAGAAATAGATGGGCACTAATACAAATAATAATCTACGCAGGAGTCTCATCCGACTCAGGATAAGAAGAATACACAGTTCTAGGAGGACCAACCAGACTATGATTGCTCCTATTTCTAAGTTGCTCTTCATGGGCCTAAACAAGCTTAAAATCAATTGCTGTCCCTACACTAACGCTAAGTGACATCCCTGTATAACGATGTTCCCAGGCAAGAAAGAATAAAAGGTGTCAGCTGTGAAGACTTCCTAAGAAGTGCGATCACCATATACCTAAACTCAGCTCTGTCCTTCTCTCAGGTCTCCCCTACCGCTTCTCTGGCCTCCTCCCTCGGGGCACTATCCCTAATACAAAACCATACTACAAAGGTACACGCCTTGTTTACGCCCTCTTGGCCAGGTCTTCTTTCTTGTGCTTTTCCATTGGAACGGTGACTTCATCCTGGACGGTTTCGTTGACCTTGAGTCCCAGGCGCCTTCTCCGCTGAAAGTATCATCCCTAAATTCCATTGCACTCCCCGTACCATGCCTCCCATCTTTCTAACTTTTGAAAACAAAGAGTTAGTCTTTACTAACGAGACATGTGTCCTTGCACCTGCAACAAAAGATACGTTCAACAGAAACCTTCTACTGTGCTAATTAAATCTACCGTTTGTGCCCAGAGAGCCTTTCCAAGAGAAACCCTTTTCGGCCTACATTATAAGCTAACATAAGAATATACCAGGCCTTCCTTAAGCATATATGTAGTCAGGCCCTTACATATAACTTTTAAACACACATCTTACTTTTCCCTATAAGCATATTCATTACGATTCTTTATGCAAACAATGAATTACATGTGCAACTTTAATATGGTGCACGTTTAAACTACTGCAATTACATTACATACACAAATTAATTCCTCTAAGCATTATGTTCACATAATTCAAAAAGCATTACATTACATCATTATCCTAACACCATTATACTGCTGAGTTCACTTCGTTTCAGTGAACTATTCATTCTTTGCTAAACATGCATGAGTATACAATGAATATATGTCTGAATACATGTGGGTGCGGCCTATCAGTGATTATGATGCACCCCTACAATTCACAAGAACATTTCGCTCTATCAGTTCCCCCTTTGATGACTCCTGTCATCACATCTCATTCTACTCCCTCGGAGAAGGAACCGACCTAAACAGAACTTGTTCCCATCTTCCCTGATCTGAAGTTCTCCATGCTCTTGAGCCTTTGATACTGATTGTCCTGCAGTCTTGCCAATCTCATGTCATTTTCCCTCAAAGCTCTCTTGACTCTGCCTGCTCGATACCACTTGTAGGCCTTGTTCATAATCCACAAGCCAGCCACACAAACCACCAAGATAAGGAGTGGTCTCAGAAAGTACCCAAGGAATCCCTTTCCTAGGTTTGCAAACCAACCTCCCACTTGACCAAAACCCTTCCCGACCTTTTCCCAGGCCCCTTCTTCGGTCAAATCCGCTATCTTTGTGTGGATCATAGTGATGTTACTTATATATTTCTCCAGATCCTTGCTTCGGTCTGGTATATAAGTGCAGCACTCCTGAACCTTCAGCATTTTACAGACTCCGCCCTCTTTTGCCAATAGGACATCCAAAGCAAGGCGATTCTGCAAAACCATTCCCCTTATTGACAACATCTCTCCTTCCACCAACACCAACGATTTTGCTGTATTCATCGAAAATTCATCCACCACAGTCGCTAACCTCCGGATCTTCACATCATTCAAGACTACTCCTAGACTAGGTATCATAGCTCCAAAGATATCCCCCACAACGATTCCTGCACTTGCAGCTCTTCTCGTTCTTGAATGCTCTCCACCCTCCAGAAGATTTAAGTCTTCTGTATGGTAAATCTTTGGAAATATTATTGACAAATAACATGTTCCATACCAATTTGCAGGCAACCTCACGTAAGCATTCTTTCCACATACGTAATACACCGTAGGTATCACTTGTACAGGACCTTGGAGAAAATCTTTTGCCTCATCTGCCATGGTGAAAACGTGATCACAAGTACTCTGTCCCACTGGAACCTTTTCGTAGTAAGTCTGATAACGCCTTATACACAACTTACCCCTCTGCTCCTTATCCAACGCTATAGGACCATAGCTTCCCTTGGTCTTATGCAACCGTTCCTCCTCTGTCCAATCTGTCCTGTGATGCCCTAAATCTCGGGATTCAGTCAGCTTTCTATACCTATCTTCAACCTGATCTACAAACTTTCTCTCTACATCCGACATCAAACAAGTCAGATTGTGTCTGTGTGCGAATGCTGTATCCAATTCCAAACTCGGTATGAAGTACTTCCTCAGTCTGTCCTCAGTCTTATAATAGTCATACTTATTCAAATGCTTGTAAGCTGGAACTTCAGGAAGCACTGCATCGAAATTGGAAAAGAAATACTCGAACTGATCTCTCTCATAAAACAAACTAAGCAAAAGACTACATGAAATACCATAAGTCAGTGGAAGATGATGATACCTAATACCCTCATCCACCGAAGTAGGCAACTGCATACACACATAACAATCTTTCGCATCCATCACGTCAACATACTCATACAACAACTTAGCATACGCATTAAGCTTAAAATCACCCTTAGACAAATCTACATGTAATCTACGACTTTCTTCTAAAATCATAGCTCTATCAGCTGCCCTGTCTACCCCCTTCTGACTAGGTGTGATAGGTGTGGGTGTCCCTGTCACTGCCTCTACTTCTGGCTCATGCGAACCAGTATATGAAACTACAACTACTATGATTATAAAAATTATCACACTACTTATAAGAATGCCTATAATCCATTTTGCTCTACGATTGGGATTTCCCGACTCCATGATTTCGAAAGTTCTCAAAAAGTCTTGGTTATCGCAAAGAACTCAGAAAAGTCTCTGTCCTTTATTTATGACTTGCTTAACCAGCTCGAGCAACCATGAAATCTCCGGGCTTTCCCTTTCCGATCACAACTTATTTACACAGTCCAGAAAAAGACTTCCCTAGTTTTCGTTCCTCTTCTTGTGGAAAGTCCCTAAGTTTATTCTTCTTCCACTTGGACCTAGGTTATCTTCTTCTTTTAGACTTTTATTTACAGTTCATTACTGATCCATAATGAGATCCTCATTAAGCACGACCAGAACGTGATACAAAAGTTCAAGACGCAAAAGCAGCACTTCGTGTGAAAACGGCTCAGCTCCGAAAGGCGGGAATTCGACCCGATGCAAAAGCAATTTTCGGACTTCACTCAGAAGTGGGGGATTCGGAATCGTGAGTGTCAGTGTTCCGTCTATCTCGAACCCTGGCATCCGCAGCACCACCTTCACCACCAGGTTCGGGCTCCGACTGAACACTTCCACTGACCTCAGTCTCCCTGTATTCACCACCCCCTGCATCAAACACAGTGTAAGTCCACTCAGGGGTAGAGTATCTGCGACAAGGCACTCTTGTTCTCTTGGACCTTCGCCGACTGTCTTGTGCTTGGTCTTCGTCGCTTGCTTCGGTTTCAGATACTTCGGACACCGGAGCAAGGTCTCTCTCAGGTGCTAACCTCAGGTTCAGTCGCCTCTGTCTTTCAGGCCAACCTTCAGCACTTCTGTTCTTTCGTCTGCCTTCCCCTTCTATACCCAGTGCACTATTTCCTCTTTCTGCTGCATTTGACTCTTCTCCGCCCACTGCACCTTCTCTTTCTTCGGTGCCTGAGTCAGGGTTCGAGATGTGGAAACCCCCTTCTGCTTGCTCTAGTGCACCACCAGCTGTGTCAGCGACCCTTACAGCTTGGCTTGTCCTCTCATGTGGCCCTGCCACATCAGCTGGATTTTCATTTGCGAGAGGAGCTGTTTCTTCCAAGGGTGCTGGAACTCTGCGGGTATGGGAAGCATGCACCCAGTTCGGCAATCCTCCACACTTTACTGCTGTGTTCGTGATAAGTATCACCTGATACGGGCCACGCCAACGGGCATCCAAACAACTCTTCCTCACGTGCTTCCGGACGAGCACCCAGTCACCGGGACACAAGTCGTGGCACAGATCACTCGAGGCTGGAACCACAGCTGCTTGCACCTGCTGGGATACAGAACGGACCACATCAGAGAGTCCTTTACAGTAATCGAGAATCAAATCATCAGTGATGCTTATCAAGGCTGTAGCTGGTACTGCTGGCAGTCTCATTGCCCTCCCCATTATTATTTCATGGGGGACAACCCGGTCTTTCTGTCTGGGACACTTCGCATGCTCATGAGCACCAGTGGCAAGGCGTCGGGCCAATTCAGGGATGTTGAAGAACACATTTTTGCCATCCGGGCTTTCAAAGTTCCATTAACTTGTTCCACCATCCCAGAAGCCTCTGGTCTGTAGCTACAGTGGAGTCTCTGGTCAATGTTCAATGCTGCACAAAGTAACTTCATGATTTCGCTATGGAAGTGCCCACCTCTATCTGATTCCAAAGAGGTCGGGATCCCGAATCTAGGGATAAGCTCCCTCAACAGTAATTTAGCCACTGTCAGAGTGTCACACCTTCGTGTGGGGTATGCCTCCACCCACCGTGAGAATACACATACTATCACTAGAATGTACCTCAAGCCATTGCACCTAGGCATCTCCACGAAATCCAGCTGTAATCTATTGAAGGGCCCTCCTGACCTTCCAATATGACTCAGTGTGACTACAGTTTTCTTTCCAGCATTCATCTGTTGACATGTAACACACCTCTGACATACCGTCTCAGCCATTGCTCGGAACCGTGGGTTATACCACGTCTGTCTGAACACCCTCATCATTGCGTCTCTACCCAGGTGTGCCTGTCCATGTATCAATCTTGCCATCGGACTCAGCAATTCTTCCGGCAACACAGCTCTCCCATCGTTTGATACCCACACATCCACGTCTCCTTTCTCACACCCAGCTTTGATCCAGCCCTCTCTTTCCTTGGTTGAGACTTCATCTTGCAATCTCTTAAGCTCTTCCCAAGTGTCTGCCATGGTCAACATTATGCTGAGATCGGTTCCCTCTTGGCTCTCTTCTATCTCCCTGCCTGTGTATATGCATCCTTGTTCTGCGCAGAAGCGGGCTACCTCATCTGCGTAGTTATTACCCAAGGATACAAAGTCCTCCCCCTTCCCATGGGCTGAACACTTTACAACAGCAATTTCTTTCGGATGCTGTAATGCTTCTAACAATTGTCTTACATATTCTCCATTACGAATGGGTGAGCCAGATGATGTCAAAAATCCCCTCTGAGACCATAACTGCCCGAAGTCATGCACCACGCCAAAGCCGTATTGGCTGTCTGTATAAATCGTGATTCGGACTCGATCAGCGGCCAAACAGGCACGGGTCAAGGCAATGATCTCAGCTACCTGCGCGGAGCGTACTCCTTCTAGGCAAGCGGCGTCGACCACTCCTGAAATAGTACATACAGCAAACGCTGCTCTCAATTGCCCCACACTGTCTCTTAAGCATGAACCATCGACAAAGAAAATTTCATCTGGGTCATCCAATGGCTCATCGACAATGTCAGGTCTCGGTTTGGTGCAAAGTTCGGTCACATCGAGACAATCATGGTCCTCACAATCTTCATCATCTGTGTTCGGTATAGGCATCAATGTCGCAGGGTTCAAGATGGAGCACCTTTTCAGAGTCACATTCTCTGCGGCAAGTATGACTTGCTCGTACCTTGTTAACCTATTGTTCGTTAGGTGCTGGGTCTTGGTCCTGGTCATTAATAACTCAACCGAATGTGGTACATGTACAGTCAATGGATGTCCCATTACAATGCTTTCACATCTTTCAATGCTGACACCTGTTGCAGCAACGGATCTTAGACATCCGGGCAACGCAGAAGCTACTGGATCTAAAGTAGCTGAAAAATAAGCAACTGGTCTACGGACACCTCCATGGTTCTGAGCTAACACTGCTAATGCACATCCTCCTCTCTCGCAACAAAACAATGAAAAGGCCTTGTTGTAATCAGGCATTCCCAGTGCGGGAGCCCTGCACAAATCATCTCTCAACTGCAGGAATGACATCAAGCACTCCTCGTCCCATGGTACCGGATCACTCACATCCTTGTGCGTAAGCCTCTGCAGAGGCTTTGCTCTCAAGGAGAAACTAGGAATCCACTGTCGACAATAGCCAACCATTCCCAGAAACATCCTAACTTCCCTCTGTGTAGTGGGTACCGCCATGCTCATTATTGCCTCAATTCGATCTGGTGACACCTTTCTCTTGCCTTTTTCTAATCTGTGTCCCAAGTACTGTACCTCATTCAAACAGTACTGCAGCTTGTTCGGGGACACCTTATGTCCATTCTCTGCTAAGTGGTTCAACAAGGCTACTGTGTCAATTCTGCAAGCATCTTCTGTTTCTGAGGCAATGAGCAGGTCATCTATGTACTGCACGAGAACTGAGTTCTGCGGCAACACAAGACTCTCAAGGTTCTTCTTCAGGATCTGGTTAAAGATCGATGGACTTTCCGTATACCCTTGAGGGATACGACACCATGTTAACACGCGATTCTCTAGCCTAAATGCAAAAAGAAATTGGCTTTCCTCGTGGAGCGGTATCGAAAAGAAGGCTTGACACAAATCGATAACCGTAAACCACTCGGCTTCACATGGGATCTGGAACAGTATTACTGAAGGATTCGGTACCACTGGACAACAAGGGACAACTATCATGTTGACCTTTCGCAGGTCTTGCACGATCCTGTATTTCCCGCTCGGTTTCTGTAGTCCCATTATGGGCGAATTACAGGGACTACCTCTGATCTCTTTTAAAATACCTTTCTCAATGAAAGTCTCGATCACAGGTTTTATTCCTGCAATCGTTTCTATCGATAAATTGTATTGAGGTGTTCTTGGGAAATCAACATTCTGTTTCACCTCAATCCGCACTGGTTCAACCCCTCTGATTAAACCTATTTCATCTCCTGCGAAATCCCACACCACAGGCGACACTGCGTCTCTCAGATCATGTGGAAGTTCTTCCACAGTCACCATTGGGTACAGATCTATACACAGATGCTGATTGGCCATCTTAAAGTCAGCATCATCATCTCTCGTCTGGACCTCCACTCCTCGTGGTGTACAATAAATCGTGCAGTTCAATTTGCACAACAGATCTCTTCCCAAAAGACAAACTGGACTCGTGTCACATACTACAAACTGATGTCTAGTTTGGAAAGTACCTATCTTTACTAAGATCGGTTCTGTCAATGGGCTGCTCATCTTCTTGTTCGCTACTCCAACAACCTGGATCGATTGTCCCGAGAGGGGTAGGTTAGGGACTACTGCAGATCTTACAGTAGACCGGGTAGCTCCAGTATCAACCAAAAGTGTTGCAGGATTGCCCTCAATCTCTGCCTCTACAAAAGGTCCTCTCTGGTCTACCTCCAAGACCGCTCCAAGTGTGCAGTCTTCCTCCCCCTCAGGCACCGTCAGGATAAAGGGTCTAAGCTATCCTCAGCATATCGTTCGAACAGGGGCATCTGTTGATATGTTCGTGTTCCTTGTGAAAACCTTGGAGCTTGGGGAATCTGAGCTTGAGAATTGTAAACCCCCCTTTCATCGTTCTAGGTCTCGTTATTGTGTTAACCACCTCTTGCGCGGGTGCCTGAGCCCCCTCTTCCTCTTCCGGTACCTGATTAGCTGGGTTCAAAGGACACTCGCGTTTCCAATGTCCGACCTGGCGACAAAGATGACACGCAGTGGTCTTCTTTAGTGTAGCCACGTCCACTCCTGTCTTGGGGTCTACTGGTTTTCCCTTTCCCTGTACCTGCCCATTCTGGTTTCCCTGGAAATTTCCTTGCTTTCTCCCCAAGGTCCCTCCACTAGGCTGATTCTGTGCTGTCTGCATCTGGACAAGCATCAATTTGTCTTTTAGCTTTCGATGTTTTGAATCCACCTCATCACTACAGTATCTCGCGTACCGCAAAATTTCATCTAGTGGCTTGTTCTGCCAGCAGATCAAATGGTGCTGTATCATGAGGCTGATTTCCCCTCTCAGACCCGTTACAAACTTTGAGACAAACTGTCCCATATCCTTAGGGTCCAAAACATCTAACCCACTGTACTGTTTAAAAACTTGCAGAAGTCTTTCGTAATACTCATGCACCGTTTCCTTGGGTTCCTGTACAGTCCGATCTATCTTAACCCAATCTATATCCTGAGGTGAAATCTTCGACTTCAACCATGTAATCACCTGCTCATATTTTTTCATGACATCAGGTGATGGACCATTTGTAACCGCCTCTCTTTTCGGTTCCGAGGTCGGCCACTCAATAGCGACTTTACATGCTGTCCACAAATCTCCTGGTACCACTATGTCAAACAAAGTGTTCAAATCAATCCACAATACTTTTGAAATTTTCACAAACCGCTCAACCTGCTTGTACCACTCCACCGGTTTTTCCCTCAGCCGAGGAAAATCATTTGTAAATGCAGCCAAATCACCTCTATTCCACGGCACATGCACGTACCCTCCATTCTGTACTTCTCGTAAAGGAAAATTTCCTACACCCGTCGCCCCCCTCCTGGCGGCGGCGTTTCCCTTCTGCTCTCTTTACTGGTTTCTTTTTGGACCACCTTTCTTCCCATTTGTCCAACAAAATCCATATTCTCATTCCTATGATCAGGTCTCTGGTGTGCGTCTTTAACCCTGTGATTCTTTTCTCCTCCAACTCCTGATCACTGTAATGCAATCTGTGTGGTCCCTGCAACGCTTTAGTTTTACTCAGGTCCACCTCATATCTTTTGGCCAAATCCCTCAATCTATCATGTGCCATTCTAGCTTTTCGAGTCACATCTTTTGCTACAAACAGCAGCTCATCTGATCCATAAATTTCTATCCTTTCCAAAGGCAGACCCCCACTGATCATTTCGTCTACCTCTGCTTTCAGCCTCACTACGTCTAGCAACCTTGCCTGTACTGCACTCCTCAGTACGTCTCGACAACCCGAGCCATCTCGCTCATCACAGTCACTATTCTGTCCTTGTGACCTATTCCCTTCCATATTCCTGGAACCTGGTCTGTCTTCCGAGACATTTTGTGCCCTATCTCTTTGCATCCTATCCTCTTGGTTCGTTACTGTTGGTGTCCACTCCCTCAAAGCTGACTTAGATTCCCGTAAAGACCTCGGTCTTTCTGGTCCCTCCTCTTCTCTCCTGAAGGAAGAGTCTGCTGTAGCCGGTAACGGCGTACTCGACTCCATTGGTCTTGGGAAATGAACCACCCTTACTCCAAACCCATTCCCACTCTCACTGTTTCCTTCTTCCCTTCTCATCGGCACGGAGCTCCCTTCTCTCACTCGGTCTGGGTCATATACCGGTACTATAGGGCCAATGGTAACCGGTACTGTCAAGGAGTCCGGTAATCTTGTGTTCCCCGCAGGAGGCTGTGTTATCATAGACGCCGTAGCCCCTCCGTTCCTGTGGAAATTCTTCCCACTACTCTCATGCTAGTCTGGTTCTGGCTTTCATCAACTATTGCCACTGCTGGGGTTCTCTTTCCCTCTTCTGACTCTGGGTTAAATGGTGGTGGCCTCTCTGCCAACATCCTATCCAACAAACTGTCATCTAAATCACTATCATCCTCATCAATTCTTGTAATCTTTCCATTTTGTATCAGCAGTGGGTATAACTTATCTCCTTCGATCGTGTCTGCTCTCCACCTTTTCTCCAAGGCATCCCATTTTGCATCTTGAAATGCCCTGACCGATTTCTTCACCCTTTCTTGGCATCTGTCCTTCTTCCTATCATACGCTGCCCTTACCCACGCATGTAGTGCCTCAAACTGTGTTGGTCTAGGTAGTGGTCGTAATGAAGCCATTACACTCTTGAGCTGATACAGCACCTCTAACCTGAAAGTACCATATCGAGGGAACGACAATTCTCCTTCTGCTTCTGTCATTTTATGCCAATTCTCGAGCCAAATTATAGTATGCAACCCTACATTCTTCGCCATATAATGTGCTGGTGTGTCCTCAGGAGGAGCTTCCTCTCCCTCCCGAACAACCACATGTCTATCACCTCTACAAAGTTCCCTTAAAGCTTTAAAACATTTCATGATGAATCAACTTTGTATTTGCACTCAAAATGTCCGCTTTTACTTCCTGATTCCAATCCACCAATACCAGCGCGGTTCACACCAACCGGCCTATCGCAGCGCGGCACTTGTCTGACGTCACTTTTCCTCCGCTCGCAGCAGTTCCCCTCCTTTCTAATTCACTTGTTCTCACTCGCATTCGTCCCAATTATACTCTGAAATAATGTCCGTCCTACCGAACAATTACCTCTCTGACCGTCAGTCTTACCAATGACCGATCAGCCTCTTGAGCTTGTTGACCTCAATCTGGCAACCGTCTGTCCACGAACGACCGGACAATCGCCTCTAATACACTCGATAGGATTCAATCACTCGATGTTCTGCACACAATAACCTACGACCTGCGTTGGTTATTCACACACTCACACGTGTCCCTATCTTCTGTGGGTCTGTCAATGACGTCTCGTGACCCCCACAACTCTGGTCAACGTTCTCAACTCTGGGTGTATTCTACACCACAATAAATCTCCCGGTCCCGCGCGCGCTCACGGTCCGTTTCTCAATCACACAACTCTCGTTCTAACTCCGCTAGACATCACACACAATAAAACACCGCAATCTACCAAACATCACTCTTTTCATACTCACTCTACTATGAACTGCTACTTCCGCCGCACCGTCACTCTCCGTCAGTTTTCCACGACCTCCGACATCCTTTTCTCGCGGTTCTCTGGATCTGCGTCACTCGGGCTCTATGGGGCAACTTAGTCTCCTATCTTGCTCTAGATCTCCCCTTACCATCAAAGGTAACCATCCTACTCTGCTACCAACTGATAACGCCGATTCTTATCTAATTATCTATAAGAACCTTCTGGCCACCAAGATCTTTTTACCTGTTGAATAGTGTAAAGGAGAGAATCTCATCAGGTTAGATATCAGCATTCATTTTGTCTGAAAGGACCACTGACTCCGAATTCAAGTTTGAGAATTTATTATCGCCAAAAATAACTGAACGTGCAGGCACCTCAACACGAGGTTAAAGAAATAGATGGGCACTAATACAAATAATAATCTACGCAGGAGTCTCATCCGACTCAGGATAAGAAGAATACACAGTTCTAGGAGGACCAACCAGACTATGATTGCTCCTATTTCTAAGTTGCTCTTCATGGGCCTAAACAAGCTTAAAATCAATTGCTGTCCCTACACTAACGCTAAGTGACATCCCTGTATAACGATGTTCCCAGGCAAGAAAGAATAAAAGGTGTCAGCTGTGAAGACTTCCTAAGAAGTGCGATCACCATATACCTAAACTCAGCTCTGTCCTTCTCTCAGGTCTCCCCTACCGCTTCTCTGGCCTCCTCCCTCGGGGCACTATCCCTAATACAAAACCATACTACAAAGGTACACGCCTTGTTTACGCCCTCTTGGCCAGGTCTTCTTTCTTGTGCTTTTCCATTGGAACGGTGACTTCATCCTGGACGGTTTCGTTGACCTTGAGTCCCAGGCGCCTTCTCCGCTGAAAGTATCATCCCTAAATTCCATTGCACTCCCCGTACCATGCCTCCCATCTTTCTAACTTTTGAAAACAAAGAGTTAGTCTTTACTAACGAGACATGTGTCCTTGCACCTGCAACAAAAGATACGTTCAACAGAAACCTTCTACTGTGCTAATTAAATCTACCGTTTGTGCCCAGAGAGCCTTTCCAAGAGAAACCCTTTTCGGCCTACATTATAAGCTAACATAAGAATATACCAGGCCTTCCTTAAGCATATATGTAGTCAGGCCCTTACATATAACTTTTAAACACACATCTTACTTTTCCCTATAAGCATATTCATTACGATTCTTTATGCAAACAATGAATTACATGTGCAACTTTAATATGGTGCACGTTTAAACTACTGCAATTACATTACATACACAAATTAATTCCTCTAAGCATTATGTTCACATAATTCAAAAAGCATTACATTACATCATTATCCTAACACCATTATACTGCTGAGTTCACTTCGTTTCAGTGAACTATTCATTCTTTGCTAAACATGCATGAGTATACAATGAATATATGTCTGAATACATGTGGGTGCGGCCTATCAGTGATTATGATGCACCCCTACAATTCACAAGAACATTTCGCTCTATCAGATTTAATTTGCACAGTAGAAGGTTTCTGTTGAAAGTATCTTTCGTTGCAGGTGCAAGGACACATGTCTCGTTAGCAAGACTAACTCTTTGTTTTTGAAAGCTAGAGAGAGGGGAGGCATGGTACGGGGAGTGAAAAGGAATGTAGGGATGATACTTTCGGCGGAGAAGGTGCCTGGGACTCAAGGTCATCACAACCGTCCAGGATGAAGTAACCGTTTCGATGGAAAAGCACAAGAAAGAAGACCTGGCCAAGGAGGCGTGACAAAGGCGTGTACAATTGTATTGTGGTTTTGTATTAGGGATAGTGCCCTGAGGGAGGAGGCCAGAGAAGAGGTAGGGGAGACCTGAGAGAAGGACAGAGCTGAGCTTAGGTACTAGGTGATTGCACTTCTTAGGAAGTCTTCACAGCTGACACCTTTATTCACTCTTGCCTGAGAAAATCGTTATGCAGGGATGTCACTTAGCGTTAGTGTAGGGACAGCAATTGATTTTAAGCTTGTTTAGGCCAATGAAGAGCAACTTAGAAATAGGAGCAATCATAGTCTGGTTGATCCTTCTAGAACTTTCTATTCTCCTTATCCTGAGTCGGATGAGATTTCTGCGTAGATTATTATTTGTATTAGTGCCCATCTATTTCTTTAACCTCGTGTTGAGGTGCTTGCACGTTCAGTTATTTTTGGCGATAATAAATTCTCAAACTTGAATTCGGAGTCAGTGATCCTTTCAGACAAAATGAATGCTGATATATAACCAGATGAGATTCTCTCCTTTACACTATTCAACAGGTAAAAAGATCTTGGCGACCAGAAGGTTCTTATAGATAATTAGATAAGAATCGGCGTTATCAGTTGGTAGCAGAGTAGGATGGTTACCTTTGATGGTAAGGGGAGATCTAGAGCAAGATAGGAGATTAAGTTGCCCCATAGAGCTCGAGTGACGCAGATCCAGAGGACCGCGGGAGAAGGATGTCGGAGGTCGTGGAAAACTGACGGAGAGGGACGGTGCGGCGGAAGTAGCAGTTCGTAGTAGAGTGAGTATGAAAAGAGTGATGTTTGATAGATTGCGGTGTTTATTGTTGTGTGATGTCTTGCGGAGTTAGAACGAAAGTTGTGTGATTGAGAAACGGACCGTGAGCGCGCGCGGGACCGGGAGATTTATTGTGGTGTAGAATACACCCAGAGTTGAGAAAGTTGACCAGAGGTGTGGGGGTCACGAGACGTCATTGACAGACCCACTGAAGATAGGGAACACATGAGTGAGTGCGTGAATAACCAACGCAGGTCGTAGGTTATTGTGTGCAGAACATCGAGTGATTGAATCCTATCGAGTGTGCTAAAGGCGATTGTCCGGTCGTTTCGCGGACAGACGATTGCCAGATTGAGGTCAACAAGCTCAAGAGGCTGATCGGTCTTTGGTAAGACTGACGGTCAGAGAGGTAATTGTTCGGTAGGACGGACATTATTTCAGAGTATGATTGGGACAGATGCGAGTGAGAAAAAGTGAATTAGAAAGAGGGGAACTGCTGCGAGCGGAGGAAAAGTGACGTCAGACAAGTGCCGCGCTGCGATAGGCCGGTTGGTGTGAGCCGCGCTGGTATTGGTGGATTGATTTCAGGAAGTAAAAGCGGACATTTTGAGCGTAAACAAAAAGTTGATTCATCATGAAATGTTTTAAAGCTTTACGGGAACTTTGTAGAGGTGATAGACATGTGGTGGTTCGGGAAGGAGAGGAAGCTCCTCCCGAGGATACACCAGCACATTATATGGCAAAGAATGTAGGATTGCATACTATAATTTGGCTTGAGAATTGGCATAAAATGACAGAAGCAGAAGGAGAATTGTCGTTCCCTAGATATGGTACTTTTAGGTTAGAAGTGCTGTACCAGCTAAAAAGTGTAATGGCTTCATTACGACCACTACCTAGACCAACACAGTTTGAGGCACTACATGCGTGGATAAGAGCAGCGTATGATAGGAAGAAGGACAGATGTCAAGAAAGGGTGAAGAAATCGGTCAGGGCATTTCAAGATGCAAGGTGGGATGCACTGGAGAAAAGGTGGAGAGTGGAAACGATCGAAGGAGATAAGTTGTACCCATTGTTAGTACAAAATGGGAAAATAATAAGAATCGATGAGGACGACAGTGATCTAGATGACAGCTTGTTGGATAGGATGTTGGCGGAGAGGCCACCACCATTTAATCCAGATTCAGAAGAGGGAAAGACGACCCCAGCAGTGGCAATAGTTGATGAGAGCCAGAACCAGACTAGCATGAGAGTGGTGGGAAGGATTTCCACAGGAACGGAGGGGGCAACGGCGTCTATGATAACACAGCCTCCTGCGGGGAACACAAGATTACCGGACTCCTTGACAGTACCGGTTACCATTGGCCCTATAGTACCGGTATATGACCCAGACCGAGTGAGAGAAGGGAGTTCCGTACCGATGAGAAGGGAGGAAGGAAACAGTGAGAGTGGGAATGGGTTTGGAGTAAGGGTGGTTCATTTCCCAAGACCAATGGAGTCAAGTACGCCGTTACCGGCTACAGCAGACTCTTCCTTCAGGAGAGAAGAGGAGAGACCAGAAAGACCGAGGTCTTTGCGGGAATCTAAATCAGCTTTGAGGGAGTGGACACCAACAGTAACGAACCAAGAGGATAGGATGAGAGGGGATAGGGCACAGAACGTTTCGGAAGACAGACCAAGTTCCAGGAATATGATGGAAGGGAATAGGTCACAAGGACAGAATAGTGACTGTGATGAGCGGGACGGCTCAGGTTGTCGAGATGTACTGAGGAGTGCAGTACAGGCAAGGTTACTAGACGTAGTGAGGTTGAAAGCAGAGGTAGACGAAATGATCAATGGGGGTCTGCCTTTGGAAAGGATAGAAATTTATGGATCAGATGAGCTGCTGTTTGTAGCAAAAGATGTGACTCGAAAAGCTAGAATGGCACATGATAGATTGAAGTAATTGGCCAAAAGATATGAAGTGGACCTGAACAAAACTAAAGCGTTACAGGGACCACATAGACTACAGTACAGTGACCAGGAGCTGGAGGAGAAAAGACTAACAGGATTAAGGACACATACCAGAGATCTGATCATAGGGATGAGGATATGGATTTTGTTGGACAAATGGGAAGAAAGGTGGTCCAAAAAGAAACCAGTAAAGAGAGCAGAAGGGGAAACGCCGCCGCCAGGAGGGGGGGCGACGGGCGTTGGAAATTTTCCTTTACGGGAAGTACAGAATGGAGGGTACGTGCATGTGCCGTGGAATAGAGGTGATTTGGCTGCATTTACAAATGATTTTCCTCGGCTGAGGGAAAAACCGGTGGAGTGGTACAAGCAGGTTGAGCGGTTTGTGAAAATTTCAAAAGTATTGTGGATTGATTTGAACACTTTGTTTGACATAGTGGTACCGGGAGATTTGTGGACAGCTTGTAAAGTCGCTATTGAGTGGCCGACTTCGGAACCGAAAAGAGAAGCAGTTACAAATGGTCCATCACCTGATGTCATGAAAAAGTATGAGCAAGTGATTACATGGTTGAAGTCGAAGATTTCACCTCAGGATATAGATTGGGTTAAGATAGATCGGACTGTACAGGAACCCAAGGAAACGGTGCATGAATATTATGAAAGACTTCTGCAAGTTTTTAAACAGTATAGTGGGTTAGATGTTTTGGACCCTAAGGATATGGGACAGTTTGTCTCAAAGTTTGTAACGGGTCTGAGAGTGGAAATCAGCCTCATGATACAGCACCATTTGATCTGCTGGCAGAACAAGCCACTGGATGAAATTTTGCGGTATGCGAGATACTGTAGTGATGAGGTGGAATCGAAACATCGAAAGCTAAAAGACAAATTGATGCTTGTCCAGATGCAGACAGCACAGAGCCAGCCTAGTGGAGGGACCTTAGGAAGAAAGCAAGGAAATTTCCAGGGAAACCAGAATGGGCAGGTACAGGGAAAGGGAAAACCAGTAGACCCCAAGACAGGAGTGGACGTGGCCACACTGAAAAAGACCACGGCGTGTCATCTTTGTCGCCAGGTCGGACATTGGAAACGCGAGTGTCCTTTGAACCCAGCTAATCAGTTGCAGGAAGAGGAAGAGGGGGCTCAGGCACCCGCGCAAGAGGTAGTTAACACAATAACGAGGCCTAGAACGATGAAAGGGGGTTTACAATTCTCACGCCCAGGTTCCCCAAGCTCCACGGATTTCACAAGGAACACGAACGTACCAACAGATGCCCCTGTTCGAAGATTACGATGAGGATAGCTTAGACCCTTTATCCTGACGGTGCCTGAGGGGGAGGAAGACTGCACACTTGGAGCGGTCTTGGAGGTAGACCAGAGAGGACCTTTTGTGGAGGCAGAGATTGAGGGCAATCCTGCAACACTTTTGGTTGATACTGGTGCTACCCGGTCTACTGTAAGATCAGCAGTAGTCCCTAACCTACCCCTCTCGGGACAATCAATCCAGGTTGTTGGAGTAGCGAACAAGAAAATAAGCAGCCCATTGACAGAACCGATCTTAGTAAAGATAGGTACTTTCCAAACTAGACATCAGTTTGTAGTGTGTGATACGAGTCCAGTTTGTCTTTTGGGAAGAGATCTGTTGTGCAAGTTGAACTGCACGATTTATTGTACGCCCAATGGAGTAGAGGTCCAGACGAGAGATGACTATGCTGACTTTAAGATTACCAATCAGCATCTATGTATAGATCTGTACCCAATGGTGACTGTGGAAGAACTTCCACATGATCTGAGAGACGCAGTGTCGCCTGTGGTGTGGGATTTCGCAGGCGACGAAATAGGGTTAATCAGAGGGGTTGAACCAGTGCGGATAGAGGTGAAACAGAATGTTGATTTCCCCAGGACACCTCAATACAACCTGTCGCCAGAAACGATTGCAGGGATAAAACCTGTGATCGAGACCTTCATTAAGAAAGGCATTCTAAAAGAGATCCGAGGTAGCCCTTGTAATTCACCGATTATGGGACTACAGAAACCGAGCGGGAAATACAGGATCGTGCAAGACCTGCGAAAGGTCAACATGATAGTTATCCCTTGTTGTCCAGTGGTACCGAATCCTTCAGTAATACTGTTCCAGATCCCATGTGAAGCCGAGTGGTTTACGGTTATCGATTTGTGTCAAGCCTTCTTTTCGATACCGCTCCACGAGGAAAGCCAATTTCTTTTTGCGTTCAGGCTGGAAAATCGCGTGTTAACATGGTGTCGTATCCCTCAAGGGTATACGGAAAGTCCATCGATCTTTAATCAGATCCTGAAGAAGAACCTTGAGAGTCTTGTGTTGCCGCAGAACTCAGTTCTCGTGCAGTACATAGATGACTTGCTCATTGCCTCAGAAACAGAAGATGCTTGCAGAATTGACACAGTAGCCTTGTTGAACCACTTAGCAGAGAATGGACATAAGGTGTCCCCGAACAAGCTGCAGTACTGTTTGAATGAGGTACAGTACTTGGGACACAGATTAGAAAAAGGCAAGAGGAAGGTGTCACCAGATCGAATTGAGGCAATAATGAGCATGGCAGTACCCACTACACAGAGGGAAGTTAGGATGTTTCTGGGAATGGTTGGCTATTGTCGACAGTGGATTCCTAGTTTCTCCTTGAGAGCAAAGCCTCTGCAGAGGCTTACACACAAGGATGTGAGTGATCCGGTACCATGGGACGAGGAGTGCTTGGAGTCATTTCTGAAGCTGAGAGACGATTTGTGCAGGGCTCCCGCACTGGGAATGCCTGATTACAACAAGGCCTTTTCATTGTTTTGTTACGAGAGAGGAGGATGTGCATTAGCAGTGTTAGCCCAGAACCATGGAGGTGTCCGTAGACCAGTTGCCTATTTTTCAGCTACTCTAGATCCAGTAGCTTCTGCGTTGCCCGGATGTCTAAGATCCGTTGCTGCAACAGGTGTCAGCATTGAAAGATGTGAAAGCATTGTAATGGGACATCCATTGACTGTACATGTGCCACATTCGGTCGAGTTATTGATGACCAGGACCAAGACCCAGCATCTAACGAACAATAGGTTAACGAGGTACGAGCAAGTCATACTTGCCGCAGAGAATGTGACTCTGAAAAGGTGCTCCGTCTTGAACCCTGCGACATTAATGCCTATACCGAACACAGATGATGAAGATTGTGAGGACCATGATTGTCTCGATGTGACCGAACTTTGCACCAAACCGAGACCTGACATTGTCGATGAACCACTGACCGACCCAGATGAAATTTTCTTTGTCGATGGTTCATGCCTAAGAGACAGTGTGGGGCAATTAAGAGCAGCGTTTGCTGTATGTACCATTTCAGGAGTGGTTGAGGCTGCTTGCCTAGAAGGAGTACGCTCCGCGCAGGTAGCTGAAATCATTGCCTTGACACGTGCCTGTTTGGCCGCTGATCGAATTCGAATCACGATTTACACAGACAGCCAATATGGCTTTGGCGTGGTGCATGACTTCGGGCAGTTATGGTCTCAGAGGGGATTTTTGACATCATCTGGCTCACCCATTCGTAATGGAGAATATGTAAGACAATTGTTAGATGCATTGCAGCATCCTAAGGAAATCGCTGTTGTAAAGTGCTCAGCCCATGGGAAAGGGGAGGACTTTGTATCCTTGGGTAATAACTATGCGGACGAAGTCGCCCGCTTCTGTGCAGAACAAGGATGCATATTCACAGGCAGAGAGATAGAAGAGAGCCAAGAAGGAACCGATCTCAGCATAATGTTGGCCATGGCAGACACTTGGGAAGAGCTTAAGAGATTGCAGGATGAAGTTTCAGTCAAAGAGAGAGAGGGATGGATCAAAGCGGGGTGCGAGAGAGGAGATGTGGATGTGTGGGTATCCAACGATGGGAGAGCCGTGTTGCCTGAGGAATTGCTGAGTCCGATGGCAAGACTGATACATGGACAGGCACACCTTGGTAGAGACGCAATGGTGAGAGTGTTTAGACAGACGTGGTATAACCCACGGTTCCGAGCAATGGCTGAGATGGTATGCCAAAGGTGTGTTACGTGTCAACAGATGAATGCTGGAAAGAAAACTGTAGTTACACTGAGTCACATTGGAAGGTCGGGAGGGCCCTTCAATCGAATACAGTTGGATTTCGTGGAGATGCCTAGGTGCAATGGATTGAGGTACATTTTAGTGCTAGTATGTGTATTCTCACGGTGGGTGGAGGCTTACCCCACACGCAGGTGTGACACTCTCACAGTGGCTAAATTACTGTTGAGGGAGCTCATCCCTAGATTCGGGATCCCGACCTCTTTGGAATCAGATAGAGGAGGGCACTTCCATAGCGAAATCATGAAGTTGCTTTGTGCTGCATTGAACATAGACCAGAGACTTCATTGTAGTTACAGACCAGAGGCTTCTGGGATGGTGGAACAAGTTAATGGAACTTTGAAAGCCCGGATGGCAAAAATGTGTTCTTCGACATCCCTGCAATGGCCCGACGCTTTGCCTTTGGTGCTGATGAGCATGCGAAGTGTCCCAGACAGAAAGACTGGGTTGTCCCCACACGAAATCCTAATGGGAAGGGCAATGAGACTGCCAGCAGTACCAGCTACAGCCTTGATAAACATCACTGATGATTTGATTCTTGATTATTGTAAAGGACTCTCTGATGTGGTCCGTTCTGTATCCCAGCAGGTGCAAGCAGCAGTGGTCCCAGCCTCGAGTGATCTATGCCACGACTTGTGTCCCGGTGACTGGGTACTCGTCCGAAAGCACGTGAGGAAGAGTTGCTTGGATGCCCGTTGGCGTGGCCCGTATCAGGTGATACTTATCACGAACACAGCAGTGAAGTGTGGAGGATTGCCGAACTGGGTGCATGCTTCCCATACCCGCAGAGTTTCAGCACCCTTGGAAGAAACAGCTCCTCTTGTAAATGAAAATCCAGCTGAGGTGGCAAGGCCACATGGGAGGACAAGTCAAGCTGTAAGGGTCGCTGACACAGCTGGTGGTGCACTAGAGCAAGCTGAAGGGGGTTTCCACAGTTCGAACCCTGACTCAGACACCGAGGACAGAAACGGTGCAGTGGGCGGAGAAGAGTCAGATTCAGCAGAAAGAGGAAGTAGTGCACTGGGTATAGAAGGGGAAGGCAGACGAACGAACAGAAGTGCTGAAGGTTGGCCTGAAAGACAGAGGCGACTGAACCTGAGGTTAGCACCTGAGAGAGATCTTGCTCCAGTGTCTGAAGTATCTGAAACGGAAGCAAGTGACGAAGACCAAGCACAAGACAGTCGGCGAAGGTCAAAGAGAACAAGAGTGCCTTGTCGCAGATACTCTACCCCTGAGTGGACTTACACTGTGTTTGATGCAGGGGGTGGTGAGTACGGGAAGACTGAGGTCAGTGCAAGTGGTCAGTCGGAGCCCGAATGTGGTGGTGAAGGTGGTGCTGCGGATGCCAGGGCTCGAGATAGAAGGAACACTGACACTCACGGTCCCGAATCCCCCGCTTCTGAGTGAAGTCCGAAACTTGCTTTTGCATCGACTCGAATTTCCGCCTTTTGGAGTTGAGCCGTTTTCACATGAAGTGCTGATTTTGCGTCTTGAACTTTTGTATCACGTTCTGGTCTTGCTCAATGAGGATCTCATTGTGGATCAGTTATGAACTGTAAATAAAAGTCTAAAAGAAGAAGATAACCTAGGTCCGAGTGGAAGAAGAATAAACTTAGGGACTTTCCACAGAAGAGGAACGAAAACTAGGGAAGTCTTTTTCTGGACTGTGTAAATAAGTTTGTGGTCGGAAAGGGAAAGTCCGGAGATTTCATGGTTGCTCGAGCTGGTTAAGCAAGTCACTAATAAAGGACAGAGACTTTTTCAGGGTTCTTTGCGATAACCAAGACTTTTGAGAACTTTCGAAACCATGGAGCCGGGAGATCCCAATCGTAGATCAAGGTGGATTGTAGGCATCCTTATAAGTAGTGTAATAATTTCTATAATTATAGTAGTTATAGTCTCATATACTGGTTCGCATGAGCAAGAAGTAGAGGAGGTGACAGGGACACCTACACCTATCACACCTAGTCAGAAGGGGGTAGACAGGGCAGCTGATAGAGCTATGTTATTAGAAGAAAGTCGTAGATTACATGTAGATTTATCTAAAGGGGATTTTAAGTTGAATGCGTATGCAAAGTTGTTGTATGAGTATGTTGACGTGATGGATGCGAAAGATTGTTATGTGTGTATGCAGTTGCCTACTTCAGTGGACGAGGGTATTAGGTATCACCATCTCCCACTGACTTATGGTATTTCATGTAGTCTTTTGCTTAGTTTGTTTTATGAGAGAGAGCAGTTCGAGTATTTCTTTTCCAATTTCGACGCAGTGCTTCCTGAAGTCCCAGCTTACAAGCATTTGAATAAGTATGACTATTATAAGACCGAGGACAGACTGAGGAAGTACTTCATACCGAGTTTGGAATTGGATACAGCATTCGCACACAGAAACAATCTGACTTGTTTGATGTCGGATGTAGAGAGAAAGTTCGTAGATCAAGTTGAAGACAGGTATAGAAAGCTGACTGAATACCGAGATTACGGGCATCACAGGACAGATTGGACAGAGGAAGAACGGTTGCATAAGACCAGGGGAAGCTATGGTCCTATAGCGTTAGATAAGGAGCAGAGGGGTAAGTTGTGTATAAGGCGTTATCAGACTTACTACGAAAAGGTTCCAGTGGGACAAAGTACTTGTGATCACGTTTTCACCATGGCAGATGTGGCAAAAGATTTTCTCCAAGGTCCTGTACAAGTGATACCTACGGTGTATTACGTATGTGGGAAGAATGCTTATGTGAGGTTGCCTGCAAATTGGTATGGAACATGTTATTTATCAATAATATTTCCAAAGATTTACCATACAGAGGATTTAAATCTTCTAGAGGGTGGAGAGCATTCAAGAACGAGAAGAGCTGCAAGTGCAGGGATCGTTGTGGGGGATATCTTTGGAGCCATGATACCTAGTCTAGGAGTAGTCTTGAATGACGTGAAGATTCGGAGGTTAGCGACTGTGGTGGATGAATTTTCGATGAACACAGCAAAGTCGTTGGTGTTGGTGGAAGGAGAGATGTTGTCAATAAGGGGAATGGTTTTGCAGAATCGCCTTGCTTTGGATGTCCTATTGGCAAAAGAGGGCGGAGTCTGTAAAATGTTAAAGGTTCAAGAGTGCTGCACTTATATACCAGACCGTACCAAGGATCTGGAGAAATATATAAGTAACATCACTATGATCCACACAAAGATAGCGGATTTGACCGAAGAAGGGGCCTGGGAAAAGGTCGGAAAGGGTTTTGGTCAAGTGGGAGGTTGGTTTGCGAACCTAGGAAAGGGTTTCCTTGGGTACTTCCTGAGACCACTCCTTATTTTGGTGGTTTGTGTGGCTGGCTTGTGGATTGGGATCAAGGCCTACAAGTGGTATCGAGCAGGCCGAGTCAAGAGAGCTTTGAGGGAAAATGACATGAAGTTGGCGAGACTGCAGGACAATCAGTATCAAAGACTCAAGAGCATGGAGAAATTTAGATCAGGGAAGATGGCAACAAGTTCTGTTTAGGTCGGTTCTTTCTCCAAGGGAGTAAGTAGAATGAAATGTGATGACAGGAGTCATCAAAGGGGGGAACTGATAGAGCGAAATGTTCTTGAGAATTGTAGGGGTGCATCATAATCACTGATAGGCCGCACCCACATGTATTCAGACATATATTCGTATATTCAGCTTCATATTCATGTATGTTTATTAAAGAATGAATAGTTTGCTGAGACAAAGCGAATCAGCAGCATAAAGGTGTTAGGATATTGATGTAATGTAATGCTTATTGAATTGTGTGAACCTAATGCCTAGGGGAATTAGTTTGTGTGTGTAACATAATTGCAGTAGTTTAAACGTGCACCATATTAAAGTTGCACATGTAATTCAGTGTTTGCATATGAATCATAATGAAAATGTTCATAGGGAAAAGTAAGATGTGTGTTTAAAAGTTATATGTAAAGGCCTGACTACATATATGCTTAGGGAAGGCCTGGTATATTCTTATGTTAGCTTATAATGTAGGCCGAGAAAAGTTTCTCTTGGTAAGGCTCTCTGGGTACAAACGGTAGATTTAATTTGCACAGTAGAAGGTTTCTGTTGAAAGTATCTTTCGTTGCAGGTGCAAGGACACATGTCTCGTTAGCAAGACTAACTCTTTGTTTTTGAAAGCTAGAGAGAGGGGAGGCATGGTACGGGGAGTGAAAAGGAATGTAGGGATGATACTTTCGGCGGAGAAGGTGCCTGGGACTCAAGGTCATCACAACCGTCCAGGATGAAGTAACCGTTTCGATGGAAAAGCACAAGAAAGAAGACCTGGCCAAGGAGGCGTGACAAAGGCGTGTACAATTGTATTGTGGTTTTGTATTAGGGATAGTGCCCTGAGGGAGGAGGCCAGAGAAGAGGTAGGGGAGACCTGAGAGAAGGACAGAGCTGAGCTTAGGTACTAGGTGATTGCACTTCTTAGGAAGTCTTCACAGCTGACACCTTTATTCACTCTTGCCTGAGAAAATCGTTATGCAGGGATGTCACTTAGCGTTAGTGTAGGGACAGCAATTGATTTTAAGCTTGTTTAGGCCAATGAAGAGCAACTTAGAAATAGGAGCAATCATAGTCTGGTTGATCCTTCTAGAACTTTCTATTCTCCTTATCCTGAGTCGGATGAGATTTCTGCGTAGATTATTATTTGTATTAGTGCCCATCTATTTCTTTAACCTCGTGTTGAGGTGCTTGCACGTTCAGTTATTTTTGGCGATAATAAATTCTCAAACTTGAATTCGGAGTCAGTGATCCTTTCAGACAAAATGAATGCTGATATATAACCAGATGAGATTCTCTCCTTTACACTATTCAACAGGTAAAAAGATCTTGGCGACCAGAAGGTTCTTATAGATAATTAGATAAGAATCGGCGTTATCAAAATAACTATACCTAAATCTGTATCTCCGGCTTTTGAGATTTATCGCACCAAAGTTCAGAGCATCCCCCTATATGGGGATGAAAAATGGAGACACAGGAATACGGAAGAGTTAACAGTGACAGAGAACACTTTTTTGAAGGTCTCGATTTAAGTTACATCAAAGTACGCTCATTGTCCCATTATTCTTTGACACAGGGCTCAAGAGAGTAGTCAACATAGCAGCTCTAAAACCCCTTCAATTTTGGATAAGATTGAGAGCAACTCCAGAATTAGAATTATATAGGAGAGCCCTAATTGAGTTCTTAGGTATGGGCAAATCACACTCTATTCCATGGTTTCATCATATAAAATTCCTTGGCTTGGAAACACTTTGTAGTTATTCATTTTCTATAAGGGGTGGAACAAAATGACATTGTCAAATTGGCCTTATTTATAAATTTATAAAGCGCGCAACTACCCAACAGGATCTCCCGGCGCTGAACAAGTGGAGGCAGGGTAACGTAGGCAACAGGCACGAATAGGAAAGAATAGGAATCAAGCCAGGTCGCTGAAAAGCAGAGTCTTTAAATTTAAGCGCTTATGAAAAGCTAACAGAGAATGACAATTCCTAAGATCAATTGGGAGAGCATTCCAGAGCTCGGGCCCAGGTAAGAAAAGGAGCGACCCCTCATACGGACAAGCCGAAACCTGGAGACTGAAAAACGTGAGAGGCTGGAGGATCTCAACTGTTGGCCGGCACATAAGGTTGCATAGACAGCTATAGGGGAGATTGGCTCCGGTTCCACTGCCTCGGCCGTCACCTACCCAGCCGGACATCGGACACTGTTCTCCTCGTCTCTCTGCTGTGTCTCCCTCGTCCCCCGCCTTCCTGATGAAAAATCCGATGATCTTGCAGAATTGATGGTCGGCAGAGTGTCTTTCATCCTGGGTTGCTGCTGGTGAGAAGGCGGGGGATCTCTCCTCTGGCCGCCCGCCTTCCTTCCGGACCCGAGACGCGGTTGCTTGCTTTCCCGCTGCTCAGCATCGAGGATCGGCGAGAGTGCTGCGGGGAGATCTTGCCTTTGCCTACGTGCTGGTCCAGTGCCGTGGCTGCCTGGCATCCTGCTGGCACCTTTCCGGGGCTGCGACGGAGTCGCGAGGGTCTTGTTTTCCCCTGACAGAGCCGCCTCGAGGGTGCTGCGGTGCGGCTGCCCTGTTCATTGAGTTTGTTTTCCTTGTTCCGCGTTGACACGCCCTCCTGACCCCGAGCTGCCTTCCTCTTCCGAGGCTGCTGCCTGGGCTCCCGCGTCTTTCCGGATTTCCCTGGATTCTGCTGTCTCGTGAGTGATCGTTGACCTCCAGCCTTCCTCCATTCTAGATCTGGTAACTGCCCCCCATTCAGCCCTGCTCTTGGGGTAGGTTTTCCTTTTTGGGCTTTTTTACCCGATTTGTGTTCTCCCGCAAAGCCGCCATTTTGTTTGCGAGGTACCTGGGGTCCTGGAATCTGAATCCTCCATCTTACGGTCTTGTCATACCCCCAGACTGTTTCTTGCAGCTGATCAGCGCCTTGTTCCACCTTATTGACTATCACCCTTAATCGACCCTTCTGGAGTCTCCCTCACCCCTCTCTTATTGCAAGATTATGGTGAGGCATCCTTTTTTGCCCCCTCCCTCGGACCCTTCTCTTCCCTAATTTGTGACCTGACGCTGTGAGGATAGCCAGCTCTGGATGTGCTGATGATCCTTACCTGTTTGTTTGACTCTGACTTTTGGTGGCCGGTCTGCTGTGACCTGATCTTCATTCGCTACCCTTTCTCTTTATCCCCTTCACCCTCTATGCTCCATTAGTCTCGTTTTCTATGCTATTTAACGTTCTAGTAACAGATGTAACTTGTAACTGATGTAACTTTGTAACAATATGTTACCTCATGTAAAGCGCTCTGATACCTCCGGGTCTAGCCAGCGCTATATAAAACTCTTCAAATAAATAAATAAGGTGTTACCAATCTTTGTATATAGGAGGGAGCAAGGCCACATTTGACCCGAAACATGTAGCATAGGGCCTTGAACTCAATGCACTTATTGACTTTAAGCCAATGGAGTTGGTGGAGCAGAGGAGACGCAGAGGCGCATATGGCAGATGGAAAAGAAGACGAGCAGCTGCATTTTGAATGACCTGCAACCGGTGTACTGAGGCTTTGTCTGCACCCAGATACAGCACATTGCCATAGTCCAGCCTGGATATCACCAGAGCCTGCAGAACCGTTCTCTGAGCTGCCGGTGGAATTAGCCAGAGGATTTTTTTGATCCATCTAAGAACAGCAACGCAGGATGCCGTAACCCTGGATACCTGAGGTTTAAGGGAAAGATTTTTATCAGTAATGAAACCCAGGTTTTTGACTTTGGGGACAGAGGCAGGCACAGGGCCCAGAGTTTGATTCCCCAAAGCTCAGAGTTGTTACCCAGAACAAGCGCCTCAGTTTTAGTGCCATTTAGCTTCAGGGCATTACTGGTCAGCCACGAGGAGACATTCCTCAGGCCAAGCTGAAGCAGGGAGGGATCTAGGTGCTGGGCAGTGGAAAGAGAAAAGATAATCTGGGTATCGTCGGCATATGAAAAAATAGTCAGTCCCGACTTCTCAGCAATGTCAGCCAAAGGGCGAACATATATGTTAAAAAGCGAAGGGCTCAAAACAGAACCCTCAGGCACTCCAGAGGTTAGAGCTAGAGTATTAGATCTTACTTTGTTCGAAAAGACCTGGAAGGTACGGTCTTTTAAAAAAGAGATCAACCACCTCAGAGCCATACCCACAATGCCAAAGGTTTCGAGGCGGTCTATCAGAATGGAATGTGACACCGTGTCAAAAGCTGCACTTAAATCCAGCAAGATTAGGGCGGAAGTACCTCCGGAGTCAAGTTGTTGCCTGAGATGCTCAGTGACCCCGAGAAGAGCAGACTCTGTACTTTATGCAGGTCTAAATCCAGACTGTGAGGGGTTCAGCAAATTTCGAGTAGTAACAAAAGAAGAGAATTGAGTATTAATGTTCCATTCCAAAAGTTTGGAGAACACAGGCAAGAGAGAAATAGGGCGAAGATTTGACCAACAGGGAGGATCAAGGCCTTCCTTTTTTAATAAAGGAAGGACGAGTGCATGTTTCCACCTCTGAGGTACCAAATCTATACTTAAAGAAGTATTGAGAAGGTTCAGAATCACAGAGAGGGCAGCCTCGTCCAAGAGACTAAGTTTAGAAGGGGGGAGAGGATCAAGAGGTGAACCAGACTTAATAGATCTCAAACTCAGGAACCTGGGGGGAAAATTCAAGGGGCCCTACTGTTGGGTTGACAGGAAACATTAGATTCCCTTGTTGTGAGGCATCCTCAGCAAGCTGGCCATGGATGGACTTAACTTTATTGTGAAAGAACAGCGCTAGGTCATCGCATTGAGGTTGGGAAAGCGAGGGAGGGGACAAAAAAGAACTAGCAGCTGAGAGTTTAGTTACAACTCTAAACAAAGTTTTCTGACAGTTTGGGGAGCTAGAAATCTTCTCAATAAAGAAGGCTGCGCGAACCGATCTGCAAAGAGCATGATATTTCTTTCATGCTCCCAAATACTCCAACTTAGCATTAGACAAATAATGTTTCCTCCATTGTCTTTCTAAGGCTTTACAGAGTTTTTTCTTTTGATTACGAGAATCAGTAAACCAGGGGGCAGGAGGATGGGTTCTGAGCTGTGGCTTTACTGAGAGAAGTAGTGCAGAATCGATGGCTGCTGTAAGCCATTGGTGCACGGAGAGCTGGTCTTGATCAGGGGAGTAAACAAGAGAAGGGGTATTGTCAAGAAGCACTTTGTTAAGTGCCAACAAATTAAGTTAGGACCAGTTCCTAGTTTTAGGCAATGAGGTCCGCCTAGTAGAAGAGATAGAAAAAGTTTGATGGTAAAAGGAACTGCAAAATGATCAGTCCAGGTGGTGCAACAGATAAAGTAGCAAGATTAGAAAAAATAGGATCCAGAAGGTGACCAGCGATGTGAGTGGGTAGTGAATTTCGCAGTGGAAGATTGAGAATATTCATGTCCTCTATAAATGTGGATGCTGATTTATCTTCTGGGTTCTCCAGGTGGAGGTTGAGATCACCAAGCACCGAGAAGTTGGCAGCCCAAAGAATCTAGGGAGCCAGTAGGTCAGAAAAGGCTGAGCACCAGTTGTGGAAGGCCAGCAGGGCGATAAATAAGGACACCCGAAAAGGTAAACTTATGGGTAAAAGGGATAGAAAAGGCCAAGCCTTCACAGTTTGGGATCTGAAGGTCCACAATTTTACAGTTATAGGTTTTTTTTTTTTTTTTTAAATAATGGCGATACCACCCCCAACTTTAAGAGGTCTATTAATTCCTAACAAGGAAAAGTTATTAGGGAGCGCCGATATGATATCACGTAGGGAGCCATCGTAGAGCCAAGTTTCAGTTAGAAAGACCACATCAGGATCTATGTCAGTGAGAAAGTTAAAAAGATGAAGCTGATGTTTAGGTAGGGAACGACAATTTAAACTGAAACAGCGAAATTTGCTGTTTGACGGAGAAGCAGTTAAAGTATTAGGAGAAGAACAGGGAGCACCACTCCCAGCCTGGAGTTCATGCACGGCCACCAGCTAAAAGTTAGGAGTACACCTAAGTGGCAACAAGAGCACTGTAAGAGGGGTGAATCAGGAGTAAAGACCTGGCAAAATGCGTTAAGAGAGGGTCAGAGAATATGCAAAATAAGGGAAGAGTCACATCTAAAAGCTGACTGCAGCGGACCAGGGTTTCTGGGCCCTGGTCCCGGCCGGGCGCAGACGGTCTTGCCTTAGGTGCGCCTTTGGTGCGCCAGCGGTGCCCCCTCTGTGCGCATCCTCTGCACGTCCGCTTGCACATCGGGTTAAGTAGGGGAATGCAGAGAAAACTAGACCGCACCCCGCCTCACCCGGAAGTGGAGGAAACGGCCGGAAATGGCCGAAAAAGACTAACACCACGCCCTCCACACAAACGGCACTCAGCCGCGGCAGTACGGGGCGGGTGTCAGGTAAGAGCAATGTTAAATAGTTCAAAAGTAGCCAAAATTAAATTAGCACACACATAGGACAAGACATGGCATCAAGTGCAACAAACAAACAGCATGCTCCTTTCATGCCCAAGAAATCGCCACAAAGGTTAACAAAGCGGCAGCAGCCTCACCGCAGTCCGCTGCGCGTCCGCTGCACATCAGGTTAAGTAGGGGAATGCAGAGAAAACTAGACCGCACCCCGCCTCACCCGGAAGTGGAGGAAACGGCCAGAAATGACCGAAAAAGACTAACACACGTCCTCCACACAAACGGCACTCAGCCGCGGCAGAACGGGGCGGGCGTCAGGTAAGAGCAATGTAAAATAGTTAAAACGTAGCCAAAAATAAAATAGCACACACATAGGACAAGACTTGGCATCAAGTGCAACAAACAAACAGCAAGCTCCTTTCATGCCCAAGAAATCGCCACAAAGGTTAACAAAGCGGCAGCAGCCTCACCACAGTCCGCTGCGCATCTGCTTGCACATCAAACTAATACCTACTCTCTCAATGTACATACTTTAAGCAGGTAACGTCAGGGCCGTTGCTTTGGGGCGGCGTTTGGGTTGTTACACTCCCTAATAAATGCATTTACTGGAAAATAGATGGGTACAGGTGTTTTCAGTCAGGTATGTGGAGGTGTCTTGAATTTCATGAGAAATTTTTACATACAAACAGACAGAAATGCACACATACTCTCCCCTCTCTGTTTTGAAAGTCTTCAAAATATTATGGTTTCTCTCACTTGGTACCCCTACCAATCCGCATACATCTCCTTTTCCACAGTGCCTTTAGCCCCTATCATGCTTGTTGAATTGTGTATTTTAACATTATATGCCAGCACGATTTTTGGAAAATCTGAACCACATCCCCCCCTCCTAATCTTACTGACCAAGCTACGCCCCTGAGTATCTTTAAGCAGTTTGGTTGCAAAGGAAGCAGTTGGGGATACTGCCTTTAAATATGGCTAGTTGTGGATTTTGTCTGCCATATTTATTATTGGTGGATGGTGCACCCACTTTGACCTGTGCAATTATTTTAAGTTTAATTAAATGTTTCTTTTTAGACCTGGCATCTTTTGGTGTGATTTCCCCTGTCTTTTTGCTTCTGGCCTCCTGTTTTTGACTGTGTGCTGCATTTCGCTTTTTGCTGGTTTTAGGACTCTGGGCACTTTAACGCTGGTGACCAATGCTAAAGTACAAGTGCTCCCTGTGTAATATGTATTGGTGATTAGTTTATTCATGATTGACATATTTGATTTGCTAGTAAGTCATTAGTAAAGTGCACCAGGTGTGCCCAAGGCCTGTAAATCAAATGCTTCTAGTGGGACTGCAGCACTGATTGTGCCACCCACATGAGTAGCCCTGCAACCGTGTCTCTTGGCAAGCTACCAAGGGGGTGAGCAGGGGTTGTCTTAGCTGTGTGACTCCCTTACCCTGACTAGAGTGAGGGTCCCCACTAGGACAGGGTGCAAACCACTGCCAACCAGAGACCCCATTTCTAACATTGCTATTTTAGGGTAATCGATATTTCTCTGCTGATTTCAAAGCATTTTAAAATATATGTTATTAGCTTAGGATTTGCTCACGTTTTTGTATGGCCTATTACATGCACTTCTTATTCTGTTTTTCTGGGCTTTGGCCTCCTGATACATAAACATTGAATGACCATTTGATTGAAGAAAGACATGTATTTTAGGCAACTGGTTATTATTTGATACATGTTAACATTGCACAAAAGGGTAGGGTTGTATGTCCTACTTATGTATATTCTTTTATATGCATTGGTTTGTCAAGTGATAGTTACATATTTCAAAGCTGGCTCTGTTTAGCAGGTGCCATTTACTTTGTACACGTGTTACCTTTTTGATAAAGAGTATTGCGATATAATGAACTTGAGTATATTATGTGATCATCTTTTTACCATGAACACGACGTTATTATGATACTTTATATATTACGTACATTGTAACTTTTTTAATGGATTTCTGTGTATGTTTTATGGGGTATAACCCCGAAATAAATATGATTGATGATGAGGAAATCTCTCACTCTGAACAAAATTATGGTTTACTCAGTTGTATTTATTTATTATTAATTTGTGTTATAATAGTGTATACTAAATTAACTGTGGTAATTGCAATTGCACCTAAACCAGGCGTGTTTCTTACTGCGAAAAAGATGTTATGTTCTTAAGCAAGTGGGAATAAGGAGTGCCTATGCAATCATTGAAGCTGATTGTTATGTTATGTTAATTTATATTTGTAAAGTGCCAAATCACCAACGGTCTCTAAGCGCTACAAACCATAAACCCGGGAGTGCCATGATACTTGCAAATGGAGCAAAACTTGGGCTAAGCTTATCCAAACGCCTATGTAAACAGAATAGTCTTTAGTTTCTTCCTGAATGGGAGGAGAGTCGCCTCCCCATGCAGACTCTCTGGGAGCTTATTCCAAAGCTGGGGAATCACAACCAAGAAGGCACGTCCCCCTAAGGTTGTTCTGTTAAAGCGTGGACAGGCCAACAGGTGTGCTTCTGATGAACGAAGACAACGACCAGGCACATAAGGCATCAAACGGTCTTTAATGTAGCTGGGTGCCGCTCCATACTTAGCTTTATGTGCAATGCACAAGCTCTTGAATCTGATCCTCTGCTTAATAGGGAGCCAGTGTAGCTGCTGTAACAAGGGTGTGGCGTGTGTTCTTCTCGGCAATTTGAGAATCAGTCGTGCTGCGTCGTTTAGAACCACCTGGAGTTTCCCCAGAAGTTTATCGGGGAGTCCTATATACACTGCGTTGCCGTAGTCCAGGCGTGACAAAATTAAAGCCGACACCACAGTACGCATAGTCGCAAATGACAGCAAGGGTGCAAGTTTCCGTAATTGCCTCATCAATCCCACACAGCTTCCCACTACCGCAGCTACCTGCTTATCCATCACTAACTTGGAGTCTAACCTAATACCCAGGCTCTTCACAGCTGGCACAGGTATCGGAGTGGTGCCAAGCTCTTGTGGCCAGAAGAGACTGGACCAGGGGTTAGCCCCTGTAGCGGTAGCAAGGACCTCCGTCTTGTCCGGATTTACTTTGAGTGAGTTCAAAGTCATCCAGTTTATGGTAAACCAAAGGATGTTCTGTACCTTAAGCTGTGCCTGGGAGGAATTGTCAATGCGAATGATTAGCTGGGTGTCATCGGCATAAATATATACCTGACAATCCAGTTTGGCCAATGCTTCTGTCAGAGGCTGGAGATAGATGTTAAAAAGCAAGGGGGACAACGCAGAGCCCTGCGGAACCCCACATGGCAAGGTGCAGTGCCTAGATGCACATTCCCCAATTTGGACTTTTTGGGACCGATCCTCTAGGAAGGAGACAATACATTGGAGGGCTGTCCCAGTAACTCCCAGCCGACGGACACGGGTCACCAATTGTACATGGTTCACCGAGTCAAATGCGGCTGAGAGGTCCAGTAATATCAACAGTGAGGGGAACTTCTTATCAGCTGTTAGCCTTAGCTCATTCAATACTGAGAGCATCACCAACTCAGTACTATTGTGAGCTCTAAATCCCGCTTGCTTAGCATGTAGCAGCTGATGTTCTTCCAAAAAAGTTGAAAGCACTCAAAGCACATGTTGCTCAAGCACCTTAGCCAGGTATGGAAGTCTGGAGATCGGTAGAAAATTCAGGTTTCTCTGCTACTGGTTACATTTATAAGTAGGCCCTGCCTTTATGGCTTTAATCTGTATCCGCAAGTAGAGAAAATGTTGCTCCAAAGGTTTTTCATAATGAAGTCAGAAAGCATGCGACGTAGAGGTACAAATAATGTCAAACAACGCAAAGGTCAGAGATGGCATAACAACGCAATTACCTGAGCTGATCAACAAGGAGAAATGCTAATTTAGTGAGAAGACGAACCTATGGACTATGTGCAGTATGGGAATAAACAATACAACATCTGTCTCCATTTTTTTTTATGTTGATGGCAAGCACTCTTGCTGTGTACTTCTCTTTTGAATTTTCGCTGTTGTGGCAGCACCTATCCGTGCCACTTTTTTACCAATTCCAGACGGTGCTGCAATTTGATTAATTAGATATAATGACAGAAAAGTTATGTCAGGCACTGTGAATTGATAACTGAGACCAGCTGTATTTATTTTGTAAAACCAATAAGCACAGAGGCCCAAATATTTTCTTAGGATCCCGCCTCAGGTGTAGTCAAACGCTATGGTTGCTAAATACCAAGGTTACCTATTTTTAAGTCTACCCCATGCTTTGTTCTTTCACCACCCCACACATTTTGTCTCTTTATTTTTACTCTTGCAGGTTTTCATTACTGATTTACTTCTTCATTTACAGTCTTTCTATGTCTCGTTCCTACTCTCTTTTCTGCCTTTCTCGATCTTGCTCAAAGTCTGATAATCAAAAATAAGTCCCAGTCCCCATAAATAAATGAAAGTGGCAATCACCTGCAGCTACCTGCACAAATTAGGAAAAGGAGTGCATGGGGCAGGGCTGTGGTGTGGTATCACAAAAAATATTTGACCGGTGCTTTTAAATCTAATTCTCTAGTAAGGTGTTGTTTGGTGCAAACACATTTTACTCTCTACTATCAATGGTGACTGATTGTGGCGCTATTATATGACAAGAAGTAGTCGCGGCTGGCACGACTCGCGGGTAGAGGGTTGCGGGGTTGCGTGGGGCGGGGGGTCATGCGGTTGAGTGGGGCGGGGGTTCACGCGGGAAGGGAGGAGGTTAATTTAATTAAAAAAATATATATAGAGAGAATTTTACTTACCTTTTTGACGGCCGGGTCTCGCGTCTTCTCTGCTCTCCTGCTCTCCAGGAACAGGAAGCAGAAGAAGGCAGCCAGGCTCCCTCCCTCCCCTAAGCCAATCATAACGCTGCTTAAGCAGCATTGTGATTGGTCAGGACGCCGACCAGCCAGGGGCTAATGGGGAGGCCATTTTCTGCAGCCTACATGGAGAAAAGGCAGAGTGGGCATGACTGGTTTGGGCGGCCCCAGGGGGGCAGGCACACCACTCCTCCCCTCCCCTGCTCTCAGAGCAGCTCCGCCCACCTGCCCGCCTGCAACCAAACATAAAATGGTAATAACAGAAAGTTATTAACATTTTATGTTTCTGCTTTTCGCACTGCGAGAAGCAGTGGGGCGACGCTCCTCCGCCCTAGTGGAGGAGCCGCCCCTGACAAGAAGATATGTGAATATTTATTGTATTGCATTTTGTTGTGGTGGTTATCGTTTTTTGTTGTATTTTATGCTGCATTATTGAATTGGGTTATTGTCGTGAAATACTGTGGTGGTTTTGTTGCATTCTGTTGTATAATGCAATATTACGTTTAAGTTGGTTTGATAATTTGGTCTGCATTTTGTTATTTCATTGTTTTCGGTCTGAATTTTGTTATGTCATTGTTTTCTGTGTTCTCTTTACTTTAGAGATGCCAACAATGCTGCTACATTTCCTTCCAAAATCTGCACATTCCCTTAGTGTGCTAGTGATAAACAACCATTTACGACTGTTTAGTGTGGTAAAATAGTGCTGATCAAGCTCTTCAACTGTTTAAGGCAGCAGGGTTTAGATTATACTACGTTTTTGACTGGTGCTATTTCATGTCCTTGGTAATAAGCTAATGGAGTTCCTGGTGCAAACACCCTTTGCCCTCTGCTTTATGCAGTGACGTACCAAGAACAATTTACATATATATACACCTAATTTGTGTTGAAGACTACGCAGACAAGAACAGAGTCATAAATGCTGGATTTCATAATTATGATGTTTTTTGTGAAGAGTAAATAAATGCTACAATTTGATAAATGAAAAAAGTTGTATGTCATGCACCATGTTGATATATCTCACATGTTGTAATGATTCCACTATTTTATAGATTTAGAAGATTATGCACTGGCAACAGGGGATTCTGTAACACCAGCAAATTGAGTTGTATGCCTAATAATAACTAAGTATATTATTGTGACATGAATTGTGCATGTCTTTTTGTAGTATTCTTTTGTGGTGGTGATGTGTTCTGTTATGTTTGGTGCTGCTGTGTTTTATGCTGCATTATCATATTGCATATATTGCAATGTGAGGTTGTAGCATTGTACTATGGTTGTGCTGCATTCTGTTTTGTTGTGCCCTGTTATTGTTTTAATTGTGTTTTTCAGCTTTGTGTGTATGATGTTATGCTGTTTACTTAAGATATGTTAAGCAACACAGCCACGTTCCCAGCCAAAGCAGCAACATCATTTCACGTTCCTGGACAAACAACCATTTACCACTTTTAAAGGTGGTAAAATAGTACTGCCTCAGATAATCAGCAATTTAGGAAACTGGTGAGCCCAAAACTGTAACCTGCAAAGTTCACTTTATTGCTAGGACCCAACAAGTGTGACTTTCTTAAGACAGCCTAGGCTTTTCTTCACCCTCTCTATAACTTCTCACACTTTGGCACATCCCCTGTCTCGTTTCCCCTTCCATACCCTGTAACTGAATTCTGGAATCCGTGTGGGAATGAGAGCTGCAGATTTGAATAAAAGCATCACAGGCACCAATTCCATAGAATACTGTAACGTCCTGCTCTTGGTCTAGGAAAGGGTTGGGGTGCAAAACAAAATCCCAAATCATGTCTGTTTTTGAAGATTATATAAGCTCATATTGCTAACATAGTAGAGAAGATCAAGACAGACAACAGCCAGAATGATTTCCCCTGGAAAATTGTTTCCTTCAAAGGAACAGATGCGCCACAGTAGCTTATTAGAACCCACCTAAAACAGAGAGTTCCATATTATCATGTGGCTCAGTAAGGTTTTATTTAGATATTTGTGCATTTTGAGCATTCTCATCTTCTTACCCTGCCCATAGGTCAGCCAAGGGATGATCATATAGCTAAGAACACAAGACCAAATGTAAGAAAAGACTGCCTGCAAAAAGTGGTCTCAATGACACACCGACGTTTTGTGAAGGTCTTTAATTTTTTTTGAGATGCGACCTCTACACTAAAAAGTCACATTGCTCAATGTTCAGTTTCAGGGGGCCACAGAGCGGCCTGCCTATTGAATACCAATGAGGCAGATAGCCATTTGTGACTACATGTGATTGGCCACAAACACAGAGATGGTGGACTCTGTGTTTGCATTTCCAAGTAGCAAGCAAATGTTTTTCTTTTTTAAAATCACCCACGTTTCTTAAAGGAAATGGGGCTGAAAATATTTTAAATTGGAAAAACATTGGGGGGATCAGATAGTGGTCTCCTGGACACAAAATCTTTTTAAGTACTTGGTAAAGTGGACGGCCCGAGGGATTCAAGGGTTTCCTTCTCGCAAAATGTATTTAGTACATAGAAAAAGTTGCCTTGCAGTTTCAGACCCTGTTTTTTGTGTGTTATTTTTACAAATAGCAGGCTTTGGGTCTTCAAATGAATTGTTACATATGGCCCACAGATACCTGTTATTTTAGAAGAACTATGAGGTCTGTTGTTTCTGAACAGTTTCAATCTGCTTTAAAACTGATTTAGTAATTACATACAAAGTTGACTTTATTGATTTCTCTCCCCCAATCTGATTACATTAGTCAAGCTGCCCTTACCTGTTCTAGACAGCTCCTCAATTAGTCAATATGCAGTTCATTTGTACTTACTTCATCACAACTCTTTCATGCACTTGTGGAAAGAAGCTGTGCAGGGAGCTTGGATACCATACAACCGTGCTGCAACGGCTCTCAAGTGAATGTGGCCTGTTCAGTCAGTGTCTTTGCCTCATCTCAGTGAATTTAACAGTTTACAGGGGTACATGTGTTGCTTTATCATAGTAATAAGCCTTGGTTATACACTGAGAATGTTGGGGAAGCAAGACCACTCAAACTGCTACAAGGAAGTGACGGAGTGGAGACCATGACAGTGAGATGGAGGAGGAGCAGGCCGTCCAAATGCAAGCCACGGAAATGATGGTCCATTCAGCATGGAAAAGGGAGAGTCAAGCGGAGGAGAAGCTGCCAAGAGGAAGCAGGGAAGGAGAAGACACTCTGGCGCTGCTGCGAAAACAAACTTAAAATCTGTTTGTATCAAGTTCATATAAAAGTCAATATTAGCAACGTCATATGTAATCCTAAAAATATAACCTATTAATCAAATATGGATGTTATCTTCTATTAGCTTGAAGCTTCCAGTGACATTGAAATGTTTGCAAACTTTCATGGCCCTTGTAGGCCCCGAAGCAATAGTGCTCAGTGTAGTACCTTGCACATTTTTGCAACAAAGTAACCTTGTTTTCAAACCTCGCAAGGGAAGGCTGATTTTGGGAAAATAATGAGATCAATATTGTATACGACCTTCAGTGGAAGGTCCTGATAACTACACAATAAGATATGTTTTTTTAACTGAGAGTAACAAATTTCTATAACATGATCATGCTTCATTGACTTGTATTGAGAGACGTATATTAGGACCCTCGTTTCAGTGCCTGCTCGCCCTTGACAGGGCTCCACGGGTGAGGGGTAAGGAGACAACACCCTCCCCCAGCATTCCCCGATTAGCCCAGAGGCCGCAACCCTTTTTCCAGAGTGCCACAAATTGCAGAGAGGTGTCCCGCAGCGCGGGGCACGTGCGGGCCATGCCCGGGCATGGCCCGAGCGAAGACCAGGCCAAGAGCGGGCCCGCCTGCGCCCGTCCACAGCCAGAAGAGGCTGGGCCACCCCTCCTAACTCTTGCTTTGGAAAAAAGGAATTCCCTGTCTTGCGAGGGTGAGTCCCACAGTGTTACCTTCTTTGCCAAGTATCTACTATGGGAAAACATAAATGTACTTGTGGGGATTCTGCTTTCCAGCCACCTGCCAAGGTAACTATTATTGACAAAATGCTCCAGAGGGCCATGCGAGCGATAGAAACCGAAATAGAACTTACAGAAAGGAGGCTTTCTCCTAGCAGCGGTGGAGAATCCCTACCCAGCACTTCCAGTACAACACCTCCTGCATCTACCCCACCAGAGGTCCATGCAAATCCGGTAGCAGTCACATTATCTATAGCTCCCAGTATTCAAGACACTACATCAACTAGGTACCCCTCAATTGCATTTACAGTAAAGGGATAACACAATAGGTATCTATCCCACAGGGATCCAAATCAAAACAGGCTGATTCTAGTGAACACTCTTTGACAAGCGACCCCACACCAGCTTTTGCCTGCTAAAGCCAAAGCCAAACCTCGCAGAACCCCTGAACATAAAGGGGAGGATAGTCCGGACGTAATGAAACTGGAATGGACAGACATCTTTGTTGGTGTTGTGATGGACCAACTTAAGGGGCTGATTTGTGCAGAACTTACTCCCCTCTTGGACAAACTGTCTGCTCTTGAATTTAGGGTGCTTTCTCTGCCCGAAATCAATCCTCAGCTTGAATTCCCTCAGCCAGAACTTGTTTCCTCTCACCTAGAAATGCCCATAGGTGCTGGTCCCCCAGGACTCCCAAAACCCTTGCCCAAAGGAAGCTTTGCAGGCCTGCGTCAAGGTTCGGAGAGTACAGGGGTGCTGGATAGAAGAACTTCAATCGTACATCTGATACCACCCCTCAAAATAATAGAGGAACACTGGATAACAAGAGAATAGTGGATGCACCACCCTGTGGAACAAATGACCTTGTGACCGCTGATCTCCCTCCGGAAGCATGTCCATATGTGGCTTTGATTACTGTAGTCCCTGGACATAGGGATAGGCTAAGGGAAACCCATACACAACTAAGACGTAAGTGCCTAAATTAGGTTGGGCAACAAAGGGACTTCCCTATCGAGATGGACAATGACATTCTGTTTACTCGGCATGTAGGCTGGCTTAGGAAAGGGCCTAAGGACCGCCCTGGTGACTGCGTAGTTATCAACTTTAGAGACCCTGCTGTTGTCCATAGGACACCCCCTGATGAAGGGCAGCGGTCATGCCCGAAATGCATTGGGGATATTTGTAACCTTCGTTTGATGTCCATCGATTGATTTAAAAGATTTGTGTTGACATATGGACAATGCGGATCATTACATGATAAAACCTATTTTTGAAGATGTATAAAGAATTTCAAATGAAACTTCAATCTAATTTGGGATCAAATTGATAAATTTGCTATCTGTGACCCCGGCAGTGCACCAAAGGGACACTTCCCAGTGGCAAAGCACAACTGTTGTCATATTGACACGTCCCATGATCAGAGGACGATACCTTGCTGCACGCCAACCAACCTTTAATATATTTGTACCACTATTTGGATTAACATAGGGTTATCACGGAGTGCGTGATCCACACTATTTAATATTTCCTTGTCTGACCAGGATACACGGCACCCTAGACGAACATGTCTTATGATGAGATATCAAAATTTAACAGACAAACGGGCGAACACCTTTATGTTCACCGAAAACAAAGTACAGCGCATCTACTCACTCATCGGCGAAATTGAAACGACCACCACCAGCTCAGGATCAGTCCAGAGCAATATCAAACAATTATTGTACTTAACCAAAAGGGAAATAAGCCAACGGCTACATGCCAGCATCAGATATCATTGTGTACAGTGCATTCCCAGGGGACTTCGAATCCCATTAAAACCGTCTCTCTGCAAGAATGAACCCAAGTTTATAGACAAATGGTATGGGATCCTCAACAAAGGCTCTCTTGACTTGATTCTATTGATTGTTGAAGAACTATCAAAGATACTGGATGAATTGGGGGTGAAATTAACCATCTGAAAACCGAATTATCTTCCAAATTGAGTTCAGAAGAGTGGTCCAAGGTTCTATCAGACATCAATGAACAATTGGCCCGGCATACCCAAGAGATTAATGAGCGTAAAGTCAGAAAGTTTCAAAGAGATACGATAGACTATAAGTTGGGGGAGGTCTACAACTGGGCCGAAGTCTATGCAAGGAGAAGACAGAACAGACGTCAAAATAAGGCTTCCGACTCTGAAACTTCATCAGCCGGTAGCGACTCTGAGATGAACAGGCGAACAACAACACGCGTTGACCCGAGCACTCATTTAGACCAGACAAACATGCCACTTACTGAAGCACTGGCATCAAGTGTTACAGCCGTTCCTTTTTTAGGAGGAGGCCCCTTAGGAAACGACGAACCAGGAGGGGCAAAGGGGGAGATAAGTATCGACCCAACTACATCCAAGAGAGTAACCAGGAGTCAGAGGACATGAACAAGAAAAACCTGGTCATCACATTTCTTCACAGAAGTTAAATCCGTTGGAAATAGAAATCCTGCAAATAGGCACCTCATTCGTGCCCACTTACAAATCCAACATATTGGAGGCAGAGGTCAGCATATTTAAATTGATGCGATCAATCAGACTCAGGCACTTGTTTGAGAACATTGTCACGGAACAACAACCCAAGACGGATGATACCCTGAAGGGATTGAAACCCATGAGTTCTTATATGGCACCCGTTAGCCATAAGATACTAGATGCCTTTGAGACCTACAACATCTTTATAAAACCAGGAAAATCAAACGATCAAACCTGACTACTAAAGAAAGAAGTATCATACAACGTTTGGCTAACCAACTGATTAAATGTGTCAAAGTCGACAAAGGGGGCGCCCTAGTTGTAATAGATGCATCTTACTATGACCAAAAAATAAACGAACATGTGGAAGATTTGTCAACATACAAAGAATTAGGATACAATCCAACTGAAGAGTTTGAAAGAGAACTTAAAGAGCGATTGACAAAGCGGTGGTCTTTGGAACCATCACAGAAGTAGACCGGAGATATTTGACACAAGAGTTTCCAAGAAGTTCCACGCTACACATGATACCTAAAATTCACAAGGACTTAAAGAAACCACCAATGAGGCCTATAGTTTCTACGCGTGGGTCAATACATGAACCAGTAGGCAAATACCTAGACCGTCACTTACAGGAATTTGTGCAGCGCATGACCACCTACATCCAAGATACCACAGAGTTTTTACTAAAAATCAAGAATCTTGATATCGATTGGAACAAAGAAACACTCATGTGTACGATTGATGTAAAGGCTCTATACACCTCCATTCAACACGACCTTGGAATTAAAGCAGTTGAATTTTTCCTATTAGAATCAAATATTAAACAGGATTTGAAGATTTTCCTCTTGGAGTTGCTTCAATTCACCCTTTATCACAGTTATTTCTCACACAATGACAAGTTCTTCTTGCAGCTCACAGGGACATCAATGGGGAATTGTGCAGCCCCCAGCTATGCAAACTTGTTCATGCATAAGTTTGAACTGGACAATGTTTTGAACAAGGATGCCGCTCACACTGGACGTATTCTCTACTTTTCTTTTTCTTTTGGATGGCATATGAAGATTCTTCCCTCTGAAAATACACACAAGACGAGACTTTCCCAAATTTAATGAATGTTTATTACCATCACTAACACACGAGGATTGCACACCTAGTATAGCGGGTTGTCTATTGCCTTACTAGTCGTTTCACTTTCGCCTTGATTATTGTCTTCTAGGAACACCCCCTGATGAAGGGCAGCGGTCATGCCCGAAATGCATTGGGGATATTTGCAACCTTCGTTTGATGTCCATCGATTGACTTAAAAGATATGTGTTGACATATGGACAACGCGGATCATTAAATGAAAAAAACTATTTTTGAAGATGAATAAAGAATTTCAAATGAAATTTCAATCTAATTTGGGATCAAATTGATTCATTTTTTGTCTGTGACCCTGGCAGTGCAACAAAGGGACGCTTCCCAGTGGGAAAGCACAACTGTTGTTGTCCATAGGTTGCAATGTAAGGGTGGTATCAGACCTATGAGGGTCACGAGGGTTGAGTTTATTTCCTCTTGGTTACTTCTACAGGCCCCCAATACAACCCTTTTCTAGGTTGCCTGAAGCCTTCACCAACCCTCCAACTCTGTGCTCCATGTATTCGAAATCCAACCAGCCACAGTTAGGGGAACTGTACAATATTCCAGTGCACAACAGGTATGGTCCACTGGACCTTGTCGATTGACTAGATGAAGGAAGCAGACCTATTCATGTCTCGAGTGTTAAAACAGCCAGAAGGGAAACTTATGGGGAGTTGATGTATGTTTGTTTTCATGGCCATAATCGGGGTGGGGACCTAAGATCGGTTGGATCTTTCTGAGAAATAGACTTTGAGGCTAGGGTGTTTTCTGACCCTTGTTGGTGTGCTGGACCCTCTCATATTAGCATTCTGCCAGATCTTAATATGTTAAACCCCCCAATAGTTGACAAACCACTAGATTTGATGGGTGGCAGTCGCATTGTATATCCTGGGGGTGCAGAGCTAACTAGGCCTTCTTCAGGGACTCTTGAAGACGGAGGATACTTTCCTGGAATGTTGCTGGTCTGGGTTCCAAACTGTATAATTTCGACTGGGGCAATTATATTTACACTTTCGACATTTGTCTTTTGCAAGAAACATGGCAAAAACTGGAAACCAGTCGTTCGAACATATACTGTGCCAATGCCAGGTTGCTTGGGAAGGGAAGGCCTTCTGGGTAACTAATGACATGGGCTGGTGTACATGGGGGATGTTAGGTGCTGGGGTCAGAAATAGTAGGAGAGGACATCCTCTGTGTATCTATTAAATTTCCCAATGATGTTTAGTAAACATCTATAACATCTATTTAAGACCGTCTGTCAAGCACCAGGAATCCCCCAATATAGAATTGTTAATTTCACATATAACTGGCCTTCCTCCCGATGTGCAAAAAATAGTGGGGGGCAATTTTAATTGTCAGTTTGAATCCCTGGAACTGGTCAACCTTTACTCCCTGCCGGAGGAGGACAGAACCTGTTTAATCCCTGCCATCAAAATTTCCCCGGTTAAAAAGTGGTCCCCCTGGCGATACAATTAAATGCCTTACCCCTTAATTGCATGATTCGAGCCTGCAAAGGAAGAACCAAATCTGATAAAAAAGGCACCCATACTTTTAATAGAACAGGCAGTTCAGCCTTATTTATTATATTCTTCTTGATGTCAAACTTTGGCTGATTTTAGAGGATATGTTGGTGGCGCACAGGCATGATAGCGATCATAACACCCTTGAGGTGGAGCTGGAACTTCCACCAGCACAAAACCGGCTATCCATCCCACAACCACTAGATGAGAGGTGTAAATTAACGAACAACAATTGTAGAATTCAGTGGACTGCACTGGTCAGGTCCGAGAGGGCCCTAAGCTCAATATACATCAAGGCGGGTCAAGCCCTGGAGACATTTTGTACTGTGATGCCTGGTCCATTAGAGGAAACATTCTCATCAATGGTTGAAGCTGTACATAATTCCCTCTTTACCAGTTAAAAGGCAGACTTTTTCAGAGAAGCCAAAAGCCAATAGCCAAGGAGTAGTGTACCATCCTGGTTTAATAAAGAATGTAGCATGGCCAAGAGCGCTCTGATTGCCGCAAATAAGTCTTGTAGGAGGAATGACATCCAGGAAATGAGAACTGTCTATAAATCCGCCCTTGCAAGGGCAAAGAGGGAATGGGACTGCCAAAACTGTAACTTGTCTTAGCAGTTGCGAGGGATACTAACCAAACCCTATTTTGGAATTTAATTGCCACAGGGAATAGGGAAGGAAGAACTAAAATTGACTATAATGTTGCGGCGGAGGCATGGGTAGCCCACTTCACAAATTTATACCAAAAGAAACCTAATGAGATCCTAGTTCCACAACATTTAGTCACTCCTCGGTTTTCAGGGTATGGGAAGGATAATGAAGACTTTACCGTGATAAAGTGTACAGAGGTAGGAGAGGTCATTAGAAAGATAGCACGGCGTAAAGCCCCTGGCATAGATAAGATCCCAGGTGACCCGTTTTTTATCGGAAATAGATAATTGTATACCATATTTTACTGTGGTTTTTAATGCTATTTTTAATTTGGCCAGCATTCCCGAAACATGGGCGGGGTCTGAGATTTTTTCCACCTCTAAAAAAGGTTGTCCGATGGATCCCCCCAATTATAGGCCAATCAGCCTTTTAGTAACTAGGCAAAAACTTTTTAGCAAGGATATATTAGGCAGGCTTCAGCAGTGGCTTGAGCAGAGTAACACACTTTGCCCTCCCCAAGCGGGTTTCCGGGCCAATACTTCCACGTTTGACCAGGTTTTCAGACTACAGCTGATTTATTGGAAGGCCATAAGAATTGAGAAAGGGAGGCTCTATGCAGTCTTCGTCAACCTTAGATCTGCATTTGCCCTGGTGCCTAGAACTCACCTGTGGAAATGCCTTGCTGAATTGGGCATCCCAGCTTACCTGTGCAACATAATAGAGAGGCTACACCAGAATAATTACGCGCAAATTAGACGTGGAAAGCTTGGAGAAGTTACCAAGCCCATTCCTGTCTTGCACAGCATTAGACAGGGTTGTGTACTGGCACCCACCCTTTTTACTTTGTTTTTAAATGATTTAGTATGTTTCCTAAATAGAAGTGACAATGACGCCCTACATCTAGCATCCATGAGAGTTCCGGCCCTCATGTTTGCGAAAGATACACTTTTACTCTCCAAGTCTCCCATGGGGCTCCAAAAATTGCTTGATGGATTCAGCAGATTATATGAGTTAAGGGAGCTGGAAATAAATATCAGCAAAACCAAATTTATGATTTTTAATTCATGTCTGTCTACACGGTCTAACGCCACATTGGATGGGGTTCCCCTTCAGCAGGTACGTCAATTTGACTATCTGGGGATTACATGAGATGAGAAGTTAGACTGGTCATCGCAAATGCCAAAAGAAGATTAAAATTGGAGCCGCAAACTGGGGGTTGCTGAAGCTATTCAAGGGGTCCCATAGTAAGTTTGTAACGCCCGTTAGTCAACTATACACGCTTCAGGCCCTTGTGGGAGCCCTCTACGGGGCAGAGATTTGGGGTCATAAAAATCAAAATTCTTTGACAATTGTAAAAAACAGATTTATAAGGCAGCTTTTGCTTCTACCAGTCAGCACTCCGCTATTACCATTGAGGCTTGATTTGGGACTGAGGCTGATTACTGACAAGACAGAACTCCGTCCGCTTATTTATTGGAGACTCATCTGGGTTCCCCCTGAACTTTCGTTATATCGAAATGGGTTGGAAGAAATTATTAGACATCCAAAAGCAACCAAACTCCCCTGGATCAAATTTGTCAAAGACGCCTTTAAGGAGATTGGCTTGTCCAATCTTTGGAATGATCCAGTGGGTTGCTGCCCATTAACTACTGCAATTGAGTTAAAAAATCTATTTAAAAACTACAAACGTAGCAATTTTTCAATGCATGCACATGGCACTTTATCTACCTAATTCTTACTGTTTAAAGATAATTATTATGTGGAAAATTTCTGCGATGACTTAGAGCCAAACTTAGCTAAAAAAACTTTATGTGCAACTCAGACATGGAAATCTCCCCTTCAAAAGTTTCAAGTCAAACTGGCCAGGAATAACGAATAGTATAGACCAGGAGTGCCAAATGTGTGGATATAAGAAGGAGGACCCACCCCATCTGCCATTCTTTTGTCCTGCCAACAAAGGAATACGTGCAAAATGGCTGATACCTACCTGTAGGGAACTAGGTACAATAAGGAATGAGGAAGGTTATAGGATCCTCCAAGCCAACATGATTCCACATCTGATATTTGCGCTGTCCAAGTTTCTGTTTCATGCGTCGATAATAAGAAACAGGAATAATGCAGTCTCGATTTAAACTGGCACATATATGGTACTGCACAACCTATGCACTTATTACTTATCCTACACACATGTTAACTGTGGATTTATGATTTTACGTACCTGTGGGGCTCATGCATGAATTTCATTTCTATTTTTATGAATTGATGGTCTTAATCTTTTTAATGTTGATTTTAACCTCCTGTGGCTTTTGTATTTTTAATGTGTTTCTCTTTTATGGTATACTGCCAAAATAAAGAGTATTGGACTAGGCTGGAAATTGTATATATCCTCGGTTGATTATTCATGTGTTTTAGCATTTGGCTCCAACTGACTATTTTCTAAGGAGAGCCCTGGTCAGTTGAAATCACAGTTTTCTTTGATCTTTTGATTTGCTGCCAGCTATTTTGCATTAAACCTTAGTTAGAATTTAGGCTTCCTGATATTTATTTTTAACACCACCATTCCTGAGAAGTTCCAGGTGGGAACAGAAGGAAGAAGACAGCAGATGAGACCAGGTATCGAGTCCAGTAACAGATGAAACCCATCAACAGGAGAAGCACCAAGTTTCTCCAGGGAGAAAGACTGGAGCAGAATGGAACGCTTGGTAGAAGGTGCTTTTATACATGACTGCCGAGGATTCTTTCCACAACTATGGCCTGAGTCAAGTAATCATCTGCTAGTGGCAGTTGTGGGGGGGTCGGAGGCAGGGTTGAATGGAGAACCCTTGAAGGGAATGACTGAATAGCAAACGTCTATGTGTCCTCCTCTCCTGGTGTTTGCAAACGGAGGGTGAACAGAACAGGCATAGTGGCAAGACCCAGGGTTTGGTGATAGAGAGCGAGAAAAAGCATGAGCTAGTCACTGAAATGACCAATCTTTGTTCTGTCTGTGCAAATACTTTTTTTCTCCTGAGAGTGTCCCTTAGATTCAAGCACATGGACAAGGGGAGGAAAAAGTAAAGAAGAAACTGAGTGAATTTGGTGAAAGTGCCCCAACAACTGGAAGGAAAAATACTCTTGGGTTGAAATTATGAACAATTAAAAGCCGGCAATGGGAACTTAACCAGAAAGGAAGAATATTTATGGTTGAAGTTACCACTTGACTGTGATGGCAAATTAAGCAAAATAATACCCTTAAGGGATTGTCATTACCAGTTTTTAAGTCCTCATGTATTTGAACTGAGACATTGAGATAAAGAACCCAATTCATAAAGTGATATAATCATGCAAGTTCAACATACATGCACAAAGAGTGTGATTTATGAGTGGAAATTAATTTCTACAACTCACAAAAGCTTTTGCCACGGAGGAACCTCATATCAAAACCCATGTAATGGTTTGGGCTCAGGTGAACGGGTGGCCTAAAGGAAGATATCTGCTAAAGGAAAATTCCATACATACCGTAAGTCTTCATCGTGCAATCTTTAATATTTAGGTCAAACTACTGTACTTTTACTGCTATGCTGATTTTATAGATCGGTATATAGATTAACTTGTTATTTTACAGCACTAATTTCATTCATGAAGTAAAGATGTGCTGATTATATTACTCTAATTATTTACTGCCTCCTTAATGGTTTCAGCAATATGGAGGAGATTTTGAATCAGGCGATGGTAGATAAACATGCAGTCAAAGAGGTAATAAGGTGACAGAGGGCTGCCATGAGGGAGGAACAGATCGAAGAGAAAGGAAAAGTAACCAAATTTGACCATCATCAGATCAGCAAGCGAGGGAATGAGGTGGTACAGGGTCACCAGGTGGTGCTTGCACCAAGAAATGGTATAGGAGGGGAGGGGTAGACCATGTCAAAGGAAGTTGATACATTGATTATTGACAGGGTTGTCACCCACAATAGAGTTTTACTGCCACAACTGTGGCTTTGTATCCATCTACCATACCAGAGAAGACAGTTTAGTACTTCCACAGAAACTGAAATCTATCTAAAGACAAACGAACCGTGGCAACATGCACAGTCCATTTCCATGGCAGCCATGAGAAATTTTCGAATAAAGGAGAAGGAAATGAAGACATGCAGGTAACAATGAGAATTATACAGGCATGTTTATTATACTATTGATATTATTTAGTAACTCTCGAGTATGATAAAGGAAATTGTGACTGAGGTGATAAAGTTCCACCATGAGATCAATGTAGATTGAGGAAAGTGAAAATGTGGCCTATACCAGTATACCTTGAGAATCATGTGTTCTCTGCAAAATGAAGGGACATTGAATGACAAGCTGTATAACATCAAAGAGATTGGTTTAGGGGAAAGGGAGAGGTAAAGATCTTATGCACTGTCATGAAGATGTCCAAGCAGACTGACATTGAAATGGAATGAAAAGATGCCAGTCTGCCATAAGACCAATGCAGAGTGAAGCGAATGAAAAACCAGGTGTGTGCTCACAAGTCATGAATCCACATAGACTGAAGGGCAATAAGGCCATGCTGGCCTTCCATGAAGATTTAATGGAGTGGGAATTTAATTATGTGGTTAAAAGTGATACCATCTGCTTGCAAATGTTACCTTACATCACTGCGACACAGGAGTCATGTGACCCACAAGAAGCTCTTCACCATTTTTAAATGTCCATTTCATGCTACCAAATAGGACTTGCCAATATGGAGACTTGTACAGTGTGAATGCAGCCTACCTCTGCATCATGATATATGTTGATTTTATCAGGGCTCTTAAGTACAGATATGATAAATAAATGTGAGCTGTCTATATTAATATTATCCTGCCTAACATGTCAGCAAAAACATCACCTCACGAAAAAACACAAGTTGTAATTGCGATGACAACTATAGTAAAAGTTATCTCCTGTCCTATTAATCTTAGATTTTCTTCAATAATTTGAGTCACATAACAGATTCTAAAATATATCTGACCTTTGTTGATTCCAATGGAATCAAACAGATTTATATATTTTTAATATAGTGCTTCATATGGCAGTTCTGCCATTTTCCAGCACTGCAAAGTGTGATTATTATTATCCAATGTAATGATCCTCACATTATCCACCTTGGAAGGAGTAAGGCTGCATCATCCATACTGGCATTTAAACTTATGACAAGCAGGTCACCATAGATGTCAGCAGTCAGCTCTGTACCAATTGTAAGAAGTCAGGTTATTGGTTGAGGGGGTGGAAGCCCCACTCATGCAACAACCACAATCCTTGTCAGGGAGAACCAAAAAAGTCAATAAATTCTGTGTCTAACCCTGTGGCAGCTTGGCACAAAAGTAGTCAGGCTTAATTTAGAGGCAATGTGAAAAGTACTTATGTAGCACAGAAACAGTAATACAGTGAAAATACAGCAAAATAAAAATCCCAAATCAATTTAGAAACACAGAGTACATTTTAATTATTAAAATAATACCAGAACTACAAAACCTCAATCAGTAGAACCAGAGATATGCAATTTTAGAATTTTTAGTGAAAATTGCACCTAAAAGCACAACGCGCCTGTTGGAAAATGGCCATCTCTGAAGTCCACACCAAATTATTTTACTTCCCCTACTCTTTTTCTGACCTCGTTTTTGTTGGCTTTAGGACTCTGAGCACTTTACCTTTGCTAACCAGTGCTAAAGTGCATGTACTCTCTCTCCTCTAAACATGGTAACATTGGTTTATACCCAATCAACATATTTAATTTACTTATAAGTCCCTAGTAAAGTGCACTACATGTGCCCAGGGCCTGTAAAATAAATGCTAGTAGTGGGCCTGCAACACTGATTATGCCACCAACATAGGTAGCCCCTTAAACATGTCTCAGGCCTACCACTACAGAGCCTGTGTGTGCAGTTTACATTGCCATGTCGACTTGCCAAGCCTTAAACTCCCCTTTTATTACATATAAGTCACCTCTAAGGTAGGCTCTAGGTAGCCCATAGGGCAGGGTGCTGTGTAAGTAAAAGGTAGTAAATGAACTTTTACATGGCCTGGTAGTGAATAATATCTAAATTTGTTTTTCACTACTGTGAGGCCTACCACTCTCAAAGGTAAAGTTGGATTTAACATTACTATTTTAGAAATGGCACTTTTAGATAGATGGCATTTCTGCTTTTAAAGCACTGTGTGCCTGCAGCCTGTCTCCAATCCACATGTTGGGTGGATGACAGCTGGACTTTGTGATTTCCCTCTAGACAGTCACACACAAAAGAAGGAAAGGTGTGACTGAGTGCCCATCTGCATCCTGATGGCTCATCATGGGCAGGTTAGGAAGGAGGAGCTGACACTTACTTCTGAATTGACAGTGTCGTGCCCGCACACAAACGGTTGATTACCCCACTGTAGAGGGTCTGGAGCCAGGGCTAGGAAAGGAGGACACCTGTGCACTTCAAAGCCCCTCTTTGAAGTCACCTCCACTTCAAAGGCACAATTGGGTATAAGTACTGGGTCTCTGACCCCTCCAAATCAGACACTTCTGGACCTGTAAACAAACTCTGCCAGGGAGAAGGACTGTTGGGCTGCTAAAAGGACTGCCACTCTGCTGAACTGCTACTCTAGAAGAACTGCTTTATTGCTGTGCTGCCCTGCTGCCTGCTGCCCTTTGCCAATCTGAGGAAGAACTGGACTCTTGCTTGAACCCAGAGTGATCTCTAAGGCCATGCTGGCTTGCCACCTGTTTTGAGACTCAGGGATATCAAAGTCACACCTCCTGCTCCTGTGTCTGGCCCATTAGAACTGGATCCAGGTGCTTGCTCCAGTGGAACTGACGCATCCTCTGCTGCATAAAGAAGAATTGATGCATCACTGCTGTTGCAGCAACAGACCTGGCTCATTGCGAACCAGCGCATCACTTCAAGAACCGACGCATCGGAACCGCCTCATTGCCGCCGCTGCAGTGTGAGAAGATTGACACATCCCTTCAACTGCATGGGGAAACCTGGCGCATCGGCATCAAAACCAACACATCTCGGCTTCGGCACTTCATCTTTGAAACCGGTGCATCGTCATAGTTGTGTGGAGAAAATCAAGGTATCATCTCGACTGTAGGAATCGACAGGGACCATCACTCTGCTGTGCCCCGCATCTCCCTGTTGCGACCAGGATCAAGGTACTTTGTTCAGTGGGCCTTGCATGGCTTCTGTATCCAGCCGCCCTGAACTCTTGACTTTGTCCCAGTCTAGCACGATCAGATAACCTCCATAATTGCTTACTGCTTCTAAGCACTATTTTTACTTTTAATCTTTAGAAATGTATATATCGACTTCTACTTATTAGATTTTTGTCGTTTTGGCCTTGTTTTATTCATAAAATCTGAATCTATTGTTCTAAACTGGTGTGAAGTCATTTTGTCATGTTTCCACTGTGTTACTGTTTGAAGTGTTGCACAAATACTTTACACATTACCTCTTAAGTTAAGTCTGCCTGCTCTGTGGCAAGCTACCAGAGGGTGAGCACAGGTTAATTTAAAGTGTGCTTCTGACTTACCCTGGCTAGGATTGTGGTACCTGCCTGGAAAGGGTGCATATGTCTGCAAACTAAAAACCCAATTTCTAGCAGTGCCACTCGTGGGTATCTTGTTGGCCTAACCCAGGCGAAAGTCACAAGTTCAGGCCAACAGCGATGGAGCACAGGTCGGACACAGGGATCAGATAAGTCCCGCTAAAAAACTACCTGCAATGTCCACCGAAAAGATCCATTTGCCTTGAAATAGGCTACAAGGAGCAGGCTGAGCATCGCAGAAAGATGTCACTGTCCTGTGAAGAGCAGGTTGATCGTCATGGATGGTCATCGTTGTAGTGTGAAGAGCTGGTCAAGTGTTGTGGATGGTAGTTGCTGTAGCTTCGCCTTGGTAGTCATCGCAGACTGTCATTGCTTTAGCACGAAGTTCAGGTCTTGCGTTGTAAGTCGCCACTTGCGGTTCCTGTGGACATGAAAAGTAGGTCTCACCCGAGCCCCGCGCTGGCAGTAGTTGTGGGCAGCAGAGTCTTGGCATGAACAGGCCTGTTCGCCACCACCAGGTGACCCTGGGGTCAGTAAGCTTCTAATATATCAGGTGTTAGTGCAGCTCTGGAAAACATCTACTGAACATGTGCTCTCCTGCAATCAAACTGTACAACTCATGATAATCACTCACAGGACTGCCCTTTACCTAACAATCCAGTGCCTTGCAAAAGTAATCCACGTAATCTATCCAAGACTGTTGGGGTTGCATCTGGCTGTCACTGAACGTCAGCCTATACTTCTCAGGGGTGAGACCATAGTTCCTGATAATGCCTTCCTTCATGAGTGGCTACTTCATCCAGTTACTCTTCCCCAGGGCTAGCAGTGAATCCCTCCTTTCATTGGGTATATGCCTCCAGTGGCTGGCTCCCCAGTGCTCCTCAGGGACCCTATGCATCTCCAAAGCTAGTTAATATGTGTCAAACCACTAGTCTATCCCATTCCCCCACAACTAAAATTAAGCACCAAATCCTTGGGGATGTGAACTCTCTCGTCTCTACTGGATACTGGATTTTCACTGCTACCATTGCTGCCGGATTATGAGATTTGTTTGGCTTTCAGGTCCAGCTCTTCCAGACTCACTTTATGAGCCAACAACAGTTTCTTTTCCTCCAGTGCCCTCTGCACAGTAGCCTCCTCTCTGACTGCCTCTGCCTTATTCTCTCCTAAGGCCCTCCTGGCGGCTTCTGCATTTTTCTCATCCACAGCCAACTTCAGTTTGGCCAGCTGTAGTTTGAATTCCCTCTCTGCCCTCTTGTCCTCCAACATACACAGGGGACAGGTTATCGGAGGAGACGCTGCTACATGCTGCGGAACCAGCAAGGGTTTTCACTCATGTGGGCTCTCCTCTCTCCATTACTTCTTCCTCATGCTCCTTCACATCCTCATGCTCCTCTTGCTCTTGTGCAGTAGTAAGCAGCCAGTTACAGGTAGCCTCCTCTCCCTGCAAAATCCACAATATAGCTTTGCAGGGTGATGAGACCCATTCTCCATGCTTGCAGGCACATTTACAGGTTCACAAGTGAGGTAGCAGTTAAATGTGGTAAAAAGGAAAATTTAACCAATCAAGGAGGATTTAAAATGAGGTCAAATCTGATGTCAGATTATTTATATTGGATTTTTAGTTTTGTACAAAATCTCTTAGTGGCACTGCACAAACACAAGTACTGGATCCCACCACTGAACACCAATGTAAGAAATCAGGTTATTGGTTGAGGGGGTGGAAGCCCCACTCAGGCAAAAACCACGATCCATGTCAGGTTGAACTACAAAAGTAACAACATGAACCTGTGCTTGAACCTCTGGTAGTTTGGTATAAAAGCAGTCAGGCTTAATTTAGAGGCAGTAGTAAAGTCTTTATTCAGCACACAAACAGCAATAATGTGAAAACAATACACACAAATCCCAAACCAATTAAAAAAAACTGTAAATTGTAATAAATAAAATAAAACCAGCATGATAAAAATCCAATAGTTAGATTCGGAGATATGCAACTTGAAGGTTTTAATGAAATAGCAGCTAAAAGCACATAGCGCAACTCTCGGTCATCTGGATGCGCTAGACCCGTAGAAAATAACAAGTTCAGGCCAACTGTGATGAAGCACGGGTCGGATACAGGGACCAGGTTAGTCCCCCGAAAAGTTGCCTTCAAATTCCAGTGTGAAGAGTTACGCTCGCATTGGAGGAGGCTACAAGGAGCAGGCTGAACGTCACTGACAGTCATCGCTGCAGCACAACGAGCAGGCCGGGCATCACGGAGGGGCATCACTGTAGCACGCCGAGCCAGACAAGGGTTGAAGATGGTCATTCCTTTAGCTTTGCGATGCCAGTTGTCGCTGGCGGTTACTGTCGGCAAAGAGCACGTCTCATCTAAGCTTCACTTTGGTGGTCATCCTGAGCAACAGTCTTGGTGCGAACAAGCCAGTTCGAGAAGCCCAAACTTCAGGTTTTTCACCTTTTCTTTGGGAGGTGTACATTCTGATGCCAGCCAAGGGTCCAAGACCTGGGGACGCACCTCTTGGAGATCAAGGACTCACTCCAGCAGTGGCCAACTGGGTTCAGGCAGGTCCAGTTGCAGCAGGATAGCTGGGCAGTTGCAGGAAGGCCTCTGAAGCTTGTTGTGTCCCTGTAGCTCACACAGGCCAGTCAACTGACCCTTGAAGTCACCCTTGTTAGCCTGAAATGAAGGCAGCAGGTCCAGCCTTCCTTCTCAGACATAAAGCAGTCCTTCAAGCAGCAAGGCAGTCCTCTGGCAGCAGGGCAGTCCTTCTTCTGTATTGTCTATAAGTCCAAAAGTGTAATGCGGAGTGGCCCTATAGGTCAAGTATTTATACCGGGTGCCAGACTAAGGGCCCGATTCTGATGCGGGTTGGAAAAGCTTCCCGACCGAGGGCCTGATTCTGATGCGGTTAGGAAGGCCTCCTAACGGCATTTGCTCCTTCCAAATCGGATCGGGAACGTGTCTTCCCGACCGAGGGCCCAATTCTGATGCGGTTAGGAACAAATGTTCCCATTGAAGTCAATGGGAGTTCAACCAAATCGTATCTGGAAGCATCCGGATGCATCCTACTCCGCCGGTCGGACTTTCCCGATCCAAGTGGGTCGGACACCATTTCCCAACCGATTCGGTCGGGAAGCTTTTCCAACCCGCATCAGAATCGGCCCCTTAGTGTGAGGGAACTGTCCTACCCCCCCATCTGGTTCTGGAACGTTCTTTTGCATTCCTCTGTCAAGGCTCTAAACAGTGCGGGACGACAAAAGAAAGGGCAGTCCTGGTGTCAGATTCCATTCTGTGTGCAGAAGGCAAAACCCTTTGAAGTGCAAGTGGGGCTGGGTACAGCCCCTCTCAGTCATTCTGCCAGGATGACCCATCAAGCTCACACCTAAGCCCCTTTTGTGTTCCTGTCTAGGAATAATACACAAACTCCAAAAGCAGATCCATTCAGTCATGTCGCCCAGCACACTGACAGAAGGAACAAAATGATTGGGACAAGAAAATGCCAAATTTCTAAACGTACGGAGACATTTGAGGTAGTTTTGTCATGCCGAGAGATAACTAATTGAGAGTTTCCCTTTGTCCGTATAGGACTAATTTAATTCCCCTCCATGCCCAAGTAAAGGAGGTTCTGATGGTGACAACAACTTCCATCAGGTAATTGTTTTCTTTGCGAGAATATATTTAATAGAATACTTTTTGAACTAGTTGGAGACTGGGAGTGGTTTTTAAACATCACTGAAAACTTTTTCTTGCATCATTTTATAGATTACATCAATATCTACATATTTGAAGCCCTGATGAGAGCCCCTGTACTTTCTGCCCGGGACTCGAAACGCATTGGCATTCTTAACATTGAGGAATTATGAAATAAATTTATGTTCAGTCTGAGGGACATGATATGAAAATTGCCCCTTTCTGTACTTGTATAGTTGTTCCCTTTGTTTAACATCTCCTTGAGGTTGATAAATTAATTGCCTCAACGGTTGTTGTTTTGATCAAATAAGATGTGATGCATGAATATGTTGTGTCATTTGTTTTATGTAGTGATGTCACATTTTAATGTTGTAAATTGTCTTATTGATTGTTTAATGTACATGCTTCTGGAGTGAAGAAGTTGTGTGTTCTTTTCAAACATTTGCACTTTGCTGGAAAAAAAATATTGTTGACTATCTATAAATGAAAAGGGTTAATAAATAACCTGATCAAACGGAAGGGATTGTGTTTGGTCGTTGCTCTAAAGAGATAGCGTGTTAATTGATAAAGGTGTCAGGTTTTCTCTTTTTTCTTAAATTTCTAAACGTGACATTTTCAGAATTGTGACTTAGAATCCAACTTCACCATCAAAGAGGATGTGAAATTACAATTCATTTTAGTGTAAACAGCATATCTCTACCAGCTCCCAATCTAAAGTTATCACTTATTGAATGTAATAGGGTAACCCAGTGTTAGTCATGGGAGAGATAGGCTGTGGAGCAGTGAAAAATGAATTTAGGATTTTTTACTATCAGGACATGTAAAACTCAAGTACACAAGTCCTCCTTTTAATATGCAATGCACCCTACCCTATGTGTCTTTAGAACCTACCTTAGGAGTTAATCATAAGTATTAAGCAGGAAGGTTTAGGCCTGGCAAAAGGATTTATTTTTCCAGATAGAAATTGTCATTTAAAACTGCACTGCAGATTGCAGTGGCAAGCCTGAGACATGTTTTAAAAGGCCACTTAAGTAACTGGCACAGAGAGTGTTGCAGGCCTACTATTAGCATTTAATTTACAGGCCGAGTACATGTAGTACCATTTACAAAGGGCTTACAAGTAATTTAAATGTGCCAATTAGGTGTAGGCCATTTTTCCATGCTTGAAGAAGAGAGCACAAGCTCTTTAGCATTGGTTAGCAGAGGTAAAGTGCATAGAGTCCTAAAGCCAAGAAAAATAAATTCACTAAACCAGGAGGGGTGAAGGCAAAACGTTTGGGGGAATACTACTACGAGGATGTCAGGTCTAACACCAATGAGCTATTTTTTTTTTAATTGGTATGTTCCCATTATGTGATAAATAGTTGACATTCATCATATAAATGCCATGGAGCTTGAACAATAAGATCTACCAAGCTGAGCTTTGGCATATGGTCTCAAAATGTAAATTCAGCTACTATGTTGCTATCATACAGCAGTGCATTACAAACCTACTGCTTTAGATAAACAGAGGAATGAAATCAGCATTCATATTTTCTATTCATAACAGATAGAATGAATGCTGAAGAATTGCTTCTCAAGTTATGACTTGGCTCTAGAAGGAAATTATAGGTTCTTGACATCGAAAGTGGGAAACTCAGAGTGGGCAAAGTCCACAGTCATGGCCAAGGAAGGCCTTGTCGGGTTCTTCTTGATGTTGGTCCTGTTGAAGAGCTCTACATTTTGACTTTGAAGCTTTTTTGGAAGTCAGGATCCTTTTAGAATGTCAATCCAGTGAGTTGCATCTAACTGGCAGTTCGACGTCAGCGGTGGTCCGGTTGTAGCATCTGGTTCTTTTTGTAGAAAGTTTGGAACAAGTTTCTAAGTGTCCAGTTTGGCAGTTTTTCATGAGAAAAGAGTACACTCTAACATCAGCCAAGAGTCCAGCAGCTTTTGGGTACCATTATGGGATTAGGACTCAATCTCCCAGAAGCCACCAGAAGGTTCCAGGGCAAACCCAGGAACTAGTCAGCTGGGCTCAGCACACATCTGGGCTTCTTGCAACTTTTGTGTTCCTGGAGCTGAACAGGAGGCTAACCAACTAGCCTTTGGAGTCCACTCTTTTGCCCTTGGTACAAGTGGGAACAGGTTAAGCCCTTGGGGGTTTTCTCCACCTGTTAAACAGCAGGTGCAGTCCTTCTTCTGTCTTCCACTGCTCCAGTCTGCGGTTAGGAAACTAAGGCCACTCCATAACCAATGGGGTAAAAGTTCCCAGGGGTGCCGATATCTAATTTGCAGCACTTCCTGTTTAATATAAACTATCCCACATTGCCCCTCTCTACCTAAAATCAATATGGGAGAACCTGCCTTCCCTTGTGCAGAGCTACGGAAATCTGTTCAGTTAACTGCCAACCCACACTTGGATTGATGCCACTCTAGCTACTTGGACAATGGCAGAGGTGGGCCTAGGTGTGATCTACACCTGCATGTGACGGGGATGCCTCTTTGAAGCTTGTCAATTTGGTGGGCACTTCTCCATAGGCATTCTGTTAGGAAGAGGGCACAAATCCTCCTAGCCAAGTCCCTTTTGTTCCCTTTCCTAGGAAACATATCTAAAGGACACAACATTGTCCTCCAGAGAGATCTATGGTGAGGCCACTTGTTTTTCACTCGCTTGCTGGCAATCACTCTGTCTGTGTGCTTGGTGTATTGTAACCCTGCGGGACTCGCACTGTTTAGCGCGCTGCTCTCATGTGTTTGTTCTGCACTTTTTAGCCCATTTTAAACTTATAAACTCAGATTCACTTTTTAACTTACTGTGTTGCTGACATTCGCCCCGTTCCACCGCGGCTGGGTGCCGTTTGTTGTGGAGGGCGTTAATTGGTCTCTGTGCCTCCCTTCAGGGTGACGCATTTCCGGGTTGCAGGGGGTAGGGGGCGGTACTGGCCATCAGCGCTCACCTATTTAATATGGTGGGGCCGCGGACGCGCAGCGGACGCGCAGCTGGCGCGCCGCTGGCGCGCCTAAGGCAAGCCCGTCTGCGCCCGTCCGTGCCTGGCCGCCGCCAGACGCCAGACATTCTGACAATCTGGGCAGAGACAAGCCCACTTAAACCAGCGGTGACCTGTTGGCTATTAAGGAGGCAGTGAAACCTTGTGCTCACTCTCTGGGCAAGGTGCCTGAAGGTCCCTTCTGTTGTATATACTGTGGCTTTGACTCTTGGGCCATTAACCTGCCGTTTACGAAATCCTTCTCGGTGGGGCACAATATTAAGATCTGCAGTTTGAATTGTCGCTCGCTAGTGAAACATTTTCTTGATGTTTATGAGCTGCTGCAGGACGAAGATCCTGATGCTCTCTTCCTAACGGAAACCTGGCTGTCAGCCGATACGGTAGCTGAGCCCGGCCTGGCGCTCCCCAATGGCTTCAATATCATGACTCTTAACAGAGACTCTAGGGGGGGCGGGATTGCAGTAATTTTTAAATCCCACTATACTTGCACCTTTGCCAAAATGGCTGTGGCAGGCTGTGAGTGTGCACGTTTTGGGATCTCTTTTAACGCAGGCTTTACCATGTCAGGACTATTGATCTACCGGCCCCCAGGCCCCTCTAAAGAGTTCAGGACAGCTCTCATAGAATCAGTTAGTTAGTTGGCAACGAAAGCAGCCAACTTTACTATCATTGGTGACCTGAATTTGCATTTGGATAGTCCTCTGGATTCGGAGATAGGGAACTTTCTGGCGGACTTTGAGGCCTGTCAGCTGGTTCAACTGGTCCAAGGCCCCACTCACTGGGCTGGCCATCTGCTGGATCCAGTCTTCTCGAATCTCTGCTCCCTCACAGTCAATCCCCCAGTCCTGGTGTGCTGGTCGGACCACTACCTGATATCTATGATCCTCACGGGGGTAGAGCCTTTTCAGAAGATGGCTCAACACTCCTCCTTCAGGCGCCCTTGGCACAAACTAAAGACCAAACAATTTCATGCCCTTCTGTCTATAAATGCCCTTAACTTACCAGATGAGCCGGATGAGGCTGACAAAGCACTGTCGGACTGGATCCGACAGTCACTAGACGTGCTCATTCCAGCTAGGTGGTCTAAGTGCCGCAACACCAAGTCCAGTCCATGGTATAGTGACAAACTTGCCAGCATGCGTAAAATCTGCAAAAGGTTGGAACGGGCGTGGAGACGTGACTATGATTCTTTCTCCAAGGGGCTGTATCAGGCAGCTATCAAGGATTACCACAGGGCCATCCAGTCAGAGCGGGCAGCCTATTACGCAGCTGAGATCAAGGGCAGTAAAAACCCCACTAAATGTATCTTTGGTATACTCAAGGATCTTAAACAGGCAGGGCTACACCCAGCACCCCGCATTACATCAGATGAGCAATGTGAGGCTCTGGCCACCTTTTTCGTGGAAAAGGTGGAAAATATCTACTATTCTTTCTCACCAGCTCCTTTAGTTTTGGGTCCAGCACTCAGTTCATGTACCACCCACACTCTTGCGTCCTTTCCATCAATCTCTCAGGACGAGCTGCGTGTGCTATGCAGCAAGGTGAAATCAGGCTCCCCTGCTGACCCCCTTAAACCGGAGCATTTTATGAACTCCTTACCCATGCTCCTGTCTCCTCTGTGTCAGGTGATCAATTTGTCCCTGTCCAGAGCAGTTGTCCCTAGAACATGGAAGCAAGCGAGGGTGACTCCCCTGTTAAAAAAGCCTTCCCTGGACACAACCAAATTGGAGAATTTTCGTCCCATTTCTCTCCTGCCATGGATATCTAAGATTGCGGAGTCCCATGTCAACTCCATTCTGACAGGCTACCTGGAAGACAATAACATCTTGGACATCTCTCAGAATGGCCCTGGCCACAGCACGGAGTCAGCCCTCCTAGTAGTGACTGAACATCTGAGGGCCGCATTGGATGAGGGACGTACGTCGGCACTGATTTTATTAGTCCTCAGTGCCGCGTTTGACACGGTCTCTCACCAGATTCTGTTGCAACGGCTGGAGGAGGCGGGGATCACGGGCTTAGCCCTTGACTGGTTCGCCTCCTTCCTCTCTGAGAGGACCTTTCAGGTGTCGGCTCCCCCGTTTTCCTCCCAGATCCATAATATTCATCAAGGGGTGCCACAGGGCTCAGCACTGAGCCCTAGGCTGTTCAATTTGTATGTTCAACCTCTGGCAGCGGTGGCTAGGAGTAGAGGCTTGACACTGGTATCGTACGCCGACGATACTCAGTTGGTAGTGGCACTTTCTGGCAATTCAGCGCAGGATGCCTGTATGTTTCGGAGCAATCTTATGGCCATCTCTGAGTGGATGTCTGCCAACTGTCTGCAGCTTAACGCAAGCAAGACTGAAATCCTGTTGGTTGGGCGGGACGGTGAGCTGTGGAGTGAACATTGGTGGCCCACCACCCTGGGCTGTGTCCCCACCCCCAAACAGATAGTAAAGAATCTGGGTGTTTGGGTGGACTCCGCTCTCAGTTTTCAGGCCCAAACCAAGAAAGTGGCGGGGACCTGCATGGGTATTCTGCGGGGGCTCAAACCATTGCTAGATTATTTTGACCCGTCCACTCGGCAAGTCATCATTCAGGCTGCCATTCTGTCGAGATTGGATTACGCCAATTCGCTTTATTTGGGTTCCAACAAGTCAGAGATCTTAAGATTACAGAGAGTCCAGAATGTGGCGGCCAGAATCCTCCTTGGCCTCCCGAGGACTTGCTCCACCTCTGTTGCCATTCGCCGACTACATTGGTTGCCAGTGGCCAGACGTGTGGAATTTAAATCTCTGTGCATTGCTTTTAAGATCTTGAAATCCTCCCCCCCCGGCCATCTTGGCCACCCTGCTCTCGCCCTACATCCCCCCCGCCAACTTCGCTCGATGGGCCAAAACTTGGCGGTGGTTCCTAGGGTGAGGAGAGCACAGCTGGGGGACGTGCTTTCTGCACATTGGCGGCCAAACTTTGGAACTCTCTCCCACTGTCCATTCGTAGCCTAAACAATTATTTGGCATTCCGCAAGGCCACCAAGACTTATCTTTTCCCCCCACTGTAGGTTTTTATGCCTTCTGGTGGCCTCTCCTCCTGACTGTTTTAGCGCCGGGACGCTCCTTTGCTGGAGCAGCTGTGCGCTCTATAAGCTATATAACATAACATAACATATCAGCTTTGACCCACTAATAGACCTAGACTTCAAAGGTTTGTATAAAAGCCTCCAGCATGAGAAAATTCTTATAGTCCTTAAAGAATTTCTGTTTACAGAAAACTTGGAGTACACAACCCCCAGACATTTCATCCTGGAATGTGCCAGGCTAGCTTCGAATTTGAGGTAACCCTATATCTACCCAAGGAACATCAGTAGACTGCACATTTACCCCCAGCTGTGCAGGTCTATATGTGTAAAATTTCAAGAAGAAATCCCTCTTTTGCTAGAGTGTGCCCATTAGTCCCCAGATAAAAGTAGAGGTAAGATATAGGTGAAATAGACCTAGACTTCAAAGGTTTGTATAAAAGCCTCCAGCATGAGAAAATTCTTATAGTCCTTAAAGAATATCTGTTTACAGAAAACTTGGAGTACACAAACCCCAGACATTTCATCCTGGAATGTGCCAGGCTAGCTTCGACTTTGAGGTAACCCTATATCTACCCAAGGAACATCAGTAGACTGCACATTTACCCCCAACTGTGCGGGTCTATATGTGTAAAATTTCAAGAAGAAATCCCTCTTTTGCTCTACTGTGCCCATTAGTCCCCAGATAAAAGTAGAGGTAAGATATATAGGTGACATCTTTGTCATTTTGGAGGGTTCACACACGCAACCAGTAGTGAACAACTCATATTTCTAGATCTTAAAATCATAACAGACAAGGGCAGTCTGAGGATAGAAACCTTTCATAAACCCACTGACAAATACAATCTTTTACAATACCATAGTTTCCATCTGAGACCACTAATGGAAAATCTCCCATTTGCACAATTTCTGAGATTAGGGAGAAACTGTAGCAGAACTGAGAATTTCAAGAGGCAGGACAATCCCCTATCAGGAAAACTGAAAGAGAGGGACTATTCAGAGAAGATCCTCAAAAGATCAAAGAAAAGAACCAGGAATCAGAATAGGGATACTTTACAAGAGTGTAAGAAAATGGCTTTTGCAGGTTCACCCTCCACCTTTTTTTGCCCCACCTTTTGACTCTTAAGTACTGGTGTAATGACTCTGGGCCTGATTTAGAACCTGGCGGACGGGTTTCTCCTTCACAACAGTGACGGATATCCTGTACGCCGAAATATAAATGCCATTATTTCATATGGGATTTATATTTTGGCGGACGGGATATCAGTCACCTTTGTGACAGAATAACTCGCCCGCCGAGTTCCAAATCAGGCCATCTGTAATGCACTCGGCCATGCTGACTAAGCCTAAGTGCATATGCTCTGACCCTTAAGCAGTGCATTTTTAATTGGCTTACATCCAAATGCAGTGGCGGCTCGCAGAGGGAGTGCTGCGGGGCGGTGGGGCGGGGGAGGGGCAGGGTGGGGAGGTAGTGGACTCGGACATACGACGGACAGGAGTAAGGTAAGTAATTAAATAAATAAAACTATTTACCTTGCGCTCGCTGAATCGCCAACTCGGCGATGCAGCGAGCGCAAGGTAAATAGTTTTATTTATTTAATTACTTACCTTACTCCTGTCAGTTGAATGTCCGAGTCCACTATCCCCCCAGCCTGCCCCTCCCCCGCCCCGCCTCACCGCCCCGCAGCACTCCCTCTGGGAGCTGCCACTGCCCAAATGGCAAGCTAACTTTCTTATAAGTCCTTAGTTTGTTTAAATCTGTTTATTAACATTTTTACATTTTCATATTGTTTACATCAATTTAGCATAATGATATTTAGAGTATGCTTGAAGATTGTAGTGCAAACAAATAACATGTGCAGTTGCGTATAATATAAAGCAAGAATTAGGTATGATCCGCTTGCGATTAATGAGCAACATGATATGATGTATGGAGACATAACAAAGGAATAGTACATGACATCAATCATGAAATAATGTCACAGAAGACAAAGTTTGGTCTCTAATGAACTACAGGATCAGGCATGACAAATTACTATTGATATGTCAAATCTGGTAAACATGTTAACTGTAAACTATGGACTATGCCACACCGAGCCTGCGTAAGCAATGAACAGTTGTCTGATTCCTATTTCATATCATGATAATTAAAATGAGGATACCCGGGAATGGCATGGCTCATCAAGAGGGGTATGCTATGTTAGGTCAATGTGTGAAGCATTGTGATATCCGAGGTCTGTGGGTATCAGATGAGAGAATCACTGCGAGTTTCCTGGTGGCAGATAGGCTGTCTGGAAGTCAGTGAGTATAGTATCTCAGGCACTGCCTAAGGGATATTTGCATAGCCCCAGTGCCTCTTCTCTGTGTAAGGCGACACTTTCTGCCAGGGCCCATGCACTCATTGAGCATTCCCATGCCTTGGGTGTAGGTGGTATGGGACATTTCCACTTATGTGTGATGAGACGTTTTGCCAGCAAATGACCTTGATCAATTAAGCAGTTGGTGGCTCTGTGCTTTTTATCATGTTAGCATGAACCCAGTAAACAAATCTCCCAAGTGTGTAACACTGGGTGCTCTGTACATTGTGCCAGATGGGATTAGATCACGTGCCAATAGGAGATGGGCAAGCTCATAAAATGTGTAGTATGTCAGCGTCAATAAGGCTTCAGCAGGGGCAGACGGCATCTGTGCGTTGAAAATACCTATTAATCTTGTTCGGTGTGAGGTAAGCTGTATGTAGAATCTAATGTTGTATGAGACGAAAATGTGCGTTGTGTGGAATGCGAATGGGATTCTCTAGAATTATGTCCCATTGCTTGTATTTGCACAGGGGGCCCAGATCTGTTTCCCAGCGGCAGTGCAAAGGGATAAGTGATAGGGATGTGTGCGATCGTAGGGAGTCGGCGAACCACTGAGTCAAGTATGTGCATGTACCCATGATGTGGAGATATTTTAAGGTGAGGTGTATGGGATGCTCCTGGTGTGTGTCTCCCCAGCTGTTTCCCAGCACCCGCACTAGTGAGTTATAAAGAAGGAACTGGCCCGGGGGCAATCCCTTGTTTTCTATCAGAGACTCCAGTGATATCAGGATGCCATCTTGGTACAGATCTCCGAGTATGTGAAGTCCAGTGGCGTGCCAAGTGATCAGGTCAGTTTGAGATGTAATCAGCTTTCCACGTGGTGTCCCTAGTAGTGGGATCGAGGGCACATAAGGGTGAATGTGTTTCGTGATGAATAGGAAATGCCTGCAAAAACGATAAGTGACCTTCAGGAGTGTGGGTCTGGGTGTCCGAGTCCATGTCCGTGTGCTGGGGTGGAATAGATGGAGTATTGCTGACAAGTCACACGACAGGGAAGGGGTGGCAGTGTAGGTGAGGTATAAGCCTGCCAACCATCCAGCTACCCATTGGAGTTGAGCAGCTAAGTAATATTGTTCGAAATTGGAGATGGCCATTCCCCCTTCATCCATGGGAAGGTAAAGTTTCTGTAGTGCCACCCAGCATTGTGACTTGCCAGATCAGTGAGCGCAACATCCTTGATAGAGGTGAAAAGGGTTTTGATGTGTAGAGTGAAAGGTTAATGAAATAATATAGGAAGTGTGGTAGCGTAATCATTTTTGACGAGGGCTATATGGTTCTCCACTGATAATGGAGGGGACTGCTAGAATCCCACCTGGGAGCGCATGGACATCAATGCCCTGGTATGGTTACCATCATAGAGATCAGTGTCAGAATGAGAGATTTGGATGCCCAAATACCGGAAGGTGCGGATTGCCAGGGCAGACGAATACTGTTTAATGTGGGTGCTGGGTCCGCCATTGCTGGATTGAATGGGAAAAGACAGGATTTGGTCAAATTGACCCTCAACCCATGTAGCACATGTAGCAAAAGTAGCACATGTAGCAAAAGTGGAGGCTACGGTGTACGGTATCACTGTGACATCTCTGAGATACAACAAAAGGTCATCGCATTACAAAGATACCAAATGCAGTGCAACCCCCAATGTGATTCCAAAGTTGTGACTACTGTCACAGAGCGCCAGTGCTAGCAGTTTGATGGCTAGTTAGAATAGTAGGGGTAGAGGGAACATCCTTGGTGTGTGCCTCTTGCGCTTGGCATGGGTTCAGAGATTAGGGCACCACTCTTTACTCTTGTTAGTGGGAAGGTGTAAGGAGTTTAATCATGCGGATAAATCTGAGCCCAATGCAATAACGTGGCATGACAACAAAGAAGAAGGGCCATTCTAAGGAATCAAAGGCCTTTACCAGGTCCATTGCCATGCAGCCTGATTGTGGCCATATATCCCAGGCATATTCTAGGATTCTGAAAGATCTGTGCAGGTTTAGCGAGCTTTTTAGTGGGAAAAAAACCTGTTCTGATCTAGGTGTACCAGTGTCGGCACTAATGGTGTCAAACGAGCTGCTAGTACTTTGGGCAGGATCTTATAGTCGGTGTTTAAAAGGGGTCATGGCCTTTAGGAGCCCAGTGCAGCAGGGTCCCTATGTGGTTTGGGAAGAGAGATTAGTGTAGCTTCACGCAGAGAAGCTGGGAGGCATGAAGCTTGAAGTGCATCATTATAAACAGTCAGTAAATGGGAAGCCAGTAACATGGCATATGCCTTATAGAATTAAGTAGGTAGACCATCTGGGCCTGGTATTTTACAAGTGGATTTTAAAAAGGGTGAGAGGACTATCCAGTTCTGTCCTCTGTTTGAGTGTGGCCTCTGGAAACATGACACCAGTGAGGAAAGTGTCTATGCCTGATGAAGTGGGTGTGGTAACTGATCGGGACAGGCCGGAGTAGTGGAAAGTTAATTCAGCATGTATGGTGGTCTCCTCAGGCAGTGCACAGCTCCAATTTCGGGTGACGGGGTAGCTCTTGACAGATGAGCCAAGCCAGCAATGCACCGGATCTGTCCACCCCGGAGTGTGTTTTGGCTAAGTGGGCTGCATAATTGAGGCAGTGGAGTCTTTCCAGTAGGGTAGCATGTTTCTGATGGCCATGTGACAGATAAGTGCAGTCTGTGGGCTTCAGCTGGGCTTGAATTTCATGTCGTAACATGTCACGCTCTATTCTTGAGATGTCTGTATCTAGTTGGTGGCAGATATTCCAAGTGGTGCCAATGCATAACCCTGTATCGCCACCTTAAAGGTATCCCATTCAATTAGATGGGATGTGCGGTGCCAGCGCTAACCACAAAATAATCAGTGATGGCAGTGTCTAAGAAGGTGCGGTGGGGGGGTTTCTAGAGCCGAAGGCTGGAGTCGCCAGGTGGGTATTGGTTGGGACCCTAACCCCCACTGAAAGTGCAGGAGTTTCGGGTTGTGATCAGAGTGTGTGCATCCCAAATGATCGATATGGGTGACATGTGGAAAAAGGTCTGGGGAACCGACCATGCGATCGATACGGACATGTAATTTATGGGGACAGGAGTAGAAGAAGTAGACTCTGGTGGAGGCGCTACTTGCACCCCAGATATCCTCTAGTCGCCAGTGTCGGAGTCACTCCGCAAGATGTTGGGCATTGGATGTGGCAATTGTGTTGGAGAGGAGAAGAAAAGAGCGATCTTGGTCGAGCTGCAGCACACTGTTGAAGCCCCCGCCCAGCAGCAAAGGCAGGCCGCTCCAGGCTGAGAGCATGTCAGATAAATCTGTTTAGAAGGCGGCTTGGTCTGTACTGGAGCAAATATGCTCTCATTTACAACTTGTCTGCCATCTAATTTGCCCTTAATTAGGATGTAACGTCCATCTGAGTCAATCCTGGTGTCATCTGTCTGAAAAGAAAGGCTGATCCACACTAATACTCCCTGCATGCATGTTTAGAAGTTTGTGGCGTTGACCTGGCTGGCCCCTTACTTATAAGTCCTTAGTATATGGTACCAGGTGTATTCAAGGCTTGTAAGTTAAATGTCCATTATGGACTGCAGCACTAGTTGTGCCACCACGAATATGACAAAGTAAAGCATGTATCCCTGCCTGCCACTGCAGAACGGTAGAGCAGTTTAAATCTGCTAACTCGACTTTTACATTTAAAGTAATGGCAAAGTCCAAGCCTTCCTTTATAATAGTTACCCCTAAGGTAGGCCTAATGAGCCCTAAGGCAGGGTGCTGTATGTCAAAAGGTAGGACATGTGCTTTTATATGTCTTGACAGTAAAAACCTTGCATTGTTGTTTTTACTGTAGAAAGGCTAAGTAGCCTCATTGGCGAGTACAGGGTTACACCTGAACTCATCAGGGATAACTTCTGAATTGGACTCCCAAATATGATACTTCAAGTTATCAAAAGAATCATTGCATTTAACATGACTTGATGGCCAAGTCAAATTTAATGTAACTTGTGCACAAAAGGGAGCTTTAGAAAGTTGCCACTTTGTTTCCCAACAGACAGTCTTCTGCCCTCCTGGGGGAAGGTCTGAGCGACTCTCAGGAAGAAACACAAAGGACCTGCTGTTGTAAGAGGTGCATACTCTACCTGGCAGGAAGGCCAAAGAGGGTGTGAGCTCATAAGGCGAGCTTCAAAGGGAAAACTGACTTTGATGGGCAAATCGTAGACACATGCTAGAGGGGCTCCTCTTTTGTTTTTGCAGATAGGGTGGCATTGGGAACAGAAAAGGACAAGTCACTGCTAAACTGGGTTTTCAAGGGGTGTTAAGACCCCAGGTAGCCACACCTCTGGGAAAAGCTAGGGAGCGCCACGCACCAAGAGAAGAGTTCTGCCATGTTAGGAGTGGGCAGAAAAGTGCACCCTGGGATAGCTAGATGCCACACTTCATAGAAAGTTGTCATCATGCAGGAGGGACCTGGTAGCCTGATTGGCTAGTTAGGTGCCCCTTACCCCTGAGCTCGCAAGGAGCTTAAAAGTGGCACTATTGTTGAAAATCCCAAAATTAAAATGCCTCCTTGAATTGAAAGCTGGGGAACTAGGATAATGGAGTATGATTTCAATAATATTCACAGGCCAAGTAAAGATTATAATCCAGCTGATTATTTGTCTAGACGCCAATATGAAAACAAACAAAAAATTGAATTGTCCATCGCTGAAGAAAATATACATTTCAAAATTAAGACTACAGTACCTGGAGTAATTCAAGAAAAAGATTTAAAAGAACAAATGATAAAACAGTTTAAAAAGGTGAGAGAAATAATGACCATGAATAGATGGAGACACATCAACAATGCAACAGTGTTTGAAAACAATGTGAGAAAAAAAGATAATCCTGTATTAAAAATGTACAAAGAAGGTTAAATATAACTCCATCAGGAATTTTGTTGAAAGTAATATTGAATATGGGCCAGAAACATGTGATAAATATAGCACATGAAAGTCATAGAGGGTTGTCTGCAACAAAATGTTTTATATGTGAGAAGGTGTGATTTCCTAGGTTGGATAACCGAGTGAGTGAAATAGTGCAGTCATGCCACTTATATCAATGTATCACTAGAGAAATAAAAAATTAAGAGTTACATCTGTCTCAGTTACCAGGAACAGTATGGTCCACTTTAGCAGCTCATTTTTATGGGCCCTTGGGTTTTGGATAATGCATATTTGTTGGTATAGAAGAATATTCTTGGTTTCCACTAATTAAGATGGTATCTTTGATTTCTGCGTTTATCATATTTCCTCTGTTAAATGATATAAAAACGGACAATGGTCCACCATTTAATGGAAGTGAATTCAATAACTTTTAAAACTATATGGGAGTACTTGATTGGAAAATAATACCTCTCTGGTCGCAAGCAAATAAAATTCCTGAAAGATTAATAGCTACTATTGAAAAAGCTGTACAGAGAGCAAAATTGACTCAGATATCTATAAATCAAGCATTGTGCCAAGTGTTTAGAGATTACAGAAACACTCCACATGGCTCAACTGGTATGTGTCCAGCAGCGTTCATGTCTGGACAACTTCACCCTGAAGCACCAAAAGAACATGATGATATTGGAAAAGTGGACAAACAATCCAAAGAAAAAATTTAACATTATGCTAACAGAAGAAAAGGATATGCATATGCACGAGGGTATCAATTTGGTGATTTGGTACTAGTAAAACAAAATCAAGTAAGAACATCACAAAGCTATTTTCATCCTTCCCCATTGAAGATAACAAGAATATATGGGTCTGCAATTAAGGCATGAGATAAAAATAGAGAATTAAATAAACGCCAGTCTAATTTTAGGAAACTAAATAGAAGAAGCAGTTAATAATTCAATTTCTGAGATTCAACAAGATCCATCAAATAAAATTGTTGAACCACATAAGGAAGATAACTTGGGTAAACATGATGGCATGCTTAGAAGATCCCTTTGAGTTTCCCTAAAACTCAGCAATGTTGATTCATGATTTTTTGTTGTCTATTTTATTTTTCTGTTATATTTATAGTTAAACATGGGTAAGAAGATGTGATAATGGGGCATCTTTAGTAAGACTGTGAAGTGTGTAGAATACAGAATGTATGAGCAGGACTGTTATGTTCAGAAATTTCTTAACTCTGGCAGATCAGTTAAGGGGCATGGTGAAGGAAGATCTATTTGTATGCTGTCAAAGAATAAAGTAAATGCTTCAACTACTGGCGTGTCCAGGATAGTATCATTATCATAGACCTCTGTGGTCAAAGTTGTTCCATCGTGTTCATGGACCGAAGGGTGGCCCCAGAAAGATACCCATCATTAAATCAGCATCTTCAGCATCCTTAAGCATCTTCTGCATCCTGTATCACTTGCATCAGCACCACTCTATTAAAGTCTATGGTAGTTCACCCATAGAGCCTGGAAGTCTGGAACTGGACTGGAGGCTGCTTTGACTGTGAGGTAACTATCCAGCTGGACCTGCTTGGTCCCTGTGAATCACTTCCTGCTAGAGTTGGTTGCCCGTAGCTTGCCAAAGTAGTAGATTACAACTTTATAAATGTTTTACAAAGTTTACTGCTGTGGGAGCCGAATCCCAATATTCAAACACACCCAAATATTAAGATCACCCCAAAATTTAACTCAGGCGATTCAGCTCCAGCACACCCTTGATCTTGCAATAAGAGACACCACCCTACTCAACATCAGGCCCAACAAATTAGAAGAGTAAAAAATAACTGGGACCACTCAAAAACCGAGTTCGAGATCAGGGAAAGGTTAAAGGGTTTTATTGCGAAATCCCAAAATCAAGCGGGACTGAATAATAGTTAAATGCGATGAAGACATAAAAGCAGAATATAGACTCAAAGATCAGAATGACTTTAAGTCCCAAGAATACAGCAAAATCAATAGTAAAAATTAACAGAGTCCCTAGCTGCAAGATGTTCAGGAAACTCTCTAAATTCTATTAGTCAGAGTCACAAAGGAAACTGACAGCATTTCTAGTAGCAAGGGGAAAGACTCATGATTCACTCCCAAAACCAGGGGGTTTTATACACATTTCTAACATAAATAATGAGTAAAAGCTGCAAACTCACAGTGGTATGACTAGAGATAAAACATTCTAAACAAATCACAAAATTACACGTCATCTTAATTCACATTAGAACTAACTCACCTCTACAGAAGTCTCCAGCAGCTTCTACGCTGTTGCTGTCTGGAGATGCACAACACATTATGATACATTAGTTAATCAATAGCCCATTCACAATATTTTTAGCCCATACACAATATTTTCAATTAGGCCCACATCAGAAAGCTACAGCGGAAGGCCTTCAAATTGTTACATACAGTATATGAAGAAAGTTTCATTCACAGTACTTTGCACTCGAAAGAAAAGAACTAGTTCATTCACAGCGTTCTCTGCTATGCAGAGTCTGCAGAAACTATGAGGAGAGAAGACACGTAGGGGGTCATTGATAGGGAGGGCGAATGAGCAGGAACAGTTTGAACAGATCATCAGAAACAACATCCATTTTAATTAATATGGTGCTTCACGAAAATGTGGCACAACTTAATGATGTTAATAAACATAGTTCATACTATTTTAGCAAAATAGTTTCAAGTGCAATATTATTAATTCATTGGCTATGACTAAAAGTCAAACACAAAAAATAATATGTCACGCAAAATTGCACATTTAAAAACAACGTCAACACCGCTATTTTAGCTCATTACAATGATTTATTGTGCCAAGTGAAAAAGCAGTAATTTATTTTTACTTTGAAAATTCATATCACCAGAACCCTCCTGTGGATTGTTGTAATTGATATGTCTATTTAAAGATACAAATACAACCTATATTTGTAAATTGGTGTAGGATTTTTACTGAGCCTTTTTTCTCTCTTATTCAACTGTTATTCACCAAAATTGGTGTATGAATTTTTATTGAGTTGTGTTGCTTTCTTATTCAGCTATTTCGGTACTTAATGCATTACTCTTGTTCATTTGATAAAGCCGGACTGCTCAGAGCCACAGCTACCCAGGGTTGCGCTAAGGTTTTTCAAATGAATTTGAGAGGACCCAGTACAGGTAGTGAGTTTATTACACAGTGAGGTCGCAAAACTGTTTTCCTCACATATAGAATACACCTCGGTCCAACCAGGAACAAAGAATGATCTGCTTAACAACATACAATGTATCCGCCACTCCTGATGAAGCGGAGCTTCCCCTTCGATTGGCGGGTAAAATCACTAAATATCTAGGCATCCGTCTACACAAAGACAGGGAACAGGTTATTCGCCTGAACTACGGGCCGGCGATTGAGCAACTTACCCTGCAGGTTGAGAGGTGGATCAAGTTACCTCTCTCTATGGCAGGACATATCGCCCTTATAAAAATGAACGTGCTACCCCGGTTCCTATATCTCTTTGTCAACATACCTATCCCGCTCACAAATACCTTTTTTTCGCAACTGCGGGGTCTACTTATTAGACTGGTATGGGCGGGACGTAGACCGCGGATCCCCTGGGACACCCTGACACTCCCGTACTCTTCACCTTTATTTTTTGGTGGCACAGGCTCAATTTGATTTTTACATTTTCAAAGGTAGGGAATGCACACCTCTTTTATTCACAATTCTTCATTGTTAGTCCGCAAAATTAGTCCAATGTTGCGTGCTCACGGATAAGGTGCCTTGCCCTGGTGGCACCTGAATACTAATGAGAGAGTGCTGTCAAATATCCGCCGCTCAATGCTGTTTAATGTTGGGCATTGAAGTTAATGATGTGTGGGGGGATGGTGGTAAAGCAAGTATGGAACGGAGGAACAGGGTTGAATAGCTGATGGATAAGTGTATGGTTGTGTGGAATAGAGGGGTAAGATCAGAGTTATAGTAAGAATGTTGAAATAGAGGGATGTGTAGTGAGAGTCAGGACTCAGGAGTAAATAAATAGGTAATCATCGGATATGAAAAGGGCAGCTCAATAGGGGGAATAGTGCTGGTATCAGTTACGGTTTAAAACGATGGTAATGACATATTGCATTTTAGTAGTTCTAGTTTTGGATAGGGATTTAAAACTTTGTGAAACATGTTAAATTAATGAGAATGGGGTGCAGTGATTTTGTTAGTTATTACTGTAATGGTTGGATCGCACAGTGTTGTACTTTCAAAAAAATAATGCTTGTTTCATTGTTATTTTTAGTCACCCCTGACGAAGAGCATGAATTGCTCGAAATGCATTGGGCTAATAAAATACTGCCTCTGATGAACGTTTGCGTCTGTACTTGTTCTTAGAAAAAGGTCCGGATGGACAAACTGGAACATGAGAAACCTTAGGAAATTGGCAAGATACCTTGCGTGTGGAATTAAACAGAGGGATTCGTGAATAAAATAGGATGAAAGGAAAGAAAACCAGGATTAAAATTGTATAAATGGAAGAATTGTGCGAGGAGCATTTAGCTGTGCCACTGGATTAGGGGCAGAGAGTCGCCCCTGTACGTACAGGCTCAATTTGCCCACCACTGGTTTCATCCTGATGCCCGTATACCGTATACAAAACCCGACTTGGCCGCTCCCACGCCTCTGGGTGCTATATTCCTAATGGGCATAGCCCTGGATTCTCATGACATTCAACCCCTTTCCACCACCTGTTGGGTTGGCGTAAACTTAACAAACGGCTGGGTGGCGGGCCTTTGTATTCCCCGACTATCTCTCTGCACAACAACCCTGTTTTGACACTAACGTCCGAGACACTGGTACAACGCACCCTAGCCAAGCTGGAACTCTGTACCCTTGGCTCACTCTTTCCTGACAGTCAGGCACTCACCCTGTCGGATATATCTTCATGGGCCGAGCTGACATATATGGATACATTTATAGTTGTCAGATTACTTGGGGCGCTCCGCTCATCTATCTCCTCCTTCGCCGCTCCGCCTGCGGATTTCACACCATTTACCTTGCTTATAACTGATAAAGACGGAACACATTTGGTCACTAAACTGTACCGGGCGTGCATGGCACTTAAGAGGATCCGGGACAGAGGAGTGAGACGGATTATGGGAGGACGACTTGGGATACGCGCTGACTGATAAAGAATGGACCTATTGTCTTGACCAGGTACAAAGGGTGTCCCCCAATCACAAACACAAACACAAACACAAACTCCTTCATTTTAAATTCATACACAGAATTTACCTTGCCCCCTGCCAACTGGCCAAATATGACCCAGCTAAGTCCTCACACTGCCCCAAATGCAAGGTGCCGTAGGCAGATTTTGCCCATATGACCTGGACGTGCCCCCACATAGCCACATACTGGATGGATGTATTCCAGACAATCTCCAACGTGATTGCCACGCCCCTCCCTCCCTCGCCGAAGTTAGCTTTGCTGGGGATGGTCAGCAACATTAAACTTTGCTACCGTAGATTTGTCACCACAGCGCTGATGCTGGCGAAAAGAGAAATAGCAATACATTGGGGGACCAACCACTGCCCTACAAAAAATGCTTGGATACGCAGCATGTCCTATTGTGACTTGCAGACTGAGATATATGCTACCCTCCAACCCGCGGCCTTGAGACTTAAGGACATTTGGCACGTTTATTGTTGCTATTTACAACAGATGCAGAACCCCTCTCCAACCCCTTCTGCTGCTGGTCATCGGACCTCGGATAATTCCTCCCCCAACACCCCCTCAGCGCCAGTAGACGGCTAGACACTGTAACGCTTTGCGAGCTGTAGCTTACACCGACAATGGCACCTGTGGACCAAACACTCCCCAATTTATCTGGGTCCCACTACGGGAGGCATATATATTGGATCCCAGGTGCAGCTGTCCGAACGCACTGTCTCATATGCACCAATGGAGGACTTCCCCCCCTTATTCTTTCCTCCCTTGTTTGATTATAACCTCCTGTGATGTATTTTGTGTTTGATGATTGCTTTTAATTATCGTATATCTGTCACTGTTTCTCTTTATTGAAAAACTTAATGAAAAAAATAAATTAAAAAAACAACATACAATGTATAATTTAACTACATTAGGAAGATCATTACCAAAAGCTGGCACCTTCTAAAAAAAGGCACATTCACAGAGGAGAAACCACTATTCTCAGACAAAGGAGACACCATCTTCAGGGAAACTCTGGTACACATCAGACCTAGACCACCTATGACAACAATCATTCCAACATCTAGCACATGGACATTACCCTTGTGGGCACTGCAGGGTCTGTAGCCCGACTACTCATACAAAAAGACCTAGGCATAAAGAGCCCATGAACGTTGACAAGACACTAACTGTAACTCAGCACAAGTGATCTATATGATCACCTGCACATGCCACTTAAGATACTTTGATATGACGAGTTGAAAAATTAAGATTCGTATAAGCGAACATTGCAGCAATTTAGGGTGCAGACGTGGCACCATAAACATGTCAAACCACTTATCAGCAATGGGCTTACCATAAGAGATCTCAAATGTGTAGTGATCAAACACTTGGAGCCTAATACAAAGAATCCAGACAAAGTACTTTTTGTGAAAGAGCAGCAGTGGATTTACCATTTGTGGAGACTTATGAAGGGACTGAATGACAACATTCTATAGGCATCTTTACAAAGATGACATACCTGTGTAATAAAATAACAATTTACATTATGGTTCCACTCAACACCCTTTATAGGAAAGATCAAGGTTTATACCAACACACATAAAATTCACAATAGAGATGACCAAACCTTGATGCAAATAAGGCTGAGAATCACTTATTATAATCCAGCTGATTAACTCATAATCACTCACATCCTATAAGTGGTACACACCATATTTTTCACACCATGCCACCTCAGTTTGGAATCAGCCATACCCAAACAGTCTTGACCTTGTTCCAAACAGAAAAGTCCAGGCAGAACTGCCAGGTCCTCCCTGAACCATAACTCAAGCAATGCAAATCCAATTTTCCCTGATTGGGGCTCGTCATAATGCTGAGTCTAGTCTGCTGTGACATTGTGGGCAAAAAAACGATGAACTGGGATGTGGACCGAGTAATTATCAGTGGCAGAAATTAATTCTATCATCCCACCCATCACATTTATGTATACTTCAGTTTGATGCCCAGACATGTGTCCCATTCCCACTTTGCCACTGGAACCAGCCTGCACCTGACTGAAAAGCCCCAACAAGCACAAAGCTGGTCTTGGGTTGCTTTTGTTCATGTTCAGAGAGGACCTGGCTTAGCAGTTCAGGCTGGACTGTTCCTTTTAGAGCAGATCACAGCTGGTTTGCTTATGGCTGGTTGTTAGACCTGGCATCCTTGGCGTGGTTTCCCCTGGCTTTTTGCCCTCTGACCTCCTGTTTTGCTGACTTTATTTTTGCTGGCTTTAGCATTCGGGTCACTTTACCACTGCTAACCAGTGCTAGAGTGCATATGCCTGTGCTCAAAACCTGGTAACATTGACTTATCCACAATTGGCATATTTAATTTACTTATAAGTCCCTGGTAAAGCGCACTATATGTGCCCAGGGTGTGTAAATTAAATGCTACATGTGAGCCTGCAGCACTGATTGTGCCACCCACTCAATAGCCCTTTAAACATAGCGCAGGCCTGCCATTGCAGAGCCTGTGTTTGCAGTTTTAAACTGCCATTTCCACCTGGCAAGTTAATCTACTTGCCAGGCCCAAACTTTCCTTTTTATTATATGCAAGTCATCCCTAAAGTAGGGCCTAGGCAGTTCCATGTGCAGGATGCAGTGTATTTAAAAAGTTGGACATGTACTTTTACGTTTTACATGTCCTGTTAGTGAAATACTCGTAAATTAGTTTTTCAGTACTGCAAGGCCTATCTCTCCCATAGGTTAACATTGGGATTGCCTTAAGCACCTTTCAAGGGTAATTTCCAATTGGAAGCAGATAGAAATTTGGAGTTTGGTGTCTCTGGGCTCACAATTTGTAATCACAACTTATGGTGAAGTCGGATTTTAAATTGTAAGACTGAGAATGCCTGTTTTAGAAAGCTAGCATTTTTTTTAACTTTAACCATTCTGTGCATGTGCTTGTCTCTGAGTACACATTTGTGTTGGGTGACAGCTGGGCTTTGTGCATTCCCTCTAGACCTTCACACAAAGGGAGTTGGGGTGGGACATTTGCATCCTGATGGCCCGTCACCAGGCTGATGGGCCTACCTAAGGTAGATTGGGATGGAGGGAGGAGCTGACACTTGCTCTTGAATAGGGCTTTGCATGTCCCCACACAAAGAGCATCATACTCCCCTGTAGTGCGTCTGGAGCCAGGAAAGGAAGGGCAGGGACCTTGTGAGGTTCAAAGGTCACTTTGAAGTTTGCCTACTTCGAAGACTAAAATGAGTATAAGTACTGTGCCTCTGACACCATTTACTCAGTTCACTTTTGGGCCCTGAGGAGGATCTGCCAGGAAGAGGAGCTGTGCCGCAGGAGGTCCTACCACTCTGCTAACTGCTTTGCTGTGTTGGCCTGCTGCTAGCTGAATTCTGTGCTGTAAGAGGGACTGCCACTTTGCTAACAGCTTTGCTGTGTTGGCCTGCTGCTAGCTGAATTCTGTGCTGTAAGAGGGACTGCCACTTTGCTACTGGCTTTGCTGTGTTGGCCTGCTCCCTGCCTGCCTCTTGCCTGCGCAGTGAGAAAGACTGAACCTTATTTCTGCAACCTCACAAAGAAACCAAAGGAACTCCAAGGGCTTGCTGGCTTGCCCCCAGTTTGGAAGGTCTCAGTAGCATCAAAGACCTCACCCCCTACCACTGCCATGGGACTCCACAACTGAGTCTGGCAGGTGACTTTGACAAAGATCAGCCTGTAAGCCTGTTTGCCAACTCAACTTTACTAAGAAGTCCAGTGCTTCCCCTTTGCCAAGGACTTAGCACTCTGCTTTGTCACAACCGGTGCTGCATATGAGACTCAAGCTGCTTCGACTGTGTTTTTGTTGAGCTAAATCACTGCCGCATTCAAATCTGCTGCAGCACCTCTCAGGGCAGCTCCACCATGACACATTGCCTGGGTGACCAGGGGCGTGTCCAAAGATGCAAGCCTCATCAGCCGTTTACCCTACCAGAGCTGCGCGGTGCACTTTGTCTTAGCAGCTGCTGTTGGGAACCAAACAAGTACAATGGCGTGGGACCGGCTTATGAGGCCTGCGACCCTCCCCACAGCCCAGCTCCTGCAGTAATACTGACGCTCTGTGCTTTCCAGCATTGGAGACCACTCTGAGCAAAGGTACTGTGTGCCCTCGGGGCCCAGGTGTGTGTGTATGAAGCTGACCTGTGCTCTCTCGCGAGGGCACTACTGTACGGAGTTTAGGCCTGAAAGGCCACCCCAGACCGCCTCCCGACTTGCTAGTGACTTGTTTGTTCATAAGACCGAGTGGCAACCTCAGTGGAAGACACCAGTGCTGATTTTGACACTTCTCCTCGGTCTAGCATGACCTCCCAAAAAACACTGAAATACAAGGAGCACTCTGAACACTGTGTTTTACATTCTAATTTAAACATGTATAAGTAGAAAAGTAGTAATTGGATTTTTGTTGTTTTGGTCTCATTTTTCATTGTAAAGAGTGTACTATTTTTCTAGAGTGGTGTGGAGTCTCTTTGTGGTGTTTTCACTTTGTTACTGTTGCAAGTGTTGCACAAACGCTTTACACATTGTCTTCTAAGTTAAGCCTGACTGCTCTGTGCCAAGGTACCAGAGGGTGTGCACAGGTTAATTTAAGTTGTGCATCTGACTTACCCTGACTAGGATTGTGGTCCCTACTTGAACAGGGTACATACCCCGGCCAACTAGAGACCCAATTTCGTACACTGGGTCTAATCTGATGTGGCATTATGGGCAAAAAAACAATGGGCTGGGATGCGGCTCCGAGTAATTATCAGTGGCCGAGATTAATTCAAGCATCACACCCGTCACATTTTTGTATAATGCAAAGGATAGGCCCAGACGTGGGTCCTGTGCTCACTTTGCCACTGGAACTAAGCTTTATCCATCTGATAAGCTACAACTAGTGCGAAACCGGTCTTCCGTTGGCTGTGTTCCAGTTCAGAGAGAACCTGGCTTGTCAGTTTGGACTGGATTGTTCCTATTGGAGCAGGAATAAGGTTTATTTGCATATGGCTGGGTCTAATCTGAAATGGCATTGTGGGCACAAAAACTATGAACTGGGATGTGCCCCTAGTTAATACAAGTGTCAAAGATTAATTCAGGCATCCCTCTCATCACATTTTTGTATACTACATAACATGTATGTTGTAGGTGATATGTTCAGCATCGGAAGCTTCTAGGAAAACATGTAACCCAAAATCAGATGTTACATTTTAGAAGCAGTTGAGATACAACTATTTTTCATGGCTTCCTTTATCAGTCCTTTAAGTAACTGCAATGACAAGGTTAAAATAACAGATGTTTTCGAGCGAAGAGAATTGTGGGAACATGGCAGAAAATATGAATTTATTATACAGTCTAGCATCATAGAAATGCAACAATTGGTTATATATTTAGTGATGCCTTTATAATATAAAATGAACAAGATCACAATATGCGAAAAAGCAGTAATCAATCAAAAAGAAAGTATATTTTAAGAATCCAATCACTGGAGACACAGTGATGGTTTTATGACTAGTCTCCTGTCAGTGTATGTTGTGCATAAGCGACTAATGCAATATGTTTATGTCAGTCGCATATAAAGATCTGCAAACTTAGACTGAGTTGGGGATGCAATGATGCATACAGGGTACTCAGCAACTAATAGCTTGGATACATTAGTTTTAAATGAATTGGCATGTGATCTCTTGACAAGACTCTGCACTAGTGCCAATGCAGCTGCTCTTGATCCAAGTCACTCAGCTCTTTGCTTTTAGGTTTGTCTGCTTGGATTGTCAAACTTTCAAAAACTCTCATTATGAAAGTTCCATAATTCCTGATGGGGCTGAAAAGTGTGTTACCAGCCTCATCAGAATTTTCGAGGTCTGCGGAGTTCCTCAGACATCTCAAGTTTCCCCAAGAGAAAGTAGCTGACATATTTAGTGGAAACTGCAATACAGACTAAGGAATTACTAGGCAAATCATACCAGAAATTACAGATTACATTGGTAATTCCTCAATACTCAGTGGATTGTCAGGGTTTAACCCATAATTCCCATTACCTTCACACCCCCGGCGATACAAGTCCCAGTATTGCTAACTGCAGGGTGTAGAATTAACAGAACTGCACCTGGGAACCTTGTAATGAGGCCCATAGGAGAAACCACTGCATGGAATTATGAAACAGGACAACACAAGATCTTACTAAGAAACGACACTGTACCTTTTTAGCAATAGAAACCAAATGGCTACAGAAGTATACCAATATTTCTGAAAAAAATTACATCTGACGTCAAATGATGCAGATAGAGCAGATTATTTTGCCTGCTACATGCCAAAGCATATAAATCCAGGATTACAAATAAACCGTGCAACGCAGCTCAGCAAGTTATGTTGCTGCACTGCATTGCATGAACGACTTTATGCTGCCATTCGCCAACGCAGACACTTGCACTATAGTGAAAGGGTGTCTGTGCTGTGTTCAGCATAGTTTTTGTTAAGAAGGGGGTCCCTTTCTACACACAAAACTATGGTGAAAGGCAATTACCTCTTGAATACAGCACAAATGAAAAGAGGAAAAAATGAGGAGAAATAAAAATATTTCTACTCGTTCCACCAGCCCCAGGGAGGCACAGGATTTTTTTTTAGCACAAATCCATATCTACACGTCTTTGTAGATATGGATTTGTGTCAAAATCCATGGGTACGTGCACGAGAGCACCCACGCACCACCCATAGAATGCTTCCTTGATGCAAGTAATGCAAGGCAGCACATTACGCTGCACTGCGTTACTTTGGGTTACAATCCAAAGCAAATCTTGATTTGTTTTACATTGTTAATGCCAACACTTTGCATCAGGTCTGTGTTAACAAAAGTCATGCAATACCAATAGAAAGTGTTTGTAAATCAGGGCCCCAATCTCCGTGAATCCATTAGGTGATATCCTCTATCTGTCAATGAACCAGCTAAATGATCAAAGAAACGAAAATCTGAACAGCCTTCTGTAAGAAAAGTGACCGTCCAGTGCAAAAATACCTAGAAGGTAACACGTGGAAGCACAGCTCCCATGGGCAATAATTAGAACCTTTTTCTCTTCATGTGCCCTCCCCCTTCCCTTTCCTTGTTACTTACCTTCTATTTCCCTTTCCTTAATCCCCCTTACCTGTTTGAGTCAGGTTGTTACAGTACACTTCTATAGACCCTTTTCAAGTATATGTGTTTTTAAAATACTTTCCTTGCTAAAGCTAATCAGCTGAATAGACGCTACAAACCTCGAAAACCCTCAAAAGATTCAACAACAAAAATAAGAAACAATTAAAAATTTGTTTTCAGACAAAGAACTAAAAATTATTGAGTAGGGATGTTAGTAAGGTTTAAACCTACAAAAATTTGAATAAAATGATGATGCATGTAATAAAAAAAGTCTAAGAAATGATTGCTGAAAAATATATGTTAATATGTTTAACATATATTCTTTGAACTATCTAAATTGAGGGCTCAACCTCTGTGTATGACTGCTGTTTGTTCTTTTCAAAGTAATTTACGATTTTATGCTGTCTGTGCATTGTTTCAGAATTCAGCGCGCATTAAGCAGGCCCATTTCTAAGCATCATCACAGTGGTCAAACAAGTAATGAAGTTATTAATTATTAAATAGTAAGAAATACTCAATAATTCCAAATCAAATCTGGAATCTACATGCGAAAACATGGGGGAGCATAAGCATGCACAGAATTCTGCGACTTGTATAGTATTCAATGCGCACCAAAGAGGAATATTGTGCTTCCCTGAAAAGTTAGAACTCTAAGTGATTCACAGATTTATGATGCATGGGTTTCCAGCTTTTCAAAAACCTTTTGTGAATTAGATCACTAATCTATAACAAGCATTGGCAAAGCTAATAGTCTCAGCAATGCCAGAGCTATTGGCCTTGTCAATGTGAATGTCTTTATCCATATTGTCTAGCAGCACATCTGCTGTTCAGTATGACGGAAAGTTAGTGAAAGCTTAGAATCACAGGATGTTGAGCCAATGTCGAGTCTCTTCACCGCCCCCCATATTGAGTTTATTGTCCTACCCCATCAAATACAAAAAAGTGCTATGATGTGGCCTGTGCTGGCCACATCAAGGTGCTTTTTTCAGTGAGTTTCGGCCATGCTGAACAGCAGGTGTGCTGCTAGATGACATGGCTAAAAAACATTCACACTGACAAGGCCAATAGCTTGGGTATTGCCATGATCTATTGACTTTGTCAGTGCTTGTTCGGTGCTGACAGGGTCTTGCTGAACAAATGTTGAAGTGATAGTAAGAAACAGTTGAGATTTAAAGTGAAGCGAGGATGTGGTGTACTCTTCCTCCGCCTACGACAATGAATGTGTTGTGTAATGTGACCGGTGAGCACTTAAAGTGCTTCAATACCATTGGCTGGTGTTTGCACTATGGCAAGATGGAGGAGGTACTAAGTGCTCCAATACCTTCGGATTATGAAAATAAACAAGTGTTGTTCGTGTTTTAGCAACGTTTTAAGAAATGCATTTGTTTATGTACACATGCATGCACTTTAGTGGTATGTGCGTATGTGTACAAGAAAGACGGCTTGAAAATACAAATACTCCTATGGAGAGCTTGAAAACAAAGAACAAGATGGAGGATGGAACAAGCGCTCCAATACCATCGGATCAGGCAAAAAAAAAAAGTGTTGTTTGTGTTTTAACAACTTTTTAAAGAAATGCATTAGTTTATGTACACACTCATGCATTTTAGTGGTACGTGTGTATGTGTACAAAGGAAACGGCCTGAAAACACAAGTAGTCCTATGGAGTGCTTGAAAACTAAGAAAAAATAGCTCCACGAACCGGGAGCAGTGTAAGGAGACATGCACTTGGTCTATGCGCTATGGGGGGGGCAAACACAAGAAAAAGGCATAACTCCAGCATGCCATGAAGAATAGCATCAAAGAAAATGAGAGCAATGCAGATGTTTACCAATTGTAGAAGATGGTCGGCCTGAAAACCCACAGATAAAACACAACATGTCTCTTTGAGAGAGTGCATGCACTCTCTAGCCAAGACCTAAAAAAATGTTAGGATTGCTTCTCCACTTTCTTCTAGATCCTTCAGCTCAACCTGAAAAATATTTGTTCTGAGCCAAAGACAGAGTAGGTATTCAACCACATTTCTGTCAATTTAGCCTACTAGCAAAAATAAAATGTCCACAGGATGTTTAAAAAAGGTGCGCCCATATGTTTGCAAATCATATCCTGTTGTTTAGATGTACTATATTTCATGTTTATAACACAAAAGAATGGCACTGTAGAATGATAGTCAGCCTTGCTAGAATTACTTATAAAAGCACACCTAATGTTTACATAAAACGGTTTTAAGAAAAGCTTCTTCAGATTTACAACATTATTAACGAGCAGTGTTGCAGTGAGTCTGTACTATTTCGTACTCTTGTCCCCATTGTATGCATTATCGCAAGGTGAAAAACATGAATGGAATATATATTTTCTGTATTTACATGAGAAAAAAATCATTGCAAACACAAATCAAGACTACGTATGCATAAATACATTTCCCAACTCAGTTCTAGTTACAAAAAAACACTAACATTTGGAGTTGTGTTTGTAAAGATGGGTGATGCACATGTGCTCAAGGAGTGGCACTATGGCCTGAAAATACTGTTGATCAGCATTTCCAGTAACTCTAACTGTATGTGTTACACTCTACTGATGAATGACAGCTATCCTGAAACATGAGCTCATGTCTAGAGTAACTCAGCCCTAACTGCACCAACCATAGTGAAAATTAAAGACTGTTGAATGGAAGTAAGTGTTACCATGCACTGTTTTACCAGAATGCATCTGAGTGAACTGAGTGCTGGGATGTCAAGGCAGTGTGCTCCCATCCTGTTTGTGTTTGTAACGATACTTTAAGAAGCAATTAGATTTTTCAAAGACTTGTGAGACATTTCCAACAATGATAGACATAATCTATGCACAAGTATCTATGAAAAATAATACAATATATGTCAAAGGCCTTTCCTACTTTTCAAGGCAGGACTACTAAGGCTTCTTTGTTTCACACTCATATTGAGTGGCACCTAAGAAAAGGCACAGTCTCAGATTTTGTGTAGTGTGTACCATCAGGGCCAGGATCAATACAACAAGGGTCTCTCCCTACAGACTTTAATTCCACATTCACTGCACCACAATAAATTGTTGCAGAGTGCATTAAATGCATTTGGTTCTATAGTGGGGACTGCCACCTACGAGATTCCAGTATGTACCTATCCTTATTCTTGTATTTCAAACTATAAGCGGGAGTGTGTAGTTGACACTACCAGGTTCTTCTTTACTACTGTCCCCTACCTTTCTGGTCTTTCTAAGGGCTTCAGCTTGCTCTGCTATGGTAAACTCTTGACCTGGCGACCCCTTTGCCCCTGGACTGCCATTTATTGCTATCGGACCATCATGGAAGACATGGTTGTCCCGGGCAGTTTAAACAGTCACTGGCTCAGAAGTGCAAGGAGAAAGCTCCCTTTTTCGAAAAAATATCCATGTCTGTAAGTTTGTTTCAGAAAAACAAAGAATGTCGATTGGATGAAGGAGATAGGACATTGTTCATCATTCAACTCCACCTTCAAAGCATCTGCCTCACAGGGGTATGCACTGAAGCCATGGAGATGCAGGGTGCTTGTTGTGCTACTCGCCAAATCTTAAATGAGGTTCTGACTGTCCCCCATGTTAGCATCGAAAAAATTGCAGAAAAGCCAGAAGTGGAAGGGGGATGAATGGAGCTCCCCTCTGACACCAAGGCCCATGGCTCTCTGTGGTGCAGATAGTGTTGTGGGTTCACCTGGGAAGATGTTTCGGTAGAGCATCTACCAGACACAATGAAAATGCACGGCAAATACCAGATTTGTCTCTTTCGATATGAAAATGACATCATACACTATTCAACAATCTTTGTGACAGATTATTTACAATATCTGAATTCAATTTCCTTTACCTGTAAAATGCATAGAGAACTAATAGGTTTCCTATAACCCCAACAGATCCAATCACAAGTACACAGCTGCCAATGGTGTAAAGGACATATTCTGGCACGTCTTTTGGTACAGCATTCTGTCGCGCTCCTGAATCAACTGTCTGAAAGAGAAGCAACGTGTAAAGAAAAACTACAATCAGTATTTGGCTCATGATAGCAATCAGCGAAAATAGTCTATTTTTGTATAGGGGGGAACTAAAGCAGCTACAAGGCATAAACTCTAATCCCCGGAAGCAGCTCTCATAAATACAGTATGAAAAAACATAAAATCCCGCCTGTGAAAGTTTAATGCCATGTTTTCATTATGGAAAGTAGCTGACCTGCTGCACTTTAATATTAAATTGAATGACTTGTACTGTTAGCAAATCAAATTTCTTGAATTTCAAAATTAATTTAAAATAAGAACAATAAAAAAAGATATAGTATCTAGACAGAAGGCATATATATGTGTATATCTATAGATACACCCACACACATATTTTCGATGAAAAAAACAATGGTTTAAGATTAGAGTTAGTGTAAAATTTCTATACAGAAACTATAAAAAATATATTAAACTACACAAACATTAGAAATTGATCAGTTATAGTTATAACTAAAAGTTATAATTTGCACCCCAAGCAAAAGGCACTATAACTCTCGCACCTCCGTACACAGTGTTGTCAACTTGCTAGCCACATATTACCTATAACTCGGCCCTCTACCATGCCCAGAGTGATGTGCATGATGTCACTTGAGATTTCATAAGTGTTGTTATGAACACTATGATTTAAAATGCTATAAGTGATGTAATATGAAAGGGTATCAGCAGTGCATGGGGAAGGCTTGGAGTGGCATAGTGTAGAGTGACATACGATAGAGTGGCGTAGAGGGAAGTCAAGTGGGGTAGGTTAAGTGGCACAGAGTAGAGTAGCGTACAGTAGAGTGTTGTAGAGTGAAGTGTGGTAGAGTGAAGTGGTATAGGGTGAAGAGGGGTAGAGTACAGTGGCATTGAGTAGAGTTGCTTAGCGTAGAGTCAAGTGGGGTAGAGTCAAGTGAGCTAAAGCATATTGATGTAGAATAGAGTAGCAAGTAAAGTGGTGTCGAGTCAAGTCGGGTAGAGTGAAGTGGGATGGAGTAGAGTTGCGTAGAGCAGAGTGGCTTTAAGTAGAGTGGGGTAGATTGAAGTGAGGTAGACTAGAGTACAGTGGAGTAGGGTGCAGAGACATAGGGGCCGATTCACAGAACTAATCTGAGACAAAATCCTAAACTTACTACTTTTGGTATTCACAGAAGGCATTTAGTAGTAGTAAAGTTAGGATTTTGTCTTAAGTTTGACTTAAGTTTGACTTAAGACAGACTTAAGACAGACTTAAGACAAACTTAAGGCAAACTTAGGACAGACTTAAGACAGACTTAAGACAAAATTCTAACTTTACTACTTCTAAATGCCTTCTGTGAATACCAAAAGTAGTAAGTTTAGGATTTTGTCTCAGATTACTTCTGTGAATCGGTCCCATAGAGTGCAGTGGCGTAGAGTAGATTGGTGCAGAGTACTGTACAGTGGCATAGAGTGCAGTGGCGTAAAGTACAGAGGTGCAGAATAGAGTAGAGTGAAGTAGAGGGCAGTGGCATAGAGAGCACTGGCATATTGTGGTTTGAAGTGGTGTAAAGTGAAGTAGAGTAGAGTTGAGTAGAGTTGCGTAAAGTGGAAGGAAGTATAGTGGCTTGGAGTGGCATAGAGTAGAGTGGCGTAGAGTAGGATGGCAAAGAGTGAAGTGGGTTACAGTGAAGTGGGGTAGAATAGAGTGGCAAAGAGGAGAGGTGGAGTATAGTGAACTGGAGTTGTGTACAGTGGAGTAGAGTAAAATGGAGTCGAGTGGCATAGAGTGGAGTAGAGTACAGTGGCTTGGAGGAGCATAAGTGGTGTAGAGTGGAGTAGAGTGGAGAAGAGTGGAATGGAGTAGCGTGGTATAGAGTGGAGTACTTTGGCTTGGAGTAGAGTAAAGTACAGTGGCTTAGGGCAGAATGGCATAGAATACAGTAGAGTGGTATTCTGTGGAGTACAGTGGCATGGCGTACAGTAGAGTTGCGTAGAGTGCAGTGGCATGGAGTGAAGTGGCCTAGAGTAGGTTGCCACATATTAGAACAGAGTGGCCTAGAGTGCAGTGGCCTAGAGTAGAGTGCAATGGTGTAGAGTGCAATGGCATAGAGTGCAGTGGCATACAGGCCAGTGGCGTAGAGTATAGTGGTGGAGAGTAGAGTGGCACAGATTGTAGTAGCATAAAGTACTGTGGTAGAGAGGTGCAGAGTTGAGTAGAGTGGCATAGAGTGCAGTGATACAGAATAGAGTGCAGTGGAGTAGAGTGGAGTGGAGCGGCATACAGTAGAGTGGCAAAGAGCGGAGTGGTGCAACGTACAGTAGTGGCGTTTAATGCTCTGGCAAAGAGTGCTGTGGCATACAGTTCAATGGTGTATTTTCTTTTTTTTTTACATTGTAAGTGTACCACTGAAATTGTGGAGTGGCGTGTTATAAAGTCTCTTTTATCATATCGTTTTTTTTTTATTTCTACTGATACTGCAGTACTTTTTAGGAAGTGCAGTGGTATTATGTAAACTTAAAACACACACATATATATATATGTGTATATATATATATATTATCAATAAAAATAATATTCCCTATCTTTAAACAGTTTGCTAAATTAACCTATTTCTTCCTACACTTTAGAAACATAGTAATAATCTAGATTTCACTTTAAATCACAGAACACACACAAAGTATGGTCTAAAAAATATGGCTGCCTTTTTCTTTTTTAGGAGCTTTCATTATCCAATCAAATAGTTTGTCATTACCATGTGCCGGGGTATATCACAATAGCACTGCGGAATAAAGAGCCCCAATATATCATTTCTTTTTTGACCCTTATTATTTAAAAACTACTGAACCAAAAAGGAACGTTTTGCACACCATCATCTACATTCCTGCCAAATTTCATCAAAATCCGTTCAACCATTTCAGCTCTATGTCTGTGTGAATAGTGTATGAAAAATGCTTTGGTGGAAAAATGTGTTTGGGACCCATTTTTTTCTTTGCATCCACTTAACTAATCACAACGAAACTTTGCAGCTTCAGACAATGTAAAAAAAGAATAGGTCTGCAAAGTTTAATCAAGATTCATCAAACAGTGGCAAAATTATTACCAAGCAAAAATCAGAGGGATTCCTACCTCTGGGAATCCTACCTATAACTACGGTGTGGACCATGTCATGAGTGATGTAATATGTGAGGTCATAAGCAGTTTATTGTGGGGGCATAAGTTATAGTTAGCACAGGTAACTATAACTGCTGAATTTCACTGGTTTTGTACGAGTGAAATCTGTGCCTTAATATAGCGTCCCTGTAACCTTTGTTTTTTCAGTGAATTTCTATGTTTTTTTAAATTCTATTTCCTAACTATAACGTCTCTGTAGCCTTTGTTTTTTCAGAGAATTGCTACATTTTTTATCATGTTATTTCCTAAAATTAACGTCCCTGTAACCTTTGTTTTTTTGTGAATTATATTCCCCTCTTGTCTCTTTCTCCACCCACCCTGCACTTCCTACCTCTTTATTTCACTTTTGCTGGTTATTTTACATCCCTGCTTCCAGCCATTGTCATTTTTTCCTGTCTTCTTCTACACATGTGTTGCTTTTTGGCTTTTCTCTCTCTTACTCAGTGTCACAGTCTAATGGTGAAAAAGAAGTCCAGGTCCCTTAGCTGACTGTGTGACTATATATATATATAATTCAATGAAAAAACCATAGGTTTCAGGGGCGTTATAGTTAGTTGGACATTTCACTCGTACAAAACCAGTGAAATTCCCCCGTTATAGTTAGTTCAGCTAACTATAACTCGCGCCCCACAATGCACTGCTGATGACATCACATATTACATCACTCATGACATGGTCAGTGACATCACTGATGACATCTCAAATGACATCACTGATGACATCACTGATGACATCATCCAGTGCCTTTGTGTTTCTGTAAATTTTAAATATGTTTAATATATATAGGGAAAGGCGTATTGAAGAATGAGTGGGTGTATAAGTGTCTGAATGGATGATTTAGTAGGTGCGTGACTGAGTCTATAAGTGAGTGATTAAACGTATCTTACTGAATGCATGGGTTAGTGACTAAACTGTGTGAATGTCTGTATCCGTCTGTCTGTTGGTGTGTAAGCGGCTGCATGGGTTTGTGAATAGCTACATGAGTGTCTATATGAGTTATTGATTGGTTGTGTGAGTATCTGTATGGGTGCCTGAGTGTTTGTGTGGGTGGGGTGTGTGACTCTGTGCATAGATGTGTGAGTGGGTGATTCACTGGGTGCATGTTTTCAAGAGTGCATCTGTGATGGACTGTATGGGTGGGTGAGTGTGTGTATGGGTGTGTTAGTGAGTGAATGTATATCTCAGTGGTACATGTGCGAGTAACTACATATGTGAAAGGCAGTATATATGTGTGTTAGAGTATTTAAATGGCTATAAGTGAGAGTGTGTGATTGTGAGAGTGGCTGTATGGATGAGTGTGTGCTTGTATCAGTGATTGTATAAGAGCGTAAGAATGTGCTAGTATTTGTATGAGTAAGTGAGCTGGTGTGTGTATAACTGTATAGGTGAGTAAATGGGAGTGTGATTAATTATTTGCATGACTGACTAGGTGTGTGAGTACCTCTATGGATGAGTGGCGGTGTGTGAGTGTCTATATAGGTGTATGAGTGCATATGATAGTCCTGTACTGAGTGACCATAAGTATGAGTGACTGTACGGGTGAGTGAGTGGATGTGTGTGGAGACCTAAGAATCAGTGAGTGGGTATGTAGTTATTGGTGTTGGAGTGTCTATGGTTTTGAGAATGTCAGTCTGTAATTTAGAGTGGGTGTATCAAGTTATATTAGGGTGTGAGAAGATGCATGAAATTATCACATGGATGATGTCATCAGTGATGTCATTTGAGATGTCATCAGTGATGTCATCAGTGATGTCACTGACCATGTCATGAGTGATGTAATATGTGACGTCATCAGCAGTGCATTGCGGGGGCACGAGTTATAGTTAGCTGAACTAACTATAACGGGGAATTTCACTGGTTTTGTACGAGTGAAATGTCCAACTAACTATAACGCCCCTGAAACCTATGGTTTTTTCAGTGAATTTCTAAGGTTTTTAAATGCTAATTTTTAACTATAACGTGGCTGAAACCTATGGTTTTTTCAGTGAATTTCAAAGGTTTTTTAAATGCTAATTTCTAACTCTATCGTACCTGAAACCTATGGTTTTTTAAGTGAATTTTAAAGGTTTTTTAAATGCTAGTTTCTAACTATGCCTACAGAGGTAGGACATGTGAAGAAAGAAGAAAAAACGCACAGAAAGAAGCAAAAGAAATGCAGAAAGAAGCAACAGAAGTCCACAAAGACGAAGAAAAGTGCAGGAAGAAGCAAGACATGTGCAGAAAGAACCAACAGAGGAGCAGAAAGAGGCCTTGTTGCAAAATCATCCTGTGCCCACAACATTTTCAGACGGGTACTGGTGGTAACTGACTCTGACTAACCAGGCCTAGAGCCAGTGCTATGTTAAAAGACACTTAGAATACAGTGAAAACACCTACATACACTAGGGAACACTATGCGTTGGGGTACCCCTGTGATTAGCATGACCTCCTCTGTAAGGCCCTAGTACATAATAGGGCAGGGGGGGCCCTAGTACATAATAGGGCAGGGGGATTAAAACTACCTCTAAGTCAGAGGTGCAGAAATATGCTACTTTAACTAGTAGTCGTGTTTGCAGAGTGGTGGAGAAAGGGTGCTGGGCGTCCAACGAACGCTCAGGAATTCCGCTGCGTAGGACTTACAGGAGGTACCAGGAGGGATTCTTGGCCCCCAAACTCCCTCAGGACTAAATTGGACTTCATCCCCCATCCCGTAGTCTGCCACGAGGCACGTTTGCAGAGTGGTAGAGAAGGGAGCCATGGCCTCCGAAGACGTCTTAGCAATCCCACTGTGTGGGACTTACTGGAGGTAACAAGAGGGGTAGTTGGCCCCCAAGGACATCCTTGGGGGCCAACTTCCCAAACTATTACCTCCAGTCAGTCCCACACAGCAGCATTGGTAAGCAGTCGTACCAGGCCACGCCCACTTTGCCAACCACTTTACAAACGCGCTCCCTGGCACGCTCTTGGATGGGGATTGAAGTCCCCTTCACTGCTGGGGGTCCTTTAGGGGCCAACTAGCCTTCCTTTTACCTCCAGTAAGCCCCACGCAGTGGGATTGGTGAGAGGTAGACAAAGACCATGCCCCCTTTCTCCCCCACTCTTCAAACGCGCCCCCCTGGCACGTTTTAAGTTGGGGGATTAAGTCCCCTTGAATCCTGAGGGTCCCTGGGGTCCAACTAGCCCACCAGGTACCTCCAGTAAGCGCCACAGAGCTGCGTTGCAGAGAGGTGTAAAAGGTGCGTGGCCTGGACCACCTCTCTGCAACGCAGACCTGTGGCGCTTACTGGAGGTACCTGGTGGGCTAGTTGACTCCCAGGGCCCTCAGGATTGAAGGGGAATTAATTCCCCAACTCAAAACGCACCACAGGGTGTGTTTGCACACATGTCACCTCAGGCCCCGCCCCCTCCCTTCACCACTGTGAAAACGCGCCCTGTGGCGCGTTTTAAGTTGGGGGATTAAGTCCCCTTGAATCCTGAGGGTCCCTGGGGTCCAACTAGCCCACCAGGTACCTCCAGTAAGCGCCACAGAGCTGCGTTGCAGAGGTGTAAAAAGGGGCGTGGCCTGGACCACCTCTCTGCAACGCAGCCCTGTGGCGCTTACTGAAGGTACCTGGTGGGCTAGTTGGCCCCAGGGACCCCCAGTATTGAATGGGAATTAATTCCCCAATTTAAAACGCGCCACAGGGCGCTTTTGCAGAGTGTTGCTGGGAGGGGCGGGGCCTCCGGCACGATCGCGGTTATTTTTTTTATTTTTTTTTTTAGAAGAGGGGCTGTGTGGCCCCCCTTCTTTTTACTTTTTTTGGGCCCTGGGGACCCCATCCCCCAGGGCCTTACCCCCATTTAAAAAAAAAAAAAAAAAATTGAATGGGAAGGGGGCCGCGTGGGCCCCCCTCAGGTGGCCAATTCCAGCCCCGGGGACCCCATCCCCCGGGGCATGGCCACATAAATATTATTATTTTTTTATGGAGGGAGCTGCGTGGCCCCCCTCCTGAGGCCTCTATTGGCCCCAGGGACCCCATCCCCCGGGGCCGGCCTTTATTTTATTATTTTGTTTTGGGGAGGGGGGCGCGTGGCCCCCCTCCCGGGCCACTGCTAGCCCCGGGGACCCCATCCCCCGGGCTGGCCCTCTCCGTTGGGGACCGTGGGGGGAGCCCCAATGCCCCCACGGTCCCGCCGGCTCCCCGCGTCCTGCAGGAGCCGGCATTGCTTTTCCACATGGGGAGCTGCTGACATGCAACTCTCCGTGTGGAAAAGCAATCTGCTTTGCTTCATTGAAGCGAGAGCAGGTTTCCCTGCTCTCGCTTCAATGAAGCAAAGCAGTTTGCAATGACAGGGCAGGAGCCGCGAGGCTCCCGCCCTGTCATTGCAAACAGCAGTGTCCCGGCGGTGGGCACCCCGGGACACTGCAGGAGCCGGCCCTGAGGGGTGGCGGTCCCCAGGGCCATCAAGGGCTCCTGGAGGGGGGCCGCGCGGCCCCCCTCCCAACATTGGCAAAGCCCCGGGGAGGTGGTGGTCCCCGGGGCGGGGGTCCGTTACGGACCCCTGAATTTAAATACTTAGTGCCCCGGGGAGGTGGCGGTCCCCGGGGCGTGTGGGGGGGCTCGAGCCCCCCCACACAGGTTCTTTATTTTTTTTAAAAGCAAGCCCAAGCCCCGGGGGGTGGCGGTCCCCAGGGCTGCGGGGGGGCCATGTGCCCCCACAAATATTTAAGAAAAGCCCCGGGGTGGCGGTCTCCAAGGCTTGGGGGGGCTTGGAGGCCCCCCACACATCAAATAAAACAAGCCCCGGGGGGTGGCGGTCCCCGGGGCTGCGGGGGGCCATGTGCCCCCCGCAAATATTTTAGGAAAGCCCCGGGGTGGCGGTCCCCGGGGCTTGGGGGGGCCTTGGAGGCCCCCCACACATCAAATAAAACAAACCCTGGGGGGGTGGCGGTCCCCGGGGTTGCGGGGGGGCCGTGTGCCCCTGCAAATATTTTAGGAAAGCCCCGGGGGTAGTGGTCCCCAGGGCTGCGGGGGCCCCCCTGGGCCCCCGCAATTATAATGTGTCATTCCCCCGGGACTTGGCCCACCCGGGGGCTAAATAATAACGAAGCGCGGGTGCGTGAATCTCGCCGATTTTTTTTAATAAAAAAAATGGGGTTTTTTAATTAAAAAAATGCTTTTTTTGGCCCTGAGCAGGCCTAGGGGGTCAGGGTGTTTCTACCCTGCCCCCTTTTTGCACTTTGCACACTTGTCCCTCGGTTCTACCGAGGGACAAAATGGCTGCCAACACTTCCTGATTTGGAGTGTTGACAGCCACTTGAAAGCCAATTAACATGCAGCTCGTGATCGGGACGGTGCGCGCAGGGTGCGCTCAGGGTGCGCGAATCTGACGCGGCCATAGATATATATGTGATTTTCATTTTGATTTTCACAGGAACTACTGAACGGATTTACACCATTTAACAAAAAGGGTTCTTTCTGAACCAAGAACTACCTCTTTGCCAAATTTGGTGTAATTCCGTTCAGCAGTTCGGGCTGTAGCCGTGTCTAAAGTTTCCTATGGGAAAATGAATGGGGAAAACACGTTTTGGGACCCCCTTTTTCTCAGCCCCCGCTTGACGAATCACCCTGAGACTTTCAGGGTAGGAGCGGACCGGAGCGGGCCATAAAGTTTGAAAATTTCGCGAAGATTCGTCAACCGACGCAAGAGTTATTTCAAATAGAATGTCGCGGATTTCCTATGGAAAATAGGTCCTAACTATAACTATCTACTGGCGACCGCCAGTAGATAATATATATATATATATACATATATATATATATATATATATACACACATAGGTTAAAGGGATGTTAAAGTTAGACTCAAATATCACTGGTACAAAACCAGTGAAATTAAGCAGTTATAGTTACCTGAGCTAACTATAACTTACGCCTGCACAATGCACTGCTTATGACCTCACGTATTACATCACTCATTACATGGTCAGTGACATCACTGATGACAACTCAAATGACATCACTCGTGACATCACTGGTGATACCGACTCACACACCATCTCACACACCCAGACAACCTCTCACACACCCACTCAAACATCGATACAACCACTCACACACCCACTTTCTCATCCACAGAGTCACTCACACCCACTCACACATACAGCCACTCACTTACATATACACCTACTCACACAGCCGCTCACTCACCCATACAATCACTCACACAGCTACTCACTCACCCACACAACCACTTACATACCCATTCACACATCCATACAAACAATCACATGTCTAACTCACCCATACAGTCACTCAACAGTCACTCTCTAATACAACCACTCCCACACCCACACAGTTAACAAATCACCCACTAACAGCCACTCACTCAGCCAAACAACCACTTGTACACCCAGTCACTCATCCATACTGCCACTCACACAGCCACTTAGTCACTTATTTGTCCACTCACACACCCACTCACTCACCAATACAGCTACACACACACCCATACATCCTCTCAGCAAAGCCACTCACACACCCATACAACCACTTACATATCCATTCACACATCCATACAAGCACTCACACGTCTACTCACTCACCCACACAGCCACTCACACACCACTCACTCACCAATACAGCTACTGGCACAGCCATTCACTCGCCCATACATCCACTCACACACACACCCACTCATTTTCCCATACAGCCACTCACACAGCCACTCACACATCCAAACAGTCACTCAGACACCCACTCACACACAGATACACACAGTCACACAGCCACTCACATAATATAGGTTAGAAATAGTATTACTCAGTAGTAGTACACAAAGAATACTAATTTAACTTTTGTACAACCTCCTCCCTAGGCCCATTTGGGCCCTGGGGCCCAATGCATTTAATTAAGTCTGGGCGGTGAAATCCGCTCTGCTTGTGAAGTTTGCAGAGTTTTCCGCATTCCGCAGAGCTCACGGAGTTCCGAAAAACTCACGGAGCGGAGTTTTTTTCCTCGCTCACGCTCATCAACATCAAGTTGGCGAGCGCGAGCGAGGAAAATCCACCTCCCGGCCAAGCGAGATTTCTCAACGCGGACGGGCGGATTTCTCAATGCGAGGGGCTGCGTATGCTCGCAACAGCTCACGTTGAGAAACCATCTGTTCGTGTTGAGAAAGCTGCCGCTCGGGTAGAAAATCTACTCGAGCGGCAGAAAGCAAGCAGCGCCCGCTTGCGCCCACTTGCGCTTTGCATGGTGCTGTTCGCGATAATTTCACAGCGCAGACAAACACCCGGCACTGAAAATTATCGCGAACAGCATTTTTTCTAACCCACTGAGAGTTGAAGTTGATATGAGTAGAAAAGTGAGTACTGTAAACAGTGTTACTCTATGTAGAGCGTTTACTCTGTACCACACTGTTTGGAAACAGTGAAACTCATGAGAAATACCCACAGAATATTAAAAGTATCTACTAAGAACATTGTGGACTCAATGCAGACCATACAGCATTCCATTTGGCAAAATTATCGCAAAATCAGCCGAAGAGCACGATGAGAGGAAATTTTACCATTTTGTCCGCAAAAAATGGTCTCCGTCAGACAGCAGAAAAATTGTGACCTCTCATTGGCTGTACGCATACATGTCAGTACGTACCGCCGTATAGCTGTAATAGGCTTATAGCAGCTTCCTACTGCAGCATTAGTTTTCCCGAAGTGAGTAAAAAAAGCGTTCTGAATAGAGCTGTGAGAAGATAACGAAAATGAGGACATGTCACCTGTTCCAGGCACAGTTGGGGACTTGGTTTAGAGTTACATGCAGCGTAGAGCCAGGAGCCGCCTTATAACACCTTCCCTATCTCAGAAATCTATATTTCTGACTGACCTTGCCTGGTGTGACTGCATCCAGAGAGCCGTGTTCTGCTGCTTGTTTCAGGTCGGCAAGTTTTTTTTCTCCTTTTTAAAAGATCTACTGCACGCAAAGTGCTCCATCAAATTATTGATTAAACAAATCATCAGCATATTAACAACAATGGCGTAATGTCTATATAAATCTGTTTCATGGCCTCATTACAGTTACTTTGCATGATGACATTGGAAACACATGTGATAGGGAGCTTGGCCGGCAATTGCATTCTAAATCAATCCAGTCTCCGCTTAATATTTATTCATTGCTAACAGAGTATAAATCAGAAATAGAGTGATTTCTCACAAGGACCTAGCCACGAAAGCAGCAGAATGAGTCTGTCATGAGACAGGCTCTCTAACGGCTGTAGTGCCATTGCATACGTTTGTTGGTGTGAATCTACTTTTCCCCTGGGCAGACCGCCTTTCACCCTTAACAAATTGAGTAGTTGCTTAATTACAAGTTAAGAATTTTTTTTTGCAGGGAATAATGCCTTGCTGCTAATGTTGCTTTCTTTGCAAGACCATTCATCATTGGGAACATAAATTCACCTTTAAGCTCTCTAAAGCAAACTAAATCTATTGGCCTCCGTCCACATGCCTATTTCAAAGTGGAATACTCTGCTAAAACAGTTTCCATTGATTTGTGGCCGAAAAGAAATGATTACTGGTAAAATAAAGTGCCTTAATAATGCCGCAAAACTTCACTGTTTGTGCCGCAACATTTCTAATTTGGTGCCGCAAAATTTATTTTTTTGTGTGGCAAAATTTCCCTTTTTGCGCTGCAAAATGTACAAATCTATGCCTCAATATCCTGGGGTGTCTGTCTATGCAACACGTGCCAAAAAAGTCACTCTTCAATTAAAATAACTAAGGTCTGAAGGTGCTAAAGATTACACTACCTGCAGCCTTCATACTGTGGTGAAAACTTTACAGATAGCCCATCTAGCAAAAGACAAACATGTCCATAGGTTAGTACCTGGTACACACAGTCTTCTATTAATGCAGAAATTGTCATGCTTAGATTATTTTATCTAATAACTCTGGACTTTTACAATATTTAGTATCCACTACGTAGAATCTGTGACCTGTTGGCAAATTTTTCTGCAGAACCAAAAACCTTTTGTGGACCATACTGGACACGAGTTGTCAACCGTCATCTGGACACAGAGTTGCTCTTCAATACAAAGATTTATAACATGTTCAATACCTCTACTCACCTTTGATGCATTAGAAGCACATGCATTTTGTAAACACCCATTAGCTTGACACAGGCTGTACATTATTAGGTAGAAAAGTAATATGGCAGTTACCCGTCACTATGTAGACCAGAAAACAAACTAACACTCACTGGATGATGTCATCAGTGATGCCATCAATGATTTCACTCAAGATGTCATCATTGATATCATAAATGATGTCATAGAACATGTAATGGGTGATGTGATATATGAGGTCATAAGCAGTGTATGGAGGGGCGCAAGTTATAGTTAGCTCTGCTAACTATAACTGGAGAATTTCTGTGTTTATTTTAGTTCAAAACTTTAATGTTGACACTGACGTATTCAGCTATAATGTTACCTTAACTTTTGGGTTTTTCTGAGAATATATATATATATATATATATATATATATATATATATATTGTAAGAAACCAAGTAGGCGCACACTCAGGGAATTGCTGATCCACAGATTTTATTACCAGTAACGCGTTTCGACTGTCAAGGCAGTGTGTGAGCAAGACTGCCTTGACAGTCGAAACGTGTTACTGGTAATAAAATCTGTACATCAGCAATTCCCTGTGTGTGCGCCTACTTAGTTTCCTACGAATTATGATAGCCAGTGAGCTCTGCTGGCAAACAACTGCCCATGGGCGTGTGGGGGCTGAAGGAGCAATCGAGTAGTCGAATTGATGTATATATATATATATTCACTGAAAAAACCACAGGTTTTAGGGACGTTATAGTTAGTTGGACATTTCACTCGTACAAAACCAGAGAAATTCAGCCGTTATAGTTAGTTGAGCTAAGTATAACTCGCGCCCCCGCAATGCACTGCTGATGACATCACATATTACATCACTCATGACATGGTCAGTGACATCACTGTTGACATCACTGATGACATCATCCAGTGACTGTGTTTTCTGTAAAGTTTAAATATGTTTTATATATATATATAGACCAAGGTGTATTGAAGAATGAGTGGGTGTATGACTGTCTGAATGGATGATTTAGTAGGTGCGTGACTGACTGTATAAGTGAGTGATTAAACGTGTCTTACTGAATGCATGGGTTAGTGACTAAACTGTGTGAATGTCTGTATCAGTCTGTCTGTCGGTGTGTAAGCAGTTGCATGGGTTGGTGAGTAGCTACATGAGTGTCTATATGGGTTATTGATTGCTTGTCTGAGTATCTGTATGGGTGCCTGAGTGTCTGTGTGGGTACGTGGGGTGTGTGTGACTCACTGCATGGATGTGTGAGTGGGTGATTCACTGGGTGTATGGGTTCAAGAGTGCATCTGTGAGGGACTGTATGGGTGGGTGAGTTTGTGTATGGCTGTGTTGGTGAGTGAATGGATGTCTCAGTGGTACATGTGTGAGTAACTACATATGTGAAAGGCAGTATATGTGAGTGTTGTAGAATATAAATTACTATATGTGAGAGTGAGTGATTGTGAGAGTGGCTGTGTGGATGAGTGTGTGCTTATGTCAGTGATTGTATAAGAGAGTAAGTATGTGTTAGTATCTGTGTGAATAAGTGAGTTGGTGTGTGTATAACTGTATAGGTGAGTAAATGGAGTGTGATTGATTCTTTGCATGACTAACTAGCTGTGTAAGTAACTCTATGGGTGAGTGGCGGTGTGTGAGTGTCTGTATAGGTGTATGAGTGCATATGATAGTGGCTGTATTTATGAGTGACTGCATGTATGAGTGACTGTATGGGTGAGAGAGTGGATGTGTGTGTAGACCTAGAAATCAGTGAGTGGGTATGTAGTAACTGGTATTGGTGTGTCAATGGTTTCGAGAATGGCAGTCTGTATTTTAGAGTGGGTGTATCAAAGGTTATATTAGGCTGTGAGGATGTGCATCAGAGGATCACGTGGATGATGTCAGCAGTGATGTCATCAGTGATGTCACTGACCATGTTATGAGTGATGTAATATGTGATGTCATCAGCAGTGCATTGCGGGGGCACGAGTTATACTTAGCTCAACTAACTATAACGGCGAATTTCTCTGGTTTTGTACGAGTGAAATGTCCAACTAACTATAACGTCCCTGAAACCTGTGGTTTTTTCAGTGAATTTCTATGGTTTTTTAAATGCTAATTTCTAACTATAATGTCCCTGAAACCTATGGTTTTTTCAGTGAATTTCAAAGGTTTTTTAAATGCTAATTTCTAACTATAACGTCCCTGAAACCTATGGTTTTTTCAGTGAATTTCTAAGGTTTTTTAAATGCTAATTTCTAACTATAACGTCCCTGAAACCTGTGATTTTTTCAGTGAATTTCAAAGGTTTTTAAATGCTAATTTCTAACTATAACGTCCCTGAAACCTATGGTTTTTTCAGTGAATTTCAAAGGTTTTCTTAAATGCTAATTTCTAACTATAACGTCCCTGAAGCCTATGGTTTTTTCAGTGAATTTCAAAGGTTTTTTAAATGCAAATTTCTAACTATTCCTACAGAGGTAGGACATGTGCAGAAAGAGGAAGAAAGGCGCAGAAAGAAGCAAGAGAAATGCAGAAAGAGGCAACATAAGTCCAGAAAGACGAAGAAAAGTGCAGAAAGAAGCAAGAGATATGCAGAAAGAACCAACAGAGGTGCAGAAAGAGGCCTTGTTGCAAAGTCATCCTGTGCCCCCAACTTTTTGCTGACTGGTACTGGTGGTAACTGACTCTGACTAACCAGGCCCAGAGCCAGTGCTATGCTGAAAGACACTTAGAATACAGTGAAAACACCTACATACACTAGGGTACACTATGGGTTGGGGTACCCCTGTGATTGGCATGACCTCCCCTGTAAGGGCCTAGTACATAATAGGACAGGGGGATTAAAACTACCTCTAACTCAGAGGTGCAGAAAGAGGAAAGAGAGGTGCCGAAAGAGGCAAGAGAAGTGCCGAAAGAGGCAAGTGAGATGCAGAAAGAAGCAAGACAGATGCAGAAAGAAGCATGGAAAGTGCAGAATGAAGCAACAGGGGTGCAGAAAGAGGCAAGAGAAGTGCAGAAAGAAGCAACAGAGGTGTAGAAGGAGGCAAGAGAACTGCAGAAAGAGGCAAGAGAGTTGCAGAAACAGGCAAAAGAGGTACATAAAGAGACAACAGGGGTGCAGAAAGAAGCAAGACAGGTGCAGAAAGAAGCATGCTAAGTGCAGAATGAAGCAACAGAGGTGTAGAAGGAGGCAAGAGAACTGCAGAAAGAGGCAAGAGAAGTGCAGAAAGAGGCAAGAGAATTGCTGAAAGAAGCAACAGAGGTGTAGAAAGAAGCTCGAGCAGCGCAGAAAGAACCAACAGAGGTGCAAAAAGAGGCAAGAGGGGTGCAGAAACAGGCAAGAGAAGTGCAGAAAGAGGCAATAGAATTGCTGAAAGAAGCAACAGAGGTGCAGAAAGAAGCAAGAAAAGTACAGAAAGGCAAGTGAGATGCAGAAACAGGCAAGAAAGGTACAGAAAGAGGGAAGGCAAGTGCAGAAAGAGACAACAGGGGTGCAGAAAGAAGCAAGACAGATGCAGAAAGAAGCATGGAAAGTGCAGAATGAAGCAACCGGGATGCAGAAAGAGGCAAGAGAAGTGCAGAAAGAAGCAACAGAGGTGTAGAAGGAGGCAAGAGAACTGCAGAAAGAGGCAAGAGAGTTGCAGAAACACGCAAAAGAGGTACATAAAGAGACAACAGGGGTGCAGAAAGAAGCAAGACAGGTGCAGAAAGAAGCATGGAAAGTTCAGAATGAAGCAACAGGGATGCAGAAAGAGGCAAGAGAAGTGCAGAAAGAAGCAAGTGAGGTGCAGAAAGAGGCAAGAGAGGTGCAGGAAGAGGCAAGAGAGGTGCAGAAAGAGGCAAGAGAGGTGCAGTGCAGAAAGAAGCAAGTGAGGTGCAGAAAGAGGCATGAGAGGTGCAGAAAGAGGCAAGAGAGGTGTAGAAACAGGCAAGAGAAGTGCAGAAAGAGGCAAGAGAATTGCTGAAAGAAGCAACAGAGATGTAGAAAGAAGCAAGAAAAGTGCAGAAAGAGGCATGTGAGATGCAGAAACAGGCAAGAAAGGTACAGAAAGAGGGAAGACGAGTGCAGAAGGAGACAACAGGGGTGCAGAAAGAAGCAAGACAGGTGCAGAAAGAAGCATGGAAAGTGCAGAATGAAGCAACAGGGGTGCAGAAAGAGGCAAGAGAAGTGCAGAAAGAAGCAACAGAGGTGCAGAAGGAGGCAAGAGAACTGCAGAAAGAGGCAAGAGAGTTGCAGAAACAGGCAAAAGAGGTTCAGAAAGAGGGAACAGAGGTGCAGACAGGGGCAAGAGAGGTGCAGAAACAGGTAAAAGGGATGCAGAAAGAGGCAAGAGGGGTGCAGAAATTTGCAAGAGAGGTGCATAAAGAAGCAAGAGCAGTGCAAAAGAACCAACAGAGGTGCAAAAGAGGTACAGAAGGAGGCAAGAGAACTGCAGAAAGAGGCAAGAGAGTTGCAGAAACAGGCAAAAGGGGTGCAGAAAGAGGGAACAGGTGGCCAGACTGAGGCAAGAGAGGTGCAGAAAGAGGGATGCAGAAAAAGGCAAGAGGGATGCAGAAATTTGGAACAGAGGTGCAGGAAGAAGCCAGAGCAGTGCAAAAAGAACCAACAGAGGTGCAGAAAGAGGCAAGAGGGGTACAGAAAGAGGCAAGTGAAGTGCAGAACGAAGCAAAAGAGGTGCAGAAAGAACCAACAGAGGTGGAAAAAGAGGCAAGAGGGGTGCAGAAAGGGGTAGGAGAGGTGCACAAAGAGGCAAGAGGGGTACAGAAAGAGGCAGGAGGGGTGCAGAAAGAGGAAGATAACTGCAAAAAGAAGCAACAGAGGTGCTGAAAGAGGCAAGGAGGGTGCAGAAAGAGACAAGACAGGAGGAGAGGTACAAAAAGAGGCAAGAGTGGTGCAGAAAGAGGGAAGAGAGGTGTAGAAAGAGGCAAGAGAGTTGCACAAAGAGGGAAGAGGGGTGCAGAAACAGGGAAAAGGGGTGCAGAAAGAAGCAAGTGAGGTGCAGAAAGAGGCAAGAGAGGTACAGAAAGAGGCAAGAGAGTTACAGAAAGAGGCAAGTAAAGTGCAGAAGGAGGCAAGAGAACTGTAGAAAGAGGCAATAGAGGTGCAGAAAGAGGCAAGAGAGGTGCAGAAAGAAGCAAGATAAGTGCAGAAAGAAGCAACAGAAGTGCAGAAAGAGGGAAGAGGAGTGGAGAGAGAGACAAGAGGGGTGCAGAAAGAAGCAGGACAGGTTCAGAAAGAAACAAAAGAAGTGCAGAAAGAAGGAACAGAGGTGCAGAAAGAGGCAAAAAGGGTGCAGAAAGACATCAGAGGGGTACAGAAAAAGGCAAGAGAGGTGCAGAAAGAGGGAAGAAGGGTGCAGAAAGAAGCAAGAGGGGTACAGAAAGAAGCAAATGAGGTGCAGAAAGAGGCAACAGACGTGCAGAAAGAGGGAAGAGAGGTGCAGAACGTAGAAGAGATTTGCAGAAAGAGGCAAGAGAAGTGCAGAAAAAGAAAGAAATGTGCAGAAAGAAGCAACAGAAATGCAGAAAGAGGCAAGAGAGGCGCAGAAGGAAGCAAGAGTGGCTTGCACACCATTAGTACCAATTTAACACCCACATTTAGCAATACGTAACAGGTGACCATTCTAGGTTTGCAAAGGGGCTTCCACCATGCTGTAACACTTGCCGCTGCATTTTTGGTAACGTTTGAGCAGTTTGAGCTAGAAACAAGGCTTTTTTTGTTCAAATCTGCAGATTAGGGAGCAGATGATGAATTATGAGGCTAATGCAGAAAATGTATAATTGTGCGAAAGTCGGTGCAGCCAAACTGTCGCATAATTCCAGTGGCCCTGCTCATACCTCTGACTAGGTCACAAGTCCTCCTCAGTGATTCCTTCTTTTTTTGTCTCGCTGAGATCATAGTTGAGCTTCTATGGAAACGAGGAAGACTAAACCTGACGTTACTACTCCACAACACAGACTACCATACCACATAATTACTCTCCATAACACATAATCCCACTCTACATAATTCCTATACACTAAATACCACATACTTTTTATCCACATAATTTCACTGCACAACATACCACATAATTCCACTACACACAACGTGCATCCACTTCACTCCAAAAAACATTAGTAAAAAACGTTTACATTTACAACGCCAATAGCTCTAATTCTCGCTAATGCGAAACCTATTACATTGCAAACACTTCTTTAACTAGTAGTCGCGTTTGCAGAGTGGTGAAGAAAGGCTGCTGGGCCTCCGACCAGCGCTCAGATTCCGCTGCTTAGGACTTACAGGAGGGCTTCTTGGCCCCCAAAGTCCCTCAGGAGTATATTGGACTTCATCCCCCATCCTGTAGTCTGCCAGGAGGCGCGTTTGCAGAGTGGTGGAGAAAGGGGGGCATGGCCTCCGAAGACGTCTTAGCAATCCCACTGTGTGGGACTTACTGGAGGTAACAAGAGGGGTAGTTGGCCCCCAAGGACATCCTTGGGGGCCAACTACCCCTCTTATTACCTCCAATAAGTCCCACACAGCAGAATTGCTAAGTTCTCATAGAAGGCCACTCCCCCTTTGCCCACCACTCTGCAAACGTGCTCCCTGGCGCGCTCTTGGATGGGGATTGAAGTCCCCATCGCTGCTGGGGGTCCTTTAGGGGCCAACTAGCCTTCCTCTTACCTCCAGTAAGCCCCACACAGTGGGATTGCTGAGAGGTGGACAAAGGCCACGCCCCCTTTCCCCACCACTCTGCAAACGCACCTCCTGGCGTGTTCTAAGTTGGGGTATTAAGTCCCCTTCCTTCCTGAGGGTCCCTGGGGGCCAACTAGCCCACCAGGTACCTCCAGTAAGCGCCACACACCTGGATTGCTGAGAGTGGTCTGAGGCCATGCCCCCTTTTTACACCACTCTGTAAACGCGGCTCCTGGCGCACTGATGCTCGAGGGATGAAGTCCACTTGTGTCCTGAGGTCCTCGGACCACCTCTCTGCAATCCAGCTGTGTGGCGCTTACTGGAGGTACCTGGTAGGCTAGTTGGCCCACAGGGACCCTTAGTATTCAAAGGGACTTAATTCCGCAACTTAGAACGCGCCAGGGGGTGCGTTTTCAGAGTGGTGCAGGGAGGGGGCGGGGCCTCCGGCAAGATGCCGGCTTTTTTTTGTTATATATATTTTTAGAAGGGAGGCTGTGTGGCCCCCCTTCTTTTAGTATTTTTGGGGCCCTGGGGACCCCATCCCACAGGGCCTGACCCTTTAAAAAAAAAAAAAAAAAATTAAACGGGAAGGGGGCCACGCGGCCCTCATCTCAAGGCCGATTTCGGCCTCGGGGCCCCATCCCCCGGGGCATGGCCCCTTTTTTAAAATATATTTATTGGGAAGGGGGCTGTGTGGCCCCCCTTCCCTGGGCCACTTTTGGCCCCGGGGACCCCATCCCCTGGGGCGTGGCCTCTTTTAAAAAAAAATATTTATAGGGAAGGGGGGCCGCGTGGCCCTCCTTCCCTGGGCCACTATTGGCCCCGGGGACTCTATCCCCCGGGGCTTGCCCATTTTTTAAATTATTTTTATGTGAAGAGGGGGGCCGCACGGCCCCCCTCCCCAGGCCAATTTCGGGTGTGGGTACCCCAGGACATTGCAGGAGCCGGCCCTGAGGGTGGCGGTCTCAGGGCCATCTAGGGCTCCAGGAGGGGGGCCGCGCGGCCCCCCTCACTTTGAGTGCAAAGCCCTAGGGTGGTGGTGGTCCCCGGGGCTTGGGGGGCCCATGAGGCCCCCCTCAATAATAACGGAAGCCCCGAGGAGGTGGTGGTCCCCGGGTCTTGGGGGGCCCGTGAGGCCCCCTCCTCATTAATGAAAGAAGCCCCAGGGAGGTGGTGGTCCCCGGGGCTTGGGGGGGCCCGCCAGGCCCCCCCTCATTAATGAAAGAAGCCCCAGGGTGGTGGTAGTCCCCAGGGCTTGGGGGGGCCCACGAGGCCCCCCTCATTAATCAAGGAAGCCCCGGGGAGGTGGTGGTCCCCGGGGCAGCGTGGGGGGGGGTTGGAACCCCCCCACACATTTATTGTTCAAGCCCCGGGGAGGTGGCAGTCCCCGGGGCTGCGGGGGGGCCATGTGCCCCCGCATACAATTAACTAAGCCCCGGGGAGGTGGCAGTCCCCGGGGCTGCGGGGTCTCTGCGGGCCCCTGCTAATTAATAAGGCATTGCCCCCCGGGACCTGGCCCACCCGGGGGCTTATAGAAAATGAAGCAAAGAAGCCCGCGCTTCATTTTTAAAAAAAAGATTCGCCCGGATTCATGCACCCAGCGCGTCCTTGTGGGACCCCCTGAGCAGGCCTAGGGGGTCAGGGTGTTTCTACCCTGCCCCCTTTTCTTGTTTTTTATCTTTGTTTTACCTTTTTCTTGTGACTTGGTTACCGAGTCACAAGATGGCTGCCAACACTTCCTGGTTTGGAGTGTTGGCAGCCAACCAGAATCAAGCTCGTGCTTGGGAGGGTTTGCGAATCCTCCTCGGTGCTCAGATATATACATTTTAATTTTTTTAACTTCTCAGGAACTACTGAACGGATTTACACCATTTTAAAAAAAGGGCGCTTTCTGAACCAAGAGCTACCTTTTTGCCAATTTTTGTGTAATTCCGTTCAGCAGTTCGGGCTGTAGCCTGCTCCAAACTTTCCTATTGAAATTAACATGGAGAAAATGCGTTTTGGGACCCCCCTTTTTTCTCGGCCCCCGCTTGACGAATCACCCCCAAACTTTCCAGACAGGAGCTGACCTGCGTGGACCATTAGTTGTGAAAATTTCACGAAGATTCGTCAAACGGCGCCAAAGATATTGGCAAAAGAAAAAACGATTTTTGAATAGAAACAAGGTCCAAACTATAACTACCTACTGGCGACCGCCAGTAGGTAATATATGTTTCCATTATGCATGTAATAGTCATGTTTTCGGGTACTTTTGGAATTCCAGAGGGTCCCACGTCTCTGAATCCTCAATGTAGATTGGTGAGGTCAACAGTAATATACGTGAAAGAATGAGGATTTCTGGAGGGGGCGTAGAGCCCGTCTTGAAGTAGGAAGCACAGGCCCTAAAGACTTTAATTACTGGTGTGCAGTTCAGAGGTCTTTAAACTTTATTTGCTTGTATGTCTTAAGTGGAGAGCAGTGAGCAGGGAAACTTGTTCTTATCTATCAATCCTAATAGCAGCTCAGCTAGGTATTTTAAGTGTGCTGGATTCTGCCTAGATAGTATCTACACATGTCTAAATACAGAGCATTGCCATACATCAGCTGCATTAAATTTGACTCATTAGCAACTAAGCTATGTTGGTTTGCAGGAAGGAAAAATAGGCTCTTTTCAGAACCTCCAAGAGGCAAATTCAAACATAGCTACTGCTCGGAGTAGATCCATAAGCAAAGATTGAGAAGGAAACCAAATTCTTTCACCACCAGGCAAATTAAGGGCAAAGGTCCACACAGCATAGAGACAGCGTTAGGCCCCAGACGTTTTGCTGTTTCCTAACACAAAAATGTCTGCAATATCTACATGCTCAGTATGTGGGCGGTAAAACTGTAATGCCTTGTAAAAGAAAAAAAATCATAGACAGCTTGAAAATGAACCAATTACTTGCTGGTAATCTTTATTACACCAATTAGGAGGCCAACTTGTACCAGTCCACTGTTCTCCCTCCCGTATTGCACCTCCAAAATTTCTGGCTTGGTGAATACGACAGGGGGAGGGTTGGTCGAGGTGCCCCTTATAATGAGTGAATAGTGGATTTTGAAGACATACACACAAAGCATACAGGTTATTTAAAAAAAAAAAGAATAGTGTGTTAAGAAAAATAAGTTGGCGGAGGCGGTGCTCCTCAATACATTAGGCCTGGGACATGGAGGCTTTCATGAGGGTGTAATGGAGAACAATTGTTTAGTAGCACAGGGATCTCTGAATGATGGTGCAAATCATTTAAGGTGCAAGAAGATAATATTGGCTTTCAAAAGATCTACTCTTTACTTTTGAGAGTAAAGTACTGATCAATGCTTCAAGCACAACAGTTTATTTAAGTGAGATTGTGCATCCCAAATTGCTCTCTTTAAAATAAATATTTCAAAAAATATAATTATAATTCGTGTGCCACGGACGGAAATTGTTTACAGCGTTCTGCAAACAGATGAATGTCAAAGAAAGAGGCCTCAGGCAGATGTTGTCAAGCAAATTTTACACAATTCGACTTTCTTATTCTGATTACAGCAGCCTAATTATACATCTTGAAAATCCATGTGAATGATTTTTCATAATTAACTTTCAAAGAAGGATTCTGGATATAACAATAAACAAATATTGCATCAGTATTGTGTAAGGAAAATCAACAGTACGTCGCATTCCAACCTGTTCCCTTCCTCATAACAAGCAGCCGTTTAACGCTCTTGTGCTGCAAGGGTTAATAGTGAGATTTCATAACTGGCGCACTTCAGAGAGCTCGCCTCGGTGAGGGTGCCCTGCGTGGTCTGCATCACTGGTTAAGCCTCGTTCTTACCCGGGCAGCTGCCGCTCACAAGTGCTCCGGTACAAAGGACCGTGCAGCGCTGCCGGACGGCGCTCGGCACCACACTGAAGCCAAAGCCGATTAGCTGGTCAGCGTTAATCCGCATCGCCTAGACCACCACGGGATCACAGAGAAAGAGCACAAATGGAGGATGCCGAAGACGTGCACTCACGGGTTGCTCGACTCGGTGCCCCTTGGATTCGTGTGCAGCTAGTGACGTAGCAAGAGTGCCAAAAGCACTAATACAACCACGGGAAGTGGACCCGCCATGCCCATGTTGATGTGGTGAGACGCAGACCCTATTGGGGTGTTGAGGGCTCCTCAGTCACCCAGACCCTGGTGTCGTTGCACCTGTTGCACTGACAGCATGTACCCACTGACAGGACAGACTACTGCGATCCGGTCGCACACTGCCAGGACTCCCGCCTGGCGTTACTTGATAGGAATTCATTCCTTTCTTTTCTTGTGAAACGGCATACCTTACAGGTGCCCGTTGTACCTAACTGAGATCTTCAGAGGCCATCTCACCCTGTTTGCCTTGAGCTTCCCTGACAAATGCAGACCTCCCAAGATGATCCCACATCGCCTGGTGAGAGTGCCCCCATCATTCATAGATACTCTGGCTGCCCTCAAGTTTCGAAGGACGCCTAGGCTTCCTAGATTGGATACTGACAACGGGCTCTATTTGTACCCGTGTATTATTACATTTGTGAGCTACTGTCTTAACCTACCTTGGATGCTGTTCTCCCTTTGTTACGAAACTACTTCAGGTCTTATGCAAACCTGCTCTTTTGAAACTTGGGGAGCCATTGCTTGAATCGATATGAATTGATTTTGTGACTGGCTTATAATCCAGAATTACGTGGACCAACTGAATAGAATCATTCGTCTGTGTTCTTATACACAACCCTAAGGACCAACCTTGAAACAGTGAGGTTTCTTGAACATTTCTGTTATTCCTAGCTAGCCCTGACGAAGTTCCCGTGGCACTAGGGAACGAAACGCGTTGGTTGTGTGCCGGTTTTTATTAAACAACCTTGAATAAAAAGAAGAACTTTTTTGGATTACTAGCGTGTTTCCTGTTTGACTCCGATCAGAGTGCACCTTCCTTTCTTGTGGACCCACTGACAGGACAGAACCTGCATGTGCATTCCCGCAGGCCACACCTTAAAGCTGAAAAGAGGAACGTAATAGTCCGCACGTGATAGCGTAGGGACTGGAGCACTCCTTTTGAATGCACGGGCGCAGAACCAGGGGTTCATAGCTATCAATGGTGCAGCTGAGGCAACAGCGCCAGGGTACAGAGGAGGTAGGCGCCCACAGCATCTATCACTGAACTAGATGATAGGCCCTTTCCTTCTATACATTAGTCTTCTGGCATCCTTGCAGCACCACTGGACAGAACGGATAATTTAGGCAAAGCAATGGTGTTTTTTGCAAAGTGGACATTATTTGTGACAATAAAGGGGCTGCCCCAACCTACACCTGTCCTTCCCTGCCACGTCGGGGGGATCCTCCACCCGATTGGTGCGGGTGGTGGGAATGGGAACAGCAGGTCTTAGGCTCAGCGCGTCAGATCCAGGCCAGCGCTCCCCACGCAGAACTCCCAGCGTGCTGTGTGCGCCATCCCAGCTTTAGTACTCAGGCGGGAAGAGCAGAACCCGATTGCACGTCGGGATGCTGAAATGTTATCAGCTTGGCACCCCGGAGCCTCTCCTTAGCTCAACATGGACCTTTCTTTTTGAATTTCAAAGTTCTCATCTCGGATGTCCCTCGCATAACCCGTACACCGTCTCTTATTAGCAGATAGATCTCTACCCGGCTGGCCCTTAACCCTACCGTGATCTGCCACTCTCTGGCCTGGGAGCCCCCACCGCAGAATGTATAAACACCCCTGCCATTCGGACCTGCCAGTTGTTAATGGATACACTTGCTTAATATCGTAGATTTTTATATCTGATTTCTGCTGAAAAAAAACATCAAACAAGCCAGCCAAGCTGCTGCTCTGTGCCCCGCTGCCGAAGACCACTTCAAAGTTAAAGCCATGCCCGCGTGCTCTGATATCCCTAAAATCAATAGGTATGTATGTGTCAGGTGTGCGTGATGAAGCCCGTGCCCTGACATCCTCCCACAAGCACACTCTGCAAGGACCAAGGGGGTACGTGTAATCAGAGTTGTACCCAAGCTCCGTGCTATGCTTTATTTACCTTTCATCCAGTTCACCACTTGGCTCGGAGACCATTTACTGACAGGTTCCAAAATCAAACCATCTCGAAAAGTCAAAAAGTTGGAAGCGCTCTCCAGGCAAGAGCAGCCAGCGATAACCACAGCCCAACTCGGTGTTCTGTTCCTTGGGTCCCGTGTATCCTTTCCCCTTTCTACACTGCCCCAAAAAAGAGTCACCAGGTGTCCACCCCGCTTCTTCCACCAAACAGGCACTGACTGACGCCGGGCAGTGGCAGGAGCTGTCCTGTCTGCTTCTGCTGTAACGTTCACTTCATCCCCAGGAGGTGGCTGGAGTTGGAAGAGATTATCCGGTGATTTAAGCCAGTAGTGGTCCTCAGAGGGGTCGCCGTGCCCCTCTATCTTCGAGGTAGCTGCTGGGGTTGTTTGAGGCACGTCGTGCGGGTCCTCTCCGTTCTCCGCCTCCTCAGCTCCCACGCACAGCCTGCGCTGCTCTCCTACTCCCAGCAGCACAACCACAAGCTACCAACAGGGGGGTGGCCGCGTGCCCCCGCATACAATGAACTAAGCCCCGGGGAGGTGGCGGTCCCCCAGGCTGCGGGGGCCCCCGCGGGCCCCCGCTAAATAATTAGGCATTGCCCCCGGGACCTGGCCCACCCGGGGGCTTATAGAAAACGAAGTGCGGGAGTCCGCGCTTTGTTTTTGTTTTTTAAAATCGCCCGGATTCGCGCACCCAGCGCGAATTCGTCCCAAAAAATTGCTTTTTTTGGCCCTGGAGCAGGCCTAGGGGGTCAGGGTGTTTCTACCCTCCCCCCTTTTCTTCATTTTTCACCTTTTTTCCCCCTTTTTCTTGTGACTCGGTTACCGAGTCACAAGATGGCTGCCAACACTTCCTGGTTTGGAGTGTTGGCAGCCAATCAGAGTGAAGCTCGTGCTCGGGAGCAGTTGCGACTCCTCCTCGGTGCTCAGATATCAATATTTTTATTTCTTGAATTTCTCAGCAACTACTGAACGGATTTACACCATTTAAAAAAAGAGTGCTTTCTGAACCAAGAGCTACCTTTTTGCCAAATGTGGTGTAATTCCGTTCGGCAGTTCGGGCTGTAGCCATGTCTAAAGTTTCCTATGGAAATTAACATGGGGAAATCGCGTTTTGGGACCCCCCTTTTTTCTCGGCCCGCTTGACAAATCACCCCAAAACTTTCAAGACAGGAGCTGACCGAAGCAGGCCATTAGTTTTGAAAATTTCGCGAAGATTCGTCAAACGCCGCCAAAGATATTGGCAAAAGAAAAAACGCTTTTTGAATAGAAACAAGGTCCTAACTAGAACTACCTACTAGCGACCGCCAGTAGGTAAAATATATATATATGTATATAAATATATATATATGTATATACATATATATCTATACTCTATACTATACTATACAAAGGCTAACGCCAAAACGTGTCGTCTTGGTGCGCAATAAAAATTGTGCAAAATCCCTGGTGTGCAGCTCTTCTTTTCTCTGGAGGTCTGGAGGAGGAGTTTGGAAAGAAATATATATGTGGAAACAATTCGAGAGTGATTGTTTCCTTTCCTCTCTTTTAGAGAGGGCCGCTCTGTCTCCTAGGCATTATCGTAAGATTCTATCAGTACTGTCTGTGATTGCCCATTCAGGGCTTAATTAAGATGTCCAGTTGTCTATTAGACATATAATTTTATAATTATGGTGAGGAGTTGGTGAAAGAGAGACGGACATTACATAAAGAAGGAGTATCACATAATATTTTATATCTATATATATAAAAAAACTATATTGTTTGTAAAGAATTTTAGAGGATTATGATCAATGAATTTTAATTTTACAAAAAGTATTATATATAAATGTCTAATAATGTCTTGGATCTTTCCTCTATTTCCCCTATCACCACTCTCTTCTAACAATAATATCATTAGCCTTCTTCTATATACTTATGGCATTTGTTTCGATATGTTTAAATTGTTTTTATACGTACAGGACATCAATGAAATTGCATGAAAGGGACGTTTTAAGATGGCCGCCACAAAAAGCATGAATTTTAGGTGAAGCTAGGCCATCCTCGCTGTCTATGATTATTATTTTTTACGTACACAGAGCACTTTAAAAATGGTGATTTTATCTATGGTAGCCAACACCGAGGAAGGTGGTAATGCCGAAACGCGTCTGTTGGCAGGGGAGAGGGTTTCTGCACTGGATTAAATCGTTACTGAAAGAATTCCCGTGAGTGCCGTCTTCTGTTTGGACCTGGATTGTCTCAACCGTGCTTACAAGTATAGCGGCTCACCACCGCTGATTGATGCACCCGGAACGTGAGGAGTGGCGGCGGTGAGAATTGTGTGCCTTTGGACCTTCGTCCTGACCGCTGGCCCCGACACTGTGGATCTTTTACCGATCACGAGGAAATAATGATCGGGATTATTGGAGGGATTTGTTTGTAAGCTGTGCAGCACTGGAAGGAAACACTCAGCAGCGCGCGGATCATTGGACCCGTGTACACGGTGAGTGCCTCTTGGCTTTTCTTTCCAAGACTGTCTGTAATCATATCAGTGTCAGTTCCGAGGGACTCTTCCGATTTCAGATAACATGTAAGTGCAGAATAAATCCCTTCCCCCCCTCGTTTTACAGCGCTGGCGTTCCCTGTGCAACTATGTCCTCCATGACAGAACGACAGGAGGCAGCGTCGGACATTTTCAAACAAACCACCGGACAAGCAAGGTCAAAAGCCCCATCAGCGAGTGGTGGCTCAAATCTTATTGTACCAGACCCTGGAAAAAGCATGGAGAAAGAAATTCGGAAATGGTGGGAGGCCACCTCCCTTGAAAAATACTTGGAGGTGGACCGCATTCCCAGAGGGCTGCGTATTTTTACCATACCGTCTTATGAGAACCCGGATCCACTTCTATTGAAGGACTGGCAAGAGCATACAGCAGAGTCCGAGAGAGGTATGGTGAAAATCCTAATAAAGTATGCCTGGAGTGATAGAGCGAAACTACTTGAAGAAATTAAGAACTTGGAAGATACGATCAAAAAAGAAAAAGACACGAAACAAAGTGAGGAACTAAGAACAGAGATGATGAAGAGACTCAAGGATTATGAAAGTACCATATGTCGTAGAAAACAAACTAAGTTTCAGCGTGATGAAGATGAGTGGAGAGGTGTGGTGCAGCGGCCAGGGCAGCTGACTTCGGAGCACAGGGCTCACGGTTCGATCCCCGGCTCTGGCGGCAGCTCAGCACCATGTGACTCTGGGCAATAGCTCACTTAATTTCCACAACGGCCCCCAGCGCCTTGAGACCCGTAAGGGTGAGTAGTTCGCGCTTTACAAATACGGATTTACATTTACATTATAATTCAGGGAGAGTCCTGACGTTTGCACGGAAATATGACCAACCAAGAACAAAATTGAACCTATCCAAACCCGGAGTGTCAGCAACAAGAGACACCTCTGAATCGGAGGTGGAGACATCAGAGGGAGAGCAAACTGCTGGCACAGAAGATGAGCAAAGAGGGGCAGAGCCAACTTTTTTCCGGGAATATCGTTTAATCAGGGAAAACCGTCAGAGACCTACACCCACAACGCATCCGCCAGACCAAAAAAGAAACGCAAAACAAGACGGGGGCGGAAGGGCAGGAGGAGAGATGGCTTTACCCAGAATCACACGCAGCAGAGGGAGGAGAGGCAAGTGGTGAACGCCAAAACCATCATCAATTTATCAAAGAGGGCTCTCAGTGAGGACAAGAGCAAAGTACTGGAATTGGGACTCTCTTTCTGCCCCACAGCAGAATTTAATTATGCAGAAGCGCGAATAGATTTATTTAAATATATTCGTAAGCTCAAATTACAAAAAATACATTTACTTCATCCTACTGTCGCTGAAACACAAAGAGACAATCTTGGTACATTTAATTCTAACGGACTCACAGGAAATGACATGGAAATTCTTGCAGTCTTACAGTCACTGGAGAACTGCTCGGAAGGGGACCACGAAATATGCCCAGAAATGATAGAGATACCACAGTCGAGTGGTAAGAGTGGACTCAAAAAGAAATCAAGAACGGTACCACAAACTCCCTTTGATGCTATTGACGTTTTTAACGAGGCGATCATAGCAGATTTGAAACATCTTGAAGCCAATAAAGGAAAGGACAGTCCACACTATAACATCTCCTGGCCACAGTAAAATGCAATTCAGTCCCTGAAAAATGATGACTCGATAGTGATCAAGCCCTCGGCTAAAGGGGGGAACATTGTGGTGTTCTCGAAGGATCACTATCATGAAGAAGCAATGAGTCAATTAAAAGATAAAGCATGTTATTTACCTGTGACACGAGCAGTTTATGCACAATGTATATCTATGTTTCATCAGTTTCTGGCATCCTGGAGAAGTGAAGGGATGCTAGACTCTGATAAATACGACTTTCTGCTGTGTGAGTATCCAGTCCTCCCGACCTTCTATCATCTTCCCAAAATCCATAAAGATGATAGGAAGCCACCGGGAAGACCCATTGTGGCATCTATTAACAGTCTTTTGGAGAATTGTTCCATCTACATTGATTGATTTTTAGCATCTTGGGTCAGAAGTCTTAGTTCTTATATTCAGGACACACAGGATTTCCTCAGGTTGATTGAAGGGATCATGTGGGAAGAAGATATGCTATTTATTACCCTGGATATTACAAGTCTATACACTTGTATCAATCATCAACAAGGTATAGCAGCAGTCAAATGGTTCTTGGAGAAACGTCCCTTGAGATTCCAACAGCATAACATCATGTTACTGGAAATGGTGAAATTTTGCCTAGAAAATAATATTTTTATTTCCGCAGGCCAGCTGTACAAACAACAACGCGGGACCGCGATGGGCACGTGCTTCACCCCCAGTTACGCAAATCTTTTCGTTGGCTGGTGGGAGAAGCATGTGGCCTGGAGTTACTCATCAGATCACTGGTTTGAAAAAGTCGTATTGTGGGCCCGCTACATTGATGACTTGTGCATCGTGTGGCGTAGCAGCCGCACCTCAGCTGAGGAATATGTGGCCTTCCTCAATACGAATAATCTCAATTTAAAGTACACTGGACATATCAGTGACACCAGTGTGATTTATCTAGATCTAGAAGTCTATGTGACAAGAGAAAAAATCATGGCCCGTCTGTATCGTAAACCTACAGCGGGCAATTCCGTTCTACATGCTCGTAGTTTTCATCCTAGGAGCATGACCAATAACATTCCGTATGGGGAACTCCTACGGCTAAAACGCAACTGTACATCTGCAGAGGAGTATAATGTTGCTAAGATCGAGGCCTTTGCAAGATTTGAGGCTAGAGGCTACTCGCAACAGGTTTTCAAAACTGCAGAAAAAAGAGCGGACATTCAAAACAGGTCTGAACTCCCTAAGCAGTGATGTCATCAGTGATGTCACTGACCATGTCATGAGTGATGTAATATGTGACGTCATCAGCAGTGCATTGCGGGGGCGCGAGTTATAGTTAGCTGGACTAACTATAACGGGGGAATTTCACGGGTTTTGTACGAGTGCAATGTCCAACTAACTATAACTGTCCCTAAAACCTATGGTTTTTTCAGTGAATTTCAAAGGTTTTTTAAATGCTAATTTGTAACTATAACGTCCCTGAAACCTATGTTTTTTTCAGTGAATTTCAAAGGTTTTTTAAATGCTAATTTGTAACTATAACATGTCTGAAACCTACAGTTTTTTCAGTGAATTTCAAAGGTTTTGTAAATGACAATTTTTAAATGTATTAATTGTTATATAAATTTTTTTCATACTGATTTCCAAATTTTTTAGAAACAATTTTTTTTAACATATTTTATTTTTTAAATTACATTGTAATTACATTATACATTACATTACAAAAATACTTTCTCAGAATGAATTACTTTAGTTTAATTACTTTGCACATAGGCAATAGACTTTTAAGTACAGTAGTTACAGTTGTTGCAATGGGCAACACATTTTCAAACACAATGCAACATTCAGCTCAATGTGAATTTCTAGTTAAATGCAATTAGTTACTTTATGGATTACTTTTCTAACCACATTACTGGATCCTAGATTCAGTCCTGGGACATCTCCTGTAAACAGTTGAGTAAAAGCGTTTTGGCTACAGTCGTGATTTTTAAGGAATATTATTGTACTTTAAAAGTTCACACTTAGAAACTTTTTCTCATAGAATCACCAATGTTATCCTATGGAAGGAAATTCACTTAGAAGTTAAAAACTGTTATCGTTACTTTTTCTTACTCAGTGTTGGATCCTGGATCCAGCACTGGTGCATCTCCTGTAAACAGTTGAAAGAATGCGTTTAAGTCATACAGGCGATTTTTAGGAATATTTGTAGTTTGTGAAAATCGACACTTTGAAACTTTTCTGCTGAAAACCAGACAATGGATTCCTATGGAAGGAAATTCAAGTTACTGGTAAGTACGGTTAAAATTACTTTTGAGGATCAGTACTGGGCTGAAAGATGCAGCACTGAGGTCTCTCCTGATAACAGGTGAGTAAATCGGAATTCGTATTTCGGCTGATTTTAGAGGACTATTTTAAAGTTCCAAAACTCCACACTTAGAAGAATTTCCAAGTGAAACCAGTCAATATTAGCCTATGGAAGGAAATTCAAGTTACTGGTAAGTACGGTTAAAATTACTTTTCAGGACCAGTACTGGGCTAAAAGATGCAGCACTGGGTTCTCTCCTGATAACAGGTGAGTAAATCGGAATTCGTATTTCGGCTGATTTTAGAGGAATATTTTAAAGTTCCAAAACTCCACACTTAGAAGAATTTCCAAGTTAAACCAGTCAATGTTAGCCTATGAAGGAAATTCAAGTTACCGGTAAGTACGGTTAAAATTACTTTTGAGGATCAGTACTGGGCTGAAAGATGCATCACTGAGGTCTCTCCTGATAACAGGTGAGTAAATCGGAATTCGTATTTCGGCTGATTTTAGAGGAATATTTTAAAGTTCCAAAACTCCACACTTAGAAGAATTTCCAAGTGAAACTAGTCAATGTTAGCCTATGAAGGAAATTCAAGTTACCGGTAAGTACGGTTAAAATTACTTTTGAGGATCAGTACTGGGCTGAAAGATGCAGCACTGAGGTCTCTCCTGATAACAGGTGAGTAAATCGGAATTCGGATTTCGGCTGATTTTAGAGGAATATTTGTATGTTTCAAAATCAACACTTAGAAACTTTTTCAGCAAAAAGCAGGCAATGATATCCTATGGAAGGAAATTCAAGTTACTGGTAAGTACGGTTAAAATTACTTTTGAGGATCAGTACTGGGCTGAAAGATGCAGCACTGAGGTCTCTCCTGATAACAGGTGAGTAAATCGGAATTCGTATTTCGGCTGATTTTAGAGGAATATTTTAAAGTTCCAAAACTCCACACTTAGAAGAATGTCCAAGTGAAACCAGTCAATGTTAGCCTATGAAGGAAATTCAAGTTACCGGTAAGTACGGTTAAAATTACTTTTGAGGATCAGTACTGGGCTGAAAGATGCAGCACTGAGGTCTCTCCTGATAACAGGTGAGTAAATCGGAATTCGTATTTCGGCTGATTTTAGAGGAATATTTTAAAGTTCCAAAACTCCACACTTAGAAGAATTTCCAAGTGAAACCAGTCAATGTTAGCCTATGGAGGAAATTCAAGTTACCGGTAAGTACGGTTAAAATTACTTTTCAGGACCAGTACTGGGCTGAAAGATGCAGCACTGAGGTCTCTCCTGATAACAGGTGAGTAAATCAGAATTCGGATTTCGGCTGATTTTAGAGGAATATTTGTATGTTTCAAAAATCAACACTTAGAAACTTTTTCAGCAAAAAGCAGGCAATGATATCCTATGGAAGGAAATTTAAGTTACTGGTAAGTACGGTTAAAATTACTTTTGAGGATCAGTACTGGGCTGAAAGATGCAGCACTGAGGTCTCTCCTGATAACAGGTGAGTAAATCGGAATTCGTATTTCGGCTGATTTTAGAGGAATATTTTAAAGTTCCAAAACTCCACACTTAGAAGAATGTCCAAGTGAAACCAGTCAATGTTAGCCTATGAAGGAAATTCAAGTTACCGGTAAGTACGGTTAAAATTACTTTTGAGGATCAGTACTGGGCTGAAAGATGCAGCACTGAGGTCTCTCCTGATAACAGGTGAGTAAATCGGAATTCGTATTTCGGCTGATTTTAGAGGAATATTTTAAAGTTCCAAAACTCCACACTTAGAAGAATTTCCAAGTGAAACCAGTCAATGTTAGCCTATGAAGGAAATTCAAGTTACCGGTAAGTACGGTTAAAATTACTTTTGAGGATCAGTACTGGGCTGAAAGATGCAGCACTGAGGTCTCTCCTGATAACAGGTGAGTAAATCGGAATTCGTATTTCGGCTGATTTTAGAGGAATATTTGCACAATGGTGAAGGGAGGGGCGGGGCCTGAGGTGACATCTGTGCAAACGCGCCCGTGGCGCGTTTTAAGTTCGGGGATTAAGTCCCCTTGAATCATGAGGGTCCCTACGGGCCAACTAGCCCACCAGGAACCTCCAGTATGCGCCAGGGGCTGCGTTGCAGAGACATGTACAGAGGCCACACCCCTTTTACACCTCTCTGCAACGCAGCTCTGTGGCGCTTTCTGGACGTACCTGTTGGGCTAGTTGGCCCCCAGGGACCCTCAGGATTGAAGAGGATTTAATTCCCCATCTTAAAATGCGCCACGGGGCCTGTTTGCACACATGTCACCTGAAGCCCCGCCCCTCCCTTCACCACTGTGCAAACGCGCCCCGTGGCGCGTTTTAAGTCGGGGGATTAACTCCCGTTGAATCCTGAGGGTCCCTGGAGTCCAACTAGCCCACCATGTTCCTCCAAAAGCGCCATAGAGCTGCGTTGCAGAGAGGTGTAAAGGGGTGTGGCCTCTGTACACCTCTCTGCAAGGCAGCCCTCTGGCGAATACTGGAGGTTCCTGGTGGGCTAGTTGGCCCCCAGGGACCCCCAGTATTCAAGGGGAATTGTTCCTCTCTGCAAACGCGCCAGGGGCGCGTTTGCAGAGTGGTGAAGGAAGGGGCGGGGCCTGCGGGCCCGATCGTTTTTGTTTTGTTTTTTTTCCCTGAAGGGGGCCGTGTGGCCCCCCTTCCTTTTTCCTATTTTTAGGCCCTGGGGACCCCATCCCCCAGGGCCTTACCCCTTTTTTTAAAATTAAAATTAAAAAAAAAAACGGGAAGGGGGCCGCGTGGCCCCCCTTCCCTGGGCCTGTATTGGCCCCGGGGACCCCATCCCCCGGGGCATGGCCTCTTTTGTTTTTATTTGGAGGGGGGCTGCGTGGCCCCCCTCCTCAGGCCATTTATGGCCCCGGGGACCCCATCCCCCGGGGCCGGCCTTTCCGTTTTTTTTTATTTTATTTTTTTTATTTTTTGGGGAGGGGGGCTGCGTGGCCCCCCTCCGTGGCCACTTATGGCCCCGGGGACCCCATCCCCCGGGGCCTGGCCTCTCGTTGGGGACTGTGGGGGGTCCCCAAGCCCCCCACAGTCCCGCCGGCTCCCCGTGTCCTACGGGAGCCGGCATTGCTTTACACATGGGGAGCTGCTAAGATGCAGCTCCCCATGTGGAAAGCAGTCGGCTTTGGATATTGGAAGAGAGAGCAGGTTTCCTGCTCTCTTCCAATATCCAAGCAGTTTGCTATGACAGGACGGAGCCGCGAGGCTCCCGTCCTGTCATTGCAAACTAGCAGTGTCCCGGGGTAGGCACCCCGGGACACTGCAGGAGCCGGCCCTGGGGGGTGGCGGTCCCCAGGGCCATCAAGGGCTCCAGGAGGGGGACGCGCGGCCCCCTCCCCACATCGTGAACAGCCCCGGGAGGTGGTGGTCCTCGGGCTTGGGGGTCCAAAACGGACCCCCATTTTCATTTTTCTTAGTGCCCCGGGGAGGTGGTGGTCACCGGGGCGTGTGGGGGCTGGAGCCCCCCACACAGGTTTTTCAAATATAAAAAAGAAGCCCCGGGGAGGTGGTGGTCCCCGGGGCTGCGGGAGGGCTCAGAGCCCTCCAGCACCATTATCCATAAAGCCCCGGGGGTGGTGGTCCCCAGGGCTTGGGGGCCCTTAGAGGCCCCCACACATAAAATTAACCCCCCCAGCATGCCCCCGGGACTTGGCCCACCCGGGGGCCAATTAACATCGAAGCGCGGGAGACCGCGCTTCGATTTTTTTTTTTCCGGCAGGGTTCGCGCTCCCTGAGCGCATCCTGCCGATTTAAAAAAAAAAAAAAAAAAAAATTTTTTTGCCCAGGGGGTCCTTGTGGGACCCCCTGAGCAGACCTAGGGGGTCAGGGTGTTTCTACCCTGCCCCCTTTGTGCGCTTTGCGCACTTGTTTCTGTCCCTCGGTTCTACCGAGGGACAAAATGGCTGCCAACACTTCCTGATTTGGAGTGTTGACAGCCAATTAACATAAAGCTCGTGCTCGGGAGGATCCGCGGCCCTAGATATACCTATCTTTTTACTTTTGATTTTCTCAGCAACTACTGAACGGATTTACACCATTTAACAAAAAGGGTTCTTTCTGAACAAAGAACTACCTCTTTGCCAAATTTGGTGTAATTCCGTTCAGCAGTTCGGGCTGTAGCCGTGTCTAAAGTTTCCTATGGAAAATTGCATGGGGAAAACGCGTTTTGGGACCCCCCTTTTTCTCGGCCCCCGCTTGACGAATCCCCCGAGACTTTCAGGGTAGGAGCGGACCGGAGCGGGCCACAAAGTTTGAAAATTTTGCGAAGATACGTCAACCGGCAAGAGAGTTATTTCAAATAGAATGTCGCGGATTTCCTATGGATAATAGGTTGTAACTATAACTATCTACTGGCGACCGCCAGTAGATAATATATATATATATATATATATATATTCACTGAAAAAACCATAGGTTTCAGGCACGTTATAGTTAGAAATGAGCATTTAAAAACCTTAGAAGTTCACTGAAAAAACCATAAGGTTTTAGGGACAGTTATAGTTAGTTGGACATTGCACTCGTACAAAACCCGTGAAATTCCCCCGTTATAGTTAGTTCAGGTAACTATAACTCGCGCCCCGCAATGCACTGCTGATGACGTCACATATTACATCACTCATGACATGGTCAGTGCACGTGACATCACTGATGACATCTCAAATGACATCACTGATGACATCATCCAGTGACTGTGTGTTTCTGTAAAGTTTAAATATTTTTAATATATATAGGGAAAGGCGTATTGAAGAATGAGTGGGTGTATAAGTGTCTGTATGGATGATTTAGTAGGTGCGTGACTAACTCGATAAGTGAGTGATTAAACGTATCTTACTGAATGCATGGGTTAGTGACTAAACTGGGTGAATGTCTGTATCCGTCTGTCTGTTGCTGTGTAAGTGGTGCATGGGTTTGTGAATAGCTACATGAGTGTCTATATGAGTTATTGATTGGTTGTCTGAGTATCTGTATGGGTGCCTGAGTGTTTGTGTGGGTGGGGTGTGTGCGACTCTGTGCATAGATGTGTGAGTGGGTGATTCACTGGGTGGATGGTTTCAAGAGTGCATCTGTGATAGACTGTATGGGTGGGTAAGTGTGTGTAAGAGTGTGTTAGTGAGTGAATGTATGTCCCAGTGGTACATGTGTGAGTAACTACATATGTGAAAGGCAGTATATATGTGTGTTGGAGTATATAAATAGCTATAAGTGAGAGTGTGTGATTGTGAGAGTGACTGTATGGATGAGTGTGTGCTTGTATCAGTGATTGTATAAGAGCGTAAGAATGTGCTAGTATTTGTATGAGTAAGTGAGCTGGTGTGTGTATAACTGTATAGGTGAGTAAATGGCAGTGTGTTTAATTATTTGCATGACTGACTAGGTGTGTGAGTACCTCTATGGATGAGTGGCGGTGTTTGAGTGTCTATATAGGAGTATGAGTGCATATGATAGTCCTGTACTGAGTGACCATAAGTATGAGTGACTGTACGGGTGAGTGAGTGGATGTGTGTGTGTAGACCTAAGAATCAGTGAGTGGGTATGTAGTTATTGGTGTTGGAGTGTCTATGGTTTTGAGAATGGCAGTCTGTAATTTAGAGTGGGTGTATCAAAGGTTATATTAGGGTGTGAGGAGGTGCATTAAATTCTCACATGGATGATGTCATCAGTGATGTCATTTGAGATGTCATCAGTGATGTCATCAGTGATGTCACTGACCATGTCATGAGTGATGTAATATGTGACATCATCAGCAGTGCATTGCGGGGGCGCGAGTTATAGTTACCTGAACTAACTATAACGGGGGAATTTCACGGGTTTTGTACGAGTGCAATGTCCAACTAACTATAACTGTCCCTAAAACCTTATGGTTTTTTCAGTGAATTTCTAAGGTTTTTTAAATGCTAATTTCTAACTATAACGTGCCTGAAACCTATGGTTTTTTCAGTGAATTTCAAAGGTTTTTTAAATGCTAATTCCTAACTATAACGTGTCTGAAACCTATGGTTTTTTCAGTGAATTTCAAAGGTTTTTTAAATGCTAATTCCTAACTATAACGTGTCTGAAACCTATGGTTTTTTCAGTGAATTTCAAAGGTTTTGTAAATGACAATTTTTAAATGTATTAATTGTTATATTTATTTTTTTGATACTGATTTACAACATTTTTTTAAACTATTTATTTTTAGATATTTTATTTTTTAAATTACATTGTAATTACATTATACATTACATTACAAAATATACTTTCTCAGAATGAATTACTTTAGTTTAAATACTTTGCAAATAGGCAATAGACTTTTAAGTACAGTAGTTACAGTTGTTGCAATGGGCAACACAATTTCAAAAACAAAGCAACATTGAGCTCAATGTGAATTTCTAGTTAAATGCAATTAGTTACTTTATGGATTACTTTTCTAACCACAGGACTGGATCCTAGATTCAGTCCTGGGACATCTCCTGTAAACAGTTGAGTAAAAGCGTTTTGGTTACAGTAGTGATTTTCAAGGAATATTATTGTATTTTAAAAGTTGACAGAAACTTTTTCATATAGAATCACCAATGTTATCCTATGGGAGGAAATTCACTTAGCAGGTAAGTAGTGTTATCGTTACTTTTTCTTACTCAGTGGTGGATCCTGGAACCAGCACTGGTGCATCTCCTGTAAACAGTTGAAAGAATGCGTTTAAGTCACACATGCGATTTTTAAGGAATATTTGTAGTTTGTGAAAATCGACACTTTGAAACTTTTCTGCTGAAAACCAGACAATGGATTCCTATGGAAGGAAATTCAAGTTACTGTTAAGTACGGTTAGAATTACTTTTTCAGGGTCAGTGCTGGGCTAAAAGATGCAGCACTGGGTTCTCTCCTGATAACAGGTGAGTAAATCGGAATTCGTATTTCGTCTGATTTTAGAGGAATATTTGTATGTTTCAAAAATCGACACTTAGAAGTCTTTTCAGCAAAAAGCAGGCAATGATATCCTATGGAAGGAAATTCAAGTTACTGGTAAGTACGGTTAAAATTACTTTTCAGGATCAGTACTGGGCTGAAAGATGCAGCACTGAGGTCTCTCCTGATAACAGGTGAGTAAATCGGAATTCGTATTTCGACTGATTTTAGAGGAATGTTATAAAGGTCCAAAACTCCACTCTTAGAAGAATTTCCAAGTGAAACCAGTCAATGTTAGCCTATGGAAGGAAATTCAAGTTACTGGTAAGTACGGTTAAAATTACTTTTCAGGACCAGTACTGGGCTGAAAGATGCAGCAATGAGGTCTCTCCTGATAACAGGTGAGTAAATCGAAATTCGTATTTCGGCTGATTTTAGAGGAATATTTGTATGTTTCAAAAATCGACACTTAGAAACTTTTTCAGCAAAAGCAGGCAATGATATCCTATGGAAGGAAATTCAAGTTACTGGTAAGTACGGTTAGAATTACTTTTCAGGATCAGTACTGGGCTCAAAGATGCAGCACTGAGGTCCCTCCTAATAACAGGTGAGTAAATCGGAATTCGTAGTTCGGCTGATTTTAGAGGAATATTTGCACAATGGTGAAGGAAGGGGTGGGGCCTAAGGTGACATGTCTGCAAACACGCCCTGTGGCGCGTTTTAAGTTGGACAATTAATTCCTCCTCAATCCCGAGGGTCCCTAGGGGCCAACTAGCCCACCAGGTACCTCCAGTATGCGCCAGGGTGCTGCGTTGCAAAGAGGTGTTCAGAGGCCACGCCCCTTTTTACAACACTCTGCAACGCAGCTCCGTGGCGCGTACTGGAGGTACCTGGTGGGCTTGTGGGCCCCTAGGGACCCTCAGGATTGAAAAGGAATTTATTCCCCATCTTAAAACGCGCCACGGGGCCTGTTTGCACACATGTCACCTGAAGCCCCGCCCCTCCCTTCACCACTGTGCAAACGCGCCCCGTGGCGCGTTTTAAGTTGGGGGATTAAGTCCCCTTGAATCCTGAGGGTCCCTGGAGTCCAACTAGCCCACCATATACCTCCAAAAAGCGCCACAGAGCTGCGTTGCAGAGAGGTGTAAAAGGGGCGTGGCCTCTGTACACGTCTCTGCAACGCGCGCTTGCAGAGTACTGCAGGGAGGGGCGGGGCCTCCGGCACGATGCCGGTCGTTTTTTTTTCTATTTTTTTTTTAATGGGAGGGGGCTGCGTGGCCCCCCTTCCCTTGCTCACTTTTGGCCCCGGGGACCCCATCCCCCGGGGCCTGAGCATTTTATTTTATTTTTAAATTTAAAAAAAAAAAACGGGAAGGGGCCGCGTGGCCCCCCTTCCTTGGGCATGTATTGGCCCCGGGGACCCCATCCCCCGGGGCATGGCCTCGATTTTTTATTTTTTATTTGGAGGGGGCTGCGTGGCCCCCCTCCTCAGGCCATTTAAGGCCCCGGGGACCCCATCCCCCGGGGCCGGCCTTGCACTTTTTTTTCTTTTTTTAAAATTTGGGGAGGGGGGCTGCGTGGCCCCCCTCCCTGGACACTTATGGCCACGGGTACCCCATCCCCCGGCGCCTGGCCTCTGGTTGGGGACTGTGGGGGGGTCCCCAATACCCCCACAGTCCCAGCCGGCTCCCCGCCTCCTGCGCGAGCCGGCATTGCTTTCCACATGGGGAGCAGCTAACATGCTGCTCCCCATGTGGAAAGCAATCAGCTTGGATATTGGAAGCAGGCTTCTGCTCTCCCAATATCCAAAGCAAGTTTGCAATGACAGGACGGGAGCCGCGAGGCTCCCGTCCTGTCATTGAAAACAGCAGTGTCCCGGGGGTAGGCACCCCGGGACACTGCAGGATCCGGCCCTGGGGGTGGCGGTCCCCAGGGCCATCACTGGCTCCAGGAGTGGGGCCGCGCGGCCCCCCTCCCCACATTTTCAAAGCCCCGGGGAGGTGGTGGTCCCCGGGCTTCGGAGGTCCAAAACGGACCCCCATTTTTATTCTTTAGTGCCCCGGGGAGGTGGCGGTCCTCGGGCGTGTAGGGGGCTGGAGCCCCCCACAGAGGTTAAAAAAAAAAAACAGAAGCCCCGGGGAGGTGGCGGTCCCGGGGCAGCGGGAGGGCAAAGAGCCCTCCCGCACCATTTTTGTTAAAGCCCCGGGGGTGGCGGTCCCCGGGGCTTGGGGGCCCTTAGAGGCCCCCATACATAAATTTAACCCCCCACCATGCCCCGGGACTTGGCCCACCCGGGGGCAAATTAACTATCGAAGCGCGGGAGACCGCGCTTCGATTTTTCTCGGCAGGATCCGCACACCCTGAGCGCATCCTGCCGATTTAAAAAAAAAAAATGCTTTTTTGCCCAGGGGTCCTTGTGGGACCCCCTGAGCAGGCCTAGGGGGTTAGGGTGTTTCTACCCTGCTCCCTTTGTGCGCTTTGCGCACTTGTTCTGTCCCTCGGTTCTACCGAGGACAAAATGGCTGCCAACACTTCCTGAATCGGAATGGTGACAGCCAGCTGACAGCCAATTAGCATGCAGCTCGTGATCGGGAGGGTACGCGGACCCTACTCGGCCATAGATATATATGTGACTTTACTTGTGAATTTCTCAGGAACTACTGAACGGATTTACACCATTTAAGCAAAAGGCACCAGTCTGAACCAAGGGCTACCTCTTTGCCAAATTTGGTGTAATTCCGTTCAGCAGTTCGGGCTGTAGCTGCGACTAAAGGTTCCTATGGAAAAATGAATGGGGAAAACGCGTTTTGGGAACCCCCTTTTTTCTCGGCCCCCGCTTGACGAATCAACCCGAGACTTTCAGGGTAGGAGCGGAGCGGAGCGCCCCAACAAGTTGGAAACTTTCACGAAGATTCGTCAACCGGCGCCAACGTTATTTCAAATAGAATGTCGCGGACTTCCTATGGATAATAGGTCCTAACTATAACTATCTACTGGCGACCGCCAGTAGATAATATATATATATATATATGAGGAAGCAGGGAACTCTGGGTAGTTCCCAAAATTACGTGGCAAGCAGCTTCTATTTAGAACACCGTGCAACCACAGCGACATTTTGAATCTGCTCACCTCAAATCTCTGTTTTTGGAATGAAGCCTTTAAGCATAGGCTTGGCAAAGTGCCATCCAAGCTTAGCTAAAAAGAGACAAAGCCTTTTGCCATTTGTACAGCAAAGTCTTTAAGCATAGGATTAACTAGCGCCATCTATGCCTAGCTGTAAAAAGACGAAAGCCGTTTTTCCACTGTAGGCACAGTATTACAGCTTTGGATTGGTAAAGTACCATCCAAGCCAACCTGCAATGCATAAAACCAACCCCTGACGTGTTTTGGTCTTATTAGAGCTCTTCAGAGAGATATAGCTTTTCCTGACACAAGGAACCACCCAGTATATGTCAAAAGAATACCCTTTCAGGCTTAGAGTGCATACATAAATGTATGTACATATATATATTACACAGGGGTGGTCGAAACTGTGTAATTATAGTTCGGACCGGGTTTCCATAGGAAATTTATTTTTTGTTAGCTAATAACTTCAGCACAGTTTGACGGATCTTAACAAAACTTTCAACAAAAAAATAGATTAAGACAAATCACCTTCTTCCTGGGAACTTTCGGGGTTTTCTGTCAAGTGAGGGCCATGAAAAGGGAGGTCCCAAACTGCATTTTACCCATGCAATTTCCCATAGGAACTTTAGACAATGCTACAGCCAAAATGGCTGCACAGAATTACACCAAATGACACAGAATACTGCAGTACCGCACATTCAAAACATGCAATCTGATTGGCAGGCCCCATCATGAAGAGAATGTTGCGCCCGTTATTTTATGACTTTGGATTTCGTCCCAGTGTCCAAAAGAACAAACAAAAATAAGGAACAATGGGGCAGGGTAAGGGTACTCTGAGCCCCTGGCCTTTGAGGTGCTGCAGTACGACCACGGAGCACAGCACGCCCCCATGTAGTTTCTCTGTAGTACCTGTAACTTGTGCCTTGCCATGCACTGCTTACGATCTACCATATTACATCAGTTTTGGCATATTCTATGGCATCATTGATTACATCAATGCAACATCTGATATGACATCATTGATAACAATGCTGTGCATGTCGGGAAGAGTTATAGTTACCTCAGTCAACAATAACTGGTGAATTAGAGTGCTTTGTAGAGTTCAAATATAATGTTTTAACTGACATTTTCACCCAACAAAACGTCACTTCAACCTTTGATTTTTTTCAATAAATATATATAAATATATTACACAGTGGCAGGCGGCACTTTGTAGTTAAAGTTTGGTCAGAGTTTCCTTAGGAAGATCTTGTTTTGTTTTGCTAGTAAAATTGGTGCCGTTTGATCACTCTTTATAAAACTTTCCAAAAACAGTTTTTTGCCAACTCAAATTCAGTTGTGGCGTGATCCATGATTTGGGGCCAGAGAAATGGGGGGGCGATTCCCAAAATGCAATTCTACAATGTAATTTTATAGGGAAAATTAAACAACAATATAGAAAAAAATGGCTGAATGGAATTCCTCCAAATATGACAGAAAGCTAGAGCCTTACACAGAAACTGTGCTTTTGTGTAACTGCATTTGGTCGTTTTGGAGAAATTAAGGATCAACATTTATAGCTATCCGGTGCTGGCTGTAGGACTCCCGCCGGACCGGAAGATCAAAAGATAATGATCTGATTGGCTGGCCTCAACATCATCAGAGCTGTTGAGTGGCCTTTTAGTACTTGTGGAAAACAAAAAAACATATGAGGGGCAGGGTATGGAATAGAATACCCTGACCCCTAACTGTTGTTGGAGGGACTGAGGGGAAACATGTGGGGGGAAAAGTATGACCCTGGGCCCTCCATCAGGATTCAATGTAGCTCTTTGCAGTACGCAGCAGTACTGTGGGACCCACTTAAAAATAAATAAATAAGTAAGGCATCATATTTTTGTTTACATTTCCCTGGGGTGTGCCAGGCGCAGCACGTTTAAAAAAAAACATTGTGGGGAGGTGGTGTGTGTGAGGCCTCATCCCCAAAGAACTATGGGGCATATTAGCAAGACCGGCGATAAAATTATCGCCGTTTTAGCGACAGGAAACTGCCGCTAAAACGGCGATAATGGGCTTGCTAATATGCGTTATAGAATTCCAATAGAAGCCCATGTTAGATGTGCAGGACTTCTAACCTGGGCTTCTATTGGAATTCCATAACGCATATTAGCAAGCCCATTATTTTCCTGCCGCTAAAACGGCGATAATTTTATCGCCGGTCTTGCTAATATGCCCCCATATCCTCTTGGAGGTCCCAAATTCCCGGGATCTGACGCATGTTGGATAATAATGTCTATTTATGTAGAGGGTCAGACTTGGGGACCCCTCTCTGAAGAACTAGAAGCCCCCGAGGCCCCCATCTCCTCATGGGTGGGCACCTGTATGGTGGGGTCCTGATCCCCATCCCTGGGACCTGAAGCAAGGTAAGGGTGGTGTGAACGCTGCATGGTGGTGTGCTACACCTGCCAGCGGCCAGGCCCTGAGCTAAACTCCCTATGAGTTACCAATCCCCAGTAGCACATGGCCCTTGGCCATGCACAATGTTACAATCCTGTTAGAGCCTCATCTCTGGCCTGGCCCTGTACCCAATACCCCGTGGGCAGCCAATGCCATGTTATTGGAAAACCACCCATGGTTGCGCAACACCCCACGGAAATCCACCCCACACATTTTTCACTGTACTGCGGTACCCAGGACCATGTAATCTTCACTTTTGATGCTTGCATGGTACTGTGGTTTCCTGCGGTATTCCTGCATGTCCTCACGGGAGGGTCCTGCAGGAATTCTGCAGCACCAGTGGCACAAAAAGAGGCAAGGGGTCAGGTTGCCCCTACACTGCCCCTCATACCTTATTTTGGTGCACATCGTAGGACATCGGGACCAAGTCCTCGAATTCTCAAATGTCTGGCACAATAATTTTGTTGATATTGCAGCTAATCAATCAGATTGCTTGGTACCGTGAGACCAGTACCAGTCTTGCAGTACCAAGAGGGCAGATGGGAAAAAGGCCCTCTCAGACAATCAGAATGCTTTCATTTTAAAAATGTGGGTCCCACAGAAGTACTGCAGTACTTCTTCTAGCACCAACCATCCAGATATCACTATATTTGAAAATTCATTTATCAAAAAAGGTTGAACAGATGCACACCAAATCCCAAAAGGCATACTTTCTGAATAAAGATATAGCTTTCTGCCAAATTTGAGGCATTTCTGTTCAGACGAATTTTCGTATCACTTCTTAAAATTCCAAAGGGAATTTGCATGGGGATAGTGCATTTTGGGACATCCCTTTTTCTCAGCCTCTGCTTAATGCATGATGCCGAAACTTTCAAGAAAGGAGCAGAGATGGATGATCTCTTTTATGGAAAGTTTCATGAACATTTTTCAAACAGCACCAAGTCATTATCAAAAACAAAAATACTCTTTCTTTGGAAACTCTGACTTAACTATAACTATACATTGGTGACAGCAGCTGTGTGATTTTTATATATATGTATAAATATTGCCGCTCCGTTACACCTTTCAGGAGCACTCCCGGACGGGTGCTGTGGTCGCGGAGGTGTGTCCGCAAGAATATCAACGCTCCATTTTCTTTCTGTTTCTGTTAAGAAAGAGCACTCACGGGGGTAAATTGCCATCCATTTATTTGGAGCAAACAGACGCATTTCGGCTTGTGCCTTTTTCCAATGTTTAACCCTTAACATTGGAAAAAGGCACAAGCTGAAACGCGTCTGTTTGCACCAAATAAACAGATGGCAATTTACCCCCGTGAGTGCTCTTTCTTAACGGAAAGAAAAAGGAGCGTCGATATGTATAAATATATCTATATATATTTATATATAAAAGATTTGATCTGATTGGCTGCCACCACATCAACTCAGTCCCCGTGTCCCGTGCAAAAACAGTGAGAAAAGTTAGGGTGGGGATACCCCACCTCCTAGACTTGCTTGTGGGAGCCCAAAGTGACCCTCTCCCCCCATGGGGGGGGGGCAAAACATGTTTTTATTGGCGTCTTGGATCCACAGAAGAGCCAAAAATCTGTGTCTCCGATAAAAAAAACGCAGGCAACTGCTCGTTTTAAATCTTAGCCCCCTGGGATAGATCAGGGCCCGCTGGTTCGGCACATTTCTTTTTTGGGGAATAGGACATGTGGCCCCTCTCCCAGGGGACCCCATCTCTTGGGCTGCTTCTTAATGAATGCAGAGCAGGGCATGCCCCCCTCTCTGTGACTCTTTAGACCCTGAAAACCCCATCACCCAGTGCTGTTTTTTAAACAGGAGGGGACACATTGCTCCCCCCATGCGTCTTTTTAGACACTGGGGACCCCACCTCCCAGGGCCAATTGTTTATTTAAGGGAGGGTGGCATGTGCCCCCTCTCCTGAACCTCTTTGAGGCCCTAGGGATCCCATCCCCCAGGGTCAATATGTTTTTTGGGGGGAGGAGGGCATCAAGCTCCCCTGCACAGTGCTCTGCAAGCTCTGCTAATTTCCTCCCATATTACATCACTCATAATATTTTTATGACATCATTGATAATATGACTGCAATATCTGAAATTACATAATTGATGACAACACTCTGCATGGTGGGGGCGTGAGTTATAGTAACTTTATGGCACAAGTTGTAGTTACCTGAGATATTTATAAATGGTGAATTCCTGTGATTTTGTTTGTTTACAATGGTATGTTTTACATGACATTTACACCTAACTATAACATCCCTTTAACCGTTGTTTTTTTTAGTGAGTAGACAGACAGACAGACAGACAGACAGATAGATAGATAGACAGATCAGACCAACCACAGGTTTTTGCTGGTTTTGGGTCATCAGTGGCATCAAAAGCATAGGACTGATTTTAGGGCAAACGATTGAGAAAGTGCTGTGGACTTGAGATCGCATGATGGTGGATAGGACTAGATGGCTTTGAGCCCACATTTTCAACCTCCCATTTCACAATAGCAACAATTAGACCAGCACTGTTGAAAGTTGGAATCAGTGCTCAGTGCTCCTGGCTGCAATTCTTCCAACTTGTTTCTGAATGTCCCTCATCTGTAAAGTGCCACAGACTAGACATGTGTAATTTGTGGTTCATGTCTTTCTGGTCTAATTGTCAGGGCATTGACAGGAGAACATCCCTAGTTTGGCAACCAATTACCGACAACCTATGCAGTTGTTTTCTTCTTATGTGTGCTCAGACATTAGAACCCACCTGTGAAAGGAAAATAAAGGAGAGGAATTTATAGAATTATGGCACATGCCTATGCTTTAAATGTTTGTTTATGCTCCCCCAATGCACTGCTAAATTAATATTGCATTGACCATTTTTGGTATCCATAATTTAAAGGTCACACTCTTCATAGTTTTTCTCTGAACCACAAAAAAAAAAAAAAAGACCAACATGGTCATACGATCAGCCAATTTTATTTTCTCAGGATCAATACTATGTGTAAAATACAGTAGTACATTTTACTAAGGTACACAGTGAAAGGGGTAATGAAAAAGCCAGTGAAATATCTACCTTAATCTAGCTCTTCTAATTATTTTCTGAAGAAAAAAACCTACTAAAGACTAAGGGGATCATTTAAAGTGTGGTGGAGTGGATGATTTGTTGTAAGTCATTGGTTCTCCCACGCAACCAAACTCGGGGCTTACCTGCTCTATTTAGAGTTGGGGGAAGCACTGTGATTGCACAGGCAGAGACTCAGTTGACTCTGCCGGCATAAACCTTTTATCAGATGCCCATCTATCAGTGGGCGGTCAGGCCACAGTGGCTGTAAAACCACCCTGCCAAGGACACACCATGCTATATTTTCCTGGCATGATTAAGACCTATTAAGATCATAATTATATAAATGTATCATATGGCAATACGTCCTGTGCGAATCACTTTGGAGCAACTCAAAACCCCTGAATTTTCTGATAATTTGAGGTCCTTCAGCTTTTTATACTTTTTTTAAGTTTGATGATCCAATGTTTTTGTAGTGTATTGAGGCAGTTTACATATATTTTGTTTGGCAATTTAGGGCCTGATTTAGATCTTGACAGACGGGTTACTTCATCACAACGGTGACGGATATCCCATCCGCTGAAATATAAATCCCATTATATCTTAGTGGATTTATATTTCGGCGGGCGGGATATCCGTCACTGTTGTGGCAGAGTAACCCGTCTACCAAGATCTAAATCAGGTTCTGAGTTGGGTGGGGCACACATGCAGGGGGCAGTTTTTTCTTTACATTTTAATTTTGAATCCTTTCAGAGTGGGGCATGTCCACTGTAGACTGTGTGGGTGTTGCCATTATTTCACTCCACCGTGCAGTGCAGGTCCCTGTGGGGCAATATATCTAAAAAAATAAAAGTGCTTTCCTGGTGCTTGCTCTCATTGTACACTACACCATACTGTGTGTCAAGCTAGCACCTAGATTAGACAGTTCAATATATCCATAGTAAACATTTACCATAGACAGACCTGTCAAGCTAGCACCTAGATTAGACAGTTCAATGTATCCATAGTAAACATTTACGATAGACAGACCTGAACAGGAGATAGCCAGGCAAGGAGTTACGGGAAATTGGAGTCAGCTGCTGACTTTCAGTAAGTATCTCTTTAATTGTTTTTAGAGAGTAAAGCGTCACACAGTGTCCTAACCATGCTGGCAGGGTTTTAAGATAAAAATGTAAGAAGCATTCTGGCCAGCAGTATCATAAAATAAGGCAAGTGGGCCTTTAACCAGATACACCATGCTCACATTCCTTTCTTGTAGAGCTTTACAAATTGTGTTGTTGTTCTGGAACTTTTGGCCTTCAGTCACAACTTGTGCCAGAACATAAAATCTTCTGAGACACTTCCTGAACCATTTGGATCTATGAAATATTTATTTAAGGCATCAAATATTACAGCGGGTGGGATTTAAAAGATTTAGGCCATTCCTTTTGGCAATCCACAGCTAACTGTAATAAAGTTTTGATTCCACAATAAAAAAGAGTGGGAGAGGCAGCGGTCAAATAAAACAGGTTATTCTCTGGACTTTCCATCCACTCCCAAACTTGTTTACACTACACTATGTCCTATTCTTTAAATTCTAATTTGTAGAATGCCATGAAAAGAGAAAAAATAATTCATACGATTTTTATATTTTTGGTTAGGGAAGCATGATGCATTTTCATTAGCACACTCCTGGTATTACTTGAGCATATTCAAAAGGATATTTGATCAGTTAGACAGCTGTTTAGCATCCAAAGTCAAATCAAGAATCTAACATTGCAAGTTCAAGATTTTACAGCTTCAGTAGAATCCTCCAGTAACATTATGGACTTTCTGTAATTAATAATTAAATAATTGAAGATAAAATGACTGCCTAACAAGGTCTAAGCCTTACACTGACAATAAAGCTTATGCAGAAGAGAAATCTGCCATAACTTCGATAGAAGTAAAAACGTGTGCATAGATTAAACATAAAGGACCTGAATTTCTAAGGCATGCCTTCCGATAGTACACCCCTAACAGACCTCTACGCTCCGCAAGCTTCAACACTCTAGCGATCCCCTGAATCAGGAAGGCTAACTAGGTAGGTACGAGTTTCATAGTCTGCACAACTTAACTATGGCATTACCTTCCACCCCACATCAGTGCCATCCCATCACTGCTCGCTTTTAGGAAAGAGATTAAGAGCTGGCTTTTTAATAACTAAATGCACCATCTTCAGCATGCTCAGGTTCAATTAGCGCCAAGACATCCTTGGTTAATCGTGCCCTTTATGAATCCTCTTAACATAGCCCATCTCCATTCTCAATAGAGGATATTGAATCAATTCAGCAGAATTTATATGCTGTTACAGTGCACATGCATGGAAGACCCAATTTCTTTCAAAAATATGAATAAATATGCAACTCTGCTTGCCTAGATGTATTCTGATATTAAAGATTCATATTGCTAAGGAAACAAATATGGAACATGGATATAAAAGATTCTGCTGTTAAAAAACCACCACAAGGTTCTTTTGAACCCAACGTGGTACAGACAAACAGCCAGCTCTATTTTTATGATGGAAAAATTGGTGACTGTGAGAACTGGTATGGAAGTCAAGGGGCAGAAAGGAGTTACTGGGTCCAAATTGTGTCAATTGGTTTTGTTACAGGAGTCACTGGGTCCTAATTCTATCAACTGGGTTTGTTACTTCATTACCGCTTGTTCCTCAGCTCATTGTAGCGATTCAGACCAGTCCAAGACTTACTCCTCAGACACTTGGTATTGATAAGAGACAGAACACAATGACAAACAGAATAGCATTTAATAAAACAATGGTCAGCCAGTGCTTGTATCTAAGAATAAGCAAAAGTGTGTTATTCCAACCACACAGCTAAATACTAGACATAAAGAAACAATAATATCAATTGCTAAATTGGTATTTTCAAGGGTCTGAGAGCTAATGCTCACAGTGGTCTTGAGATAGTTGGGATTCATGCTATAATTAACTCTACAGTCTGTCTATGTATTCTCTGGGGCAACTGGGACTGACATTGAGGAATATTAATTATCTATGTGTTGAGTCAAAGGTTGTGCTAACTCAATGGCAAGTTAGGTTCTTAACTATAATCAGTTTGTGGTGGGCTTTATGTTGTAAGAGCTTCTTCCAATGCTTGGACAGAGGCACATCATTTTCCTCTATTTCAGTTTTTGTGATGCAGCTCCACTGGCTTCTCCTCTTCCACTGCGTCTCAAGGTTTGTTTTCATAGATAACTCGCAGCTGGGAGATGTCATGGTTGTATTTTGTTCAGACACTCTTTAATCTTCCTCAACCCAATGACCTGACCCAAAAAGACAGTTAGATCTCCCAGTATGGTCGCTTGAAGGCTCCACTCATATGAGAAACAGGAGTCCCATGGAGCCTGGGCTCCAGGAGCTCCTAGTTGCAGTGATGATGGAGGTTCAATGGCCACATTTCTAAAGAGCATGTCACAGCACTACACATTCACTGAATCACAGTCAGGGAAAACCACTGATTATGGTTCAGATATAAAAGTGTTGTGCGATTTGGGGAGCTTCGGAAAAAAAAGAACCTGTTAGCCTCTTAGAGGTTTCAATGCTAAAGAACCTGTCAGTCTCTTAGATATTCCAAAGCTATGGGGCTTCCTATTTTAAAGCTTCAATTTACTCTGACCACCCAACAAATTATCCTAGGCTTTGGAATAGGGCTAAATGAGGCTTGAATTAGGAGCAACCAAGGATACACACATTGTGAGCATAGGCGCAGAGGCACACCAAGGTTCCTCACAGTGCAGATCTGCTCCAGAGGTTTGGAGTGCAGATGTTGCAAAGGTGATATTTGTCTAGTCCTTCCTATGGTCAGCTCTTCTTCTTTCAGGCATCTGGGCTGAGGTCTTCTTAAGGCATCTTCCTTCTGCAGAGGCACTGTCAGTACTTCTCTTTGATAGCAGCAATGACAGGCTCTTGTTTTTGTGGATTGCCCTCAGCACATCCAGCAGGATTCCTTTGATTTAGGGTTCTGTTGTTTAACCTGGCTGGAGAACTAGTTGTCAAGTGTGTGATTGTGCAGTGTATGCCTTGGCACCATTCATTGAAAAAATCCTGTAACAATAACTTAGGGTTCTTATCCCGTATATATATTCAGCCTTCAGATTTAGATTGTCGATTTCATAGCCCAGCTCTGGGATATTTTCAGGCAGTTCCTGTGCTTTTGTGTACTCATTACATACTGGTCAAAATACAGTCTTTATGGAGCTAGGAGCTCCCTGCCAGAGAAACCTAAAACAAAGGCACAAAAGAAGGAGAAGCTTTGCCACTCAGCTACTTCACAATCTGTTGGAGATAGAACCTCTTGGAAGAAAAGAGCAGATAGGGATGTAGCGTCCTCCCAAGCCTAGGTAACCGCTAAGGACTACGCAAAACACACAGAGAATAGTATAACATGTCTAGCATGAGCCAAAAGGGTTCCATCATTGCTAACTCATACGACAATACATCCCCCCTGTTGAATGAAAACATTTATTTTTTTACAAGCATTTACAATCATAACTCTTCAGTGAGTCTTCATAGCACTCTGATCACACGTCTGGACCGTGTCTTCAGAAACTGGGAAAAGGCAGTCGAAGTGCCCTTTGCTGGCAACAACATGAAATGGTTTAGCATCGAAGGGAGCATCAGATTTCCATTTTCTAGGCTGATGGACAATCACTCGATCTCCTCTATTGAACGCAATGTCTTTTGCATGTCGGTGCTTGTCTGTATAGGCCTTCATTTTTATTGTATGATCCAAGTCTTTTATATGGGTTTCTTCCTTAGTACTCGGTCTTCTGTCGGTCCATTGAGGTAACTTGGTCATCATGGTACTCTAGTAGAATGGTGAGCTTGAGGAATAGAACTCAAGACAGTTTTAAGGTCGAACTTTTCCAATACAGCATGCTGAACAGCTTTCTTGAGAGTACTCATGAAACGTTCGACAAGGCCATTGGCCTGTAGCCACACAGGGGGTGCTCTTCTGATTCTTCACATTAAGATGACTGAGAAAGTCTCTGAATTCTTCACTATTGGAAAGTAGACTGTTGTCCGATTTTAAGATCGCAGGAACACCCAATGTCTCAAAGATGCAGTCTAATCTCTGGATGACTCTTTCTTGAATGATAGATGAGAGATCTTCTATCAGTGGAAAACGGGAGAATTCATCAACAAACTCCATCAGGTGATGTCCATTGTCAAGAGGACCCAAGAAGTCAATGGCAATTCTTTAAAGTACTGTTATGGTGATGGGATGCACACCATTTGTTCATAAATTATCCATTTTTGTCCAATGCTCCTCCAAGAATGCATGCTCACTGGTTATGTGACATGCCCACTTGTCACCTCAATAAACAACAACTTAATGTGGGGCGTCATCTCGCCCCAAACCAATCGCACAACTGAATAGCGCCATTGCGACGCTACTAATATTTTCTTCTTTTTACTCAATGTATTCCATTTGTTCCTTCTTTTATTCTTTTCCACTTCTTTTCAACTCCTGTTATAATCCACACGCGGAATGAAATGCTATTTCCAAAGTTTTCCCATGCTCGAGTTGTGCCCCTCCGGGCCTCTTACAAGAACACGAACTGATGCAAAATTCGTCGAAGGCAGTGTTTATTAAAAAACCCAATGCATTTCAGGCTACAGGAGCCCTTCGTCAGGGGTAACTACAAATGACAATAAAACATTTAACCTTTACCATGTGATTCGTTATTATACATGTTACTTAATCACTCGTCATAGTGCAATTTCAAGTTAACCCAAAGCATATGTTTTTTACAAAACCACTCGTATTTCCACAATGTGAGCCCCTTCCTAAACAGTTCAGATGCTAATCCGCCCTTCTCTACTGGCAGACCATTCTCATCGCTAAACCGTTCCATGCGCTTTACCAGTCCCACCCTCTCTTCCTTCAAACTCCTCCCTATACTGGTGTTAACTTCTCCCCTCTACCTCAATTACCCCCTCAACTGCTCTCTCACCCTCAGCAAACACTCTGCATGCTCTCTTTGCCCATAGATTCAACTTACTCCCTCTACATTTATACCCCATTACCCGCAAATTCCCCTCATCCCCCTACACCTCTGTACTCCACCTCCCATTCGCCCTGAAACCCATACAACTCGCATTTCCTTACATCTGACTCATACTCTCTCACATTACTACTAATTCCCATCGTCCATTCTACCATTGCCTAACGCAGCAACCGCAACAACACAACATTTAACCCTCAACTATAAATAACATCACTTCATTACACATACCTGCCGCGATAATTAAAACCCATCCATCCCCGTCTCCATTCCAAAAGGTAATTCATTCCAACATCCTCCCACCGAACTTTTAACCAAATCCGCCCACATAAGGGAGGGACTTATGTGGGCGGATTTGGTTAAAGGGAGTAAGTTGAATCTATGGGCAAAGAGAGCATGCAGAGTGTTTGCTGAGGGTGAGAGAGCAGTTGAGGGGGTAATTGAGGTAGAGGGAAGAAGTTAACACCAGTATAGGGAAAGGGGTGGAGGAGTTTGAAGGAAGAATGGGTGGGAGTGGTAAAGCGCATGGAACGGTTTAGCGATGAGAATGGTCTGCCAGTAGAGAAGGGCGGATTAGCATCTGAACTGTTTAGGAAGGGGCTCACATTGTGGAAATACGAGTGGTTTTGTAAAAACATATGCTTTGGGTTAACTTGAAATTGCACTATGACGAGTGATTAAGTAACATGTGTAATAACGAATCACATGGTAATGGTTAAATGTTTTATTGTCATTTGTAGTTACCCCTGACGAAGGGCTCCTGTAGCCTGAAATGCATTGGGTTCTTAATAAACACTGCCTTCGACCTAATTTTGCATCAGTTCGTGTTCTTGTAAGAGGCCCGGAGGCGCACAACTCGAGCATGGGAAAACTTTGGAAATAGCATTTCATTCCGCGTGTGGATTATAACAGGAGTTGAAAAGAAGTGGAAAAGAATAAAGAAGGAACAAATGGAATACATTGAGTAAAAGAAGAAAATATTAGTAGCGGCGCAATGGCGCTATTCAGTTGTGCGATTGGTTTGGGCGAGATGTCGCCCCACATTAAGTTGTTGTTTATTGAGGTGACAAGTGGGCATGTCACATAACCAGTGAGCACGCATTCTTGGAGGAGCATTTGACAAAAATGGATAATTTATAAACAAATGGTGTGCATCCCATCACCATAACAGTACTTTAATGAATATTGCCCAACTTGGGATAGCACCCGACAGGTTAAAAGTATTAAGAAGAAGCATCAGACAACAGTGCAACATTCCACACGTATGGCGATACATCGTGGTTCGTCACCAAGTCGGTGTTGAAGTTGGTTTGAAATGGCAGTTGACAATGATAACGTGTTCATAGTGGCTGTATACATTTTATACAATGTTATTAACTCTTGCAAAACGGATATTGAGAACTTGACAAAGACGTTTTTTCAGGATGTGCTCGGAAGAATTTACTGCACTATGGGAAATGTAGTGTTTTCAATTTGCAAGTAGCTTGAAGGCGGGAAAAGTTGATCTGTGGGCCAATCAGGCGCATAGAAGAAGGGAGGGACTTATGTGGGCGGATTTGGTTAACCGTTCGGTGGGAGGATGTTGGAATGAATTACCTTTTGGAATGGAGACGGGGATGGATGGGTTTTAATTATCGCGGCAGGTATGTGTAATGAAGTGATGTTATTTATGGTTGAGGGTTAAATGTTGTGTTGTTGCGGTTGCTGCGTTAGGCAATGGTAGAATGGATGATGGGAATTAGTAGTAATGTGAGAGAGTATGAGTCAGATGTAAGGAAATGCGAGTTGTATGGGTTTCAGGGCGAATGGGAGGTGGAGTACAGAGGTGTAGGGGGATGAGGGGCATTTGCGGGTAATGGGGTATAAATGTAGAGGGAGTAAGTTGAATCTATGGGCAAAGAGAGCATGCAGAGTGTTTGCTGAGGGTGAGAGAGCAGTTGAGGGGTAATTGAGGTAGAGGGGAGAAGTTAACACCAGTATAGGGAAAGGGGTGGAGGAGTTTGAAGGAAGAGAGGGTGGGAGTGGTAAAGCGCATGGAACGGTTTAGCGATGAGAATGGTCTGCCAGTGAGAGAAGGGCGGATTAGCATCTGAACTGTTTAGGAAGGGGCTCACATTGTGGAAATACGAGTGGTTTTGTAAAAAACATATGCTTTGGGTTAATTTGAAATTGCACTATGACGAGTGATTAAGTAACATGTATAATAACGAATCACATGGTAATGGTTAAATGTTTTATTGTCATTTGTAGTTACCCCTGACGAAGGGCTCCTGTAGCCTGAAATGCATTGGGTTTTTTAATAAACACTGCCTTCGACAAATTTTGCATCAGTTCGTGTTCTTGTAAGAGGCCCGGAGAGCACAGCTTCGAGCATGGGAAAACTTTGGAAATAGCATTTCATTCCGCGTGTGTTTTATAACAGGAGTTGAAAAGAAGTGGAAAAGAATAAAAGAAGGAACAAATGGAATACATTGAGTAAAAAGAAGAAAATATTAGTAGCGGCGCAATGGCGCTATTCAGTTGTGCGATTGGTTTGGGGCGAGATGACGCCCCACATTAAATGGCAATTCTTTACCATACATGCTTTGGCTACTCTGACATGTTTAAACTGTGTTAAGTGGTTTACAATGAAAGGTAGTTGCATAGATGACAGGGCTTCAGTTCTCTTTCAACTCTCATCGAGATCAGAAATCCAGATTTGATCTTGGAGAGCTTGGATTGTGGTAATGATTTCACAATGTCATTCATGGGCCACTTCAATTATCTGTTGTCGCAGACTCTCCAGAATAACAATTCTCAAACTTCTCAGGATAACGCCTTCTTGCGTCACAGACAATTCATCTTTGACATTATTAAAGTTCTGGCATTCACTGTTACAGGGAAGGAGGTCAAGTATGCTAGTTCCAAGACTGATGTGTAATAATGTCTTTTAGTTTTAAACATGTCACTAACTCGACTCGTGGCAGTGACAATTTGTTCTAACGAAATGGCAGCTGGGGTGCTTGAATTCACAAAGAAATTTATGTAGGCTTCAGCCGTCTTGGAAGGGGTACCATGGCACAGGATCTCTTGAGAAGAAATTGGTAGGGGTTTTGTCTTTCTTTGGACAGTGCACAATTGTGTAGTAGAATTCTTGTAATTGTAGACCCCAACGTTCAATGCGAGGAGGCACCTTGGTCTTTGGATTTCCAACATTGGTCAACACTGCTTGTTGATCTATCACAAGCATGAAAAGGCTTTCCATATAAAAAAGACATGGAAATATTCCCAAGCCCACACTGCTAAACATTCTTTATCAGATTGTGAATAAACATGTTCACTTTGGGACAAACTTCTGCTTGCATATGCCACACTATGCCTTCGAGCATTTGGGTGTCTGTTGTGCTGTTCAAGGATTGAGCCTAACCCGGCGGGGCTAGCATCAAAAACAACTTCGGTATGAAGTTTTGGATCAAAGTATGCCATTTCAGTAGCTTTCTCAATAGCTTGTTTGAGTCTCTTTTTTTTTTTTTTACTCTTTTTATTTGGTACATGGCTTACATGTTTATCTTGAGACATCATTAAAACCTTTACATATTACACACTCTTTTTACAGTATTCCGTTACAATAATAATTGTGTATTTGTAAGTACATGAGTATATGTACTAGTCTGAAACATTTGCCGCTTCATGGTTCATTAACTGTCTTCCAATGAAGACTCCACGGTAGGTATAGTGCATATGCCACCTCTGAAAATATTCCACTTTCCCCACAGTCGTTCCCATTTTTGGGGCACCCTCTATGTATGTATACTGCCCTTTCGGCCACCATAGCCATATCCATGTCATTGCTCCAGTCTCTCACGGTGGGGGTGTTTCGTGCCCCCAAGTGTCTGGTGATGTTCCTCTTAGCTATTGTCATACCCAGTGTCGCCCAGGTTTGTGCTGTAGTGTTAAGGTCTGTTGCTTCCCATATATTTAGCAGGCATCGCCTAGGTTCTGGTGGCACAGGGGCCTCACTCACTCTTGTTATTGTGGACATAACTGCCTCCCAGTATGTCGCTATTTCTGGACATTCCCACAACGTGTGATAAAATGTACCTACTGCTCCACACTGCCTCAAGCAAAGTTGACTGTCGGTCTTTCCTATTTTGCATAGTATTACCCTAGTGTAGTAGATCCTATGGAGCACTTTAAGTTGCACAAGGCGCAATTTCGAGGAGATTGCCACCTCCCTCGGGGATTCCAATGCCTCCTGCCAATCAGTCTCGTCTAACTCTCCCACATCTTTCTGCCATTTATCCGGGAGAGACTGTGTGGGGTCAGGATGGTTGTTAATAATTTTGAGATATGTTAAGGATGTGGCTTTTTTGTCCATTTGTTCTGTCAGGAGTCTGTCTTCTAATGGGGAAGCTTCAGGGAGGACGGTGTCAGGTGGGATGACAGCCTCTAGTGCATGCTTGATCTGGAGATAGCGAAACCGTTCCGTATGTACCATCTCGTATTGGGTCTTGGAGTTGGGTAAACGGAATTACTTTTCCCTTGGCCCAGAGATCTCCCACCTTCGATATTCATATAATGTCCCATTGCCTGAATCCTTTGCTATTGCATAGTGTGCCTAGCTTACCGGTTTCCCAGAGGGGCGTTGCCTGCGTAATCTTATTGTTCCAGCCTAGTTCTTTAAGTACTGTATGCCACAGATGAATCGTCTGTTTTGTCGGTCCTAATAGGGCCATCTTCTGGTTAGTGTTGTTTAGTGCTCGGTTGAGCCCTCCCGTTCCCAGAACAAGTCTGTCCAGGCAGTAGGCCGGGTCGGTATGAGAGACATGGAGCCATTGATTTATTACGGTCAGTTGGGACGCCCAATAACACGTTTGTATATTTGGGAGCGCAATGCCACCATCATACCAAGTTCTAACTAATTTGGCCATTGCTATCCGGGCCGGTTTTCCATTCCAAAGGAGTTTGGTCACTTCTGCCTCTATTGCTCAGAAGTAGGATGGGGGAACTGAGAACGGGGTATTATGCAGAGTATAGAGAAATCGGGGGAGCGCCATCCTTTTGAAAAGTGCCGCTCTTCCTAGCAGTGTTAATGGTAAGGATTGCCAGTGTTTAGTGTCTCTACGCAGTCTCTTTAGGGGCTCTAGAAGATTTAGGGTCATGAAGTCCTCTGAATCCGAGGTAATATGGATCCCCAAATATTTGAAACTATTCTCCACTATCTGCACTGCGCACCCTCTACGTAGCATCGGTGGCGGGCCCTTCAGAACATACAGGACTGATTTGCTCCAGTTGATCGTGTACCCTGAATGCTTCCCATAAGAGTCACATATATTCAGGAGTCTATGCAGTGAGCGTTTGGGGGAGGCCATATATAAGAGGATATCATCTGCATATAGGGATATGCGATCCTCCCAGCCCTCTGTCCATCTAAGCCTGCGAATAATCGGATCCTGCCTTATCCAGGCTGCTAATGGTTCCAGCACGAGGGCGAAGAGGAGCAGTGATAGTGGACAGCCCTGTCTCGTGCCCCGTCCTAAAGGGAATTCCATGGATATATGCCCATTCGCCACTACGTGTGCAAGAGGTTTCGTATATAGTAATTTTACCCATGAGCAAAACTTAGGCCCGAATCCAAGCCGTGTGAGAACAGCAAAAAGGAAAGTCCACTCGACCGTATCAAAGGCCATACGGGCGTCAAGAGACAGTATTATGGCCTCTTCCTGTATCGTATATTTGCGCCCCAGTACATTATGTAGGCGCCTTAGATTTAGGGCTGTATTTCTGCCCGGCATGAACCCAGATTGGTCTGGGTGTATTAATCTAGCTAGGTGAGGTGTAAGTCTGTTGGCCAACGTTTTGGCCAAAATCTTGGCTTCCGCATGTGATAAAGGAGATGGGCTGATAGGAGGGGCATTCCCGGGCCGGCTTACCAGGTTTGTGTATGGCCACCACCATCGCTATTCTCTGGTCTTTAGGGAGCTCTCCCACTTCTAGGCATGCGTTGTACATTTTCAATAGGTGTGGAGTGACTGCGGTTGCACTTCTTTTATATAATTCTATGGGGATGCCGTTAGGCCCTAGGGCTTTTCCCGACTGTATATTTCCTATCGCTATCGTTAATTCTTCGGTTGTGAGTTCTGACTCCAGTAGTAGTGTCTCTTCCTCTGTGAGAATGGGGAGCTGGATGTCTCGGAGGAATGCTTCCGCGTCCACCAGGCCTATCGTTTCAAGAAAGTCTGCTAGGATGGAGTGCGTCCGGTGTTGTTGATGGGGGGGCGTTCGGTCTAAAGTGTCATTAAGGGTCGCATTAAAGTCGCCCCCCCAAAATAAGTTCTCCCTCTGGAAGTCGGAGTAAAAATGCGCTAAGCGCCGGGAATGCTAGCGAGTGAAGTGCCGGGGGAATGTATACTGTCACAATGTTAATCAATCGTCCCTCCCACTGGCAAGAGACAGCCGCAAAACGACCTTGCTCATCTGTTTGATGAGGAGTGGGCACTGTTTCTTAATTAAGATCCCCGCCCCTCGTGAGCCGGATGTGAATTCGGAATGGACGATCAGTTTAAAGCCCATCTGTCGAGGGCTTTACAAGTTGTGCCAACTAGGTGTGTCTCCTGCAGGAGTACCACTGCTGGTGCCTTACGCTTAAGATATTGTAACACCAGTCCTCTCTTTAATTTATCTCTGAGGCCATTCACATTCCAGAAAATCAGTAGTAGGTGCTGAACACGTGTGGGCGAGGAAGCAGTGTGGCTAGGGTGACAGCGAAACATCAAGCTGTCAGTCTTCGGTGTGGAGACTCTGCTGTGTGGCTGCCGTGCAACGAAACGCAACGCTTTTCGGAAGCTGCGTCCTCGCGTTACACGCGCCATACGCCCACTTCCTGGAACGCGAGATGCGATACAGAGACCAGCCGGGAGGCTGCACCACATCATCCCTACGTATCTAGCCGGGTCGAAGCGCGAAAGTGAAAGCGCGAAAACGTGAACTTGGGAAACGTGAATTTGGGAACTTTTTACCGGCGGTGAGCGGCGGTGAGCTCGCACTCATCGCTGGGACCCCAGGGGGGGAACGGAAGGCCTCCGCTACCAGGGAGGCGTTGGGACCGTCCCAGCAGCCTAAGCATAATAGCCTCGACCAGGGGCTACTCTAAAAGCCAGAATCACGGCCAGCCAGCCACCCCACAGCAGAGGTAAGCGTTTTCTTGTATATTTGGAAAGCTATTAATGCTTCTTATAAATGTTTTTAACCTTTAGCTACGCCAGAGAGCTGTTTTGGAAAGGGCAAAAGTGGTGGCGGCAATCAGTGGAGGAATTAAGTAATTGAGCGGGGGTAAGGAAGTTGAGTACCCATAGGCTTGACTCAATCTGCCCTATACCCTCACCCCACTCACCCTCACCCTTTCAATCTTCAACTGTACACGACACGCGAAACAGTAGGAGCCCCCTATAGATGGCACAGAGGAAGCCAAAAACAAGCAAAGCACGAAAAGACCTCCCAACACCGAATAATGAGTCTATAGATGAAAATGGGTCCCTAGTAGAGAGATTGGAGAGTTTGGAGGAGAATGCTAAGAGTGTGCGCAAGAAAACCACAAAGAAGAAAACATCATTCGATAAATCTCAAGTCAGCGTGAAAGGGGGGGCCCTTGTGTCAAAATCGATAAAGGACTTTGTGGGCAAACACTTCAAGAAGATACCTACACCCCTGAAAACTCAAGACTATAATAAGGAACATCAATATAACAAGCAAAATCCTTGGGTCTAGAAAGAGAAGAATAAGACACTGACAATATCACACAGATCTTACTGTGGGATGATCCCTTTTTAGGACAAAATCCCTCACCCACCGAAGGTGGCATGCTTCATCATTTGGGATTCTCCTCTCAGAGGAAACCTAGTACCTCTGAGGGCTACAACCCCCTCTCTGAGTGGGAGGAGCACGAAATAGTAGTTTTGACCACACTATTTCATCTGACACATGCGGTTTAAATCTATACCGCAGGTGCACTGTTTTTAATCCTGGCAGTGAGAATATATGAATAAAGGATGTGTTGTATTCTCTCTAGCTAGTTTTAACATCACTTCATTCACGTTATTTCTTCTTTTGCACTGCGCCCTCACCCTATACTTTGTCTCTCATTTAGTGGATTTAGTAAATCCGTGTAGAGTAGACCTCAAAACATCCCTGTGCTCCTCCCACTCAGAGAGGGGGTTGTAGCCCTCAGAGGTACTAGGTTTCCTCTGAGAGGAGAATCCCAAATGAAGAAGCATCCCACATTCGGTGGGTGAGGGATTTCGTCTTAGGGATCATCCCACTGTAAGATCTGTGTGATATTGTCAGTGTCTTATTCTTCTCTTTCTAGACCCAAGGATTTTGCTTGTTATATTGATGTACTGAATTGGGGATGTAATCCTGTGCAGGTCTTAAAAATGTTCCCCAGGACCCTCCTTCCAAACTTTCCTTTGTTTAGTATAATAAGGAACAGTCAATTGCACAGGAAGTTAATGAACACTGTGCCTCAAGTCTAGAAGAATTACTCATCAACCAAAGTAACCTAAGCCAAATTAATCGCATCCTGGAACCAAGACTTTCCTCATCCCCACGGATATTTTCTATGACCGGTGCCGATGAAGTAGAATATGAGGAGAATGCCTCAAAGGAACTGCGAGATCAGAAAGACATTACGGACTCGGATACAAGGACTAAATCAGATAAAAGCATGGGACATTCGGTGAATCAAGGTTCCAAGTCGTTAGAAGAATTGGTGCGCAATAGCACATTGGGCTTAGATATATCCGCAACACCCTCGGCCTCAATGTTGGACATAATGTTGATGTTGCAAAAAACCCTGCAAGGCCTGCTAGAAGTTACAATGTTAAATAATAACATCTTAAATTCCCATGAAATTCTTCTTCAAAAAATTGTGGGAGAATTACAGGGGATCAGGGGTCTAATGCCATCTGTGGTTAGACCGGTGCCTGATACCTCTACTCAAGGTAGTGCAGGGGAATCAGTGCAAATGAATAATCCACATGACGTCTATATTTCTAGATGTCCAATGTTAATTAGGAGGCGGGGAGATCACCCCTGGTATAGGCGCCCTAACACTTGGTATTATTTAAGAAGACAAACTCAGCAAAATGAAAAACAAAAGGGACCCAAGAAAGGAAGGGATAAGGGAGTGGGGCCTCAAGAAACATCACAAGAAAGAGGAACTCCCCCAAATAATAGAAGGAAAATGAGGAATCTAGAGAGCCCATCGAATATGACACGTGTGGAAACAGGGGGGAAAAGGGTCCAACAAAAATTCACTCGTAAAGCAAATAGGGAGTATAAAATGTTGGAAATATGGGTAAATTCGCAGGGAGGGAAAGAACACCCAAGAAATCCAGCAATGGGTGGAAGAATACCAAAAATACCAATTGGAAAGAAGGATAAGTTGGGAAGGGAAAATTTGGGTACAAAAGTAACAGAATCTAGTGGCAAAAAGTGGCTATACTTTGAACCCTCTGAAGTAGAGAAGGGGAGGAAAAAGCTAAGAAAGATTACACCCTTAAATCGTTCCCAACTCTTATTTTCATTCTCAAAATGCCCTAGCCTGAGAGAAATTGGGTCAAAAGACCTGAGGCAGGTAGGATTTAGCCTCAATAATAAAGGCAAGGAATTTACAAAGGTCGAAGTCTACTCAGGGCTGGTAAAGGCGGCAATTCTAAAAGCTGAAAAAGAGATATTAATAGAAGGAATAAGGCTAATACCAGATGCAGAATTGGAAGGGGTAAACCAGCTTGGCAGTGCCTTTCTGAAATGTCATGCAGGCCTGGGGAAAAGGCAAGTGAGATTGATAGCCGGGGCATGCGGGGAAAGAGCAAATATCAACATAGCGGTTGAGAACCCGGAGCCCAGTAAAAGCTGGGGTAATTGGAGCCCAGGAGATAGCTATATAAGCACACCCTCGTGGGACCTGAATGAGTCTGGTCGTCTCAGCGATATTGATTAGGGAAGTGGGTTGTCACATAGCTTGAAAATAATATCTTGGAACATAAATGGGTTTGCAGGGCAAACAAAAGCTGAAAGCATAAAATATGTTTCACTGCAGGCAGATATTTTTTGTTTGCAGGAAACATGGCTATGCGACAACACCCCGGTAATTGAAGGCTATGTCCAACTTCATAAACCTGCCAGTAAAAAAAGATTCAGACGACCATCCGGGGGTATTATGACACTTACCTCCACCACGATCGCGAGAAAAGTGAAGTTAATAAATACATCTTGCAAATGGGTGTTGGTTAGTGAGATATCCCTACTGGTTTCTGAAAGGTTGAATGACCTCTTGATTCTGGTGAATATCTACATACAATGGGGTTCTCAAGAGGAGTACGAAATGGAAATGGGGCTATTTAAGGATGTTATGAATTCTTTAAGTGAAAAGTATGAAAACGATTTGATGGTCATTATGGGTGATTTCAACCACAAACTAAATCCCCAAAAACTAGACCCTTGGTTCAAAGAAATCATAAGCGCTTACGATATAATGCCAGCTGACTTTCCCAATTGTACTACGACTAGACAAGATAAAGCCCTTGGGAAATTCTTAGGATCAAAGGGGTTATTCAGTTTAAATGGCAGGATGGAATCTGACCGTCCGGCTAAACAGATCTTTAGAATAGGTAATCAACACTGCCCCATAGACTTTGTGTTCATACACGCATGGAACTATGCCACTGTAAAAAAGTTTAAGGTAATCCGGCGTAAAGACAGTGATCATAATGCCCTGTATTGTGAGCTATTAAGGGGGCCTATAAGTCATCGCGAAAGAGTCCTCCCCCAAAATATGTCATACCCCAAACGCCAGTCCACAAAATTAACAGATGAATACTTAGAGAAATTGGCAAGTTTTCAACAGAAATTAAATATGGAGGATGCCAATGATCAGGAAGTTGCATGGTTTGAGGACAAAATTGAACAGGTTGTACAATGCCTTAGAGTTGACCTAAAAAGGAAGAAAAAGGATACCAAAGACACGCAATCCAGCCAAAGAAGGCAAGTAAATTGGTTTGACTCTGCGTGCAAGGAAAAAAAAAGGATAATACGGAGAGCAGAAAGACGTTTGAGGATAAGGTATGACCAGGAGAGTCTGACTAATCTAATGAAACTAAGGAAAGAATATAAAATGTTAGTAAGGTCCAAGAAGAGGATCTTTAAAGAAAAATGTTGGAAAAATCTACTGGAAACAATAGAAGCAAAAAATGTTAAAGGTTTCTGGAAGCTGATACAGGACACCTCGGGTCGGACCTCAGGAACCATGAGCTGCGTAGTCGATGAGGCAACCTGGGAGGAGTACTTAGGCCAACTATATGAGGCAAGTAATGTGCACGTAATAAGTAAGGAAAAAGCCCACTGGGGAGGGGCAGCAAAAGAGTTAAAGTCATCCTTCTCGGTAGAAAAAGTGAAGGATACTATTAGGAAGTTAAATCTAACTCGCGCTGCAGGGCCCGATAATTTACCTGCCATTATAATTAAAACACAGCTAAACTGGTGGGCACAATTCTTATCCCAGATGTTCACAGCTATTCTAGATTCAGGCATTATCCCTAAATCCTGGAGGGGGGCTGTGATCAGAACACTACACAAGAAAGGCGACAGGAGGGACCCAAAGAATTACCGACTGATTAATCTGTTGGATATTGGAGTGAAGGTTTTCTCTAAAATAATCCTTGGCAGATTGAAGGATTGGGTAGAGCAACAGTTGATTGTGCCAGTGGAACAAGGAGGTTTTAAGGAGGGTCACTCTACGATTGACCACTGCTTCGCCTTATGGGCAGTGGCTCGGAAGTCCATGGTAGGTCGCTCCCCCACCACACAGCTCCGCCTGTGTTGTCTGCCCGCTGCTTCTGCAGGTAAGATCGCCCCTCAGCTGCGGCCCCGGTGCCCGCATTTCTTGCTATCTCCCCTTTTTCCTTCTGTGCCCCTCGCTGCCCCATTTGCGTTGTGACTGTGATTTTGTCTGTTTTCCCCCCCATTTCCTTTCTGTGCCCCTCGCTGCCCCATTTGCGTTGTGACTGTGATTTTGTCTGCTTTCCCCCCCATTTCCTTTCTGTGCCCCTCGCTGCCCCATTTGCGTTGTGACTGTGATTCTGTCTGTTTTCCCCCCATTTCCTTTCTGTGCCCCTCGCTGCCCCATTTGCGTTGTGACTGTGATTCTGTCTGTTTTCCCCCATTTCCTTTCTGTGCCCCTCGCTGCCCCATTTCCGTTGTGACTGTGATTTTGTCTGTTTTCCCCCATTTCCTTTCTGTGCCCCTCGCTGCCCCATTTGCGTTGTGACTGTGATTTTTGTCTGCTTTCCCCCATTTCCTTTCTGTGCCCCTCGCTGCCCCATTTGCGTTGTGCCCGTATTTTTGTCTGTTTTCTCTCCCCTTGTACTTTTGTGCCCCCGCTGCCTCTCGCCTTTCCCGCCGCTGCGTCCCCTGCGGCCCCGCCCCCTGACTGCCCATTCGCTGCCCCTGCCTCCCGCCTCCCAGCTGCTCCTCCCTCCCACCTCCCCATAAGTGGCGGCCGCTGCGCGGTGAAGAGAGCGACCCTTGACCTTGCCAGGTGGGTCGCTCCCCACCACACAGCTCCGCCTGTGTTGTCTGCCCGCTGCTTCTGCAGGTAAGATCGCCCCTCAGCTGCGGCCCCGGTGCCCGCATTTCTTGCTATCTCCCCTTTTTCCTTCTGTGCCCTCGCTGCCCCATTTGCGTTGTGACTGTGATTTTGTCTGTTTTCCCCCATTTCCTTTCTGTGCCCCTCGCTGCCCCATTTGCGTTGTGACTGTGATTTTGTCTGCTTTCCCCCATTTCCTTTCTGTGCCCCTCGCTGCCCCATTTGCGTTGTGACTGTGATTCTGTCTGTTTTCCCCCATTTCCTTTCTGTGCCCTCGCTGCCCCATTTGCGTTGTGACTGTGATTTTGTCTGTTTTCCCCCATTTCCTTTCTGTGCCCCTCGCTGCCCCATTTGCGTTGTGACTGTGATTTTGTCTGCTTCCCCCCATTTCCTTTCTGTGCCCCTCGCTGCCCCATTTGCGTTGTGCCCGTATTTTTGTCTGTTTTCTCTCCCCTTGTACTTTTGTGCCCCTGCTGCCTCTCGCCTTCCCCGCCGCTGCGTCCTGCGGCCCCGCCCCCTGACTGCCCATTCGCTGCCCCCTGCCTCCCGCCTCCCAGCTGCTCCTCCCTCCCACCTCCCCACAAATGGCGGCCGCTGCGCGGTGAGGAGAGCGACCCTTGACCTTGCCAGGTAGGTCGGCTCCCCCACCACACAGCTCCGCCTGTGTTGTCTGCCCGCTGCTTCTGCAGGTAAGATCGCCCCTCAGCTGCGGCCCCGGTGCCCGCATTTCTTGCTATCTCCCCTTTTTCCTTCTGTGCCCCTCGCTGCCCCATTTGCGCTTGTGACTGTGATTTTGTCTGTTTTCCCCCATTTCCTTTCTGTGCCCCTCGCTGCCCCATTTGCGTTGTGACTGTGATTTTGTCTGCTTTCCCCCATTTCCTTTCTGTGCCCCTCGCTGCCCCATTTGCGTTGTGACTGTGATTCTGTCTGTTTTCCCCCCATTTCCTTTCTGTGCCCCTCGCTGCCCCATTTGCGTTGTGACTGTGATTCTGTCTGTTTTCCCCCATTTCCTTTCTGTGCCCCTCGCTGCCCCATTTGCGTTGTGACTGTGATTTTGTCTGTTTTCCCCCCATTTCCTTTCTGTGCCCCTCGCTGCCCCATTTGCGTTGTGACTGTGATTTTGTCTGCTTTTCCCCCATTTCCTTTCTGTGCCCCTCGCTGCCCCATTTGCGTTGTGCCCGTATTTTTGTCTGTTTTCTCTCCCCTTGTACTTTTGTGCCCCCGCTGCCTCTCGCCTTTCCCGCCGCTGCGTCCTGCGGCCCCGCCCCTGACTGCCCATTCGCTGCCCCTGCCTCCCGCCTCCCAGCTGCTCCTCCCTCCCACCTCCCCATAAATGGCGGCCGCTGCGCGGTGAGGAGAGCGACCCCTGACCTTGCCAGGTAGGTCGCTCCCCACCACACAGCTCCGCCTGTGTTGTCTGCCCGCTGCTTCTGCAGGTAAGATCGCCCCTCAGCTGCGGCCCCGGTGCCCGCATTTCTTGCTATCTCCCCTTTTCCTTCTGTGCCCCTCGCTGCCCCATTTGCGTTGTGACTGTGATTTTGTCTGTTTTCCCCCATTTCCTTTCTGTGCCCCTCGCTGCCCCATTTGCGTTGTGACTGTGATTTTGTCTGCTTTCCCCCCATTTCCTTTCTGTGCCCCTCGCTGCCCCATTTGCGTTGTGACTGTGATTCTGTCTGTTTTCCCCCATTTCCTTTCTGTGCCCCTCGCTGCCCCATTTGCGTTGTGACTGTGATTCTGTCTGTTTTCCCCCATTTCCTTTCTGTGCCCCTCGCTGCCCCATTTGCGTTGTGACTGTGATTTTGTCTGTTTTCCCCCCATTTCCTTTCTGTGCCCCTCGCTGCCCCATTTGCGTTGTGACTGTGATTTTGTCTGCTTTCCCCCATTTCCTTTCTGTGCCCCTCGCTGCCCCATTTGCGTTGTGCCCGTATTTTTGTCTGTTTTCTCTCCCCTTGTACTTTTGTGCCCCCGCTGCCTCTCGCCTTTCCCGCCGCTGCGTCCCTGCGGCCCCGCCCCCTGACTGCCCATTCGCTGCCCCTGCCTCCCGCCTCCCAGCTGCTCCTCCCTCCCACCTCCCCATAAATGGCGGCCGCTCGCGCGGCTGGCGCGCCAAGGCGCGCCTAAGGCAAGCTTCGTCTGCGCCCGTCCGCGACTGGACCGCGCCCAGCGCCAGAACCCCTGGATCCCACCGATGCAACACTACTCGACGGACCTACGACGCCGCCACCCTCACCGCACTCAATGCCGGCCGGAACCCTGCCTGCTACCGAGCCTCACCGAGACGCACCCAAGGACCCTTCACCTGCCAAACCTGCCGATTCACCTGCCCCCGGACGTGCACCACCTCTGCCAAGTCGAGCACCAGCAGCAACAACCTGAAATGCATCCTGTTGAACACCCGCTCCGTCCACAGGCACGCCGTGGAACTCTGGGACCTGCTCAACGCAACAGCACCGGACATCGCCTTCCTCACCGAAACCTGGATGAACGCCTCCTCAGCGCCCGACATCGCCATAGCCATCCCGGACGGATACAAGATCACCCGGAGGGACCGCGTCAACCAGACGGGAGGAGGCATCGCCATCATACACAAGAACACCATCCGCATCTCGACTAACTCCGACGAGACCTTCACCGCCGCCGAACACCTACACTTCCAGATACACACTGACCCCAAGACCACCCTCCGAGGCACCCTCATCTACAGACCCCGGGACCACGCACACTATTCAGCGAAGACATCGCAGACTTCATCAGCCCGCACGCCATGCCCTCAGCCGACTACATCCTCCTAGGGGACCTCAACTTCCACCTGGAGAACAACAACGACAGAAACACCACCGCCCTGCTGGACAACCTCGCCAACCTCGGACTCAAGCAACTGGTGAACACGCCCACCCACTACGCCGGCCACACGCTTGACCCCGTCTTCTCTTCCAGCAAGCACATCTCCTTCAGCCACGCCACCGGACTACACTGGACCGACCACAGCTGCGTCCACTTCAGCTTCAGAAAGACTGCGACCCACCACCACCCGCAACAGGCTCCCGCCGGAGCTGGAGCAAGATCACCGCCGAGCAGCTCACCGCCTCCCTCAGCCAGAACACACCCACCAACACAACGGACCCAAACGAAGCAGCCAGCAACCTCGCCAAGTGGCTGACCGCCTGCGCCGACGACCTCGCACCACTAAAAACCCTCCCAGCAGACCCGGAAGCAAGAAAACCCCTTGGTTCACCGACGAACTCAAGGAATCCAAGAAGAACTGCCGCACTCTCGACAGAACCTGGCGACTCGACCAGACCACAGACAACAGGACCGCCCTCAAGCACGCCACCCGCAAACACCACCAGCTGATCCGTGCCACCAAGAAGTCGGCACTCAAAGAACGACTGGACAACAACGCCCACGACAGCAAGGAACTTTTCAGCATCGTCAAAGAGTTCTCCAACCCCAGCGCTCGGAAACAACGACATCACCCCTCGCAAGACCTCTGCAACTCACTCGCCACGTTCTTCCACCGCAAGATCACCGACATACATAACAGCTTCGACGCACAAACCACGCATCCTACCGCCGAACCAACGCCCGCCACCACCACCCTCTGCAACTGGACCCCGATCAGCACCGAAGACACCACCCGCACGATGAACTCCATCCACTCCGGATCACCAACCGACCCCTGCCCACACCACGTCTTCAACAAAGCCGACGCCACCATCGCACCCCATCTCCGGGACATCATCAACTCCTCCTTCCACACTGCCACCTTCCCGGAGAGCTGGAAGCACGCCGAGCTTACCGCCCTCCTGAAGAAACCAACGGCGGACCCCACCGACCTCAAGAACTACCGTCCCATCTCGCTCCTTCCGTTTCCGGCCAAAGTCATCGAGAAGACCGTCCAACGGACAGCTTGCCGCCTTCCTCGAGACGAATGGATCCCTCGACCCCTCGCAGTCCGGGTTTCGGGCCAACCACAGCACCGAGACCGCCCTTATCGCAGCCACCGACGACATCAGAACCCTAACCGACAACGGGGAAACAGCAGCCCTCATCCTCTTGGACCTCTCCGCGGCGTTCGACACCGTCTGCCACCGCACCCTAGTGAAGCGAGTCAGCAACATCGGAATCCGAGAGAAAGCACTGGAATGGATCATCTCGTTCCTCGCCGGAAGAACCCAGAGAGTCCGCCTCCCCCGTTCAGATCCGAGGCCACCGAAGTCATCTGCGGCGTTCCACAAGGATCTTCACTCAGTCCAACCCTCTTCAACGTCTACATGAGCCCCCTCGCAGCCATCGCACGCCAACACAACCTCAACATCATCTCCTACGCCGACGACACCCAGCTGATCCTCTCCCTCACCAACGACCCCACCACCGCCAGAGCCAACCTACACGACGGGATGAGAGACGTCGCCGACTGGATGAGGAACAGCCGCCTTAAACTAAACTCAGACAAGACGGAAGTCCTCATCCTGGGCTCATCACCCTCCGCCTGGGACGACTCCTGGTGGCCCCCGGCCCTGGGCACCGCGCCCAAGCCAACGGACCACGCACGCAACCTGGGCTTCATCCTGGACTCCTCCCTGTCGATGACCAGACAAGTCAACGCCGTCTCATCCTCGTGCTTCAACACCCTGCGCATGCTCCGCAAGATCTTCAGATGGATCCCCACTGAAACCAGGAAGACCGTCACCCAGGCACTCGTCACCAACCGACTGGACTATGGGAACACCCTCTACGCCGGAACCACAGCCAAACTTCAAAAAGACTCCAGCGCATCCAGAACGCCTCCGCACGACTCATCCTGGACATCCCCCGACACAGCCACATCACCGGACACCTGAAAGACCTGCACTGGCTCCCCGTCAGCAAGAGAATCACGTTCAGACTCCTCACCCACGCACACAAGGCCCTCCACGACCTGGGCCCAAAGTACCTCAACGACCGCATGACCTTCTACACGCCCACCCGCCAGCTACGATCAACCAGCCACGCCCTCGCCACCGTACCACGCATCCGCAGAACCACCGCCGGAGGAAGATCCTTCTCCTACCTGGCAGCCAAGACCTGGAACTCCTCCCCACTCACCTTCGGCGAACCCAGGACCATCTCTCCTTCAGGAAGCAGCTCAAGACCTGGCTGTTCGAGCAGTAACTTACCCCCTCCCCCAGCGCCTTGAGACCCTCCCGGGTGAGTAGCGCGCTCTATAAATGCCGTGATTGACTGATTTGGGATTGAGGGTTTGGCTAACCACTGAACAATACAGTGATAAAGTTCAGAGATACCCAAAAGGCACAGGCTCAGGACTGGAGTTTGACTTTGTTGATTGTGCCACTAAGAGGCTCTGGAAGGCCGGTTACTTGGCAGTAAGGTGTGTGATTTCAAAGGATTGTAGCACTTGATCATGAGAGAGCAGATCCTTAACAACTGTCAAGAATCGCTGTTACCAGTGCACTGGTGGACTCCTGATCTGACCTCTCCCCAAGAATTGGGCCAGCAGGCGAGACAAGTGGGGTCAGAACCAGGGTGACGTAGGCGGTTCAGAACCAAGGTGGTGACGCCAGAAGCAAGATTCTAAAAACTCTGATAAGGGGTGGGGACAAGGGTAAAAGACCAGAAGTCCTCTCTAAGGGCCCCAAAAATCTGCATCTGGGTGGGGAGTCCCAATCTAACAAAGGAAAAAGGCCAAAAGAAAACCATGGTGTAAAATCTGTAAACAGAAAACCCATTGGACCAGTGATTGTACCAAGACCAAAGACTCAACTCTCCAGCCACCATTGCCCCTAAGGCAACTGTCCCCCTAGCACAGCTCCAAGTGGTGGTGTTCCAAATAAGGGTGTATAGTAGGGTTAACCTGGGATCTGAGATGGACTCTCGGCCTAGTCAGAGTTCCAACTCAGGCTATGTTGATCTGTGATGGAGGCCTGGATATGGCCTACCTTATTTTGTAAGCCCCAGTAATCTGGGCAGAAATACAGACAACAGCCCACCTATAATTAATGGAAAAAGAGGCTTTCGGCATTAGGGACACAGGAGCAAGTGTCACAATGGTGACTAAAGCATCTTGTAGCCCCTGAGCAGATCATACTTGGTGAAATGTGCCAAGTGACCAATGCTAGCAATGTCCAGGACAGACCATTCCCTGGCTAATTGTTAATTTCTCCTGGGAGGGGTAACTGGCCCTAAGAAGTGCTGTGGTAAGTGCAGACCTCCCTGCTGAATGCTTTTAGCTTGAAATGATTTGGAAAAACTTCCAGCTGGGCTGAAGTTGAGCTCAGGACCCATGCAGAAATGTGTTGGGCATCCCCTGCAAATGTGTTTGCTATGGACCAGGTCCACAGGCAAAAATGTCTAAAACCTGAACGGGTCCTGGATCCTGGAACAATGGACCAGGCACCTTCCAAGAGGAGGAGCAGTAGGGTTAAGGCGAGTGCCTTCCCCCTGCCTCAGGGCTCCAGATCAGCCCCTTGAGTGAGCTGATCTTAGTCCTGAAGAAGGAACTGTCCCAGATGAGCTTGAGCCTGACCAGGTGCTGAGATTCTTGGGGACAGGGGCCTTCCAGTGCAGACCTGAGCCAGGAGCAACTGGGCTGCCCCTCTTCTTGAACCCCTCAGACAGCAAGCTGCTGCTGAGGCTGCTGGGAGTGCTAGTGGCACCCACCCAGGATCTTACTGGGATGGTGGATGCAGGAAGGCAGGAATCTGACTGCATGGTTGCCCCCACTTTTTCCTGCTGCTTTGCTGGTTTTTCGACGCGAGTTTGGCTGGGATCCTGCTGTCCCAGGACCCCAGCCTATCTGCTTCCCCCTTAAATTGAGTGCATGTACCCTTAGAGGTACACTCCAGGTGGGTTCTGGGGTACCCTTGCTAGTCCCTAGTATATGGTATACTATGTGCACCAGGGCATAGGTGCCCACAGAGGCCTCCCAGGGCTGCATGGCATGTGTTATGCCACCCCTGAGAGGTGCAAGCTATTCAAACTGAGCACCACGAGGTCTGCTACAGCAGCCTGTGCAAGGTGAGTGCATGGCACACCCACTTGCTGAGACATAGTAGGTTCCCCTAGCATCTCTCCATATCACAGCACATGTAAACCTATCAGTCACCCCTATGGCAGGCCTTAACAATCCTGAAGGCAGGGTGCTGGGGTTTCATGTGAGAGAGGTGCTCATGCCATGAGCAGAGCTCCTCTGCAGCTTTCGGAATCTTCATTCCGGGGTTGTTCCAGTGATGCAGCCCGACCATATACTCTTAAAGTGCATTACAACCTCGTGGTAAATGCTAACTTTGAAATCGGCTGCTATTGTTGAGAGCATATTGCGGTTGGTGTCAAGCATTCTGGAATCATACCTCCCACCCCAGTACTGGGGTGGGGGAGTATGATTCGCCCAGAGAGAGCAACATGGCACCACCGGTACCATTCGGTACCAGCCTAACAGGGCCCTGGCATCACAAAATGGATGCTGCAGCCACAGACACGTAGTCTGCCCTCCTGCTGCTGGACGAAAACTCCAGGCAGGGGAGCCTGGACAATGGGTTTCCTGTCACAGGGAGGTGTGACCACTTCCCGTGACAGGCTTTGAGTGTATTGGGGCTGGGTGGGTGCACCCAAGAGTGCTTTGAAGTCTGCACTGGGGCACATTTGGTGTCCCTTAGTGCAGGGTCCAGTTCAAGCGGTGGCAGGGGCTGCCAGCCCCTGCTCTCTGGCCTTGAGGCTGGACAAAGGGAAATGGAGTGTAGCCCACCCCTCCTCTCCTGACCCTCCCATAGTGTGTGGGTCCCGGTCTGTCCCACCCTTCCTTGGGCATAAAAATAGGAATCCCTGACTACAGGACTTTAGATTACACCTGGACTAAACCCCTGTTATCAGAAACCAAGTACCCACGGCGAGTCTACACTACGCTGGATGACTGAAGAATCTCCCTTGGAGTGTATGGAGTTCAGCCCTCCCTGCAAGGCAGGGAACCCTTAGCGCAACAGACCGGTTGGCATTCTCCAAAGCTCCTGCGGTTCTCCGAAGAATATTGCCACACAGGGAGGTGGGGTTTCCAAGGTCTCTGAGGTCGATCTGTGCCTCCACAGCAAGTCTGAGGCCTGTGTCCCTTGTGGAGACCGTGCAACTCGAACCCCTGGACACAGCAACCATTTGCAGAAGCATCAGCTTTCCGGCAGACCCTGAAGCTGAGCTTTGCCGTTTGCTAGCCCTGACCCCGAGCAGTAATCACACCGAAGATTGCAGGCCTACACTGAGGCGAGTGTTCACGTGGGCCGCCATTTTGTGATTCCTCTTGAGGTCCCTTCGCGATCCCTGGTCGCATTGACCTGTGGGTCCCCAAGAAGGCAACTCCCATTCTTATTGGGCTCCTCTGGTTGCTCCAGATATGCGCCCTGACTCTCTATACGCTTGGGGGAGTCCCCAGGACCTTGCTGGTTTGCACAGAAGCATCTTTTCTCTTCCTGCGTGGGCTGCTGTTGCCAGGGCCACGTTGTGAAGTCGAAATCCAATCACCGATGCCCCAGCACTCGACATCCTTTGTGGCACAGCAGCTTCCGAATCCGGCTCATGGTCGTCTTCGCTATCTCCCGGGACCCCGTGGCTGCAGAGTCAAGCTTCACCTTCTTCGCACCTGAAGCACCTCGACATCGGTGGGCATTCCATTGCTCCACTCCTGGTCACTGGCTTCAGTGACCCAGACTCTGTCCCCTCTGCTTTCAGGTTCTTCACATCTTCGATCCAGGCTTGGATCCACCCGGACACTCTTCTTCTTCCTCACGGCGGCGGCGCTGCTTGCAGCGAGATCGCCATTGAAAGCTGACGGCGATTCCCGACACCCTTTGATACCTATGCACCCGGCTTCCACCGGGTGAGGTAACTCGAGTGCTCCGGTGCTCACGTGGGTGTTGGCCCTAGAACCCCTTAAGTCTAAAGGGTTTGCTGAAAGTCCTCTCCTAAGTGTCCTTTACCTTTGTAGCCCAGCCGCGACTTTCCGCATTGAACTCTACGGCGCTCGCGGTTGCAGCCTCACACTGCACACGTCCCCCGTGGGTCTCCTGTGTCACTACCTTGGGTGGTTCCTTGGGGTCCCATGCGTTCTACGTGCTCTAGGCACTGTGTCTAGTCAAGTCGTGGTTCTTATAGCACTTTCTTAATATATGGTTTGGTACTCCTGCAGGAGCCCCGTGTATATTGTGCTATTTACTGTACGTTTTGATACTGTGATATTGTGTATTCTGTGGACCCTAATCTCATAAAGAGATTAGTAGTGAGTGTTTAGAAATAAATACACATATGTTTATATATATATCTTGTGTGGTTCTCCTTTCATTTGAGTCAACTCAAGAGGTTGTAATCTGGCAAACCAAGCTGCTTTACACTCCTTCAAGACTTGTATGCCTGAAGGCTGCTCTCCACAGCTACCACTAGGGATAGCTTTCCTATAAGGGTTGTGTCCTAAACCTACCATCAATAAGGGTTGTTTGGACTGGTGCAAAGGTGCCCACTATAACTAGTGGACAGCATATGCCCATGGCCAGCTTCTCACATTGGTGGCAGCGGTAGGATTCAAGCTTGCTATTGCTTTACCAGATAATCTCTTTGAGTGACTAACTGAAAAACCACTATAGGTACATATAAATCAAGTTTAGAATACAGTAAGTTCTACTGAACTTAGAGTTGTGTGTCAAGGGGTTTACTACACCCTTTCTACAACTCAAGAGAGTTTAGTAGGCCCCACTAGAGTAGGTAGGTGCATACACCACACCACACTAGTCATGTCTTCAAGGGCAGAAACCAGTGGGTCTCTCCCACTAAGTATGACCAGGTCTCATCCCAGGAATTGAGGACTATGTAGCTGCCTCAAGGAAATTGAAGACAGGGAAAAGCCTATCCACACAGCATATCACACGGTTATTTGCTAGCAGGTGACCTCAGAAAGACCCCAGGGTCTGATGAGGCTGTCAGAGGGGTGGGACAGTTGAAGAGGAAAGGCAAGGTAGTGAACACTACCATGACCCAGACTCTGATGCTGGCCAGGGGGATCAAAATGATTCCAACCTGGAAAATCCAATTCTTCCTGAAGGTGAGGAAGGAGACCCCAGGGTCTCTCTTTACCCCACCTGGAAGGGTTAATAGTCTACCAGCAGATCAAGATCTCCTTCAGAGGAAGTCTAATCATTCTGGAGTGCCTCTATAGGGTTCTCTGCTTCTCATAAAGGGTCATCCTCTTATGAGAAGAAGATGCCAACTGCTTGAGTTTGAGAGAAGAGCTAAGCCTGCAGAATCAAGAGAGAGCAATTGGCCTTGAGCACAGGGAATCCCTTGGAGCTTCCCAGGAAAGACTTGGGACAGAGTTGTCCCTCACTTTCCATTGGCCTCATTTGTCACTTTCTATTGGCCTCATTTGTCTGAAGACACAAATGAGTTTTGTCGCTCCTGTGCTTCACCTGTGAAGCCAGTGGTAAGGCAGGTAGCACTGCCAAGAGGCACCCTGATACCACTACCTGTGGTGGGGGTCTCCTTTGAGAGGGCCAGGTGTTGGACTTGGCCCTTTTTTGGCAGGATTCACCCTGAACTTTTTGCCTTATATGTAACTTGGTGTTAGTACTTTTAAGTCTCTGGGCACTTTAGCACTGTGGTCCAGTGTAAAGTGCATGCGCGCTGTGTGCGTGTGTGGTGAGACTGGCCTGCCCTCCCATAGGAATGCATTGAGGATGAGTGTGTCAGTGGTAATTCCTGTTAGTGAGAGGTGCAGCATGGTCAAGTCTAGTATGTCTGAATTCGTGAGAATAAATGCTGCGCAATGGTGTGCGCAGATTTATGGTAGACTGGTAGAGAAATGCCACTTCTAGAAGTTGGCATTTCTGTGTGCTCTGTGTCTGCCTGCCTGATGTGAATTGCATGTCTGGCTTGTGAGTGACAGGGGCTGGGAGGTGTGTGTGGCTCCAGGAGGGGCAGGGTGAGTCAGCGCAGGGCTGAATGGAGAGATCACCATGTAGATGGGTGGGAGGAGTTGCACCTGGGACCTGAATAGGGCTGTGCCTTCCCTCCACAATGCTGGCTCCACCTCCTGTGGTGCGTCTGATGTCCCTGGCCTGTCTTGTCAAAGGGGAGAGGAGCTGAGCAAAACAGAGTGCTCCAAATCCCCCTATACCAGTTCTGACTGGTATCCCCAATCCCTGTGCTGTGACACAAAGGGAAATATGTGTATAAAAGAAGGGGCTGTGACCCCATGAAGATGTTCTTGTTCTTGGAGTCGAACCTGCCAGGGGCGCGCTGCTGCTGGGGCCCAGGGGGGCTGCCATGAGGGCTTGCCTCCCTGGGCCTGCCTTGCCCCTGGACCTGGAAGACCTTTTGGGACCCTTGTACTTTATTCTTGTTCCTACAGGACCCATGCCTGCTTCTAGCACCTTGTGAGCGCTTTATTTTCATTTTGCCAAGAAGAGGAGCACGAGGGCTCCGCAGCGCTGCATTCTTTCCCGAGGGAATCCCGACGTGGGGATTCCCCCGGGCGGAGGGGAGCTTGCGGGTGCCCACCCCGCATTTCTGCTTATTTCTGCTTGCGAGAGCCTACCCCGCTTTTGTGTGCATCGAGCGGGTGCCTACCCTGCTTTATATGTTAAATTTAGAGGGAGCCTACCCCTCACTGCCGCCCAGAGAAGAGGAACGGCGCCGCGATCTCGCGGCGACCAGGAAGTCAGGCAGCCGATGCCTGGAGCGGGGCGGGACTTCCGCTGGAGGAAAGGAAGTCCCGCCGCCCGGAGAATCCGTTGGAGCCTCGCAGGCTCCATCTAAAAGTCCCAGGAGGGGGCCCGGGTGAAGGGAGGAGTGCGGCCGGAGCAAGCAGCGACCCCGCAGGCCGCCGCAAGAGAAGTCCCGGTCCCGAGAGAGAGAGGGGGGACCGGGCAAAGCGAGGGAGAAGTCCTGAGCCCCAGGAGAGGGCCCAGGTGAAGGCGGGGCGAAGTCTGTGGCCAGGAGGGGCTCCCGTGAGCTGAGGGAGCCCCGCGATGTCCAAGGAGAGAGCCGCAGCCACCGGAGAAGTCGGAGCAGTGCGTGCTCCATTCCAGCTGCCCCCGCCGCATGCGACAGGAGGAGGACGGGAGCCTACCCCGTCTCCACGAGCCCGGGTGAAGCCAGAGAGAGCCCGGTGAGTAAGGGATGGCTAGGGGAGGCAAGATAGAGGCACCAGTGCCGGTGCCGATCTCCTGAGCGGCCCCCGCCTGATAGGGGGCTGCTCCAACGTTGGGCATAGTTGTCTTAGAGCCTGCGTGGGCTCCACCGATGGGCATGTTTGTTCAAAAAGGGCCCAGAGGGGCCCATGCTTTCCCCTTTGTGTGGCCATTCCTCCACAGCTGCCCCGTTTCGCTAGAGAGGCAGCTGCAACGTATGGGGGCATATTTGTTTCCAGGGCCAGAGGAGCCTGTGGTTGCCCCAGTTGTGGGCATAGTTTATTCACAGAGCCTAGGTGGCTCCAACGCTTCGCACCATTTGCTTCAGAGCCCCGTGTGGCTCCAACGTTGGGCATATTTGTTTAAGGGCCATTGAGAGCCCATGCCTCATTTTAACATTTCCAGCTGCCCAGCAAGTAGTGGGCAGCTGCACCGTTTAGGTCTTTTCTTTGCTTTTAGGGGGCATGTTGAAGTTAGGAGTGACACGCACTCCTTCGCCCCCATCTATTCCCAGCTGCGCAGCACTTAGTGCCAGCTGCTACGTTTAGGTTTGCGCAATGGCGCCCTTGGATTCAGCTGCTAGGCAGCGCGCCTGACTTTTGGGACATAGGGCATTTGAGCCCCTGTTTGAGATGGCCAGTGGCCAGGGGGACTGTTAGGTTTGTAGGGCGCCAGGCCCTAACTGTGATTTATGCCTCTGCTATGGTTTCTACTGTGAGGTATGTGCCAATGTGATTTGTGTCCTAAAATGTGGTGCTAGGAAATGTGATGCCTTTACTACGGTTTACGCACCCTGTTTCATACCTCTAAATGTCTTTCTATGATTATGAGGTTTTGCATAATGTGTTTATGCTTGTGAGGTTATTATCTCCTAATGCGTTTAGGTTGTGAGTTATTCTCTACTGTGGGTTATGCCTAAAGTGATTTATGCTTAGGATGTTAGTGTCTAATAGGTTTAGACTTATGAGATGAGTGCATAATGTATTTATGCTGGTGAGGTTGGCGTATAATGTATTTTGCGCCTGTGATACTGTGCATAATGTGGTTTATGTTACAGGCTGATGCTGAGTATAGTGGTTACCAGTGATTATTGGTTGTACGTTTATGATATGTCCTACATTTATGATAAGTTCACTAAGTGATGGTTCTGACAGTGGCCCACGTGGCCCTGTCATGTGTAAATAATCCCTTGTAGATGTTGCCCAGTGCCAGTTGGCAGCCATGTGTATTATGTGAATACTACTCCTAATGTATTGATGAGAATACAAATGCCGCTATCTTTGATATACCCTTGTGTGAGTTCCTTTTGTGGTGTGCATAGTATGTTGTTGCTGGGTGTGTGTTGCGCAAAGCGTCCAGCTTTGCACACATTGCCTCCCGGGATAGAGCCCGACTGCTCGTAGCAAGCTACCAAGGGGGTGAGCAGGGGTTATCTTGGGTGTGTAACTCCCTGCCCCCTGACTAGAGTGGTGGTTTCTGCTTGGCTTTGGCGCAAGCCTTGGCCAACCAGAAATCCCCATTTCCTAACAGTAGGGATTG